>CM038792.1:202269135-203469135 GCA_021764765.1 Vicia sativa | reverse complement strand
TATTTTCTTTTCATCTTTGAACTTAACATAAAACGATTGTTCTTCTTAAACAAGTCCAATCATGAAGGTTCAAGAAATCCCCACAATTGTCTTTCTCTCAGAGAAACCTGTATCTTTACAATCAAAACGCCCACATCTTCTCAAAAAGATCCCTGGCACAATTGTATTTGGGAAAATAGAAGCTCATTTAAGATCTGTTTCCATCACTGTTTGTTATTCACAAAGCTGAATACTCAGTAAATATTTCTCAAGAATTACCTTGTTATAGTTATCACTTTGCTAATAATTGGTAATATCTTCAGAACTCATACCATTTACCATCACAATGTTGATAAACAGTAAATGAGTCTTCATTTGAAATTACCATAAACTATCACTAGGCTGATAATTGGTGATATCATCTTTAATTACCTTGAACATTGTCACAAGGCTGACAGAAGGTAATCTTCTTGTTTCCCAAAGTAAAACAGATATTCACTTCCTTTGTGAATCTATTTTCCTAGTGACACATATACTTGTTTCCTGACAAACAGGATTCTCCTTTCTTAAACAGATTGAGACATCCTCACAAATGTTTTTCCCCAGCATGTCACCCTTTGGTACCTCCTGGGTAAAATTTCTGCAATCACTTTGCATCATTCGCACTTTTTGGTATCTTAGGTCCAAAATTTGCATATTCTGATATTTAAGTCTCTTCACACCTATCGAGATGAAGATTTTCATCTTCATGTCTCAGGTTAAAGAAACTTAAATAGGGGCATCTGTCATACCCCAATTTTTGACCTAAGATACCATCTCATATCATTCACATATGCATCATTGCATCACTAACAATTTCAGCAAAAGATAGATCGTGTGTGTGCTCCTTGAGCCAAATTAGGGTTTTGATCAAAATTTTCATTGGTTCAAGATATGATCAAATAGGGTTTAAGTTTTCACTCACCTCAATTTATCTATCTTCATCAATTATCAACATTGATCTTCAAATTCGAATCATTTCCTCAAGATCTATCTTGAATCGACCAATTAGGGTTTTGATCGAGGATGGTGTATCATTGACATTTTGAATCGACCCAACTTTTGTGAAAAGTATGTCGCAGCTAGTTGATAGAGTTCGACATTTAGAACGCCTGAGATTAGAAAAGGTCAGATATACTAAGGCTAAGGCTAAGAAAGAAAAAGTAGCCTAAATAGATTATGATGACACATATCCCATTTATGAGGCCGACTATATCTCGCCAACTGAGGCAGAAGTCGACGTGGCTGAAATGAAGCCAGGGCCTGCATATGAGTGTAAATCACTATTTCCTGCCAAAGGAAAAAATACTGTCGAAAACAATTTAAAATTTCCATCAAAAATTTATACTTTTGATGTCACTAAATGTGAAGAAATTTTTTATTTGTTAGTTAAAGATGGTTAAATTTTAGTACCTCCAAGTTCTAAATTACCACCATTAGAACAACGACAGAAAAGAGGTTTTTGTAAATTTCATAACTATCTTGGTCACACAACCTCTCAATGTTTTCTTTTCAGGGATCTCGTTCAAAAATCGTTGCAGGAAGGTCGACTGAAATTTGCTTCCAGGAAAATGAAGATTGATGCTGACCCTCTTAGGCAAGAGGAGGCCCTGTTTCTCGACCCTATCGACATCAACATGGTGGTAATTACTGAGTTTTCCGATGATGATATGGTAAAAGAAGGTGCTGGAGAAAGTCCTAATGTTGGATTAGCTGATGTGTACCCAGGGCCTAAGGAGGATCTGCTAGACTTTCTCTACCGATGTAAGAATAAGGGTTCGCAAGCTTACTTATGCCCTAGATGCGGCGCTTTAACTAATAAGATTGCTGCTGAAAATTTTCAGAAACTACAGCAGGAAAAGGGCAAAAGCAAGTTGTACAATCTGAGGTTTCCTACACCAAGAGACCCAAGAAAAGTTGTGGGAAATTCCCATGTTAAACCAAGGAGTTATATTCCTTCAGCAAGTACTCTTAGGGGGCACTTGGATCAAGCCCCAAGGGAGAATGAGGGCACCAACTAATGGTGTTATTGCTATAGATTCAGACAAAGGAAAGTCGGTTGCTAACTACCGACATGAGTTTAAGTCCAAAAGAAAAAGCCATATTTCTGAAAATTACATGGGCAAAAATCCCATGACTCGGACCCAATGGAGACGCTTCCAGCATCGAAAATAAGCTGAGAAGCAAGCTGCTGCTGGGCAGATTGCTGCAAATAAATCAGGACACCAAAAGCAATACAAGATGAAGGTCGATTCTGCTTCCAAAGAACGAATCGAAGAATTCGTGAATCGACCAGTTCCCAAGTGCTCTGATGAAGCTATTGATGACTTCAGGTCTACCTCTGAAGAGAGTTTGGACATTTTGGTCAATGTCATATCAATTTTGCCTTCAGAATACGACTACTTGACTGAAGTGGAAGATACGACAGACGTCAATGCTGAGGAGATGGTTTTACACAAGCCAACATGCTACTTTGAAATGAATAATGGTTCGGTCGAGAACCAGGATGCATTCTTTGAGAGGCCCGACATGGCTATGAAGAGCCATTTAAAGCCCTTTTTAATAAGGGCTAAGTTCAAAGGGATGGCTATCAACAAGGTGTTGGTAGACTGTGGCGCAACTATAAACATTATGCCACATCACATACTTAAGAAAATCGGTAATTATGACACCGATGTTAGATCTCACAACATGGTCTTGTCAAACTATGAAGGAAGAACTAGGAACACCATGGGTGTGATCCAAGTTGATATTAATGTCGACTCAGTTACTAGGCCGACTATTTTTATGGTGATTCAAGGCAAGTCAAGTTACAACCTCTTAGTAGGGGAGGGAATGGCTGCATGGTGTAGGAGTTGTGCCATCTTCTATGCACCAGCATTTGGTGATATGGAGGAAAGATGGCATAGTGGAGAACATTGAACCCGACCAGGGGTATTTTATGGATGATGTGAATAACATCGACAAGAAGCAATTTGATAGGAAATTAGCTAATATTTCCCATGTCAACCTATTGAAGAGGTGTATGCCAACCTGGATGAAGCATTTGTTTCATTGACGCTGCATGAAACCCATGGTTTTGTATGGGATGTGGAACCTCTTGAGGATCCATATTGTGAAAATCGATTGACAGGCTAGGGAGACATCAGTGATAATTATGTCTGAGCTAGAAGCTCTAAAAAGGATTTCGGCGTATATTGACGAAAATAAGGTAAATTCAGCGCTAGACGCTGAAGAGGATATGGTTGTCGAAGTTAATAAAATTCAAATTCTGGATGAAAGGATTAATTTGGATATTGAGCCAAAGCCACCAGATGAAAAATAAATGGTCGAAGAAAACGTCGATAAGCAGTGTTTGGACAGCATATATGACAATGAGCCCTTAGGATTTGAGAAGGATCCAATGACGCTAGAAAAAATGCAGCCACAAGACCCTTTAGAAGAAATAGATCTTGGCGAAAAGGGAAATAAAAGACCAACCTATATCAGCGCCAACATCGATCAAAATCTGAAGTCTGAGGTAATATCTTTATTAAAAGAATTAAAATACTGCTTTTCTTGGGACTATAATGAAATGCTAGGTTTAAGCAGGGATTTGGTCGAATTAAAGTTTCCAATAAAAGCTAGAAAAAATCCATTGAAGCAGACGCCCAGACGCTTCGCTCCAGCAATAATGTCGAAAATCAAAGAGGAGATAGAAAAACTCCTAAAAAGCAGATTCATAGGAGCTGCAAGGTATGTCGACTGGTTGGCAAATATAGTGTCGGTAAATAAGAAAAATGGAAAGTTAAGGGTGTGCATTGATTTTAGAGATTTAAATGATGCCACTCATGAAGATGAATATGTTATGCCTGTAGCAGAAATATTGGTCAACTCTGTTGCTGGTTTTGAATATTTAAGTATGCTTGATGGTTATTCTGGTTATAACCAAATTTTTATTGCAAACGAAGATGTGTCGAAGACGGTATTTCATTGCCTAGGGGCACTAGGAACCTATGAATGGGTTGTCATGCCATTCGGCTTGAAAAATGTTGGAGCAATTAAAGGAACTAGACAAAATTATCGAGTATAATCAATGAAGTCGCCATCGAATGTCTTTTATCTCATATAGAGAAAGGTAAACATCGAGAAAACCTAAAAGGGAGAAATCATGGTCTTACGACCAAAATATTGAGTAAGGGAGTCGGTTACGCGAGGGGAAGGTATTAGCACCCCACACATCTGTAGTACTCTATAAGATCCACTTCTATTTTCTATCTAATGGGTGTGTTATATCTATTGTTTAATCGCTATGTCTATGTCTAATGATAAATGCTAAGGGAAATGCATGTGAGAAAATAAGCAAACACGGGGAAAAGAAATAATTATTTACAAAGTTTGCTCGGTCGAGCCCCGTGACAAGATGCCTACATATTCCCTCGTGCAATGAGAAAGTCAGAGCTTCGTAGTTCAGCTCATATGTTTTGGTGGGTTGCAATGTTTTTTATGGGAAGTTTGATTCCGCATCTTCACAATTGCAACTCGTGCTTGGCGTTGCAGCTATAAGAAGTCTTATGCTCGGTCGCTCGCACACTTAGCAACTTGTTTGGACTTGAAAGAGAGCACCCCTTTTTGAAAAGGTTTTAAACACAAAAAGAGCCAAGAGGCAAAAAAAGGTTTATAGTGAGGTTGGTTGTTTTTACCTTAGAAAATGAGTTTTGAACCATTATTAAGTCTTTTGATTTTCAAGAGAAAAGAAAACAAGTTTTAGTTTTATTACATGCAAGAATGCAAAAGAAACAAGAAAACATGCAAGGGAGACTAACTAGTTCTACCCTAATGTTATCATGCAAAGTTGGACCTAAAGTTGAGGATTAAGGGAATCTCTACCTATGTTGGCATGCAAAGGATGAAGATCCTAATGTCTAGGCTCGAGAGTTATCCTAATCGAGCGACCCTAAGGGAAACTATCCTAAGTTCCGTCTTGGTTGAAAAACCAAGGGATACAAGGTGAGAAGGTAAGCAAGTGCTTTGGCAGAAGCATGCAAACAATGCAATGCATAATCAAATGATACACACATGCACTGGGAAGAAGAAAGAAGTCCCATAGCCTCAACGATAACGAGCATACCAGAGTCAAACAAAAGCCAGCTTTCGGAGGAAAACCATAGCCATAAATGGAATTAAACGTGTCAAACAGGAGTTTCCTATGGGAGAAAGGTATCACCGCATGATATGAATTATCAAGTGCAAGGAGCATATCAGTGTGGGTGTCAAAGCAATGAATACGAACCCCATGACAAATCATGGAGAGTCAGAATAGGGAACTCTTTCCACTTTTATTATTGACTCGATAAAAGAAGCATCATGATTCGCGTGAGCTGAGTTGACATGAACTGAACTGTGCGAGGGATTGATTATGAACCCTCTTCGCGTGTCCATCATATCATCACACACACACACACACACACACACATATATATATATATATATATATATATATATATATATATATATATATATATATATATATATATATATATATATATATCAATCATATCATAAGCGGGACTTTCACTACAAGAAAATTACTCTATAGCCACAGTCATTTGTTATGTTTTAGCTACGGACAACAAAAACCATCACTAATTCTTATTTTAGTTTTATTTACTTAACTTATCTTTTAACTTATTATAATTATTATTATTTTGTTTCACATTTCTCTTACACTCAGGTATCTCTCTTTCTCGTGCTTTTAGAGCGCAAAATATCAAGAACTTCTCACATAGGCGCTTTTCTAAACGGGCTTTTTTATTCAAACGCGACTATCAAATATGACCTCCAACGCAAAAGTGTTTTTTCCTAAATATGATTCTAACGAAATTCATCTAATGCGAAAGTGCTTTTTCCCAAACGCGATTTGGTAGCCGAACAACTTATTTGCAAGCCCAAACGGGATTCGTAATCTCACTACATTGATTCCGTCACGTTTTGGTTTTGGTTCAAAACTTCTTTGTATCAGAATGCTTATGGCTTGGTGTATTTTTACGGTAAGCTTCACGATTTCATGTTGATTACAGTTTCAATCTGTTTTCCTGGTTTTTTACTTCAGTATTGATTCTAAATTAAGTTACCACTAGCATACAACATTATGAAGCTAAATGGAAGAATGTTTACATGTTAAAAATGAAGAAAATATAGTTTTTGGTCTTGCCCGCAAGGTGTTCGATAAAGCGCCTCAACAATATCTCTTGATTATTTTTGCTTTAATTCTTTCTCTTCATGATGTTGAGTTGTTGTACTGCTGGTATTGTTTATTGATGATCATTTGCAGTGTGTGAATTGGCGGAGAATTGTTTCAACCGGTTTCTTTCCTCTTTTTGCTTATGTTTTGATGTGAATTGTGATGTTGAATTTCTTTTGAATATGATTTGTATTTTTTATGTGGAAATTGAATTTATGTTTGATTTCATCATTGTACACAGACTACGCGCATGAACAACAAATGAAGATTGAAGCATTAGAAGTTATACTTATGGATGAATTCAAAGGTTTTGTTATGCCAATTTGTGTATTTTTTTTATGTATTTATGTTGTTTTATATGAATAAAAAATGTTTTTATTCGAAAATTTGGTTTTGAAATTGAGATATATGGGTTGGTTTTTTCTGTTTGGTAGGAACACACTTTGGTGAAAGTGGGTTAAGCACTTCCAATATGTGCTTTCTGATTAAGGTCATTGCACATGTAAAATGTCACTTCCTTCACTTTATGTAGGTTTTTAGTTCTTGTAAAATTTAGATTTTTTAAGATAATGTACCCATCTTTTAGTACTTGCAAATTGAAAAATTGCTAGATGTTATTTTTATAATTTTTATCTGATCAAATTCCAGGAATAGATTTATGGAAGAATAGAATGAAATCATTTGATATGCTTAAGATGTAGTTATGTAGCTGATGACTCTGCCTAAGTCCTAACCAAAGAAAAACTTGTGTTATTTTTGTTGAAGTATATGGTAGAGTTTGAATTAGCTTTTTACCTAATGGAAGCTTCTAAGTTATATTAAGTTATACTTTTTCTCCTATGAAAAAAGTTTTTATAAAGTTGTAGATGTTTACGGAGAAGTTGAATAGGAAAACTTTTTAAAAAGTTGAGATGTATAAGCTGATTTAGAATAATGCGAAACGTCATGAAATCAATCAGTGTTTGGGTTATATTGTCTTCATTGGTTATGGAGAAGTTGAATAGGAGAACTTTTAAAAAGTTAAGATGTATAAGCTAATTTAGACTAATGCATAACATCATGAAATCAATTTTGGTAGAATACCTTCATATTTAAAAATTAAAATAAGAACAAAACATTTTCCTGTTGTATGTAGTGGTTGATTTTGACTGAGATCGTTTGAATTTATATTATTATTTTCTTCCTGCTAAAATTAACTTTTTGTACACATTTTACTAGAGTTCAACGTTAGTGGATATAGAAGTTTGTTTCATTTCCGTTACTTTCGCCTTTTGTTTGGTTGATGTAATGTGCTCTCTCATGGATTTACAAAAAAGTGACCCTTATATTTGTTTGTGTTATGAAATTGTACAAGAGGAAGAGGAGGATGGGTCAATTACTAATACAGGTTTCTTCCTCTTTGGTATATTATTTTCTTTTCCATATCGTCTTTAATTTATTGAAACTTTATAAACCTTATATATGCCTCCTCCTCTTCAGCTAAAGGCATTTCTTAGAGGTGAGTCATTGCCCTTTACCTCTGGGATAACAATTGATGGAAATGAGAAAGTTAGAGCAGCGGGGAAGCTTTCAACCGTAGTCTCCGTTATTGGATATTAGAATATTTACGAAAACAACCAAAAGAGAGAAGATATCGTGCATTGGTCCTTAAATTTTTGAAAGTTCGGATTGCAGCTCTGTTATTGGTTGAGGTAAGCACCTACTGGTTCCTATTATATAATGTTTTTCACAGGGCACGCCATTCGTTAATTTTCCTTCTAAGGCATGCTAGAAGCATACAAGACATCTAGACAAGCTAGTGATAAACACCGGTTCAGAAACTTGACATAATATAATTGACTGATGGAAAAAGTCCTTATACCAGTGGGGTACTGAGATAATGAATACCATGGTAGTCAAAATCGTGATCCCACTCGTAGGATCGTACGATTTTAGGATCTTGCAACATTCCACCGTGCCAGAGAATGACCATAATCATTTTTTGGTAGGCATGGCCAGAATTGTCGTGATTACTCGTGAAAATGGTGGAATCGTCGTTTTTGGGAAGAAGTGTCGTTTCTGTTCAAAGCTCCTAGAATCCGGTAAAACCCTAAAAAGAAGTAATTAATACCCACCCAATAAATCGTTTTACAAAATCATTTTATGCTTCACATTTAAATCGTAGTAATCAATACCCACCCAATAATAAATGATTTATACAATTTCCCAAATATACCCATGATTAGTATGTAATTTCCTAAAATACAACTATTCACTCCATCTCTCACGTTAAACATCTCTCTCATCTTAAATACATCAATTATCTCATATTCCATATTTCATTCATTATTTTCTCTCTCACATAAAAACAACGTACCATTCTCTATTTGTTACTGTTTTGAATGATATGTGTTGTCTTGAATTGTCTTGAGATAGTTTCAATGAATATTATCCTATGAAATTTCAATTTTTTAAAGCAATTTTAGTGATATTTGAATTTTTTTTCTACTAAATGTTGCTTGATATGCATATTATATTAATCTATATGCAAAACATATATGAATTTCTAAATCTTGTTACCCCTACCCGATCTTGCGTAGGATCTCGAATCTGACTACCTTGGTGAATACTTAAAAACAAAATACAAACAAGTACATAAACCCATATTTGTGTAATCTAGAGCATATGTTTCTTAGTTTCCTTTCCAACTTTATTCATGACGGCTCAATAATCTTCTACTCACTCTCATTATTTATTACCTATCTTCTTCCATTAAAAAACTCCTTAACTTACTAGCTATTAGCTAGGTTTGTATAATAGGTATCTGTTTAAAATTAGTTGTGTCGATGAATTATTGACCGAGAATTCAATCATACAACTAGCAATACTGAGTAGACTATTATTTTCACGATGATTGATGTTTCAATTACCAATTGACAATGAAATGTTCTAGTTGAATAGGTTCGAGATTCAATTGTTATAAAAATGATATTGTTTTTTGAATAAGAATGAGATAACTAATGGAAATAAAATTTATGACTACACAACTTTGATAAAAATAACAGCAGAACAAGTGTAACTGATGACTACACAATAACATGATATTTGATTATAAATCCTTAAGATGATTCTGATTTGTAGGATGGATTTCAAGCTACTAGTTGGGTTTCAGTTGGAACACAAATAGGGGATGAAGTAGTGTTTAAGGTTGAAGCTACTGTTTAATATTTTTTATGTAAAAGAGGTTTAGGCCTTTCATCATGATTCCAGAGTTCATAGTATGAAGTGGCAGTAAGTTAGCTAGTTTTTTTCCTCTCTGAAAGTGAGCTTTTTCTCTCATATTTTGCTGAAAATTCTTGGCAGAGGGATTTTGTTGAATAACAGTAACAACCACCGAACTTTATCTCATTAGATAGGGAAATTATGATGTTGAATAATAATAAATATAAATTCAACTGCAGGTAGGAGAATATGAAATAGCTTGGGCTGATGCCGAAGTAGGAAAGACAGAGAATAACATTCATTCGCTTCTCCCCATTTCTAGCGCACCTCGTCCATATAAGCGTGTTCTTGTTGGTGATTTGAAATTGGCAGATTACAAGCAGTTTCTCTAAACCAAAGAAATTTCGATAATTCTTTATTTTTAGACTCAATACTCACTCATTGGTTCCTTTTTGCATAAATTTTTTCATAAGCTCTCAAAGTCCAAGATACTTTATGAAAATAACTTAGAGTTTATACACAAATATTTTAATCGTATTTTATAGAAATAACTTCTAAAATAGCTTATCATAATAAGCTTTTATGTTATAAGTTGAATGTTTTGAGCTAACTTTTAAGGCATCACAAAACACAGAAACACAATAGTGTTACAACTTACATGCATATCAAAGCTATGTAATTGACCAATCTTTGAATCTTATAAATTATATTGGAATGAGTTGTGATGCTGACTAATCAAACTAACCATGTGAATCCTTGAATCTTATAAATTAATGTTTTGTATTAATTGGCATAATGATGCCATTTTAGATTGCTTCCTTGTTTGAAGTCACTAGTTATTTATGTACCCGGTATACTCGTGGCTACTACCGTTTCTTTGTTGATGCTTTTATCATTTTAAGAATCTAACTCTCAGAAACATGAACTCATTCTCCGTGTGAAATTTACTCTTTCTATGGCGATATTAGGTCTACATAAGATCATTTCAATAGGAATAGAAGCAAATCCATGGGTCGTGATGTCTGAGGTACGCCCTGATTCCTTCGAATTCGTAAGAAATAAAATGTGCATGCTTTATCATAATTAGTACGATCTCCCTTTAAAAAAATATGACATAAATTTGGATGAAATATTACCTTATGTTGCAAATATTTTAGGTTAATATTGAAGGACGAGCTGGAAATGGCTATGCTCTATCATGTTTACTCTCTCACGAGTTGTAGCTCCTATGCTAAATACATTATTTTTCAAAAAAAAATCATTTAAAGGAGTAATTGATAAGCATTGTTATATGATAATATTTTTCCATTTTATTTCAAAAAATCTATAGAATATGCTTGATTACTTTGTAATTATAATTTATTTATAATTTTACTTTAATAAAAATTTATATTGTCAATTATGTCTTGAATGCTACTAATTAAAATTTTATTTATAATTGAGACAATCATAAATTAATGAGTAGATTTGGAAAAAAAATTCTCAGGATACCATATTTACCTACGGTTAAGTATTGTAGCTAAAAGAAATAACTTTTTCTAAGATATAGTGACAGACAGTTGGAATTGTAGGTAAATATGTATATCTGTCAGCAAAACTTTGACCAACACACAAAAACCCGTTGCTAGTCGTGTAGTATAGTGCACGGGCAGAGCGGTCGTCGGTGATTTACAATTTGACCTTTACCTACGATCATTTGACTTATAGAGACAAATTTCGTCCGTCACTACAAGGCAATTTTCTTGTAGTGTTTGCTTGGTGGTGCCATATCAGGTTGTCTAACCACTCATGACATATGCAAGCACAAATGATAAACACTTACTGAAAGCTACCTCCCTTTGCACGGAAAAGGGTTTTAACCAAACCACACACAGTTAACACACAGAATCGCCCTAAACAAGTCTTTAAATAAACCAAAGGGGTTCCTGAACATGCTCCAACTATGGAAGCCCCTTCATGCATCTCTAATCCTACTTCTCATGGCAAGAGAAAGCGCTAAAACCCTACTTCTCATGCTCTCTAGAAAAGCGGTAAAAGAAAGCAGTAAAAAGGAAAAGAAAATACCAACCGAATAACTATCCGTATAAGCAAAAACGAGCTAAAAATACTCTGGAAAACTTCGAGTAAACCGCCATCAACAAAGAAATAATAAAAAATAGCTCAATCAATATAACCTGCAAGGTAATATCATGCAATGTGTGTGTAGCGGTCACGTCATCACAAAAATTGGAACACCTGCACAAAGGTACATATCCAGACAAAATAGCAGAACACATGTTTCTCGTAACATAAGAAAACACGAGGTAAAGCGCATTTAAAACGTGAGCAAAACCCCCAGCGAAGTGGTGTATTGGTATACCAAGATTAGGTAACTAACCAAAATATCCTCAATGTACCTTTCACAAGTCAACAAATGCGTCAAAAATAACAAGGAGGCGGGAATATAGTCGCATGCTCAATCGCAAGTCAAAATATGATCCAAATGCGGAGAAATGGAATATGAACATGTATAGAAACATAAGAATGGAAAATCAGGAAGCCACACACATATAATGAAAAATACCCTATGTACGATATTAAAATCGAGCTAAATCCATCACAATAGCCCTCAAATGAAATGCTAAGCATAACTAGAGATCGAGAGAAGTTGGAAACCAAAAATCTACACTAATCATATAACTCAATTATGGATTTTAAATGAAAATAAGAACTACCTAAACATGTCAACATGTTATTCAAGAGGTTAGTTGAGGGTTAGAACAAGTATTAGACATCGTATGCAAAAAAAAAGGCTCCTAACTAGGTAAACTAGTAAACAATTATCTATTTTTATGTGATACAAAAGAAAAACTAGACGAGAACCTAAAAAAGATCTAAAAAAATTATAAGAAAAATGTCTAATGGCCCCTAACACATCATGGTATCAAAATCTAATTTTTTAGGAATTTTTATTGTTAAGAAACGATCAAATATCGCATTGAAAAGCGAGATGTTATGAGAAAACCATTTCTAAACATGTTATCGAAAATCGACTAAAAACTAATGGAAATTAATTGTAAAAAATTCACAAAAATATAAAAAATATCCTAAGACATTAAAAAGTCAGGACCCTATTTTTATATATTTTTACCAAGTTGTAATAATCGAAATCGAAAGCGAAATTGATTATACGTTGAATCTGTGAAACATGGAAACAAGGGGTGTATGACTGAATTCCTAAGTTGAACTAAGTCTAGTTATTATTGTCACAATTGGGCCTAGCAAGGGAGGTAAGATCAGAAATTCGAAAGGGCCATCTTTTTCCAGTCCAACAAGCTTTATTTCACCATCCATAAACATACCTGATTAAGGCCCTTAATTACCTGAGTTAAGCATACTTAACCGATATGGTTGTACTATCTTCATTAATCCAATTAATCACAAAGGAAACACAAGCGCAATATGCATGGCTTACGTGGATTTTGCAATCAAGAAATACACCAATCACATATTGACACGCTTAGGGCATTTATTCAATTTCGAATTAACTCAGACGCCAGAGTCATATCCGGTCGTCTTCTCTGATGGCAAGAATGGCCGGAAAGTACGAACCTTAATGAAAGCGCGCCGAATCTACTTCATTAGAGTCGACTTCTGTTACAAAGTCCAAATATGGACTCGAGATATTCTGGATCTCGCTCAACAACAACGATTTTAGCGCGGATCTTCAGAAAACTGCTGCGCACAGAGAGAATGGAGAGGGCGAAGATGAGAGAAGGTATGCGTTCTTTGGAGGTGAGTGAAGTTCTGTGTACTAGTGAGCCAAAAAAATAAGTGAGTGGCGTCGTCCTCTTTTTTTCCCACTTTATTTCGGTTATATCGAGTAAAACACTCCCATCATGCATGCATACATGGAGATGTTTGGCTAAAACGAGTAACAAGACTACCATCCTTACTATCAGAAAAGCCAGTTGGTTACGACATTTAATTTGTGGCCAAACACCTTCCTTCTTGACTCGATAAATCGAAACACAAAACTTTTTAAGACAAAATTCCAAGACCAAAATTATAGATGAGATTTGCGTGAACAACTTTCATGTTGAAAGTTTCTTGAACCGATGCCCGTAGCACGCTCTAAATCGGCCCCGAAGATAAGAAAATGTAACTAGTGAAATGCCGACAATGTCGGCAAAAGTTTACGAAATGTTTTTCCTTGACTTTATGGCCTCATAACTCTCGATCTGAACCTCAAATGGATATGATTTCTTCGGGAAAGTTGTAGCTTGTCGCGAGGTGAAAAACTTCATATTTGAACATATTTTGATACGGAGTTAATAACTGTGACAAAATCAAACCCGAAGTCGTCGATCTGACCATATGAAAAATTCAGCAAAATTTCACTATGTTGAATACATGAACATGATAAATTTTCAACTTCCGAACTTCGTAACTTTTGATTCGAGTCCCGAATAGATTCAAATCCTTTGGCAAGATTGTAGACTGTCGTGAGGTGAACAACTTTCTATTTGAGCTTAACTCGAAACGACGCTTGGAAACACATGTAAAACATCTCCGAAGTCGGGCACTTGGCCATGTTGGAATTTATTCAAAATTTCACTGTGTCGAAATGTGTAATTATGAACACTAAACTTCGGGACATCATAACTCGAATTCCGTGCACTTTTCGAAGAAATCTTCATAAGGGTAAATTTGAAATACGGAATGCACTCTTTCCAACAAGTATAAATTCGTGAAATTTCGACCGCAAACGAACGAGATAGAGAGTCGACAACATGGCTTCATGAACATAAAGTTCTTAAAACTTGGAAGAATTTTCTAAGTCTAACATTACTTAAAATGCAAGAAATCTCCTTTTTATCTGATTCTTCCGACTTTTCTCAACAGATGATCTTAGTTTCTTGTATTTCGACTTTTGACAGTAATTTTGACCAAAAATTCTCACTTGATCAGCCTTTGACTTTTGTTGACTTTTCATTGTGCACACCTGAATATCCTCTTATCCGACCAGTGCGAGTGATAAGCTACCACGGAAGTAATCTTCAAGAAAGAATTATTGACTTGACTGGAGAAAGAAATTTAATTTTTTTGGAGAAAAAAAGAATTTAACTCCACTGGGGAATAAAAAATTTGACAATATCGGGGGAAACTCGAAGAGGAGAAGGAAGACATATAGTGATAACGTCATGAAGATGAACGAGGTAGAAAAATGAAGGTAAGCTACCAACTTTCACTGAAGGTAGAGAAAAAGATGACATTTTTTATTTGAAAAGGGTAAGATGCAAACTGTCTCAAATGAAGAGACTTGTCATTTGCCATGATTTTACAACAAACCTCTCTATGAGAACTTCTTCTGAGAGATGACCATCTGGTGTAGAATCCGATAAAACTTCAAATTTTGTAATACGCAAGTTGTCTCAAATGAAGAGCCTAGCCACTTGCAATGATTTCACAATAAACTTCTATGCGAGACATCTTCGGAGAGATAACCATTTGATGTAGAATCCAATAAAACTTCAAATTTTGTAATACGCAAGCTGTCTCAAACGAAGAGACCTGTCACTTGCAACGATTTCACCACAAACTTCTCTACGAGACATCTTCGGAGAGATAACCATTTGACGGGGAATTAGATGAACTTTCCTAAATTCTGGATATCATCAAGAATTGGTCATAGTTTCTTCTTTAACCAAGGTATTCCACCTGGAAAGGATAATATGCAAGCTGTCTCAAATAAAGAGGCTAGCCACTTGCAATGATTTCACAACAAAATTCTCTACGAGATATCTTCGGAGAGATAACCATTTGATGGAGAATCAGATAAAACTTCACAAACTATCACAAATAAAGTGACTTGCCATTTGTATCAATTTTACAACAAACTTCTCTACAAGACTTCTTCGGAGAGATGACCATTTGATGTAGAACTAGATAAAATTTCGCAAACTGTCACAAATAAAGTGACTTGCCATTTGCATTTATTTTACAACAAACTTCTCTACGAGACTTCTTCGGAGAGATGACCATTTGGTGTAGAATCACATAAACTTTCCCAAATTCTGGATATCGCCTAGAATTGGTCATAGTTTCTTCTTTAACCAAGGTATTCCACCTGGAAAGGATAATATGCAAGTTGTCTCAAATAAAGAGGCTAGCCACTTGCCATGATTTCACAACAAACTTCTCAGTGAGATATCTTCAGAGACATAACCATTTGATGGAGAATTATAAAGGATTTCGTAGCTTTCACAAATAAAGCGACTTGCCATTTGCGTTGATTTTACAACAGACTTCTCTACGAGACTTCTTCGGAGAGATAACCATTTGATGGAGAATCATATAAAATTTTGTAAATTGTCACAAATAAAGCGACTTGCCATTGGCGTTGATTTTACAACAAACTTCTCTACGAGACTTCTTCGGAGAGATAACCATTTGGTGTAGAATCACATAAACTTTCCCAAATTCTAGATATCGCCTAGAATTGGTCATAGTTTCTTCTTTAACCAAGGTATTCCACCTGGAAAGGATAATATGCAAGTTGTCTCAAATAAAGAGGCTATCCACTTGCAATGATTTCACAACAAACTTCTCAACGAGACATCTTCGGAGAGATAACCATTTGATAGAGATGATCAATAACTCTGTTGAGGTATCTCAAAGAGCTACGAACAGGTTGAATAACAACAAAATTCTCTAATAGAGAAGGTTTATACAAGCACATACTCAGCCTGGGCATAAGCTTGTAGAGACCTTGATGTACTTCCTACTTGAGGAACCCACTGGGGGAGAACAAAGGCCAATGTAAGAACAATATTTTGGCCACAAGGCATATACCACTGGACAATGAGGATATTACTTAGAAATAGGCTAGAGCCGGTCCACTTTGACATATCAAAACCTTCTGTGGGGGACCAATCCGCTGTATAAAATCTGATGGAGGAAATGAATGCACCATTCGAAGGTGAGACACCACACCATTCTCAGGCCATCACTGGGGAAGATCCAAATCAATCTTGTTGCAAAAGGAAGTCATTCCCATATCCAACACAAGATCTTGGAACAGTTGAATTTAAAGTTTACTCGTGCTCGGTATAGACCAATCACATAAACATGACGACGATAAAACCCACCATCTGCTCAACAAGCGGCAAAGAGAGCCCTTAAAATATCGGTAAGATCATAAGATCACATTTGTTGAAGAATTATGTTCTGCTTTAGTGGAAGAAACCTTTTGGTAACTTCACCAGGAAAAGAGGGTCCGAAAAAACTTGTGCTTGAAAGAGCCGTAATAACATGTTCTGTCAAAATTGGATTGCCTCTGGCATCAATAACGTTCATGCATAATCAGTGCTTCAGACAACATAATCTTCATATAAATTGTCTTGAGATAGTCTGCTTAGTCAACTAATTCTTTGAGAGATTTGTCGAATCTCAACGTAATTTCCCCAAATTGACTGAAACTTAACATATTATTGGAGAGATTAGTCGAATCTCGACGTAACTGCCCTAGATTGACTCTTTTCTCGACGGAGCACTCAAGCTCTGCCTCTGAAAGGTGATTAATTGTGAAAGCATCATGTTAGGAAAATAACTTTCCCCTGGTGAACATAGTCTCTCGGAGGAATGCCCCTGATAATGTTTTAGCCTACTCACTGATAATCAGATGTCAACTTTCTTGATGTCAAACAAATGTTTATGCAAGCAGAAAAATGTTTATTATGAAAATGATAATTATAATGCACCAAATATGTTAATCTTGAAGTTTTTGTTTGAAAATGTGTCACAAATTCTATGAAAGATATCATTAGTTAAGATGTGACAAGAATAATACAAGCATATGATACCAACACAAATCTTTATAGCATAACCTTCTGGGAATCAAGAACGCTATCTCGTTGAGGTATACATTTGAAACAAACCACAGCTTCAATTAGGTCTTTTGCGGGTTGTAACGTGGCCTGATTTACGGTTTTTAGAAAAAAGATTTTTAGGCTCAAAGTTTATTTGTCCCAACCTATACTCCGTGATGTTCTCTGTTCCTATGTTCAGTTAACTCAATGCGAGCATTCATCTTTCAAAAGGATTTTGTGACAATTAAGGACTCGATGAGACTTTTGGAGTATCAGTCACCCTTTTTGTCTTCATACCTTAGGTCACGCAGATTTGTTCCTTGCTAGGATTTTGATTTGCCATCCTCTCTTCTCGCTTTTTGCGTTTTCATTACTTTTCTTTTTATCTATATTTTTTATTATTTATTTTACTTCTTGATTTCTTGAACAAATCGTGTAACATTGAATTTATCTCGAACTTGAAATAATTGTGACCGCCTCAATCCTTCGCGGATGATGGATAACCATTATGGTTTCAAGTTTCCAACCTTCTGATGCGTGCATGATAACCAATTGTGGTTTCACATTTTCCAACCATTGATGCGGAAGGCATGTGATTGACCCTCAATTGCACCATCCTCGTTGAAATTTGAACAATCGATCAAATTAACTGAAGACTACCATGCCCTGGGTTGAATGTGAGGATTTTTTCATTTAGAAAAGAAACTCCTACTTCAAGGCTCAAAGGGGTTAAAGAGGGATTATCTTCCTGATATCTCAGGTGTTTAGAAATTTGAAACAATGTTTGTACATCATCAACAAGGTTTTTTTCGAAAGCATACAACTAGAATTTTTTGCATTTTTCGTTTTCATCCTCCTCCCCCCAATTTGCATAAACAAGAGGTTGGTATCACGATGTAGAAAACATTTTATGAGTGAACATGAAAGGATCTCTTCAATATAAACATATAAAATGTATTTTGATTAACATTTAAAAATAATCAAGTTTTCATATGCAAACAGTGTATTAATAAACAAGAATGAATACAAATGAAAATGCATTAAGAAACTAATGCTTGTCAATGTTGAATAGACTTTCTTCGCCTGGGCTCATTGCTTCCAGGAAGATGCTTTCACCGTCTTGGCACTTTCTTGGACAACGCTTTAGTTTGCACAACCATCTGGAACAAACGATTGCCCCGGAATCAACGAAGTCTTGGACTTTGCATTCAAACACATTCCAACCTTCAATTGCATGATCAAAATTAGGGATGTCAATTTGCATCTGTTAATGGGGATCCCTGCGGGGATTATCTGTTCGGAGCACCGAAGTTGGAGATTTTTCCTCCGCGGGGATGGGGATGGAGGCAAAAGTTCCCCCGATGACACTTTGGGGCGAGGAATGGGAAAGTACTCTCTGCCCTGTGGATTCCCCGACTCCGAACTTATTATTTACCTTTTATATTTTATATATTATATAATTTTACATAAAAATATTAATGTATTAGAAAATAAAGGGTCATTTTAGTGGATTATTTTATTTTTATGTTTTATTGTATAATATTATTTCACTATCTAAGTACCCAATCCTAAAAAAGTGCACTCAATACATAGGATGTAGACATTGTCTCCTCCTTTTTCTTTTCTCAATTATCTTTGTCTCCTCTATTCATCATATCCTCTAATCACATCATCATCACAACAACCACTTTTCTTTGTTCATTGCACTTATGGTAATTACTTTTTAAATTCACTTTACTTCCATTAGTACATGTTATTAGTTTAATTAATAAATTAATAGTTATAGATTTTCCACACCCACACATAATCAACCACTTGCGTGGGATGACAGCCACACTGTGGTTGTAAATTGACGGAAGCATGGTAGCTACAAGTTAGTTAATAATTATTGTTTTTTTTACTAAAAAAAATATTAGCAAACAAGTGTTTTTGATTTTTTTTGTTATTGATGCAAGATGTATTTTTAGTTTTAAAAAATGAAAGATGCAAAATATGTGTTTTAAAAAAAGTAAAAATAACAAAATACTATTGTCATAGTTTTATCGAAAAGTATATATATTTTCTTAGAATTCCATCACCGTGGATCTCCACGGGGATCTATGGGATGGGGATGGAGGAAAATATTCCCCCGTGGCAGAGATTAGGGATGGGGAATAAATTTGGGGGTGGGGCAAGGAGCGGACACGCACCCTCCGAACATTCCCTGCCCCGTTGACATCCCTAATCAAAATCCCCCATGATAGAAATTACAGCGAGTGTCGGGGATAGAATCTCGAAAGATAAGAGAATGGAAGAATAACATCCTTTATTACAACAAAAGGTATCAGATTACCCCTTTTGCATTACTTCCACAAATTGGACCATTTGGGATTTCATGTCAATCAGGTCCTCATAAAACTGCATCATAGCTAAACTTTGATTACCAATAGTTGAGCTATTAAAAAGGGAAAGCCATGTTTACACTTCTATTAGAGGAAACCAAGCGAGAATAGGAATCTCCGCTGTTGAGCACAATATGTCAAAGAGATAACATCATGGATTTCAGTATACTCAAAATCCACAGGTGGAATACAAAGACATTGGATCCCATCAAAATAAATGATGGCGATCATAAAACAACAACTACGCATCCACTCATAAACTTCTTAGGAAAGATTTGGAGAAGCGACATGATTTGACCTCTGAGTAAACTCTTGGATAAGCATGTCCGTGTTGATAGTAACTTCTAAGTAACGACAATGATGTTTCAAATTGTCATTTCTTCTTGAAGTTGTTTGTAATTAACCTCTTCATTGTGAAATTCGACTTTGAATTCACGATTTTCATCTTGTGATCTCTCTTTGAGTTCTATGATCCCTTTTAGATCTTTATTCAATCAGGGTTGAGGCCAAATGAACTAGTGATTAACCTTCTCTCTTTTAGCGACATTCTTAAATCTAGCTTCCTTGACCCAGAGTTCTTCTGCAATGTTTCAACTCGAGCTTTGAATTCTTCTTTCATTTCCTCATGAGATTTCATAGGGGATTCTTGTTGTTGTAGGTAATCTCATCATAATAGCTTTTGAACCATAAATGGAGAATGTGAATGCAACAAAGCACATATCCTCGTTTCTTGTCATCCTCGAATGTATTAAATGATAAATGACACCAAACAATGAGAACACTAGATTCTTAATCACAAGAATACAAATAACATTCGTATCTATAAAATCCACGACTTTTGGGAAATGCACAATCCCATTAATATGAAGAGACAAGGTTGCATTGAATGCATTCTGACTAACTGAATTAGCAAAGGTGTGAATATTCTTAACTAGAAACTTTAGATGAAATTCAAAAATGCCAGTCTCAACTTTAAATGTGGTATCCACAACATCTTCACTCAAATAAAGAGACGGTGTAACCTGGAGTAACTTAGGAAAATCCATTGAGATGTTGAAATGAACTTGATTTTTGATTGGTATCCCCGAGACATAAGAATGTTATTCCAATAGCAGAAACAAACTGTGAGTGAAGAAACTTTTGAGTAGATAACATGAACTTATAACCAATGGCTTTTTCCAACCGGTGTCCATCTCAAGAGAATAACTCAACACAAGACTCCTGGATTGATATTATTCGGAAATGAAAGACCTACTTGTCACTACAGTGTCCATGTAACAATGTGATGATATGCCATGCAAATGTTACGTTCCAAAATTTCCATGAAATTTATAGGCTTTAATTCGTATTATTAAGCCAACATGGTGATACTTTGAAACATATGTAGAGACATGACGTTTACTTGAGACATTAGAACTCATCTTTGTCTTGAGAGAAGCAAAACCTTAGTTGTGGGTTGATTGCTTAGGAAAAGGCTTGTCTGGTCAACCCTTTATTAGTTCTTGAGTATGAAGATGTGTCTGGATCTCAAAAATAGGAGGGAAAATTTTGGGGTATAACATACTCCTTCTTGCTTTAGTTGTAGTTCTTCAAAATGTTCTTTAAAGACTTCTTATAATAAATGAGCAGATAAAGGGATTCTTGGTTAGTAACCCATAGCTTTAAATGACCTTAGTATTCTGAGTGTTCTCCCAGATTCAAGGTCTCATTTTTATATTGGGGTCAGTAACCCGCACATGTAGTAACCACGCACATGTTGTGTCACTAGAAGACATAAAACATCAAAAGCTCAAATGTACTTTTCACAGAAAATTTAGATAATCAAAGTGTTATTGACACAATCCTCGGTAACAACATCAAAAACTTGTTGTGCTATTTATATGTGCAAGTATACACAATTAAATAGTAGTAAGTGATAGAAATTAAGAGTATTGATACCACAAAGATTATAATAACTTAATTTGATTCTCAATGTAAAACTTTGCGAATAACCATGAACAAAATATATTAATAATAATACGTTCTGCCAAAAACTTGCTTTTCTATTTAATTATAAACAATCAAATAATAGCAAGTGATGTAAAGTAAAAGTATCGATCTCACAAAGATTGTAATAACTTAAGTTGATTCACAATGTAAACCTTTGTGAATAGTCATGAACAAATATAACAATAATTGTTGGTTGTCTTAGACTGAAGTTGAGTAGTGTAACACGGTGGGAGAACTGACTTGTTTGTTTTATGTTTTATCACAAATGTTGCAGATAACAGGAGTCTCCACCGACTTTTCTTTTATCCAATAAAGGAAAGGTGAAAAGAACAGGAAAAACCTTTGTTAGATTTTGAGTACGGGAGGTAATTATGAAAAGGGAAGGTATTAGCACCCTTTCCATCTGTAGTTATCTACGGGCTCTTAATTGCTTTAGCTCACTTTTTTGAAAACTTGTTTTCTGTGTGTTTGAAAAGTATTTTGCTTTGACATTGTAATGATTCTTGTATCAGTCCTCAAGAATGTATACGAAGTGTTTGAAAATATTTGTTTGAAAAATGTAACTTTGTAATGATTCTAGTATGAATGTATAAAAAGTGTTTGTTTGAAAGTATTTTTGAAAAGAGTGTGAGGTGTGAGAAGTATTTTGATTGAGCAAGCAATTTAGAGTCTTTAATACCTACTCAGAAGGTCGTTCTTGTTATTTTTCTTCTCCTTTAGGATAGCGCTATCCATACCATTAATTGGTAGGTAACTCTATCCGTTGGATGTAAAGAGACAAGCGTAGGGTCATTGAATGGTGATTAAAAGCAACATTGTAGGGATACCTTATCAATTCGAAGGGACGATCATCACTTATTCGTAGGCAACAATCGAGGGACGAGATCATATATTCGTAGGAAACATCGAGGGTCATCGAGGGACTATGATCTTTGTGATGATTTTGAATCGAGGGACGTTTGTTAATGGTACCCCTACGTTCGAGGGACATGACCATTGTTTATTCGTAAGGCAATAAGAGAGGATACCCTAAGGGTGTGAGTGTGCATCGTGTGTTGATTTCAGATATTTTATCTTGATTATTAGGGTGATCTAAGTTTGATTTTATGTCTTGTCATGCAATCCTATTAGCCATACATCTAAGCAGTATATATACAGTTTATAAGAGTGCGGAAAGTAAAAGCGGAAAATAGAGTCCTACGGTATTACATGACTTTGGGGCAGTTACAGAGTAAGAGGTGCGAAAAAGTAAATGTGCGAGAAAAGTAAATCTACGTTATTACAAAAATATCCTTGCGACCTATACATCAATTTCTAATATTTAAATGCAAAAATGACAAAATAAATAATGAGAAAAATGCTTTAGTAATTGTGAAAACATTCCAAACCCTAATTATTACAGAACAATATTTTCTTGGTATTTTTTGGAATTGATTTTAATTAAGAAAACCTAATTCTAAATTAATTAGAAATTAATTATGAAAAGAAATTTAAGTGAAAATAAAAATAAAATATTTTTGTGTCTAAAATTAATTAAACATTTTTTAAACCTAAATCTAAAATAAAAATATTTTTTAGGTTTTTTTTTTGTAATAGTGAAAATAATTTGTGAAAAGAATTAAAATAAGTTAAAAATTAAAAGAAAATAAAAAAATGAAAGAAACTAGTGCCAAAAAATAGGAATGGTCCCTGAAGGTCTTGAACTCGTGACCCTTAGGTCACTAGTTCAAAATTTGACCATTTTTCCACATGCCAATGGTGTTATAATCTCGCCTCTGAGTGTATATATGCGTTTTCCTGCAAAAATTAGAAAAATTATGAAAAATTGCAAAAGGCAGGGATCAAACTCGGGCCTTGAGAGACAAAGAGGACTAGCGTGCGCATGATTAACCATTGGGGTGGCAATACATCCATTAATTTATGCCATTGAATAAATATATATTGGATGTTATTTTCTGAAAATCAAGCAATCAAAACCAAACGCATGCTGGGCCCCAAGGTTTCAAATGGATGAATCATTTTGTGCCACGCCTGCCTCCCCGGGTCAAAGAAAGTCAGAAGATCAGAGAGACGCTGGAGCCCTAGCTCCGGTCGTCTTCTCCGACGAGCTTATTTTAGAAACCTACAAAATAGAGCAAATAAATAATCAAGAGGACCCTACCCCCTAAATCGAGGGTTGTGAGTTCAATGGTGATGTTCTTATGGACTGGAAGTATATGTATCGAGGGTTTCGAAGCTTTTGAACCGAACTACCCTAGCAATGACACGATGCAATTTAAGCCTTAAAACTTACATATAACATGTTGTGTTGGTTCTAAATAAGGTCCTGAACACGAACAAATACATCAAACACATTAATAATGCATGAAAATCGAGATCGAAACTAAGCAACCTTACCAAACTGGTGTACTTGAGTGATGGGGTTCTGGCTTGCTTTGGGATCGTGTGAATGGATGGATCAGTTCCTGAAAACCTCAAGAGTATGATTCGATCTTTGGAATTGAGTGAAAACGGTTGGAAATTTGATTTTGAGTTTGCCCTAGTTTCTTGAAATTTTGGAGAATTTTCTAGGGTTTTTAGAGACAGACACCTGGGTCCTTTGCGTCTGGTCTTGTTATGTATATATAGTAGAAGCAAATTAGGTTAACATTTGTGTTGAAATATATTGCATTGGTTGAAAAAATATTTGATTGGAAATCAAATGCAATCTTTCCAAAATTGCTCAATTTCATATCAATCTCTTCCTTCCACGAATTTGCCAACTTTCTTGGACCTCAAGGCATGCAAATATCAAGCCCAACACGCCTTACCTCTTGTCTTGGTATTTTATTTAATTAAAATTGAATTTTAATGATTTAATTCAAAAATAAATTAAATAAATGAAAGGAGGGCGTGTAATTGGACTTAGAGGTTATGGACCATGTTAGAAACAAGTTCAGATCATAAAAACCAAGGCCCATTTGAAAAAATTCAAGATTGACCAATGTTTTCTTCATGTACTTCTTCAAAATTTCCAATTTTTCTCAAGCCATAACTTGCTCATTTTTTATCATTTGAGAGTGTTGTTGGACTTTTTAGAAAGCTTAAGATGTCCTCTAAATTCTCCTTTTGGTTTCATCTTCATCGAAGCTTCCATGCTCATGTACACTTCTTTGGAAAAAGATGACTTTTTGTTGACTTTTATGAGGACCTATAATGTCTTGGCCCATATCTCTCAAATGAAGCACTTTTGGGTAAAGCTTGTGAGACACAAAGTTGTAGAGAATTGAATTTCCTTCAAAATGAGCTATCGTGTAAATTTTTTTGATGAAGTATGTGAAAGTTATGCCTGGTCAAAGTTTTGTTGACTTTTTATCAAAAAACCCTAATTTAGAAACTTTGACTTTTGACCATTCCTTGAATTTTCTTAATGAATCATGATCAACCCTTGATCAAATGATAAACGTGATTTCAAAATCTTGACGTTGACCAAAAATGGTGAAGTTTGACTGTATGTTGACCACAATTGACTTTTTGTCCAATACAACTAATTTTCAACCATCTGAGCAATTAACTAAGCAAACTTGAGTTACGAGGCTTGAAACTTAACATGGTGATGCTTTGAGACATGTGAGGAGGCATGATGCTCACTTGAGACAATAGAAACCATTTTTGACTTGAGAGAATGAAAATCCTAATTGTGGGCTGATTGCTTAGGAGAGAGTTCATCTGGTCAACCCCTGAGGAACTCTTGAGTATGAAGGTGTGTATTGACTTGAAAAATAGGAGGGAAAATTTTCGGTTATAACAAGTAGTAATAAATATGAATAAAAAAATTAAGTAAATACTGAGAGACATGTTGTAAAATGATTCATTTAATGAGTTTCATATCTTGTGTGTGTTTGATGAAATATAATACATCAAACAAAAAGAGGCAAATTATCAATCACTTGATGTGCAACTAATGTTGCTCAAATTTTTCTTATTGTTTTATTGATTTCAAAAACTAATTACAATCTTATGGATCGTAATCAACTCAACAAAACAATTTTGAATTTAACAAATGTTTATCTAGACTTATCAATTGCATAATCAACGAATTCAATAATTTGCAATTAAACGTAAAAGAGAGAGATATAGAGAGAGAGAGAGAGAGTGAGAGAGAGAGAGAATACACAAGGATTTGTTTAAGGAATGTTTACAAGAGAGAATCAATCTTGAGATAATCAACATTACTTTGTAAAAAATGTTTACAAGATAAATGTAGCAATCTAGCCCTACAAACCCTACATTTTATGTTGATTCTAACACTTTTTCTTCCCTTGATCTGAGCTTGATTAAGTCACCCACCAAAACCAATTTGATCCCTCGTCTTGTGCTACTCCTTCGACCAAATCCACTATTCGTTAAAGCTTTCACTTGAATGAATCCAAATTGTGAATTGTTGTCACCCAAGATTTTCAATCGATCCCCCGTCTCACACTACTCCCTTGCAAGAACCCCCATTCATCAGAGCTTTAACTCGACATAATCTGAATTGCAAAATCTTGTCAAAAATCCCGAAATCAACATCTTAATCTTGGTGCACAAACCTTATGGATATTCTAATGAAATCCCCTAAAGATTCTCAACCCAATTTACCGACACACAAACCTAAATTGGACGTTATCAACTCTTATTATAGATGGCACCCAAAAAAAGAATGATTATGTGTAACTTGTTTGTGTGTATGCATATAATGCGAAAGGTTGAAGATGAAGAACAATACATTGTATGTTTATGATTTCATCAAGTTTCAAATGATGCATGTATGCAAGTCGGAGGCAAAAGGAAAACAAGAGTATTAGAAAAAGAATGCAAAATTTCAAGATTTTGGATGCATGTGTCGACTCATGCAAGTCATGTGTCGAAACCTTCGAAGCATAAGTCGACCTATATAGGTTAGTGTGTTGACACATGCATTGCAGAGGCTACATGCTTTAAAAATGAACTACATAAGTCAACTCAAAACTCGTATGTGTCGACTCACAAAAGAATTCTTCTTGTATATGTCGGCCTGAAAGACATTATGTGTCGATACTTGTAAACATAAGCCATGTGCTTTAAAAATGATCTATATGTACCGACTAATAGCATGTATGTGTCAACACATATACATTTTTCACATAAAAACCTATTTTTAATGCATGAAAATTTTTCTGAACCATTCCTAAGTTACCTAATACTAAGATGAACATTTAGACTCAGAAAATACCGTCCAATATACATAAATGCTAAAATGTCATAGTTTTGACATGTTACAAAACATTTATAATAGGAAGGTGCACTCACAGACTCTCCCCCTTTTTGATGATGACAAAACTTGCGACAATGCATTTGATGTCTTCATGAAGGCTCCCCCTGAATGTGTGCACCATTAATTTTGTCTTGCATATGCTTATCCCCCTTGACAACATCAAAAAGAAACAAAGAAAGCCATGAGAAGTATCAAATAGATCTAATAGAAACGCATATTCCATATACCAAAACCATGTTTTGCAAAGAAAGGGCGTGCATAGACATACACCACATATGTGAGTTTATACAAAATGAAATACTTAAACATAAATAGAAATGCAATTTAAACAACATTATAAAATTGTAATCCCAAAATACAATACAAATAAACATAACCATGTTTCACTTCAAAGAAGTGATAAAATTGTCAATACATAACCATAAAGCAAAAAAAAAAAAAACACAAAATACATGATGACCTAAAACCATGAAATGCAATACATAATTGCTCCAAAAGAGTTTTGACTCAAAGAAAAAAAATCTCATCACTTTAACGACCTCCACGACCTACATGCATTGGCCTGACACCATAATGCCAACCTTGTGCGTCATTCCCTAAGTGACGATCTAAGAAATCGCATATGTCTTGGTAGAATTGTGCATAGTAGTAATGATTCTCATTTTAAGTAGAGATCACGTGGTTTATCCTTGTGATGGTGGCATCATGATTAACATCCATCTCATTACACATAGATAGAAGCTTTTAAGTGACAAAAGAGGCAAAGGCTTCATAGCTGGTGTCTTGTGTTGCCATGTGTGAAGGTAAAGAATACAAAAGAAATGGTGGGGGGTGAATTGGGTTTTTTCAAGATTATTAAAAAAAATTGTTTTATCACTAGCACACAATGATCAGTATTTATAATGTAAAACAAATAAAAATAACACGGTTATTTTTTATACAAGTTCACCTTAAAACTAAGGCTACATCTTGTCCACCGCCAAGGTGATTTCGCCGTCAAAAAGGACTTAATTCACTAATCTCAAAAGATTACAACCCCTAAGTCTAGACAACCCTCTTAGCCCTCTCAAGTATACAGACTAAAAAGTCACTTGAGGAATTCCAACACTATTACAAATAGTACAGTTTTGTGCTTACAATATATTGCTTCTAAAAAGCTGATGACACACTAATATAGCTTAGTAAAATATTACACTATCGAGCAACAACTCAGTGTAAATATTTTATTTCTAAGTGACTCTTTGATATTGTGTGCATATGAAGTCTGGTGCTTTTTGATGCTTCTAGTGCCATACTTCTTCAAGTGAATATTGCTCTTTATATTGGCTTGAGAGAATAATGTCGTTGGAGCATTATTTGAAATGACATTTAATGCATTGTAACGTTTACGTTACAATAGACATGTTTTCAATGCAAATCTCCCCTTTTTAAATGTGATGATTAATGCATTGGAGGCACATTTACTTCTTTCCATTTATTCAATATATTATTGATATATACCATCGTTGTTTTCCTCGAAAACAATGATTGCTGTCTAATTCTGATTAGAAAAGTTTTGGTGATTTATCTGGACGTTTTTTTATCTTTTATCAGCTTCGATCAGATAATGTTTTTGATCTTTTATCAACTTCTTTCATATGAAGTCTTTGATCTTTTATCAGCTTCAGTCATATGACCTTTCTGATCTTTTATCATCTTTAGTCAGACGATGTTTCTGATCTTTTATCAGCTTCAATCAGATGATATTTTTGATCTTTTATCAGATTTGGTCATATGATGTTTATGATCTTTTATCAGCTTTAGATAAATGATGTTTCTGTTCTTTTATCAACTTTGGTCAGATGATGTTTCTGGTCTTTTATCAGCTGTAAACATATAATGTTTATCATATTCGCCTGCACGTCACAACACTTGGCACACATACAATTTCACATATATTTTTGTTATCATCAAATTAAAGAATTGATTAGAAGCTTTCTTGTTCTAACAATGTGCTCTAACAATATGCTTTTTTCCTCCTCGTAGCACTCATATTGCCTAACATGCATGTTTTGAAGCATAGTAATAATGGAAGATGCATTTCCATATTCATCACCAATTGCACTACCTTAACCAGCCCCTTGTTAAACATCTTGCATATTCGCATAAACTTGTGGAGCACCATGATGAAGATCAATAGGTTGATCCTCAACCACCCGTGGCTTAACAACAACTTTACAAACTTAATAGGATCATAAAAGCTATAAATTTTCTTACCATTCTTACTAACATAGAAATAACACACATGGCAGTCTTCATCCCAAAAGTATCCCATGTTGGTTAAAGTGCATTGGGAGAACTCTTGAGCCATACTAAATGATATATACTAAAGATCGGGAATCTTAATGTTGAAGTGTTTGAGAATTTTAGAAATCATGGAAACAAAACAAAATCACCTTCTATTTGTTGCAATATTTGATGTTAAACATGCGGAAAACAAAGTAATTAACCCAATTAATCCATATTTTTTGAAGAAGGATGTAGACAAGATGGATTTCAGGTTGATCAACCCTTGAGTGACCACCATTATTTGGGCATAACACATGAGAAACAAGCAAGTGCAAAATTCAAGGAACCTGTTTCAAATGACCAACTGTTATGGGTTCAGACCAGTCTTCGGTTCGGTTCGGGGATCCCTTAGCATTTCATTTGTGTGAATGACGCCATTTAAAATCTTTATGCATATTAGTATCCGTCATCAATGGTTCAACATAGGTGCTAACAACAATGATTCTAAAAAGAGACTTCCAAAGAGCATCAACAAAATTATAAATAGTGTTACCTATTGTGAACTTGAAGGTAGAGCCACGTCCATCGTGTAGCCCGAAGTAGAACACACGAATGATATCTTCATTGTAATCATGTGAGAGCTTCAAGAAGTAATTTATGTGCTTATGCTCAACAAGACGAACAACTTATAGAATATCCAATGAGCCAACAACAAGTTTCCGAACGTGCTGCTTCATGACAAGGCGATTTTGGTGTTTCTCTTTAAATTCTCGAACAAACTCAGTAGAAACCAATAAAAGGCAATTTATGGAGTTATAGATGAAGAGCAAGCCTTAGCCTTAGCCTTACCCTTGAGATCACTCTTGCTCTTGACAACCTTTGAGGCCATGATGATTTTGTCAAACTATGCGTGCATAAAAGGTGTTTAATAAATTATGTGAATGAGTCAATAATTTGTTTGAGAGATATATGAATATCCATAAACCCAAATATAATATAAGGATGTAAAACACACAAAAATGACAATGAAGCTTACAAATGAATGCAAATTCATAGTTCGGAGGAATTGGGTGTGATTGGGAAGTTGTGAAAGTAAGGATTTTATAGAAGAGAAATTTTTTGGGACAATGAATAAGTGTGAAGATGGAATGAAAAGGTATACTGATTTGTTGGTAAATCGAGAGATGAATAAGTCATGGTGGAGGAGTTCAAGAGGTATAGTGGAAAAGTTAATGGGAGTTAAAGTGTAACAAAACCCAAATAGTCATGTAGAGGTTTCGTGTTGAATGCATGTAAGGAGAATTAATATGGAGTGGGAAAAGATAACACAAAATGCGTTATGAGTCAACATATTTAATGCATGTGTCGACCTACACAGGTAATGAGTCGACAAACTCAACACATGATTTGACACATACTAAATCAAATTTGAAAAATTCAGAAAAATTATTTAATAAGTCGACCTATACGCAACATGAGTCGACACATGAGGTGCAAAAAGTGGAAATTTTGAAACATAAGGTTTTGGGTCGACATTGAATGACATGAATTGAAGCATGTGTGAAGAATTTTGAAAGACACGTGTAAATGGATATTTTTCATGATTTGACACCAATAAACATGTATAGACACATATGTAAACATAAGATATTAACAATACATAATACATGTGAAGATAGTAAGATGAGGTCACTACAAACATATAAAATGAAACACACCATAGTTATCAATTGAATTTTTTGCAAATGAACACTCATAACATATATCATACATCAAGTATATCACATACCTTTGAAGAATAAAATGATAAAAGAAAGAACTTACTTACAAAGTAAAAGTTGAAACAATATTACCTCACCGTACCAATGCCAGAGGATGCACTTGCATTTCACAAGGAACTCTAACTAATTATTAAATAAATAAAGCCTAATTTCCTTTTGTTTTAATTAATTCTACAAACTCCACTCAACTCTCACTTATTCGAGCCACTTACTTATTTTATTAAAATTATACTTTTCTTTCTCCAAAGTCTCAATTTCTCTTATGTTTTAATTAATTAAATTATTAAAAGTATAATTAAATTTTAGTTTAATATTAAACTACCATCCTCACTTCTACACAAATTTAAATATAATAAAACTCTACCAAAAATTAAATAACTTAAATAAAATAATTAAATAAATAAATAATTCTCTAAAACTCAATTAAAATAAAATAATCACAAACCGTTGTGTTACAGGAACTAGTCGACCAACTCAAAAGGACGTCAATTTATTTGCCTAGTCCCGTTTCGACACGTCAGATATAGACACAAAGGCATAGAAAATATATACCTTTTAGCCTAAAGAACACTGACGCCACCTGTCATCTGCTCATAGACACCACCTTTGCTCATCAAATAGGGTGGAATATGGAGTTCTACGTGGACGACATGATTGTTAAAATTGCGGAAGGGGGTGTACGAAAATCTCAAAATAACTATATTTTAATTTGTTTTCCCTAACATTTCGTATGCTAGTTGGGGTGTACTCGTGTATTCACAAACCCATAGAGTGCAAATAACCAGTCTAAGATAAATAATAAAAACCCAACCCAAAAGATAAAAAGCCCATACAAGTAACCAAACAAAAACAAATAGGTCAAATCACCGATTCCCACTATAAATACACTCACAATTTCTTCATCATCCACCAAATCAAAACCCTAGCGCCGTTCAATTCTCCCAATTCCAATGTCAGATCCATACGAACGTGCCAAAGGCGGTAGATTATCCTTCAAAGGAGGAACCCTAGCAACCAGACAAAAATCCATAGACAAAAAGCGAAAGAAAAAGAAGAACAAAATCGAAAACCCTAACCCTAACATCGAAGAAACCCTAGTTGACGAAGAGAAAGAGGTAACCGTTGAAGGATCTGAGTCGGTGGAGTATACAATCGACGCGGCGAAGAAGATGAAGTACGATCAGCTTTTTCCGGTTGAGGCGAAGAAGTTCGGCTATGAACCGAAAAGTAAGGCGAAATCAATTGAAGAAGCGTTAGATGATCGGGTTAAGAAGAAAGCTGATCGGTACTGTAAATAGTGTAATTGTAAGTTTTCCTGTTCTGATTTTGAATTTGGTTTCTGAAATCGTAACTGGAATTATGTATTTGAATTTCTTTATTGTGAATTAGGGTTTGATTTTCGTCAAGTTCTTAATCTGTGAATTGTTAAAATTTTGGTATTTTACGGTAGTTTGGATTGTTTTTTATTGTAATCAACAATTATAGTGCCCAGTGATGTATCAATATACTATTGAACGGTTACACGGTTTTATTCACAACCTTTTTGCATTTCTCTCTTTCTCTCCTTACTCTCTCTCTCTATCTCTCTCTTAGCCTCCTCCTCTGTGTGTTCTTGTGTGTGTGTGTTGTGTGTTGGTATGCAAGAAGGTTGTGTATGAAACTAGTGAATACAACCGTATATGATTCTTAAGCTATGAGATCTGAGGGCTTTGAATACTATCTAATTCAGTTTGCTACTGAGTATTTCATTTTCTCAATTGTGCTAATTTAAATTTGATTTATTATACCGACATTCATTGTTTTCAACAATGGTTGCTGTTGAAGATTCAGATTTGCCCTTGTATAGGGTAGTGACATTTGCGTGTTTGGTGAATGATGGTACTGCACTGGGCTCTGAGCAGTTTTATACTGTAGTATTGATGGAAATGCTAAGCCTAGAAAGCTTTGTCTGAACTATATTGCCTAACAATTTTTGTATATTCTTTGTTTTAGTCATATAATTTGATTTATATGTTTCTCATATTTTACTTGTTTGTTATTATAATATTATTGATTTGTCATTTCCTTCCTATATGACATATTTAAACTTTGGTTTTTGACTTTTTATACATGTTCTGAAGTTTTTTTGGCCGTTTTCAAGATTCCTGAATTAAATTTGTTTAAAGGTGTTTATTTGACCACGCCTTCAAACTGAAAAGTGTAATTACATTCCCTAATTTCAAACAATTTCCTGCCCAGTGATGTAGGAATAGACTATTGAGCAGCTACATGGGTTTTGTTCGTAACCTGATTTGCACATCTCTCTCTCTCTATATATATATATCTCAATCTCTCTTTCTCTCTCTCCCCATCTCTCCCTCTCCTTTTGTTTGTGTGTGTATGTGTGTTTTGTTTGTTGTTTGGATAACAACTTTGTAAGGTGCAAGATGGTTATGAATAAAACCTGTGATTAAGGCTGAAGATGAATTCTTAAGCTATGAGATCTGAGGGCTTTTGATTCCTGTAATTTAATAACTTTTTATCAAATTGGAGACTATGTTTATGCACAACTAACTCCAATATCTCTCATAATGACACCCTCAGTGCAATGTTTTCACCCAATGATGGATAATTATTTGTCTAATGAGTGGCTACATGGTATTGTTTATAGCTTGACGAGCTCCATTGCCTTTTGGCATTCTTTCTCTCTCTGACTCTCTCTCTCTCTCTCACTCTCTCTCTCTCTCTCACTCAATTCCATTCATTCATATATATATATATAAATAAATATTCACATGGTGCTTGAGCTCAGGCTGTGAATGATGCCATTGTCAGAGCTGCCTATGAATTTTGGCAAGCTATGAGATCTGAGGGTTTAGGGTTCATTTTGTCATTTTAAAATTTTATTTGATTTAATTTAATTATTTTTATATAAATATGTTTACCTAGGTTTAGTATCAGTATTTCTGTTTATTATACATTCTTTTTTTACACTGGTATCATTTTCTTCACTGTTCCAACACGATTATACCTGTGAATGCAGAAAAGGTGGCTTGTTGAGTGGTGAAGATGGATTTTCTTGTCACCACCCTGAAGGATGGATATTGATAGAGCTAAGCTGATACTATTGCAATAATATGGCTTTTTGAGTTGAGAGAAATTTATGAGTTGGTTCCGGAAGCATATTCATTGTTCTATCATTCTGCTTAATTCATGATGCTTGGTTACATATATATCAAGTCCCAAGAATTGGGAAATTCTAACAGGGATAGTGTTAACTATTTTGTAATCTTATAACGGTCCTAGTAGATTTTTTTATTTGTAAATATTAATTATGAATAGTATGAAATTTCTTGAAGTTTACTCCTTCAACTCACGTATTGAGTACATCTCCTTAAAATTTGTTCTTCAACTCGTACTGCAGCTGAGTACAAACTTTCCGTTTGACTGATAAAGGTTCTAAACTCTAAAAATATGAGTAACATTATGAATATTCATTCATGCTCTTGAGCCGGTATCTTATATTAAGACGCGAATGGTATGAACGAATAAATCCTAAGTAATTCAGACAATTGTTTTCAATTCATTTTGTTACCTTTCAAAATTATGATGATTATAAGTGTTATTGATCACATATTTAATTTTGTTTTAAGTCTAGACATCAATCTAAATAATAACAATAAAAAGGTTTTTATAATCTGTGATGTTATTCCTCATGCAGGCTACTTAAAAATTTCTGATTTGTTTTCTGGTAGAAATTAATTAAATATATGAGATACGTATACGAATGGAACACTAAAAGTAAATACTAACGTTATTCATGTCGTATTAGTACTCTCTACTCCCTCCTAAAAGTAAATACTAACGTTATTCATGTTGTATTAGTACTCTCTACTCCCTCCGAATCAATTTATAAGAAAAAAAAACATTCATTTTTATTTGTAACAACAAATTATAAGCAAAAAATATCAACTTTATACCATTTAATCTTTTTATTTTAAAAATTCATCTTTTCCAAAGCAAAATTAAATACAAATTGCATTTAATTTGGTTTCTCTCATTTTCTCTATAAACAACAACCATTTTTACATGTTTCCATAAAACATTTAAAAAGAAATACAAAAAATTAAATTTTCTTGTGAAATGTTTATTTTTTTTCTTATAAATTGATACGGAGTAGTATTTCATAATAAGTGTCTAATGTGTTGGTTTTAGTGAAAAAATTAAAGTCATTTACTAAACATTCTAAATAATTATACTCCCTTCCTCTCATAATAAATGTCTATTTTGTATAGCCTCCGTTCCTTTTTAAGTGTCGTTTTAGCACAAAACTCTTCGATTAAAATAGTAGATTATTAGAGTTATATTTTCTATTATACTTTCATTTATTTTCTCTTAATAAATTCACTCATACTCTCTCATTTATTGAGAAAGTAAGAATATAATTGACAAATTATGACATTAAACTATAAAACGACACTTAAATAGAAATAAAAAAAATCTTCTAAAACGACACATAAATAGGAACGGAGGGAGTATTTTTTGTCTCAAATTAATTGTTCATTTATAATTTCAATGCATCGATCAATTCGTACTACAGTATAAGTCACTTTACAATACTAATGAATAATTAATGCAAACTTTTCTATTATACTCTTAATTATTTATTATTCTATCTCTTATTTCAATTATGTAAATGTATTTTTTTCATGCCATTAATGAAAGATATTTTTGTAAAAACCTTTATAATTTCTCATTTTCATACAATAATTATTTTTTTCTTAATAGGTGTAAAAAGTCAAAAGCGACTTATAATAAAAAGACGGAGGTAGTATTAATTTTTTCACTATTATATCTATTTTTTTAATTTTTATTTTATTGAACAATTCTATTAATTATAATTAATAGGATTATTCTAGTAACTGACACTAATTATTTCACTAAAGTTCTGCGTATTATTTAAATATGACATTTATTATAAGATAGAGAGAACAAAATAGTTGAATACTAAAGTAAATAAATAGGGATATAATAATGGAAAAAATAATATAGTTATTATTATTTTGAATTTTGAAATGGACAATTAAAAACAAATAATTTTTTTCACAAAACTAACACTTAAAAATGAACCAAAGGAGTAATAACAAAAAATATGGATCAATATTAACTCGTTGAGTTCGGGGAAACTAGATGATACTAATATTTAGAAAATTTTACTTTGTACCCCCACATTTTAACTTGTACCCCCGCTACAGTAATATTTTGACGAAATTACCCTCATATAAAAAGCATAAGATTTAAAAAAATTTCATTTTCACATCCCAAAAGTGTTTCTCATTTGTTTTGCATTTTAAAGCAGTTTTAACAAAATACACTGGAACACATCAAAGTAAGTGTTCGATTTTAAAACCGGAACACTTTTGGAAAGTGTTCGGTTTTATTTTTGGCATTTTTGAACACTTTTGTTGTTGGATATTTTGAACACTTTCTAAAAGTGTTTTTTTTTTTTTTTTTTTTTTCATATTTTGATTTTATTATTTTTTAATGCCTCGACGATTAGGACGGACGGTGCTCGATTGCTCGGGAGGTGGTAGGGATCGGGTGGACCATCCGATTTATCATTAGTTAGATACGAGATTGTGCTCGACATTTGTGGTAGAGGTAAGTAAATGAAAATTTAATGAAATGAATTAAGTTAATTTTGGCATAGTTTATTATATTTTTTTTCAACATTTTTTTCTTCGGAAGAGGAAAAAACAATTAAAATGTGCTGCACACGGTCAAAAACTCAAAGAATGGGTTCCCCTGCAACTCCCCAGAGAGATGGAAAGGTTGGTGTCAAATTCGGGTCTTGCACATTTGCAAAGATCTAGTATGACAAAGGTGGATCCGAATTTAATCACTGCTTTTGTAGAGGTGGCATTCGAGACGTCGTCATTTCACATGCCATTTGGTGAGATGACGATTACTCTCGATGACGTATCTTGTATTCTCCACCTCCCTATTAGAGGTATTTTTCGGACTCCTCATCAAGATGATCTTCTTGAGCTTTGTGACATATTTAGGAGTGTCACGTAGGGAAGCCGCAAGTTCGTGGCAACAGAGGTGCACTATAAGTTGGAATGGTTGTATGAAACCTTTGTTGCCCATAGAGGTCTTAATAATTGGGCATATGCGACCGCTTGATGATGTTAGTAGGTTGCTATTTTTGCCGACAAGACGTTTACGCTTGTCGAAGCAAAATATATCTCTTTGCGGACTTGGAGGTCTTTGGAAGATATAGTTGGGGCAGCATTGGCGACACGTATGCTTCACTTGAGATGCATGTATGTTTGGCACCAAACAACTTCGGTTATCCGACTCTTCTTCGTAATTCATTTATTATTTATTATTTATTGTTTAGATGATTTTTATTTATTATTTATTGTTTAGATGATTTTTATTTATTATTTATTGTTTAGATAATTTTTATTTATTATTTATTGTTTAGATAATTTTTAACTATTATTAATTGTTTATTAATTTTTATTGACATCTTTGGATCCATGAGTATTTTCACGGAATTGGAAGAGTAGTGGAAAATCCAAGTGAGAATGTTGGAATGCCGAGAGCGATGAGATGGGCATACAAGCGAGCGTTGAAGGTGGATGAATTGCGAGTGTCCTCGATAGATTGACACCGGTTGACGTGGTGTGGCGTCCTTTGAGGATCATAGGCGCTTTATGCGTTCGACGAGCTTGCTTATTTCGAGGAGGACTCTGTTGGGAGGTATTTATGTATTATATTTGGCGATGGATGTTTACGTCGGTTTGGTCTTATTCAAGATATACCACGTTCACCCACCGATATTATTGAGGCGGATGTGGATGTTAAGCGGATTGGTTATGACCAAAGTGTTGTAGACGTAGTTGGTCACACAATCTTCACATTTCCTCCGAAACTGTGGAAAATTATTTGATGGTATTATCGGGTGTCACACCTCGATTGGTACCACCGCGGTTGATGAACCAAGGGCCACGGTTTTACAGGCCATCCGATCCCAAGTTGGCTCGTATCTCCGCATTAATTCATCACCATCTACAAAAATTTGCTGCTGAAGAGGATGATCCGTAGTTTACTGATTTATTTACCGCGTTGCATTTATGTAATGAAGAGTGATTATTATGATTTAGTAATTTTTAGTAACTTTTTAAATATTTGTGTAATTTTTAGTAACATTTTAAATATTTGTGACTTATTTTTAGTAACTCTTTAGTAACTCTTTAATATATTTGCGTTATTTCTCTTTAGTGTATGTTATCATTAATTTATCATTGAAGTCATTCAAATATTTGGATGAATAAAAAAAGCGTCTGTTGTAATGCTTTGTTACATTTCATAACAATTTAGTTCTACATTACACAAAATACATTACACAAAATAGGATTATTCTAAGCAAATATAAGAAGGTAAAACTGGCGAAAGATGTAGCCATAGTTGCAATCGTCCCGCTAATGATATCATCCATGCAGTTGCATCCGTGTGACGAAACTTCTTCCAGTCTGTAGGCACCGGGGGTAAGGGGAATCCATCTTTCATGTTTACCTGAGTATAAAAAATAATTAATCCTCAGGTTGTTGTTCATAGCTTCCCAACAATTGACCATGTCACCTAGACTATTTCCCAACATCTGCTTTAGCTTCCAATGAGCGGATTCAACCCTAAAAATGAATGCATAACAAATATATAACATGATGTTAAATGCATAATATATATAAATGCATAATATATATAACAATATTATATAACAATATTAATATATAAATAATATTAATGCATAATATATATAAATAATATTCACGCATAATATAATAATAACAATAAAATAAATTAAAATATATACCGGTTAGTCGTGGTGTTGCCCAAATGAAGTACTCGATCAATCCATGCTCCAACGAATCTATGTCTATGTGGAATCAACCATGTGTCTTTCACATAATCAATAAAGTCAGCACAATTAAAACATGCTTGCTCAAGTTGTTCCAACTTTTGAGCATACTCAACCTCGTCACTAGCCCACACAACTTCCTCCCATAATGTGTCAATGGTCTCTCGCATTTCTTTCACCACATATTGCTTGCACCGCATCCCAACATTTTGTTAATATGAAAACGACATAGCAAATTTTGTGTAGTAGGAACACAATTTCCACTTTCATCAATGCTAGATCTCTATCCGTCAAAATCACTTTTGACGCAGATCTTTCTGCACAAACAATTCCTTGACTTCTCCAAGACCCAACAAAACTATCTCATCGCTCGGACTCTATATAAGCAAATGCAACAGAAAAGTCAACTCCGTCGATGTCATGCCAACAATTTCAAAGAGAGGTTGCCTATATTTGTTTGTCTTATATGTGCTATCCATAACTAAGACAATGGGAAAGATATTCAAGAACTTGACGGACTGGATGCGCCCAAAAATATCTCTCACAATATCCGAACCATCTCTTTTCTACTCCAGAGACATATCCCGCATCCTCAATTAGCTTTAGCAAATGTTGTATCTCGGATCTTGGACCCTTATCTCTTTTTATCACACTCTTCCGCTTATAAATTTGAGTGATCCGAGTGATATTTTCGAGATTTCTCTCTTGGAAGTCAAAATGTGTCTAGGAGGAACATGTCTCTTTGTTAAATCAAAAACATGTTGTTTTCATCCGAGGTCAATTTGCCAACAAACGCATGCCCTTCAAGCCTATCGGGTAATCCATGATTATGAACTCCACACTTTACATCTACCTTCCATCCCAACCCATCTTTTGACGAGTCGATCTTATTTTAAACGGACATCCACATCTCTTAGTTGCTCCGAGTTCCACTTTTATCCTTGTATTTTCCGCCTTTATCACACCCAAAATTATCTTATTCCTCCTTCCTCTCTTGCCGGTTTGTCCAACGCTTAATAATAACGGTGATTTTATTTCTTAATCCAACTTCTTTGATCCAACTAATAACATTTTCTCGTAGCGAATGTTTCATTGTATTGAATACATCCGTCGATCTATGGAGGATTCGTTTTTTTGAATTTCCATACCTGAAAAAAAAATTAAAAAAAAATTAAAAAATTAAAAAAAAATTGAAAAAAATTGAAAAAAAGCGTTCCGGAACACTTTAAGAAACTGTTCCGGAACACACTATTTACAAACCGGAACACTTTCTGAAAGTGTTCCGGTTTGTTAAATAATTTGCCATCCATTCCGGAACACTTGCACAAAGTGTTCGGAATTTTGAATTCGAACACTTTTTAAAACTGTTCCGGTTTGTGTTTTTACATACCGGAATACTTGCTGAAAGTGTTCCGGAAAGCGTTCCGGAAGTGTTTTTCAAAACTGTAAAAATTTGTCTTTTTCGTAAATGGTAAAAATAAAATAGTAAAATAGTTAAATTACAGTTAGGATAAAAATGTCATTTTTTAAAAATTGTGGGGGTACAGGATTAACTGTGGGGTACAAAGTAAAGTTTTCTAATATTTATCGGGAAGACTTTTGGGCACTAGCATTAGCATTTATGCTTTGTGGGGTTAAATAGGGAGACTCATGACTAAGAATATCACCGATCTTGTCAAATAAGCTTGCTCATGACTACATACAAGCTAAAAACACAAGGGTTAAAATTTTAATTTTAATTTTTAGTTATTATTAAAAAATAATATTTTTTGATTTTTATAAAATTATTATACACGTAATTTTAGTTATTTTTATTAAATCAATATATATATTTTTGAATATTATTTTATACATATCTTTGGAAAGTTATAAATTTTTTTTAAAAAAAATTAACTCAAAATTTAATTTATAAGTCTAAATTTTTATTACTTTTTTCATTAATTTTTAAAATTTAAAAAATTATATTTAATTTTTTTCATTTTAAAAAATTATAAAATTTGATAAATAAATATTTTACCGTATTCTAAACATGCATGAAAAAAATTATTAAAAAATTTAAAAATTTGAAGATAATTAACCGTTTTTGAGACTTTAGAAAATAACAAGAATTAAAATTGTATCCATGACAAATTTGTAAGAATTAAAATATGTTATTTTTTTAATATGATTAAAAATAAAAATTGAGATAATTATAGGAGTCAAAAACATATTTAATTTAAAAAACAATAACGTTATAGTTAAGCAAGTTCATAAGCAAGAGATTGTGGTTCAATGGAAGCCTCAAGTGTCAGGTTGGGTAAAAACTACTACTGATGGTGCAAGTAAGGATGAAGATGATGCAATATGTGGTGGTATTATTCAGGTAAAGGGGAATGGCTGGCTGGATTCTGCAAGAGAATATGACAAGGTACAACCTATATAGTCGAACTTTGAGGTGTCCGGGGCTTTATCTTGTCAAAGAGAAATATTTATGTTTTACAGAGCTACGTGTGGACTCAAAAGCAGTTATGTTGAGAATTCAATAGCATAAGTAGAAGAGTGGTATTTGTGGTAGGTTGGTGCAACATATTCATCAAAAGATCCAAATGTATCATGATTCTAGGGTTCCAAATTGATGTTCAGAAGCTTTGGGGGAAACCTTGGATTTAATGAAGGGTTTGATTTTTTTCTTTTTTTTTGGATTTTCTTAAAGATGAGTAAACTGTAAACATGCTTTTCTAGATGCTGAAGTAGTCTTGGGACTAGTCTTGCTATTTAACTGGTTGTGTATGTTTTTCTTATCGACAATCAATTATTTATGATCATAATTGCTAATAATTATGGATGATAGAGAATTATAAGGAGTAATTAATGGTAAAATCATAATTAAAAAAATAAAATTAATGGTGATATCACCTTCAACAATATCTATTTAAAAGTCAAATACTAAAATTAAGGCTTAAAGGATTATGTCAAATACAAAATACACATCATAATTCATGATAAAACTTTGCTTTTGAGATATCTTTAAAATAGAGAAAATATTTTTGTTCCACCTTTTCTTTTATTAACTAGTATTTTGGCCCATGTGATGCACGAAAAATTAATAATTTAACTATTAAATTGTATTAATATTAATATGTATATTAATTAATTAGATATTTAAATAAAACTTAATATAATATATTTATTAATTAAAAAGTAAATATTAAAGAGAAAATTTTAATAATATATATAAAATTTTAACTCATAAGTTTTGGAGATTTTTTTTAGAGAAATTATTATTTTAAAAATTTGTCAACATAACTATTACCTTTAATGTTGATTCAATTGAACTTATCTTTTTTCTTCTTTTTATATGAATTTAATGGAAATACATATAAAACAGTTTTACACTCAATAGAATCATAACCATTAATTTACGTAGAAATTTGACTTTTTCTGTAAATTACATATATAATTTTTTTTTTTAAAGATTGTGATGTATTGATCTTGTAAAATATTTTACAATAACAATGTATTACCTTTAAGCTCCTCTTATATATGGAATTTTTTTTTTAAGTAAAAAAATTTATTTTTTAAGAATGTTTTAAAATTTTAAGTGATTACTTTGTTGTTAAGTTTTGGAAATTTTATGAAATAATTTATTATACAAAATTTAAAATTGATATTTATATAATCTTTAATTCATAACATTATTATACCATATAAAAACAAAAATAAAAGTAAAACCTAAGTATAAAATAATAAAATAAAATTCAAAAACAAAAGAAGATTTTTTTTGGCAATGTATAAAAAAGAACTTTATAAAAAAAATATATCAACAAAAATGAAAATGAGAAATGACACATCAATGGCGACATCAATAATACATCACCTTTTAATCATATTCCAATTTAAAAATATGGATATAAAAAATTACGCATCACAATTTTTTAAACCCCTTTAAAATCAATCACAAAAATACTAAAATAATTTATTATAAAATTACTCTACATATCATTATCGCATATAATATGTGAATAATCAACCCAACATTATTTAAAAAAAAAGATAAAAAACACACCAGAAATTAAAGAGAGTAGATGGTAATATTGATTAAAATTAAATAAACTAAACAAATGAAAGCTAACACTAATTATATCACCAATCTTGAATATTAATTTTAACATTTTCGTTTCTTTACCAAAAACTAACCAGCAATTTTGACCCCAAAAATTATTGAGACTTAACCTTATAAATTTTTTAAGATTAAAGATATGAGTTTTTTTGATGTTATGTTTTATTTATATAAAACTTGGAGTAAAAAGATATATGTTAATGAATACCAAATAATATCTTAATTAATTAAAAATAATAACGAAAGATAGAGAATTAATTTTTAAAGAGCTTAAACTTAGTGCGTGTAATATATTTTATATGGTCTGTGCATTCCAATCTTTAAAAAAAAATTTATATGTGATTTAAGTAAAAATCAAATTTTTATAAAAATTAATAGTTATGATTTCACTTAAAACTAAATAATATCATAATTAATAAAAATCCAATCTTTAATGAGTATTTCAATTAAAACTAAATAATATCATAATTAATTAAAAATGATAAATAGAAATAATGAAGTTAGTGGATTAATATTTTTTAAACAACTAAATAATATCATAATTAATTAAAAATGATGAAGAGAGATAATGGAGTTAGTGAGTTAATATTTTTTAAATTTAAATAAAAATAAATTAATATTAATAATTACTAAATTAACTTTAATTTTGACTCTAAATTACTAAATTAACTTTAATTTTAGCTCTGAAATTTTCTTAAGAGATTTAACATCATCATCACATATGCTATGTGAACCATCAACTGAACATTATTTCAAAAAAAAAACAAAAAACACACCAGAAATTAAAGAGAGTAGATGGTAATATTGATTAAAAGTAAATTAATCTAAATAAATGGAAACCAATACTAATTATAATAATAAGTTGCAATACCATCTCAAAATATTAAAATATATATAGCATACCAGTTTTGAATATTATTTTTAACATCTTCAACCGTTTCTATACCAAAAATTAATCATAAATTTCTATACCATATAAATTTTTTAAGATTAATAATATGAGTTTTTTTAATTGTATGTTTATATATACAAAATCTGGTGTAAAAAGATACTACATGTTAATCAACACCAAATAATATCTTAATTAATTAAAATTAATTAAGAGATAATGAAATTATCTTTTAAAAAGTTTAAAGGTAGCATTGTAAAATATTTTCAGTCAATACATTTCAATCCTTAAAAAGAATATGCTACTTGTGATTTAAAGTAAAAGTCAAACTTTTTATAATAATTAATAGTTATGATTTCATTAGCAGTGCAAAAGTGCTTTACAATATCGTTGTATTTTCATTAAATTTATTTTTAATAACTATTTTAATTAAAATTAAATAATATCATAATTAATTAAAAATAATAGAGATATAATGGAGTTAATAGGTTAATATTTTTTAAATAACTAAATGATATCATAATTAATTAAAAATGATAGAGAGATAATAAAGTTAATTCATTAATATTTTTAAAATTAAATTAAAATAAATTAATATTGATAATTACTAAATTAACTTTAACTTTGGTTTCAAAAGTTTTTTACTTAACTTTAATTAATAAAATATAATCCTTATTTAAAAGTTAAAAAAAAAAAAGTTTAGAACAATATGGTCATCAGAAAAGATTAAGATTGACAAGATATTTTTTTAACATATAATTTATAATTTTTAGTTTATAAGTTCATATAATAATAAAAGAACGATTTGATAATAATTTTTTTATTTTAAATTTTTTATTTCTTTTATTACTTTATAATTTATTTTTCAAATAATATTTTAAATAGTGTTACTATAGAATAATTTATAATTTATAGTTTATCATTTTTTTCTTTTTTTTTTAATCTTTATTAAAATTCACTATTATCTTTTATAATTTATACTAATTTAAAATAAAATAACTATATATAAATATCTTTTATGTTATTTTAATTTATCAATTAATTGAACCGTTAATTTTACCAAACACGTTAACTAATTTATTAGTTATAAATTATCAATCATTAACAATACATTGTAAGTTATCGGTCATTAATTATTAGTCATATATTATAAACTATTAGTTTTATTTTTATCAAACATAATCTAATTACTAAGACACAAATTTCTAGCTACTAACTTTAAGCTATTTGAAAATAGTTCATAAAAAGGACTTCAAGCTGCTAAAAATAAGCTTGTATAAAAATTTATGTTACAAAAAAAGTTTATATAAAAATTTACATTACTTTTTTTTTTTGTTTCAAAGTAGGGTCTTGCTTGAGAATTTCACCGAGAGATAAATAATTAAATGTTGAGGTTCGAATCAACACCTAATGTTCTAAATGATTATTTTATGACATGGTATTGATAAGACTTAAAATAAATCATATCAAATATTTAGAAACCAAATCAAACATGATTTTAATTTAAAAAAAATGATAAGTTGGACATCGAAGAAATTATTGGATCGAGTTGTATATTAGATGGCTCTCTTTAAGACGTTTTGAGATATTGTATAAAATTATGCAAAACAGTCAAATGTCGTGCCGTCTCTAGAATAAAACTGTTTGGCTCTGTACTATACGATTAATATTTGCACGATAGATAATCAGTCTAAAAATAAATTCTCTGATGGTATTAAGATCATCCGAATATGATATAAATACTACCGTAGTACTGACATAACCTTCATTCATAATAATTTCTCAAACCAATAGAATTTCAACAATTCTCCAAAGAGAATTCAATAACCACTCAAAAGGATTACAAAGAGAAATTTGAATAATTCTCTAAAGAGAGAATCCAAACTTTATACTTGATAATTTCTCAACTCAAAATAATAAGGCACTAAAGATGTGCATAAATAATAAGACAAACAAAGACTCAAAATAAAAACCCTAACATAAAGATCTTTAACTTTTGCCCACCTTTCAAACAACAGGTTTGAGTCTTCTTAAATAACAATGCATCTATTAGGCTTTTCTCCAATGGGAATTTGACTTGAGATTATCAAATTTGAAGGAGATTCAATTAAGACTTGTCTTTCAAAAACCTCCATAAAAAACATTTCATTTGATTTTAAAAGTCCATATAATTAGATTTGATCTTATTAATTGTTTCAAACAAATCTAACTAACAATATGCTAACCGATATGAACAAATCTTTTTAGAACAAAAAGAATCTCTCTAAGAAAACAACTGAAACACACACTCACACACTGATCACACACATATCATGGCCTGTAGACGTGGCAAAATGTTGTATACAAGTTGAAACTTCTTGTCTCACATGTTGCACCAGAATATTCAAACATCTTGTATTACCCATGTTGTTTTCCTTAATGCATCCAATCAAAAGGAACAACACATGGAAACCTTCCATGTGGATATTTTTCTTCCACCACCCCCAGGTGATCTGGTTTGGCTATTTCGCAACTGGTTGGGGTAATTTCCGGGAATGTTTCATACTAGTGAAACATGCTACTCATGGAGCTCATCTTTCCTTTTATCTGTCATCGACTCTGGAGGGATTGGTCGTTCTTATGGAAGCAATTTTCAAAAGTAGTATTCTAGAGGGCATTTCCACCTGCCTCTTCCTTCTTACTATTATGCATTAACTCCTTTGTCTTTTACAGGAGATGAAAATGAAGGAGGATATGTGTGCTTGCTATCAGGGGCTCGATTATGAAGAAGGATTTGGTCATGGTGAAGTACTCTCTTTTCAACAAAAGAAGAGGTGATTAGATACTTATGTGATTGTCAGTGTGCATGATTATTACGAGATAAAAACTTTCAGGATCTTCTTACTCTTTTCTTCTGTCTTTACATTCCTTCGTCTCGGGTACTAAGCACTGGGAATTTACTATCGCCATGGCTAACGAAAATTTGGCCTTTGTCGAGCTTATCTACAAATGACAAAAGAGGTCTTTTGTAGATTCTTCACGCCTTTCTTAGGGACGAATCTCTGGTCTCAATGGTAGCTGTTGGCCAAGATGATATACTGGGCTTAGGCGAGCTTTCTAGGGAACGAGGTGAGTTGAGGGAAAATATGAGGTCCTTGAGCGATAAAATTTCGAGAATGAGAAAGAGTTGGCAAAACTACGGGAAAAGGCCGAGTCTTCCGACTCTTTATGGGAAGAGGTGGATTGGTATGGTCTTCCATCTATTTTGGGCTCAGATAACGAGGTTGAAGGCTTATTTTCCAAGGAAGATATATGTTGGAATAAGGCTTCTAAAGATATGGTAGAAGCATGTCAGGTGTTCGAAGCGGATATGGAATTTCTTCAACAAAAGTAGGATGCATATATCAACAAAAGTAGGATGCATATATTAGTGCTTTGAGAGGTCTTAGGGGGAAAGTGGCTGTTGCACGAGAGACATTCCAGGAATCCCTTCAATAGCCTGTGGATGTTGTGTATAGGGCCTGGGATCAAATGTTAGAGCAGACGCGAGAATTTTATTTCAAATTTTATTTCGACTTTTTCTTCTCACATGTAATCTAAATGAAGAAAAAGTTCTTGCGACCTCCGATATTTTTGTTGTCATTATCTTCAATACACACTTATGATCTTCAATTCCTTTTCTATAATTTGCAATTCAATTTTTTAAGTTAGTATTTTTATCTTTTTATTGATATTTTTTCGTCATCTTGAATGGTTAGGTTAATCAAAATTGTATTAAATTAACCTAATTTAAAATGAATTGAATCTGCTTAATCTAATTTGATATCCATAGACGCCATAATATATAATATTCAAATTTAAATTTAGTACAATTTATAGGAATATTTTTATCGGCTCTAATTTGTAAACTTGAATAATTTTTTAAATATTTTATTCTTCCATTTTTTCAATTTAGGAGAAAATATGTTTTATGAGTGGTTAGATATATTTAAGGTTGTTAAAAAAACTGTGAACTAAATCGAATTGAATTGAACCGAACAAAAGTTAACATAATTGAATAATGGGTTAAATATCTTTTACCTCCTGCAATAGCAGCTATATTTGATTTACTCTCTTTTAAAAAAAATCTTTTCGTCCTTCAAAAAATATAGATTCCAAAATGAAAAACCTTTTAGTCCAAAATTCCCTTTGATTTGCTAACGTGGCTGACTGGACATAGGAAATATGCGTAGGTGGCCGTCCAATATGATTTTTTTATATTTTTAAATTAATTTTATATGCCCCGTGAAATTTCTTAACTTTTACATTTTTTTATATTATATTTTTCATACGATTAATATTTTCTTAAGGATTATTATTTTAATTTTTGTTAATATTTCTTATGAGTTACTATTTTAAATTATCAAAATATAAGAATCGGGCCTAAATCTAATTTGATTCAATCTATTTTCAATTCAATTTTTGGGCCTAAATCATTCTATTTTTGTCACTTCAACACTGTTTTTTGTTGCACATCTCTAAACCCACCCTAAAAAGAGAAAATGGAATACACTAAATAACAAAACTTCAGAAATAAATTTTAAGAATCTCCATTTTCTATAGAGTTTGAGCATTTGTAGCATGACTGATTCAATCAATCTTTCAAACATGCAAAAACCACATTTTTACCTCTAGGCCTATCTGGAGTCTTTATCATATTTTTTATACGTATTAGAATTCATCTTGGTCTTTGAAGTTATATAGACAATCCTGGTCAATAACAAATTTATTAAAAATCGGCGACGAGTTAGTTAGAGCGACTTAAAATAATTTAGACTTAAAATAGTTTAGCAAAAGATCTTTAAAATTTTGAAACATTTTCTGAAAATTGAAGAAACACCTTTTTTACACCAGAGTATCCTCTCCCAATAATAGTTTAGCAAATATCTTCTTCATCATTTCAAACTAAATCCAACCATATACATATTAAACTTATATGAGAATCTTCTGTAATATTTGTATATCACTTATTGTGCAAAGCATGTATATGTCTTACTCATTAGCTAATTCATTCAATTAAATCCACTGCTCATATAAATAATGAAAAGCACACACAACATATAAAATTCAATAAGCATTGTGAAAGCTGGAATACATGAACACAACATTGTGAAAGCTGGAATACACGAACACATGAAAACTATGGTAACAGAACATTGAAACCATGAAAATATTTACAAAACCAAGAAACCTAACTGTTATGATCAATGAATTCATGTAAACATTAACAATAATTTCAGTAAATAACAGTACAACACAAACATGAAACATTGCCAATATAAGGAATACAAACAGAAAAGTAGATGCTAACTTTGCAAGGAAAGAAGTTGGAGAAGTGTGATGTAATGAACATATCTGGTTTATAATTGTCATGGATACTTTAGTAGACATTAATGATGAGAGAACTTGGGGAAGACGAATTTGTTTTGGAAAAATAAAAAATTCAAACTTATTGTGTTGGAAATTACAAGAAGTAGAAGAGGAATGGTCATTGGGTGATGAGAACCGGGAAAGTAAAATGCATGTAGCCATTTTTATGTATAAGGAGTAGGTTGTTCTTATTGGCTAATGAAAAGACAATAATGTTTCATAAGGTTTCAATTTCAATATTAAACTAATTATAGAATTAAAAACAATTAAAAAAACCAACAAAATTTCTTGAAATGCCACGTCAGCTTTATTAAATAATAGATAATAGATTAGAATTAGAAATTAATAACAAAATTTGACTAAATAATTTGCAAAAAGTCAAATTTAACCTTGTAATTAGATTAGAATTAGATTTTAAACAAATGACTTAACTTGTAATTATCAAGTAGTTTACATTTTATATATTTATAATAGATAATAGATATGAGGATTTGAAACACTAATTACTAAGACGCGTATTTCAAAGATGAGGTCTTTTAACTTAATTAAGCTCTAAAATAACATAAAAATATTTAATAATATTTATTTTATATAAAAACTAAGATCATATAAATAAAATTGAGAAATAAAAATAATGAAAAAGTCTGAACTTCAACCTATTTGAATAGTTCATAAAATGAGTTATAAGCCCTTTAAAATAAATTACAAATTCGTGAAAAAATAATAATGTTATAGACAATATTTTATACAAAAGTTCATATTACATCTTCTAAATATGACTTAAAATAAATCAAATCAAACCTAATTTAATAAAAAAAAACACAAAAGTTATATGATATTACTAGAAGAAAATGTAAATTAATATTATTCAAATGATTTCACAATTACAACGACATAATGGACACGAATAAGTCAATTGACGAATGTTACATTTCTTGAACCATTGAAAAATGCAATCTTTATGAAAAATATGAAAGCACTTTGTCTTTACAAGTTCTGATTTAAATTCATTTGAGAGCTCTTCCAAACAAATTGAACATTGTTTTGTAGAATAATCTGAAGTGTGATGCATTGTAACTTTCTCTAGTCGATCCACAATGAGTTGAGATGCCGCACACACATCTGGATGAGATTCTTGAGCCATAACATTATCCATTTGAATAGGTCGTGTGGTCAAAGAAAGCGTCACATGCATCTCCAATACATCACGACCTTCATCATTATCTGTGTGCATTTGCCTAGCACCAGCTCCAATGGCAGGAAGAATTGTTTTTAATATAGAATGTGGAATAGGTAGAGGGGAAAAAGTGTCATATAAAGAGATATTGTTATCTTCGTCCAAAATTGTCGTATGATTACAACTACATAAGATGTTACTAGAAATCCAAAAGTTCTGGTTAATGGTGGTTATAAAATCTTCAAATGAATTTGTAACATGAATTTGAGGGGGCAAATTTACATTGATCAAATGAAAATGAATGTAAAAATCACCACTTGAAAAATCATCGTGTGGAGTTGTAATGGTTTGATCTTGAGTAGAAAATATATTTAGAGAAAAGTTGAATTCCATGAATGAAGCTATTGTGTTTGTATTGATTTATTTAGTTGCTAAAACAATTTACGTTATTTATATAGTAAAAGTAAAAGCCTCGAAAATTGATATTTTTAAAACAAAAATAAATCTTAAAATTGATTTAAAACAAAAATAAATCTTAAAATTGATTCATTTGACGATAACATCCTATCTCTAACGAAAAATAGGTATAGAAAACCAAACAAAACATAGAATTAAAACTTAAAACTTGATTCATTTAATGATAAGAGCAAAAAAGAAGCCTTCACAATAGATATCTAACAAACTATAGAGAAAAAAGATTTTTATAAATCAAATCTACTTTTTAGGTAAAAGGATAACAACAAATCTTGAAATCAAAACTTACTTCCTCCGTCTCACACTAGATGCCTCATTTCCTCTTTTTACTTATCTCAAATTATTTGTCCCTTTAAAATTTCAATGTGATATTTATTTTTTATTTCCACTAACTTACATTTATTTATTGTATTTTAATTCATATAATTACTCCACTACCTATTACTAATAAGGTTATTTTAGTAAATGAGACTTATTTTATTATTGAAACTAACATAGTTAGTCATTATCTTAAAAAATAAATTTTAAAAAGGACACATATTGTGAGACGGAGGGAGTAATAACGTTTGCATATCTTAATTTAATTCATAGCACAAACTTGTAGTAATTAATTATTTAACATCCCTATATTTATATTACTAAGTGTGAATAGAATTAAAACATAGAATTAAAACTTAAAACTTGATTCATTTAATGATGAGAGCAAAAAAAAAAACCCTCAAAATAGATATCTAACAAACTATAGAGAATTTTTTTTTATAAATCAAATCTATTTTTTAGGTAAAAGGATAACAAAAAACCTGAAATTAAAACTTACTCCCTCTGTCTTTCAATAGGTGTCTCTTTTTTTATTTTTATTTATCTCAAATTATTTGTCTCTTTAAAATTTTAATGTGATATTTATTATTTATTTCCACTAACTTACTTTTATTTATTGTATTTTAATTCATATAACTACTTCACTACCTAATATTAATAAGATTATTTTAGTAAATGAGAATTATTTTATTATTGAAACTAACATAATTAATCATTATCTTAAAAAATGTGAAAATTTAAAAAAAAAACACCTATTGTGAGACGGAAAGAGTAATAACGTTTGCATATCTTAATTTAATTCATAGCACAAACTTGTACTAATTAATTATATAACATCCCTATATTCATATTACTAAGTGTGAGAATGTGTATAATTGTAGTTGGAATTTATTAAGAGGAATAATTGGATCTAGTTAGAAACAAAATGGAATTTTTAAGAATGAACCATATGGCAAAGTTGTGATTTCTACTAAGTTGGAGGGCATAATGGACATTAAGTACTAAATGCATGGAATATTAGGTCTTGTTTGGTGGAGAACCATATTTATGTCACTCTAAGTCAGATTTTTGCCAAGAAAATAGAGAGAGAAAAGAAAGAGAGGTTATTGTTCATCTTTATCATCTTCATTTTCGTACTCCAAGAGCAAACTCCACTAATCAGGCCATAAATTTTTGCTCGTAGCTCCGATTCAAGTAATTCCGGACTTTTTGGAAAGCTTACTGTAACACTCCGGACTGGCTTCAGGATTATCGACTGATCCCACAAACTAACACGAGTCTTTTCAGCATGCTTTGACCTCACTCGCACGCTTTCCGGGAAACTTCCCAGAAGGTCACCTATCCCATTACTACTCCAAGTCAAACATGCTTAACTGTGGAGTTCTTATCGATTAGGCTCCCGAAAAGAATATGATTCTTGTTGGTATGGGTAGTACCAATTAATCCTTATAATCCTCCTTCAGCCATACAAACCCATACCTGTATAGTCTTAGGATCCCTCTCATTCTGATGTGGCGACCATTTTTAACCCTCTTCAGTGTCGAGTGTTACATGCGGTGTGACCACCCCTATCTTCTTTGGTCTCGGGTGTTATATGACGAGATTCTCTTCAATTTGGTATATTAATTCGTCTTCATAGCTTATGTATTGAAGGAGAAAAACGCGTTTGAAGATTGGAGATTCTTGTTGGAATTTGGAGAAGAGTGAGCTACAAGTTTCTTGATGATGGAGGTAGAAGTTTGGGCATGATGAGAGTTATTTGGCAGCAAGAATGTCATCCTAACCTCCATTAATCTAAGGTGAGTTCCATTAGTTAGAAACTTGGGGTAGGAATTGGGGTTTTGTAATTTGTATGAACTTGGGAACAAGGGTTAGTGAGATACCTTGATGCATGCATGTATGATCCTGATGATAATCACTACCTTATAATTCCGTTTTCATGTTCTGGTGTTGTGGATAGTTGATTAGAGGTAGAAATTGGGATTGGAACCCCAAAATAGAACTGTTTTTGTTCTGGTTTTTCTGCAGAACGCGGAACGCACTCAGCGGTCGGGGCCGCGCTCAGCGCGCCCCAATGTAACTTGAAAATTTAGATTTTGTACGCGACCCCCTGTAAAGAACTGAATTATTTTTTTCCCCATGTGCATAATGGTTTTAATGTTGGAACGATTGGCATTAGTGACTCTCTAACAGAAGAATGAGTAATTAGGCGACTAATGTGGGTGACTAAATGCGTCTTGGGTAATCGTATGGTTCGGTTATGCTTAACACTTATTGAGAACAATACAACTAAAGAATGTGTATAAATGATATGATAATTGTATGACGATACTTTGGCCCATGAATATGATTCAATGAACTTTTGGCATGTGTGATGCTTGTGAATCTTGTTTTTTTGTCATTCCGGTAGGATGTTCGGATGGTTGGTCTTGTAAATCTGAATTGATTGAATATGCGCGAATCAAAGTAGAACCATACTACTAGGATGGTAAATCTTGTTACCCACTATGTGGATGCACCATTGGTAGTCCGAGTGGCAATTTGTGATATATATATTTATGTCATGGTATGTTTTGGCTTTTATGCCTGTTATATATATACGTGTGTTATCTGTATATTTTGTGTTACCTGAGCTACCATTGCAGTGTGCCTATGGGGGGCTTTTATGGCGTTTTCCCCATTTTCCGTAACACACTAGCGTGATTGGTATTGGTAAGTGTGACACCATGTAGGCAAAGTCACCATTGATTACTTACCATCTAATGACGCCAAATAAGAAATGTCATTAGGCTTTCGTCAGGTGAGCATGTGCGTCAAGAAGGCGTATTGCATTTGCCGTAACACACCGGCGTGTAAAGATGGATGTCATTGCAATGTGCTCGTGAGGGTCTTTCATGGCGTTTTCCCCACTTGCCGTAACACATTGGCGTGCTTGGTGATGGGGTTGTGACGCTCCTTAGACAATGTCGCGATGGTAACTCATATCGGATAGAATTCCATGTAGGGATTATCTGAATCCATTAAGTGGTGTGCTTATGCAAGTCTTTTGACATATATGCACTCGTGTACTCACTGAGGGTACACGACAGAGGTAGCATAGGTAAATGAGTATAACTCCTTGATTCCTCACATACGGATGTGGATCTGCATATTGTGTATTTGGTTTCTTTTGTATTGTCACCACATTGGTTAGTTATGGGACTTCTTATGGGTGTGTTATCCCTTGTATGTATTTGTACCGAGCCGTGAGGCGAGCCCCAAATTCTAGGTGAATTTGTTTTTGATGAATGTACCCTGTAGAACTGAGTGAACCCGTAAGATATGGGGAACTCACTGAGATTTAGTAATCTCACCCCAATCCTCTTATTATTTTTCAAGAACAGGTTATAAGTGGTAGAATTGTTAGATGATCGGTTTCGAAGACTGCAGATGAGCAAAGGTAGGAAGACCTCATCAGATCTTATCTTTCCGATGTGCGATGTTGAAGACAAGCTTCTTGAATACATTAAGATTAAGATTTGTATTGTATTCAGTTTTAAATTCTTGTCTTTTTTATCTAATTGTATGTTTCTTGTACCATTTATAGCATTACTGCATGTTATTTTAGACATATATGTATGGGGTGTTACAAATTAATTAATGGATAATGTTAATTTATGCTTTCAAAGCACATGTTAAAAAATTTATAAAGTAAATTTTTTGTATTCAATTAAAAATTGAGTGTATATATATATTTTTAAATTGAACATATTTTTAAATTATTATTTAGAATCACAATTTATTTTAATAAATAATTAATTGAATTGTATATAAAAATAAATGTTAAATTATTATTTAATATTCTTAGATTCGATTTATTATTTATCTGATATTTACACTAATAAATATTAAATTATCATTTCATATTTTAATTGATGGTAGATACAATTACTTATAACAATATAGTAGCTTATGATTTATTCAAATAAAGAAGAAAAATATTTAACCATTATCTTTTGAAACATATTTTATATGGTAAAAAATATAAGGAAAATATCCATTATATTCGCTTAATTATAGATCATAGTTCATTTTGATCCCTTATCTTTTTTTTCCGTGTCAAATTTATTTGTTAATTTTCAAAACAATACAAATAAGTTCTTCCGCCTACTCTGATAATTAAAGTCTATTAAAAATCTATGTGACACATTTGACCAACTATTATGACAGAGTTAACGTCAGTTAAAAGCTATTTCTAAATTTTAATGGTTGTTGTTAAAACAATTCAAGATTTATTTTTATCCTTTATCTTTAAAAATAGATTTGATTTATAAAAATCTTTTTTCTCTATAGTTTAGAAATAGAGAAAAATATTTTTTTTAAATCATATTTTTTTAGGTAAAAGGATAACAACAACTCCTGAATTATTTTCTTGACCAACGAATTCTGAAATTAAAACTTAATAACGTTTGTATATCTTAATTCAGAGTACAATAATTAATTAATTAAAGAATAATGCTAATTTATGCTTTAAAAGCATATGTTAAATAAAAATTTAAATGAATTCTTTTATTGAATATAGAAACTTTATTTTAAAAATTGTATATTGTTTTTGAAAATTATGACATATATTTTGTATTTTTATTTATAAATAAAGAAAAGTTGATTTCTAATTTTTTGCAATGTGAAAATAAAATATAATATGTTTTTAACATTGAATGTTAGTATTAATATTATATTGTAATTCTAAAAATGAAATTATCAAGAAAAGAAAATAAATTAGTTAAATATAATTATATATGGTAAATATTTAAAATTTGACAAATATTTTAAATGTTTAATTAAAAATTCAGTTTTCTATGAGAATAATATTTAATCATTAATATAATTTAGATATCGAAAAAATTAGTAATACAATATATAACATAAAACTTATCTCGTGATTCTTTTTAATCGAGTCTCTCAATCTGTCATTATATTCCTAGAAGTAGAAAGAATTACGATCCTCATTCTTTCTAAAATTTTCAAAAAAAAATTATACTTAGATTATATTCGTAGATTTGATGTACCGGTCATTTTTAAATTTAATAAAGTTTTATATGATTGTTTTTTATAAAGTTCTTTTACACATTTAACCAATAGAAAGTATATAATATGTCATGTCATTAAATAAATTAAAATTAAAATAGGATAAAACTTAATACATAACTGTGATAAAATTATTTTAATATGTTAGTGCACCACTTTTTTATTTATGTTTTCTTAATTATTTTTCACATTTAACTAAAAAGTAAAAACTATTTTTTACAAAGTTTAAAATGATATTTCATATTGATCCCCACACAATGGTAGTTTTTATTATCGTAGATAATGACAATTATAACAACCACCACTTTCACATTTTTGTAAGAACTAGATTGTCGAGCTGTATTTTTCGTTCGAGTATATTAAAAAAAAGATTATCTATATATTATTTCAAGGGGTGAGTTAAGGAATCCATATATATATATATATATATATATATTCCATTTTGATTTTGATTTTGATTTTGATTGAGTTTTGGTTTTAAGGTTTTTAATTTTGATTTTGATTTTCCAATTTGATTTTCAGGTTTTTAATTTAGATTTAGATTTTCTCTTTTGATTTTGAAATTTTTTATTTTCAGGTTTGGTTGAAGAAAGAAAGAGATTGAGTGTGGAAGAGATTAAAGGCGTGTTTGAATTAGTTTTCAAAAATTGTATTTTACTTTTTAAAAATTTAAAAAGTAAAATATTATTTATTACGAATGTCAAACAAAAGAAAGATAAGAATACACTAATCATCCTCTTGTATCAATAAAAGGCGCAATTTATTTTCTAATAAGTAACTATTTTGACTTTCATGTGTTTTATTTCGTACTAAATAGCAGGCCTCTTTAAAAAAAAGAAAACTGGTTTGAATCTATTATTTTATGATACTCTTTCTAATTTATTAATTTTTAAATTTACTGCTTTTAAAAGTAAGAAAGTGGAGCAGATAATACATGTTTTCGTATTCAACTTTTTATTTTTCAAATTATATAGTCCATTCATAATGAATTATTTGACATTTGATTTATTTAAAAATTATTGAATGTAGTACATGAACTACTTACGTAAATTGTCAAATATAAAAAATACATTAAATATAATTCGTTTGTAATAAAAAATATATATAATTCGTTCAGAGGAAATATCTAGGAACCAAATCAGGCGAAAAAGTTATTATTTTTATTAATGGCATTCTTGTAAATTGTTGCAACTCGTTTATAAAAAGTCGATGAAAAACCCACCAAAGCTGCCGTTGGTTATTGTTCATCAATACACACCGAAAGCAATCATGTATCACAACAATTAATTTAAATTTTAGTTTTGAATATTTGATAAATTAAAATATTATGCAACTCATTTGGGATAAATAAATAAAATAAATCCATTGACTATCAATTAATTTTATTTAATTATTATTTAAATATATATTTTTTTGCTTTATTCAATATTTTAAAAATCAGACCGATTATAAAACCAATGAGGATAATAAATCACTGGTTCATTGGTCGAACCACTGTGTTATTGATCGAATCACATGGCTAAACTAGATTAAACCATATAACACTACTACGAAAAATCCATATAACAACGGTTCGAAAACATGTATAATCACGCAGGTCCAGGCGTTATTGTGTAGAGTGTGATTGTATACGAGACACTTATAATCATGGTTCAGTGACCGTTGTTGTAAAATGTTTATCACAACGGTTGACTCAAACAACCGTTGTAATAAATATAGTGGCACGAGTTCAATACCTAGCTACAATAAAAATTACCGTTGTGGTATATATATATATAAGAGTTTATTATAAAATATGGGATTACTTATTTTTACGAGCCCCTCATTAACCTAAATTCTTCAAAGTAACGTTGATAAATGAATGACAGTCTCAATTTCAATGAGGGGTTAGTGAAACAAGCAATCTCATATAATATAACAAACTCTCTAAACAACATTTATCAACAAAAACATCAAACTAGTTTACATGGATAGTGAAACAAACAATATACATACTATATACTAACCTATACTTCATCTTACATGTCAACATGAATAAGAATTTAAACAACAAAACATTGTTACACAAACTATATGTACCTTATCACCACATGAGGTTCATTTAGTTTGTGAAGCCATGAAAAAGAAATACAAGATGGATGAAATTTACACAGTAGTTTCATATTTCTTCTCACAACTTCTCAAACTAGATGAGGTTTGTTGTTGTTCTTTGTTAAGGTAATGAAGACGAATCTGAAAAAATGAGAACAATCAACAAAAATAACATGCAACAAACAAGATAATCACTAACAAGAAGAAGGAAGACGAAGAATACCTTAATGTATGAAGCACAGGATTCACGGCTAATGGCAAAGACCGAGAGAAAAACTGGGTATTAGGGTTTCACCGTGAAGGAAACAACGCTACTGTCATTAAGTGAGAGTTAATTCGCTTATATATAGGTAAATTATTTCACAACGATTCTCTGACAACCGTATTGATAAGTATTTATTTATTATAAATATATCACAACAATGGAACTTACCAACCGTAGTCATGTTCCTTTAAGTTTTTTATATAAAAATAAATTAAAAAAAAACACACTCACAAATGTTAAAAGAATAATATATATGATGGCACTGAGGTTCAAACCCATGAAATCTTGATGGTTTTACCACGGTTGTCTTCTCAACCGTTGTTCTATACAAATAATTTTTTTATTAAAAAACAAAAATAACATGGGAGCGCCTTATTTTAGAGATGTCACCATGGTGTAGTGAGGAACCGTGGTGACCATGGCATTGTCGTTTACACATTTTGTAGTAGTGTAACTTTGTTGAATAAATTGATTTCTATAAAAAATAATATATTATTGAATTGAACGAACCAGATGACTCAATTTTTAAAAAATATCACGACACCTACACAATTTTAAAATATCATAATTTCACATGTTTATTCTTTAAATTTAAATTCTAAATATAATCATCACTCACATCAAAATAATATAAAATACTCACATTAAAATAATATAAATTACAAATTTAAATAAATTTTAATCAAATATCTAATTGCTAATATTTATTATATTTTATTTTTTAAAAATAATTATCAAAATGACATATTGTCTGAGAAACAAAAAGTATGCATTTGACCCATCGATTTTCCGAAATTTCTGGTTCATCGATTTTTATCGGTTTTAGTCAATTTCCACTTGTTCAATAGCATGACTGATTCCTCAACCATACTAGAACGATTTGATCGGTCTGACCGACGATTCAATTTGAATTTTAAACACAACATGTAATTCTATGTATGTTATGTGTTTGTGTTTTTTTAATAAAATAAAATAATTGAATTAACATTGTGTCCAATGTTCATCTCTTTGTCCTTGGTGCGAATAAGAAGATGAAGATGGGAAGCATGTGTATTTTGGATGCTTTTCTACCTGACAAAGTTTGCGGGCAGCAAGTTTGTTATATATAATTGAGCCTTCTTTACATATTTTTCATGATGCTAAGCCCCTCATTCTTGATGTTTGTAGCTGAGAGGACCGTAGAGATGCTGGTAGATGTGATGTGTTGCTTGATGGCCTTTAGAATAGTAGGAATAATATGGTTTGGCAGGATACTTGTGAGGATATTATGTGTATTAGGTTGCAAGCTTATCATAATTGGCAGGACTAGTTTCTAGCTAAGGAGATTAGAAGTCCCGACACTGGTACTAATCACATAGATAGTTGGAGTCCTCCTTTGATATATTAGGTGAAGTACAATGTCTTTCTTTCATTGTTTTTGTGTATTGATAACGACCGTGTTCATCAAAATTGATAGAATTTTTTATAAATTTTGGTGGATTTCCAACACAAAATACAAGAGTAAAAACTAAAAGATTAAGGCAAACTTAAATATTTGAGGTTTGCAACCGTATTCTTCGATAACAGTTTTTTTAATACGATTGAATGAAACCCAAAAAACAGAACAAAAAGAATGGGGGCTATACCAAAACCCTCCCAAGAAGAAGTAAACCTAAAGAAAGTCAAGCCAAGCCTATTCTTTACAAAATCGACTCTAAAAAAACTAGAAATTTCCATATAATTAGTGAATCCAGACACTGTTAGACTTATGTTAGCTAGAGAATCAGCACAACTATTACCTTCTCTGAAAATATGTGAAGCAACAAAGGAAATACAATTAATGATATTCACACAATTTAGCCAACAATTTCGAATTTGCCAAGGAACCTTGTAAGGAGGAGAGAGGGCACGAATCACCGTAGAGGAATTCGATTCAAGCCAAACTTTGGTCCAACCCTTCTCATGGGCGAACTCAATCACCTGTATAGCACTAGTGAAGTCAGCCATGAGAGAAATAGTGACACCAATACAAGAAGTAAACACACCAAAAAATCTACCATCAAAATCTCTAGTTATTCTGCCACAAGAAGAAATTCCCGGATTACCATGAGACGCTCCATCACAATTAACTTTGAGCCAACCCCTTGGAGGAGGCTTCCAAATAACTTCTATAATCTTAGGAGCACGAGGCGGTTGAATAGTAACTCTGGATTTCTTTAAAATCTCAAAATCTTGAATGTTGATAAAAGAAGGAGTTTTAAAATTATTACCAGCTAGAGAACATGATGAGATAATGCCAGCAATAGAGGGGGATGTGGATATGCGAGAATCTTTGAATCTCACACTGTTACGGGCAAACCAGATGACATTAAAAAGATGAACAACCACAATATTAAAAAGAATATTACATTGCGAATGCTAAGAGCGATTGCAATGCTTCTGAATATCTTTCCAAGAAAAGATCTGCGCTTCAATATAAAAAACCGAGCATAACCACTTCCAAATAACCGACGCGAAAACACAATCAAAGAAGAGGTGTTGGACATTTTCCTCAGCTTTATTACAAAGATTACAGATCGAAGGCAACACACAATTTCGTAACTTCAATTGATCATCTGTGGAAAGTTTGTTGAGCAAAATTCTCCAAACAAGAAATGATTTAGAATGAGGGATAAACTTATTCCAGATCCAACTCCACCAATCAAGACCAACTCCAGGTTTTCTCTTAAACTCAAAAGCTTCCTTTAGAGTGAGATCACCCGAAGTCAAAGAACTCCAAATTTTCTTATGTGGCCGAAGACCAAAGGGGACTTTGTAGTTTAAGATTCTAACCTGAATGGAAGAGGGAATGTTGCACGTGCTATTTTGAAAATTCCAACACCCACTACTGATGAAGTCACTCACTCAAACATCAATCGGAGCCGAAATGCTACCTAATTTGAGATGAAGAGACAGACCACACCAAGAGTCAAACAAGAAACTGCTAGAACTAAAGTTCCCAAGAAACTAGGAAGAATGATCGGAGATAATCGACACTTCAGATTTTATGCTCGACCAAATCATAGAGAAAATATGATGATTTATTAACATGTTGTTTCACAAGACACAATTCCTAGCCAGCATGACCCAAGACTCCTCAGAACTAAAGAACTCCCAATGAAGCTTCAAGTTAGTTGCATCATTAAGTTCAATTAAAGAGAGAATTCCAAGGCCTCCTTTAGAATACGGCTTGCAAATTTTTTTCCAGGCTACCGTTACCATTTTGGCTTTAGAAACATTTCCACTCCAAATGAAATTTTGGGCAGCAGTTTTTATGCTTTTCAACATTGAAATCAGCCACACATAGACAAACATTGAGTGAACTAGCATACTTTGAATTGAGGATTTAACCAGCTTCAGTCTATCCGCATAGGATAAAAGGAAATCCTTCCAAGAGGCAAATTTAAGCACAATTTTGTCCGCAATGGGCAAAAGAAATTTGGAGCGAGGTTTGCCTTTGAAAATGGGAACCCCAAGATATAAAAGAGGCGAAGACACCACCTGAAAAACGAAAATATTAAAAAGAATGCTTAAATTGGCAATGTTACCCTTACAAAATATAAGCACATCACTAACATAAAGAATATGAGACGACACCTGAACTTTATGAGGGGCTGTGATTAAGAATATAGCTTCGACAACTACCTAATTACTGATACTTTTGCTGAGAACATCTTCCACAAGACAAAAGAGCAAAGGCGATAGATGATCACCTTGACAGACCCCTTGAGTGTAGTTGAAAAAACTGTGCTAAGACCCACTGATAAAAGCCGACATCCAAACAAAATGAAACAGACTATGAATCCACTGACAGAACAACATATTAAGATCAAAACCGTTTAAGAACTTTGAGAAAAAATTGTTAATTTAACAGTTATTTATATGCAATCAATCAACTTGTGTTAAATTATAAATTATTTTAAAATTCATTAAAAAAATTCAAAACCAAGAGTCCAATAAATTTTTAAAGCTGTTAGAAGTTAAATTTATAATTAAAATAAGAGTTCTTTTTTTAAAATCTTGTAAAATCAGATCAAATTTTTTTTTTTACATTTACTACTGCCGATAACTTTTTTTAATATACAAACAAACTTGAATTGATGAAAAATATAAGAAAATCTCAATCCTTAATATAAATGAGTTACACAAGCCAAGAAATACTAACAATAATTAGGCCAAAAACTTAGAAGTTTAATACTTGATACTACTAATAAGTTAACTAGGGTAAAACTGAATTCATCTCTAAGTTTATCTATATTCTATTTTAACAAAATATATTTAAACAATTTTATTTATGAATGATTTATTTATTTATTTTGACAAAATATGAATGATCTATTCTGACAATGTTGTATTGTCTTGATTAAAAGTACTAATTGTGACCCCACAAGAATTGATTAATGAATTGACTTATCACAATGGCATTATTTGATGTACAGAAAATAACGATACTCTGACACCATATATTCATATTTACATCACGCAAAACTGTCAATTTCAATAACTCTCAATACTGTTTCTCTAATCATTTGTTACAAAAATAAGGTAGCATAAGCATTTATAGTCATGAATGCTTCCTCATTTTCCTAGCAGAATTTCCATAACTCAACTATTCACATTTTCATGAATAGTTTTATTTGTTTCTTTGAATGTTTGTCACACCAATATCATCTTTTCTTAATTACAGCTCTCCTCCGTTAATGTAGCTGACTCTTAACACATTAGATTTAGATAGTAGAATTAATTCATTTTTTTAATTATAATAGAATGGCTAATTGCTTACTGATTAACAAAAGAAAGATGGTTCGAAAATATTATAAAAGGAAATATTTGATGAACATTATAGTTGCCTATAAGATAAAAATAATAATGCAATATAGATATTGTTGTAGTATATAAATTTAGTACATAATTAATTTTTGTATCATTTATTGATTCGTGTCGTTGGTCGAAAATAGTCTGGACAAGGTCAAGTATTGGTTAGATTCATCTCAAATTGAAGTTGGGAGGGTGGTGGAGCACTTTTTAGGGTTCAAATTTCAAAGGGTTCTTTAGGGGCAGAATCAAATCAAAGAAGATAATGATGCTTTGGTTTGCAATTTTCTCGGCATTATGAAAGATGAGGAACTCTATCAACTTCAGTAACGAAATCTTTAGTATAAGTGGCGTGCCGTGGTGGAAAATGTGAAACTCTTCGCATGGTTTTGGGTATGTGTTGAATTTAAAATCTAAGAGATGTAAGGACTATTATTTTTTATGTATGAGTTTTTGAGACTTTTTTAGTTTGGTGTAATTGTATAATCGAGTGAGTATCCTTTATGCTCTATTTATTAATCTCAATTTAATTATCAATAAACTCAATTTAAGAATTAAATAATATATTATTGTATTCATTTTTTTTATAATTATTTTTATTATATAACTTTCATTTTTAATATATATATATATATATATATTAATTTCTTTGTACTAAAAGTAAAACTAATAAAAGAAATTCTTCATATTTGAATTTTATTATATATTTTAAAAAAGATTTAATAAAATAATTGTTGGAGCATATTTTACGTATAGAAAGAGTTATCTAAAAAGATCATTTGACAAATTTGATAGGTTAATAAGTATAGATTAGTTAATTTTGACAACTCTAAATATACTAGAAAAATATCTATTATTAATTAAATAAATTTATCTTTTTTTTTCTTCCATATATTCATAATAAAAAAAAGTACTTATCATAAATTAAATATAACTTATACACAAAGCACTTTTTTTTTAAACAAAAAGGAAAAATTTTATTACCAAAAATTCGCTGAAGTACAAAGCGGGTCATACAGATAAAGACAAATAAACATCTATAAAATAAAGAGGGACAATTAATCTCTATTATAAAATATGTTCAACTTTCTACTACTAGTAGTAGTTCTCCTAAGAATAATATCAATTACTTTTTGAGGAAATTCATAGGTTTGTTCTGAAAGATGGTCTTGTTTCGAGTTGCCCAATTCACATATGTAATATCAACAATAGCAATTTTAATGAGATTACTTTTAGCATTCTTTAGACTAGTCTGGATAATTCAATTCAACTCTGAATCCCACCCCATCAAATTGTATGATATGTTCATCCAGTTAAGTATATCTATCCACAATTTCTTAGTAAAAGTACAATCAAAGAAAAGGTGATTACCACTTTCTTAGAGCCTGGAGAACAATACTTACCTTCAGTGACAACACCAAACCGTTGTAATCGACCTTTGGTGGTCAGTCTTCCCAGACTAAAAAGTCAAACGATGAACTTTGCTCGAGATCTGGCCAAATTTTTTCAAATAATGTAATTTTGATTATCACAAGTGATATTATGTATAATCATGAAACATCAAGTAATGTCAAGAAAAGATAAATTTCTTTGATAAGTTGTTGAATATAAATTTTGAGAACACATAAAATTCATCAAAAATCCAATCTTTCATTGTCGAGAACCTTGAGAGAAACCATGAAAGTTTTCTTCATTCACAAACACAATATCTTCATGATTCACCCTTGTGAAAAAATTTCTAGGATATTGAGAGTGTGAGAAGTTTATAGTTGTGTTGTGTGATATCCTTTAAATACTACTCACCATCTTCAAGCTTATACCAAAAATTTATTATTGCGGTATTCAACTCTAAAGATTGAGAGTGAGATGTATACTAAGATACATTAAGGAATCTAATGTTTTTTTTTTGTTGAAGTTTTCTTGTTTGTATTCGAAAAAATGATCGCTTCTTGTTCACATTGTTTATTGGTGCATATCATGCAGGAGGAGAATTGTCTCCATACTCTAAATAAGACTCTGATGGATTGAAGTAAATTTTATTGCTAAAAAAAGTTGGGAGTTGTCCTCATTTGTTGGAATAACAATCATTCAGACAAGTCTTCTTTATTTATGAGTAAAAAGTGTTGTAGAATTGAAGCTTGGAGCATGATTATTGTGTTTATCAAGTTTCTTAGATTTAGGGATGTCAATGGGGCGGGGCGGGGCCGGGGGGACACTTCCCCATCTTTTTCTCCGCCATCAAATTCATTCCCCGTCCCCGTCCCTGATCTCCGTCACGGGGGAATTTCTATCCCATCCCTGCCTCATGGATCTGTTCCCGCGGATCCCGTTCCCGGGATCCCCATAGATCCTACATTTATTCATTAATATTTTATTTTTTAAAATGTTTATATTTTCTATAAAATAAAAGCACAAAGAATTCACATATTTATTATGTTATTAAAAATACTAGTATTTGACATTTATTATTTTTATTAAAAATACTAATGGAACACAAAATAATAATATTTTTTATAAATTTCTATAAAATGCTATAAAATTCAACAAAATGAACTATAATACTTTTTAAAGTAACAATATGCCTAAACAACTAAAAAAATCCAACAACATAATTATGCTTAAAAAACTATACTTCATCAAAACTAATAAGGGATAATTATAAAATTTAGCATCATGAGTATGCTTGAAAAGCTAAAAAATACTTCATAATAAGTCAACTAAAAGCAAAAGTCAACATATCTCTATTTGCTCAATTGATAACACACGTAAAGTAGAAATATCAAAATACTTAAAACAAAGTTACATATAAATAAACTAAAATATTAAGCAAAATATCCAAACAAGTAATGATCAATCATGTCTCTCTTTCCAACTTCTCCTTGCAAGGTCTTCTTCTTCATTCCACAATTAGATATGACTTTCTTTTTCCTACGAAAAGTAAACAATCAATAATTATATTTACTTAAAAAAATACTTTAAAAACTAAAAGGTAATCAACACTAATATGTAAATTACCTTATTATCATCATCATCATCATCATCATGCGGCTTTTATTCTTTGCAAGTATTTTCATTTGCTTTGACTTCTCACTTTCATACAACTTCATTATATCATTCTTCATGGTGTTGCGAGAAACTATCTTGAACAAAGGTTGAAGAGAATGGCTATAATTTCTAAAACCAATATGGTTAACCATCATGATGGGATATTCATGCAATATAATCATCTTCGCGAGTTCATTCCTAGAAACATCTTGATTAAATGTATAATTTCCAACCACAAATGATTCATGTCTGTTTCGGATTTTTTTCTCACTTTAAGCATGGCTTGTTTTGGACCTCTCTCTATTTTGGACATATGCTAATATGATCAAATAAATGTTTAGTACCATTTTTGTATCACCACCAATTTTCTTATCACAAGATTTGCATATAGCCTTCCAAATGCCTCCTATTTTTGCCTTTTAAAATAGGGCCAAGCATCTCGATTTTAATCCCTTTGTTAGGACTTGTAGTGGGTTCAACGGAGCTTGGGATCTTGATTTTCTATATTTATTTCATTTGGAGTAGATTGAACTTCCTGTGTGAGTGAAACTCCACTACTTTCTATAGGAACTTCATTCCTTCCAAAGCAACATTAGGACTATTAGATGATTGAACTTCACCAACCATTCTTTTACCAAAACCCGCACACACAAACACAAATTTTAAAAGGCTACATGGAAGTAGAACAAAAATAATAAATATATGAAAAATAATAAATAAATGAAATAGTAAATACATGAAATTCACACAAAAATAATTAATAAAAAAATCTTATATTTCTAAATATATGATGCATTACACATATTTCTAAATATGCCTTATTTATAACTTTTCAATTAGAAATAATAACATATATTAATTAATTATATACATTGAGAATACATTTATTTACCTATATACATGATATATTTACTCGTAAAAAGTTATATGTTATTATTTCACTTAATGGCTTTGGTTTTATAATTAGAAATATAAGATATATATTTTTTATGGGTGATAGCATGATATATTATTGTTTATATGTTATTATTTCATTAATAATTAGAAATATAAGATATTTGGTTTTTTATGGGTGATACCGTGATAGCATGATATATTGATTCATTTAAAAAGTAATATTTTTTGTTTAATATAGAAAATTAAATTATAGTGTGATATATTAATAAAAATAGGAAAAGTATATTTTAATATTTTTAAGGAAAACGACGACATTATTTTAATTACAAATGCATAGTATAGAGAAAAATGAACACAAAAATATTTAAAAGGAGATAAAATGAGTAATTTTTGATTATTTTATATTTTTTAATATGCAAATGATTTGATAACTCTAAAATTTCTAAACAATTTAATTTAAATTTAATCAAAATAATCAACTTTTCCTATAAGCAATTACATGACAGGTTTATGAGAATCAAGGAGAAACAATCTACTTTTTCTATAAACAATAATATAAAGATTTATGAGAATCAAAGAGAAATAATCTATTTTTCCTATAAATAATTACATGAACAAATTTATGAAAATCAAACCTTATTGATGAAATTGTAAGATGAATAATAGAAGCACACCAAATAGAGAAGATGGAATTGGAAGAGGAAGATGAATGGAGATTTGATTAAAGGAGTCTAACGTGTGAGACTCTAAATGTCTAAGAAAATGTTCAACTTTTTTCTAATATTTACATTTCTCTCTTAATAAATACATGAATATTTATTTATTTATTTTTATAAATAAACATAAAGGAAATGACTAAAAACCTAATCTAAAATATATATATTAAATTAACTATATTAAAATAATAGGGGCGGGGGTATTCGTCCCCCCGGCTCTCGGGAATTTTTCTCCCATCCGCCCACGGAAAATTCCATCTTTGGGACGGGCGTTTGAGGGATCCTAATAGTCCAAACTGACATCCCTACTTAGATTATATATCATTAAGGATCTTGAGTATTACCAGTTGAGTAATTTGCATCAATAGAATGAATTATTATTTTATATTTGTGTTTGCTAAAATACTGGGATGTTAGTGTTCTTATTGTTAATGATTTATTATATCAAAATAATTATATCTTTAACTTTGAAAATAGCGGAAAACATTACAACTCAGATGGTGAAAATCATCAAAGAGTGAAGTAGGCATAGCAAAGACGAATTTCCAAACCACTATATATTATGTGTACAATTTTCTCTTATTATCTCTTTTAGTTTTCTTCATATTATCATATATGTTAGGTATTATTCATTAATGAAAATGTCAACTAGAATTAGATCTTGCTTATAATGTTTTAACATATAACTGTAGATTTGAGATACATTTATTTCATTGAACATTCACTCATTGAATTAAGATTCTATTTTCTCTAAGTAGTTGGATTTAAATTGCTTGTCAAAGCAACTTCATGTTCTTCGGTGTTGAAGATATTAATTGAATCATTGTTCCTACGATAATAAGAAAACATATAGTTTTTGAATCCATCTGCTACGTTTTTTCTTATGTGCTTTTATGTCAGAATTTGTAAGAGTAAATGTTTTTGAAATTATTAAGGGGATATGTTTATTCAACCCCCCCTTTCTAGACCATTTCATCAACATATAAATGCTTTTGAAATTGGTATTAAGGGGATATGTCTACTTCCTAGATTTTAAGTTGTATCAAATATATGTTAAATAAGTTTTTCTTAATATCTTTATAAACGAAGAAGTTTATGTATCTCAACCTCTTGGTTCTAAGGACCATGAAAATCATGGTTATGTTGTTAAACTAAACAAGCTATCTATGGTCTCAAATAATCTCCTAGAGTTTGGTATGAGCGCCTTAATGTTATTTTGATAAAATAAAGACTTAATCATGGTGAAGTAGATACTAAGTTTTTTTATTAGACGTAAAACAAATCATATTCTTAGTTCAAATTTACGTTGATGATATTATATTTGGTTCCACTAATGAATCCCTTTGCAAGAATTTTGCGAGTTTGATGCAGGAGGTTTGAAATGTCTCTTATGGGAGAGCTTACATATTTCTTAGGACTACAAGTAAGGAAAACTAAAGTTGGCACGTTCATCATCCAGAAAATTACTTCTTAGAACTCCTAAAGAAATTTTACATACATGGTTCAAAAAGCATCTCAACTCCCATGGATTCAAATATGATGATAGACAAAGATTAAAATAGTGTAAAGATCAACGTTACTAAATATAGAGGTATAATATGATTTATACCATATCTAACCACGAAAAAGCCAAATATTATGTTGAGTGTGTGTATATGTGCTATATTTTCGACATCGCCTAGGGAATTCCACTTTAAAACCGTAAAAATAATTTTGAGGTATCTTTGGTTTCCCAAAGGTAGCGAATGTAGCTTAGTAAATTTTTCTGATTTTGATTTTACTAGTTTTAAGTCAAATAGGAAAAACACTAGTGATATTTGTCATTTGTTTGAAAAAATTTAGTTTCGTGGCACACTAAGAAACACCATAACATTTATCATTCCACCTTTGAGGTTGTGTAGCTTCCAGTAATAGTTATGCACAAGTCATATGGCTAAAGCAACAATTATGATATTACAATTTAAAACTCAGTTGCATCCTAATCAAATGTGATAACACTAGTGCAATAAGCCTTACTTAGAATCTTGTATTTCATTCATGTACTAAACATATAGAATGCTGACACCATTTCCTTAGGACCATGTTAAAAAGGGTGATGTTATTATTGAATACATACATGGATACGAAAAAATCAATTAGCTGACATTTTTATAAAACCTCTATCCACGAAACATTTTTACAAGATATGAAAGGAATTGGGAATATTGAATTCTTCATGTTTTAAATATATTTAGACTTCTATTTCATTTATTTTTCTATTTGTATTATTTTTGTAAGCTAACATTTCCTTGTAGAAAGTTATATTGTAGTCAACCCTATTGGTATGATTATGCCACTTTTATCTTTATATGGTATCATTATTGTATACTATTCTATATGTCTATTTGTTTTATTCTTACATTCTGCATTTCATTCATTTCTAATATTCTATATGGTTGTTACTTTTTGCATTTAAAACTTTTTAAGAGAGTAAAGGGATGGCGAAAGACCTAATTGGCTATGGCCAAATTCGCCTCAATTCCATTCCACTCGGCCCAAGGTATAAAGTCAATACTCACAAGAAATAAGGTACACTTTTTATTTTAACTTTTGAGCACACACATCTCGAATATTGATCTGACTTAGACATTGAAGGACTAACCATTTAGGTCTATTTTGTGGCTCTATAATGGAGTTCAACACCAATATTCAAGAGGTTCAATTTGTCAATTGCGTTTGTTTCTGGTTCTTGAACGGTGCAAACTACATCATGTTAATTATGTTAATTATGTGCATTTGAGCATTATTCTGTTTTGTTCATGCATTATTGAATCTTCCATTACTATATGTTTTTTATCATATAGTTATGTTGTTGTGTAATTGCGTGTTTCTTTTTGCACGTCTATCTTCATGTATCTGAAATATATCCTTTGGTTTTATATATTCTTCTTATCTCAATTGCTCATTTGTTTCTACGGATTATCGTTTTTGTTGCTGATTATTTTGTATTTAGGCTTCTCAACATCTATCTTTTTTATCTTGTCAAAGGGGGAGAAGTTGTAATTTGAGTCTATATTTGATTTATGCACTTTATGTTGTTAGTGATTTTGTGTAATGTTTCACGGAGAGCACGAGAAAATTGAGTAATGTATTGTTCTAGCTTTGCTTATGCTTAAAGTCGAATTAGTTCCAATTGCAAGCTTGTCAAGTGTCAAGATGGGGGTGACTAAAGTTGCATATCTATGCCTCATGGGTTAAGAGTTTTGATTCCTTATCTACTAAGCTTTTGGTTTTGTTTATTTAGCTTATGAGTATCCTCGTTGGTTATACATTTTTGGGTTGACTTTTAAATATGTATTAGCATGCATAAACCAAAGTGTTTGATTATAGCTTAAGCAATATGATTTAAGTCAATCTATTGTGTTTTTGGATCAAGAACTATGTTTGAGAATGGTTCAAGTCATGATTATAGTAGAATCTATAAAAAAAAAGTCGAATTTTTGTAAAATTGAGATTCTGCCAATGTGATTTGAATTACATTGTTTGTGTCACTCGAATCAGACTCACAAGGAGCTCAAAAATCATTTTCCAATTTTTGTTATTCAAATCACAAAATGAATTATTCGAATCACACAACTCTAATTTGAATCACAAGAATGTATGATTAGAATCACATTGAACTGGAAAAAAAATCTTGTTTTGCTTTTGGAACTCTAATTCAAATCACCGTATTTCTAACTCGAATAAAGTGGCTCGAATCAAAGATCTTGTGACTCGAATCACAAAAATGGGTTTCATATTATTTTTTCTTCTTGACTCAAATCAATTGGTTATTTGACTCAAATTATACCTTTTTCTTATGACTCGAATCATACACCATTTTTCAATTATTTTTGTGTTAGATCTCCAACACATACAAATAGCAGTTATCTCAAAATCTTTCACAATGTTAGAAAATATATACCTTAACTATTTTTTTCTTATCAGGAATGAATTCCTTATCTCGGCTTCCTTAAACTCATTATTCGCACACTCTATTGAATATTTTGTCCTTCAAAGTATTCAAAGGGGGTGAATATGGAGAATATGAATTTGGTTCCACGTTCCTCATCTTCTTTGTAACGATTATTGTCTCTTTTGGGCACATGATCGTATATAGAGTTCCATGCTCCACGAACTATCTCTCATTTTTCATCCAGAAGTTCTTCTTTATAATTGATATGTGGTTGTGCCCTATTCAGAAAATCACTTAAATATAGGCTCCTTTGAGCCTCATATCTTCTCTAAACATGCAATATGGTCTCAATCCCTTCTTAAACATCGATCATTTTATTCCATCATTCGTGTTGACCATAGTTACTTCCACTTTTGTGAAATGATCAATGTACACGTGTAGGATTTCCTTCATTTTATGCATGACTCCACTGAATATAGTCGTGGCCATGGGTTTGCACTTTTTGATGGAAAAATATATAGTGAAGACGTCACACAAATCCTTCCACAAATATATACTCATAGAAAGAAGGGATTTGAACCAGGTCATCAGGATTCCGATCAGGGTTAGTGCAAAGAGCTTGCTTTTTATTGCCCATTTGGCGTGATTGTAATTCATCATGCTATCTAGATACTCAACATGTTCATCTAGATCTTCGATTTTATCATAAATTTGAAGATTTAGAGGCTTCTTCATAAACCTCGGGATTTTGTTGTCGAGTATACGGACAAACAACGATTTATTCTTTCTATCTTGGAATTAGAGTTGGAGCATTTGCATCATATCTTTCCCTTCTTCAATGATGACATTCTGTTACGATAAGGATGAAGAACCTTAAAAGAAGTATGACTACCACTAATTCCTTTATGATTGGGTGGAGGAGTTGTATTTCCTCGGTGTTGGTTGCAAAATGGTGACCTCGTGACTTCTCTTTATGGTGTAGTTGTGCCAATAGGAACTAACACTGGCATGGTGATCTGATTTCATTAGAAGGTTGTCTTTCGTACAATATTGTCCCTTAGTGGAGCGTATTGAAGGTTCTCTTCAATCCTAAATATCCTTTCATTTTGTAATTGTGAGTTCTCCTAGTGTATTGTATTTTAGATGTTGTTTAGAAAGTTGTAGCTCCACAAACTCCAAAATTCTCTTGCAACAATTGATGGCTTGGGAGAATTTCTTGTTCATGTATAGTAGGTAGTGAAGGAGGCTAGTGTAATGCTTCGCTCTAGTGAGGTTGTTGTGTGAATCTAAAGAAAATGAGAGTTTGGAATGTTTTTTTACCAACTCTTGGAGGTAGGTTGAGATGAAGATTCCACGATAATTAGACCATCTTCCACATGAGGATGAGGAAAAAGATGTTGAGGTTTAGAAACTTTAGTTTCTGTAGAAAAAACTTACCATTTAACGACAAATCGAGTGACTTTGAATGTTGTCATGCTTGATTAAGCTAATGATAGATCTCTTTGAGGAAGAAGTTAAAACTTTAAGAAAGAAGATTGTTGCTCTAGATCTTTGGTGGAGAAACGTTGGTTTTTCGTGGAAATTTGCGAGAATCAAATATTGATTCCTACAAACAACGCCATTGTGTGGTTGGAAATTATAAATGAATGTGAGATGGTGAAGTTGAGTCTTGCTGCAATGGATCGGTACTTTCGATGCAATAGAGAAAGAGCTGGTCTGCAAGATTATCACTCTAACGCCCAAGTCAGTGAGAGAAATCATAAATAATATGTGTGTGAGAATGAATTTGAATTCCTAAAATGACATGTTTTACCCTTAAATACAAAGAGTAGTTGAAATCGCACGCATATGATAGGGCGTGTAATGCGGTCAACAATTAGATTATTTCACACGGTGGTTGGTGTCTTTCACCTCGAGGTTTTCTCTTGATCCTTTTCCTATAGACCTTGCGAATAACCCAAAACAATAATTCATCTTATATATATATATATATATATATATATATATATATATATATATATATATATATATATATATATATATATATATATATGGGTGTGTGTATATATATATATATATGGGTGTGTGTAAAGAGAGAGTTACACCATAAGTTACATCATAACTTAGATCGATAATATTTTTAATCAATTGTTGGATTGAAGCATACCATCATATAGATCTTACCTATAAAGTTTGAGATTAATCTATAATAATTTACTATTTTATTGAACTACATCAAAATTAACGTTATAGGAAAGTCTATTTTGACGTTAATCTTTAGATATCTTGATGGTATAGTAAATCATTATAGATTAATATCAATTTTATAGGTATGATCTATATGATATTATGTTTCAATCCAACGGTTGATTTTAAAAAATATTTATCCGATGTAAAAATTATTGAGCGAGTGTAACTCATAGTCTAACCCTTCGGGTGTAATTTAATCTCTCTTCACGACATCATTCACATAGACAACATATATACACCCCCGTCCTCTTCCTCTTCACGATATCGTTCACTGGGACAAAATTTGAACCACATACACTTTAGTCTAAATAAAATGTCCTTGTATATGACATTGTTTGTAGCCATTCTCTTCATCGTGCTCTACAATATATGGAGAGGCCACAAAAATGTGCCTCCAAATTGGCCAATAATTGGCATGTTACCATCCGTTTGTCATAATAAATCCAATATTCATGATTTTGTAACCTCAGGGTTGAAATATTATGGAGGTACTTTGCACTTTAAAGGACCTTGGTTCACAAACATTGCCAACTTTATCCTCACCAGTGATCCCGTGAATGTGCACCACATCACTAGCAAGAATTTCAGCAACTACGGAAAAGGATCTGATTTCCAAGAGATTTTTGAGATCCTTGGTGTTAGTATTATAAACTTGGATGGCAATGCATGGAAACAAGAGAGGGCACTACTTCATTCATTGCTCAGAAGCAAAAGTTTTGAGACATCCCTTCAACAACACATTCACAAGAAGCTAGAGAATTGCCTTTTACCATTTCTTGATCATCATGCATCAAAAGGTGCACAGGTACTTGATTTACAAAACATTCTAGAGAGGTTTACTTTTGATGTTACTTGTACTTTTTTATTTGGATTTGATCCTAATTGCCTTCCTCACAAGTTCAATGATGAGTTGTTAGACACTTATTTTGTAAAAGCTATTTATATGCTTGAGGATATGGTGTTATCAAGACACTATATTCCAAAATGCTTTTGGAAGCTCCAAAAATGGCTACAAATTGGTCAAGAGAAGAAGAACAAAGCAGCTCAAGAAAATCTTCACCAATTCTTGTCCAAGTGTATAGCTTTTTCCAAAGGTGTTGATGAAAGTCATTTTTGCTTGCTAAAGGAACTAATGAAAGAAAAAAAGGCTGACAATGAGAAGTATATTAGAGACACTGCAGTAAGTCTCTTAGGTGCAGGAAATGGAACAATAAGTTCAGGTCTAAGTTGGTTCTTTTGGCTTGTTTCAACTCATCCTATTGTTGAAACAAAAATCATTCAAGAAATCAAAGATTATTGTCTTGCAAATGATGATGATTTGATGACTAGTTTAAGTGTGGAAAAGCTTAATAAGCTAGTTTATCTTCATGGAGCTATCTGTGAGGCTTTGAGGCTTTATCCACCTATTCCATTTGAACACAAATGTGCTATAAAGTCTGATATATTACCTAGTGGAGATTATGTTAGTCCAAATACAAAGTTAATATATTCTTTGTATGCAATGGGAAGGATGGAGAGAATATGGGGAAATGATTGCTTGGAATTCAAGCCAGAGAGGTGGATTTCGAGTAGAGGAGGTATTGCTTATGTACCATCTTACAAGTTCATAGTGTTTAATGCAGGTCCAAGAAGTTGTTTGGGAAAAGATATTACCTTTGTTCAAATGAAAATGGTTGCAACTGCTTTGTTATGGAAGTTTCATGTAGAGACTGTGGAAGGTCACACTATTGCTCCTAGGGTTTCTATGATTCTACGTATGGAATATGGACTTAAAGTCAAAGTTAGTAAGAGATGTCTTTGATGTAAAGAATGAGATTCACTTCACTTAATGATTAACATATTCACGCATTCGGTTCATCTATGATCGTAGGATTGAGATCAGATAATCTGATTTTGATCAAACGATCTCGAATAGCAACTTTGAGAATGCATGAAAATCAGAAATAAGCATTATAAGTTTTGTTGTTTGCTTCGACCTATTTGCATGTGATTGTCTATTATGTTATTTTCTAGTTGTGTTACCCTTTGTTAATTTGCAAGTTAAATATTAAGTGTTAGTTCAAAAGAAAAAGGAAAAAAATCTCATCTTGTATCTTAGAATTTATTCAATGAAATTTGATAGTTTTTATTTGATACATAATCTATGTATTTATGTATTTTTTGGATCTCAACCATTATTATTTTGCTCAATCTTTAAATTTGGGTTTGCATGCACAACAACTTCAATAGGTAATTTATGATTCAGACTTTGTTTCACATGTGAACTATTGACTATATGTCAGTAACAAGGAAAACAATCAATACTATCGTAGGTTTGTGTAAAAATATTATTTCTGAAATCATTGCTCTCATTTTATATTTGATTTTTATAAAAAAAAAAATTAATTATATAATTTTATGTAAATATAAATCAATTGTTGATATTTAAAAATTAATAATTAAAAAAATCTAGAACACACTTATATGAAATTTACATAAATATCAATAAAAAGATATTGATATATATATATATATATATATATATATATATATATATATATATATATATATATATATATATATATATATATATATATATATATATATATATATATATATATATATATATATATATATATATATATATATATATATATATATATATCCAACACATTATAATAAAAAAGGTCTAAGTTCAGCATCATAGAGAGGATCCACTTCACACCTTCTATAAAGAGTTGCACAAAATTTTCAAAATCCTATGCTCTCAAAAAGCCAAACAAGCATAAAAACCTCTCATATTACAATTTCAGCTAAGTTCAAGCATAAAAAACAAATATATTATTATTATTATTATTATTATTATTATTATTATTATTATTATTATTATTATTATTATTATTATTATTATTATTATTATTATTATTATTTAATTATTATTATTATTATTATTATTATTACTATTTCATTATTATGATTATTATTATTATTAATTATTATTTTTTATGATTATATCTTCAAAATATAATTTGTTGATACATTAGTATTTTTTAATATATCGAAACTGCAAATCATTCTCAAATATTTAAATATATATTAATATTTTTGAATTTATATATTTTTGGATAAGTTTAAAAATGTATATATTTTATTGATTAGTTTAATCATAAAAATTTTAAACGAAAAAGTGGTTGAAAATAGGTTAACTTAGATGTATTTAAATATTAATAGTGAAGCATTTTATTCAAATTCAAGCATGCTATACATTTTTTTTCTTCTTATTCACTACCATAGTAGCAAAAGCGTGTCATATGATCATTATGCCTCTCAATTCACAAATTTCCAAAACTCCACTATTCACATCATGTGATCTTTTCTGAATTACATTTACAACCTCTTAAAATCTGTCTGCTCGATCTTGACATTAGGAAGAAATGCATTATTTTGTGCTACAATGTCTTAAGTACGCATGCATTGGGTGTCATGCAACATGCACATGAATGCGACCTCTTTTTTTTTTTATGTATATTACAGCTGTTTAGAAACTCAGGAAAAGAAGTTGGGAAATTTTTTACACCAATGTCACACTTTAAAAAAATAAATCAAAATGTCACATTTTTTAAACTAATATTGTATTGGTATATTTGCAATGATAAAAGGAAGACGATTAGGGGTGTTCAAAACCAAACCAACCCAATAGAAAATCGCAAAACCAAACCAAATCAAATCGAAATCGCAAAAAACTGCATTTGGTTCGGATTAGTTTGAATCATTTTTTAACAAAACCGTATGGTTTGGTTCGGTTTGCGGTTTGTATTTTGTAAACCGAACCAAACCGAACTAAACCGTTTTATGTTACAACATAAATTTTACTTAACTCGCATCTAACTCAAACCTAAATCTATTATACATTAGTCTTATGATTACAGACAATTTTCTCATCTTTCCAGTTATGGTTTCAATTTTAATCTTCTTAAATATCTCCTAACATTATCACTTCATCTTCACCACTTACATCTTGCCTCTTCTTATCTAATATCTACTCTCTTATATTGTTTCCTTTACACGTTCTTATTTTTTATGCAATTTTTCTCTCTTTCAATTTTATTTTATTGCACATCTTTATCTCTCCTCTCTCCTCTCTTATATTCTTTCTTTTTCATCTTCACTAATTTCTTATCTCTTCTATTTTTTTTTTGTTTTATTATAATATTTTTTATATTGTTTTATGCTATTATTTTATGTTTATTATTTCACTTTTGTCTAATCTAACTTTTACGTATTAAATGAGAAGTTATGGTCCAAATATGATTAGTTTTTTGGTTATAATTTAGTAGTGTATCATGTATGAATGACCAAATACAAAGTTATGTTGTCATATATATGTGAATGTATGACTCAACAAATTATTTGTAAAAAATCGAACCAACCGCACCGAACCAAACCGCATTGATTTGGTTTGGTTTGGTTTGGTTTTTTTTCTAAAAGTCAACCGAACCAAACCAAACCGCATGCCTTTTTCTCTTGCGATTCGGATGATTTTTTGCGTCAAAACCGCCCAAACCGCACCGCGAACACCCCTAGAGACGATACATAATTAACTAAAGATAAGTTGATAATGTTCACTACAAAAAGATAAAAAATTCTGAGTTGCGACGTGAATATCACGTCACAACTTGAGAAATCACGTCGCAATTCATTTTCAGTGACGTGAGCATTTATGTCGCTGGAGAACAAGTGACAAATTTGTTGCAACGTGGAATACATGTTACAAAGTTGTGACGTGATATTCACGTCGCAACATAGTGGCACAGGAAACAACACTCTGCTATAGGAGCAGTGGAGACAGACAATAAAGTTGTTTTTGTTGCGACGTAAAATACACGTCACAACTTTGTGACATGTGTTCCATATGGCTACTGATGACGTTTTTTTTTTAAAATTAATTACTAATAATCTTTTTTTATATATAATAAATTAATTAATTAATATAATAAAATTTATATAATAAAAAATTATATAATTATAATTCATATAATAAAATTTTATATAATAAATTCATATAATAAAATTTTATATAATAAATTTGATAAACTAAAATTATATAATTAAATTTAATATAATAAAACTAATAAATAAAAATTTAATATTTAATATTTTAATAAATTCAAATTTAAAATATCTTACATTAATGCAAATTTAAAAACAAATTAAATACAAAGTATTTTTACGGGGCATCTTCACCCGGATAATTATCAAGATCAAAATCATCGTTTTCGTCATCCTCCGAACATTTTAATTTCCACCACCTTGCATGAGTTGTCTCATCTTCTCCTCCATATCAGATTACCTCTTTCACGTGATCTCCAATTGTTACTCTTTCTCTTGCCTCATTGCCATCATTTGGGCCTCCATTTCGTGTCTCACCTCACTTAACGCCAATTGTCTTACTGTTTCAACTTGTGCTCGTGTCAGATTTGGTTGACGCAATCCTCCTTCTCCATCTCTAACTCTTTGAAACAGTAGAAGCTGAATACCAAGCAACTCAGGCATCTCAGATAGTGAATCCAACACCTACAAACATGTCTCCAAAAAAGAAAAAGAAAAAACAAATGGGCTCTAAGAAGAAATGAAGATAGATTAGCCTTTTTTATCTCGAATGTAATGCATGACAATGTATTTTGTTTGGTATTTTAATTGTACTTGTATAGTATTTTGATTGTACTTGTATTTGATATTTTGATTAGAGGTTGTATTTTGAATGCATGGTATTTTGTATGTATTGGTATTTCTTATGACATTAAATGTAGACCAAGTCCTGTTTAACATGTCAATTCCAATGGTTATTGCCAATTATACCAATTATATGAGCAAAATAGTCTGTAATATACTGATAACATATGGATCCCATTGCATTCATATTTAGATAATACAAAGAGTATAACACCATATGTACAACACATATTTCTTACACGTGTACAACACATTCTACCTAGTACTAAATATAATAGAGAAAAAAATCCAAGATGTAATAAGAAGGTAAGTGAGGGCATTAATGATCTTCTGATCATTTGCAGAATTCATTTTTAGTTTCTCAATCTTCTTCTTGTTTATTATATTCCCAAACTTATGCACATAATTCTTCCCAAATTCTACTCCATAATTCCTCATAACCTCCATCATCTTTTCACTTTCAGTGCAACCTCCATCATACAGTGGTTCATCATGTTTTCCACTATCAAGTTCATCAGCCATGTGAAATAGATGACAGTCATCATCATTCTGGAAAATAGATGAAACATATGAAGATTAAATGATATTTGAACAAAGGATATGAAGAAATTTGAACAAACCCCCCAATTTTTAAACTTCCAATATCATCTTCCTGGGTTTGAGCTTGATTTCGAAACTAATATTCTCATAGGAAGTTCGTGCCCACAAATTGGAGTTTTTCTTCCACTGAATTTGATCCCGAACTTACGTTTCCTACCATGGGTGAAAATTACGGATAATATATGAAGATGAACCTGTGTTGAAAATGAACCATAGCCGCGCATACGAAGAAGAACAAAATCAAATTGTAATTTATTTGTTTTATTTTACATGATTTAACATTATGGATGGAAATAAATAAATAAACAAATAAATAGAAACAATGCCACATATGACTCACTTAAATTAAAAATGCCAATATGTCATTTTCATATCAGCATTTTAAGTGACCAGATCCACCAAAGCACTAAAACGAAGAAATCTTCAAATCACATGGAAGAAATATATATTTTTTTTCAGGATTATTTTTGAAATTTGTCCTATATAACAGAGGATAAAATGATTATTAACCCTAATTATAAATAATTTAGTAAGCCATGCTTAGTATTCTAATGGTTAAACTTTATATAAACATAGTTATAATTTAAAATATCATTGGAAATCTTGTCATTAAAATATTATGAGTCTACTTAAAACCAAAAAATAAATAACTTAAAAAACATCGTAGCTAGTTTAAACCAGGAAATTATGTCATCACAAATATTCTAAAAAATAAGTCATCTATTTAAAATATAAAAAGCCTACTAATTTATTTAAAAAATGAAAGAAAAAACAATGACAAGTCTGTCGTCCACCAACTCATCACTTTATTTAGACGAAACAAAATTTTCAACCAAATTTTATTTGATTGGCTTGCCCATCTTATTGTGGATTTCTTATTCTAGCCTATGACCTTCTTATCCACCCGCGCGAATTTTTTAAATTGCCTCTGAAAATCGGAAGCATATTTTTGGTGCGCGCCACCATCTGATAAAATTTACACCGAATCGGAAGTTAAGTTCTGGTTCTGAATCGTAACTATATTTTCGGTTTTATTCATAACAGAAAGCCAGAAAAATTCATTGCATTGTCTAACATAGAGATACATAAACTTAGCAAATACAAACCAGAAGTTAAACATAAATCAAATATTACAAATCAATATTCGGTTGGGCGTTGCAACATTCTCATAATATCATTGATAATTCGTGATAAAGTCGCATCTAGCTCGATTCGAACTTTCTCCTGAAAAACTTCGATAGATCGACCACATAGCCCGTAAATCAGCGTCGTTCTTTAGTTCACGGTTCATGAACTAAAGATTCCCTTCATTGTCAATCGAAGGAGAGCGGTACTCGATCTTCTCTACCTTTCGACTGTCACCATAAAGAAAAAGTTCCTGCAATGTTTCACGCACCTCTTCAATTGGGGTATACAGAGTGATCTTGAATTCGCGAGACAATATGTCGCCAGGAAAATGAACAACTCCAACAACCCATGTGATGTCTAATTACATGTCCATATATGGTTTCATGTGTTGTGGTAGGAAGAAATATAAGAGGAGATATATTTTTATAGTAGAAGGATGTAAACATGGACCATAGAAATCCTATCTTTGTGTTAGTGATAAAACCAGATTTTCAAAATGTTCACGAATATCAACCGCCTTAATTACGAGAGGCGGACTACGATCGATGATACATGTAACACCCGTAATTAATTAAAGTAATTTAATTAATATTATAGAGTATTTCCCGATTTAATTTGGTGATTAAGTCGAATTGTAGGTGGAATTGTTAAATTAGTAATCGGGTAAAATTAGTCGAAATAAAAATAATATTAGAATTTATTTTATCAAGTAGAATTATTAAATTAAAAACAATACATTAATTATGAGAGTGAAATAACATTGTTAGGAGTATTATTTTAGTAGACCAAAAATTATAATAGAAACCCATACTTAATTAAATAACCTAGTAAAGTGAGGAAGTGACGATTGTTTTGCAAAACCTAAGAAACCAAGCCTTAGTCGTAGCAGCAAGCAAGAGAGAAAAAGGAAGAAAATTTGGAAACAAGGGTTGCTAGGAGGGATCGATTGTTGTCCGAGAGTTCGTCAATTCTGATCGATTTTCCGAGTTCCCTTTAATCCACAGGTAAGGAGTGAGGTTTGGGTTATATAATCGATTGTAGGATAATTTTTATGTAGGGTTTAGGGCTGCATAATTACACTGTTAATCCTGTTTCGTCGATGAAATTTCTTTGCTGGAATGAATTATATTACTTCCTGTGTTAAATTAATTCTGCTATGTGTGTTGATACTGGATAATTGGTTGCAATATTGTTGTTCTACTATGCGTTGTTGTACTGTGAATTGGGTTGCAATTCGTATTGCTCCGATGTTGTGGGAGGCGACCGTCTCTGTGTGGTATAGGAGAAGGGGAGGCGACTGCCCCTAGTGGAGAAGAAGGGTGAGGTGACCGTCTGGGAGAGGGAGACGACCGTCTCCTTGGGCTATTTGGAGATGAGGCGACCGCCTCAGGTGTAAGGGGGTGGGTGTGACACCCCAAATAATTCGATTATTAAATAATTAGAATTTTTAATTATTAATTTAATTAGAAATTTAATTATTGGTATTTTTGGATTATTGGAATTAATTAAATTATAATGGAAGCGGAATTGTTGGTGGTATGAAGTGTAAAGTGAGGGTGTGAGGAGTAAAAGGCTTTACTCACACTATTTATTTTATTTTTATTATTTTAGAATAATAAAAGGAATAAAAGAAGGAAAAAAGGAAAAAGAGTCACATTTGGGAAATATTCATCATACGTGCAATTGAGAAGAGGAAAAGGAAAGAGGAAAAGCCAAAAGTGTCGGAATTCGAAGAACCCACAAGGTAAGGGGTGATTTCGATTAGTTAACACGTATTATCGGTTTTGAATTCAATAGTATTGATCGTAGTATGTCAAGAATCTCAATTTAGAAATTCTAGGTTTCTGTAGAATTATCCCAATTTGTGTCGGATTGGGTAGAATCAAGTGATTTGTATGTTATATGATCAATAGGAATGAACAAAGTATGTTATATTGCATGTTAATGATGTTGGTTGAGTGATTCTACTGAATTGGAACGTATGGGTACGATTGGAAAGAGTAGGAAAATTGTTTTGGAAACCTTGTCAAACGGTGTTTTGGCTCAGAGTCGTGGGAACCGGTTCCCCAGTGGGAGAACCCGGGTTCCAGTGTGTAAATTAGTAAAACTGGGCATTTTTGAACTCAGGAACCGGTTACTCCTGGGGAGGAACCGGGTTCCACGTTAAATTTTTCCAAAGAAAAATGATTTTCTCCACGGTTTCGCCGGAGGAACCGCGTTCCCCATACATTTTTCCAGGGGGCGTGTTTTTGAACTTTGTGGGAACCGGTTACTCCCTGGGAGGAACCGGGTTCCACTGTTAATTTTTGAAAAATTCCAAACTTTAAAAATTCATAACTTTCAAACCGTAAGTCCGTTTTGAGCGCCGTTTGGACGTTGTTTCTTAAATTTAATGCTCTATTTTATGAAATGAAGGTAATTCCTGTAACTTGAAATTATTTTGAAAATGTGTCGAATTCCGATTTGAGCGGTTTGTTATTTAAGGCATATTTGGTGTATATGCAGTAGTGTTCTTGTGGCATTTGATTTTATCAGGACTTTGTGAATGGAATGCATGTTTATGCTGCTGATTGTGTGCATGATTGTTGAGGACATCATATTTTGGTTTTGAATTCAATTTATGATAATTGGTGCATTCATAGATTAATTGAATGTTGCATGCTGGTGTTGTGCGTGCATATGCATTCTGGTGAAGTTAATTCCCATTGTGTGGAATTTGACTTGTATTGCCAATAACCGTACCCGGGTGATGATGGGTGGTTAGGCTGGATTTGTGTCCGGGTGATTATGGAGGAATCGATGATGACTGTATCCGGGTGATGATGGATCAGTGTATGTGACTTGGTTACGTGTTGGTACCACATGCATTGCGTCTGCATTTGTGTTTGCATAGAATTGTAACATGTTAGGATGTTTTCCAGTGTTACAATTCTCTTGTTGTTATTGTTGTGCATAATGAATTGTATGGTTGTAACTGTGTGTTGAAAATCTGAATTATACTGGAATGAGTGAATTATTATACTTGTGATATATGTTGATTGAGGAACTTATAATGCATCTTAATTATGAGAAATCTCACCCTTACTTTAATGATTTCAGATTAAAGTTAGCAGCGCAGGAGTTGGTGAGGATGGCTCTAGAGCTATGTTATAATGTGTCCGCATGTTAGTGTCATGCTCTGATAGGTTGTAACACTGGGGGAAATGTTTGGATGATTGAGTTTTGTTTTATACTCCATTGTTTTAATTTATGTTGGGAATACTTACGAGTTGAAGTTATTCCGGTTTTGTGATACTTTCCGCTGCGTAGGACATGATATTGATTTGAATATTCTATTCTAATAATTTCCTTCAGTTAAGCATGATTACTGTTAAAGTTTTGAGACATTTGTATTTGTTTTTTATTGTGACATCCCTTGATTACGTGTTAACTTTGATCTAATTAATATAACCGCGGGGTATTTTAGAGGGGGTGTTACAATAGTGGTATCAGAGCATAGTCGGTCGTGTCATAGTGTCGTTATCCCTTTTGTATGCGACTAGTGCAAGGTAACACTGTCGATACTTGTGTGCTGATGAGATTATTTTGTAACATTACAGAACAATGGCTGGAAGAGGTAACGGAAGAGACGATGCTGCTATTGCTGAAGCCTTGGGAATATTGGCTGGTGTGCTCGGAGGGAATCAGTCGGGAGCTGGTATTGGTGCGGACAGACAATTGGGGCATTTTCAGAGGAATAATCCTCCATTGTTCAAGGGCGCACATGATCCCGAAGGTGCTCAGAAGTGGTTGAAGGAGATCGAGAGGATCTTCAGAGTAATTGATTGTGCCGAGGAGCAGAAGGTGAGGTATGGTACTCACATGTTAGCAGATGAAGCTGATGACTGGTGGGTTGCTACCAGGACGGAAATGGAACAAGATGGCATTGCGCTGAATTGGGTTGTGTTCAGGAGGGCATTTCTGAGGAGGTATTTTCCTGAAGACATTCGGGGTAAGAAGGAGATTGAGTTTATGGAGCTCAAACAGGGCAACAAGACTGTAAGTGAGTATGCTTCGAAGTTTACTGAGTTGGCGAAGTATTATGCTCATTACACTAACGATGCAGATGGAGAATTTTCCAAATGTATCAAATTTGATAATGGTCTTCGTGATGAGATCAAGCAGGGTATCAGGTATCAGTGTATCCGAAGGTTTTCTGATTTAGTAGACTGTAGTAGGATTTTAGAAGAAGATCTTGCTAGTACTAAGTCGAATGCTCGAGGGTATGTTGATCGGAAGGGTAAACAACAGATGGATCGTGGTAAGCCTTATGATAGGAGTAATCAGAAATCTGGTGGTTGGAAGAAGTCTAGTGGGGGAGATTCTGGTTCTTCCATTAAGTGCTATAAGTGTGGTGAGACAGGACATCGTATGGTAGACTGCAAGAGTAATCATAGGAAGTGTTTCAAGTGTGGGAAACTCGGCCATGTGGCCAATGATTGTAGAGTGAGAATGGTGACCTGTTACAACTGTGGTGAAGAGGATCATACTCGTCCTCAGTGTACAAAACCCAAAAAGGAGCAAGCTGGTGGTAAAGTGTTCGCCTTGTCTGGATCAGAGACTAAGCCAGATGATCGGTTGATTAAACGTACATGTTTTATTAATGACATACCTTTGATTGCGATTATTGATACTGGAGCAACACATTCTTTTATTGCTTTGGATTGTGCTAAAAGATTTAATTTGGAAATTTCTAATATGGATGGAAGTATGGTTATTGACACTCCTACGTCGGGTTCAGTGACTACTTCATATGTTTGTAGGAATTGTCCTATTATGATTTTTGGTAGGGGTTTCGGTATGGATTTAGTGTGCCTACCGTTAGAACAACTTGATATCATCCTTGGAATGAACTGGTTGGAATTCAACCAGGTTCATATCAACTGTTTTGCGAAGATGGTTATTTTTCCTGAAGAGGTTGGTGTCGAAGATGTGATTATGTCGGTTAAATAGATGAACCTAGCTGTAAAAGATGGTGCTGTGGTGTTTATGTTGTATTCTGCAATAGAAACGGAGGGAAAGGCAAAGAGTGATGGATTGCCAGTGGTGAATGAATTTCCAGAAGTGTTTTCGGAAGACGTTAGTGAATTGCCACCTGAGAGAGAAGTGGAATTTACTATAGATTTGATTCCTGGAACAAGTCCGGTATCGATGGCGCCTTATCGTATGTCGGCATCTGAATTAGCTGAATTAAAGAAGCAGTTGGAAGAGTTACTTGAGAAGAAATTTATTCGTCCTAGTGTTTCACCGTGGGGTGCTCCGGTGTTGTTGGTTAAGAAGAAAGAGGGCTCAATGAGATTATGTGTTGATTACAGGCAGTTGAACAAAGTTACAATCAAGAATCGGTACCCATTGCCAAGGATTGGTGACTTGATGGATCAGTTAGTTGGAGCTTGTGTATTCATTAAGATTGATCTGAGGTCTGGATATCATCAGATTCGTGTGAAGGCGGAAGATATTCAGAAAACTGCATTTTGAACGAGGTATGGACATTATGAGTATTCTGTTATGCCGTTTGGAGTTACTAATGCACCTGGTGTTTTCATGGAGTATATGAACAGGATATTTCATCTGTATCTTGATAAGTTTGTGGTGGTATTCATTGATGACATTTTAATCTATTCGAAGAGTGATGAAGAGCATGCAGAACATCTCAGAGTTGTATTGGAATTGTTGAAAGAGAAGAAACTTTATGCGAAGTTGTCCAAATGTGAATTCTGGTTAAGTGAAGTGAGTTTTCCTGGCCATGTAATTTCCAAGAATGGAATTGTTGTTGATCCTACAAAGGTAGAAGCGGTATCTCAGTGGGAAGCGCCGAAGAATGCTTCTGAGATCCGTAGTTTTCTTGGTCTTGCAGGTTATTACAGGAAGTTTATTGAAGGATTTTCCAAATTAGCGTTGCCATTTACTAAGTTGACCAGAAAGGGTCAGGTGTTTGTTTGGGATGCTGAATGTGAGAAAGGATTCCAAGAGCTGAAGAGGAGGTTGACTAGTGCTCCGATCTTGATTTTGCCAAATCCGGCTGTCTTTTGTTGTGTATTGTGATGCGTCATTGATGGGATTAGGTGGTGTGTTGATCCAAGATAAGCAGGTTATGGCTTATGCTTCAAGACAATTGAAGGTTCATGAAAGGAATTATCTGACTCATGATTTAGAGTTGGCAACTGTTGTGTTTGTTTTGAAATTATGGAGGCATTACTTGTATGGTTCTCGATTTGTGGTATTCAACGATCACAAGAGTCTGAAATATCTCTTTGATCAGAAAGAGCTCAACATGAGGCAGAGAAGGTGGTTAGAATTTCTAAAGGATTACGATTTCGGTTTGAATTACCATCCTGGTAAGGCAGACGTTGTTGCGGATGCTTTGAGTATGAAGTCCTTGTATATGTCTATGTTAATGGTTCGTGAATAGGAGTTAGTTGAACAATTCAGAGATTTGAGCTTGGTGTGTGAGACTACTTCTAATAGTGTGAAATTGGGAATGTTGAAGCTAACTAGTGGTATTCTGGAAGAGATTCGAAATGGACAGAAATCTGACGTTGGTTTAGTTGATAAATTGGCATTGATCAACCAAGGTCAAGGAGGTGAGGTCCGAATTGATGAGAATGGCGTTATGAGATTTGGTGATAGGGTGTATGTTCCGGATGTTGTCGAGATTAGAAAGAGTATTTTAGAAGAAGGACATCGTAGTGGGTTGAGTATTCATCCTGGTGCTACTAAAATGTACCATGATTTGAAGAAGTTGTTTTGGTGGCTTGGAATGAAAAAGGAAATTGCTGAGTTTGTGTATGCTTGTTTGGTTTGTCAGAAGTCGAAAATCGAACATCAGAAACCGTCAGGATTGATGGAACCGTTGTTTGTCCCGGAATGGAAATGGGATGGCATTTCTATGGATTTTGTGTCTGGTCTACCGAGGACAGCGAAGAATCGTGATTCTATTTGGGTTATTGTCGATCGGTTGACAAAATCTGCTCACTTTATTCCGATAAGAATGGATTATCCGATGAAGAGGTTGGCAGAATTGTATGTTGAGAAGATCGTAAGTTTGCACGGTATTCCTTCTAGTATTGTGTTGGATCGAGATCCAAGGTTTACGTCTAAGTTATGGATGGGAATGTAGGAAGCTTTGGGTACTAAGTTGCGATTGAGTTCTGCTTATCATTCACAGACAGATGGTCAGAGGGAGATGACGATTCATTCGTTAGAGGATTTGTTAAGAGCTTGTGTGTTGGAAAAGGGTGGAGCTTGGGATAGTTACCTACCATTGATTGAGTTTACCTACAACAATAGCTTTCATTCGAGTATTGGTATGGCTCCGTTTGAGGCATTGTATGGTAGGAGGTATCGGACACCGTTGTGTTGGTATGAATCTGGAGAGAGTGTTGTGATTGGACCGAAAATTGTCCAACAGACTTCAGAAAAGATTAAAATGATTCAGGAGAAGATGAGAGCTTCTCAGAGCCGTCAGAAGAGTTATCATGATAAGAGGAGGAAAGATCTTGAGTTTAGCGAAGGAGAACATGTGTTTATGCGAGTTACTCCGATGACTGGTATTGGTCGAGCCTTAAAGTCAAGGAAGTTAACTCCACGCTTTATTGGTCCATTTCAGATCACCAAGAGAGTTGGGAAGGTGGCGTATCAGATTGCTTTACCACTGTCACTTGCAAATTTGCATGATGTTTTCCATGTATCTCAGTTGAGGAAGTACATTACTGATCCGTCTCATGAGATTCAGTTAGATGATATACAGGTACGAGAGAATTTGACTGTTGAAGCATTACCTGCGAGAATTGAGGATCGGAAGTTGAAACAGTTGCGAGGTAAGGAAATAGCGTTGGTGTGAGTAGCTTGGGAAGGACCAGCAGATGGAGATGTCACTTGGGAGCTGGAGAGTCAGATGAAGGACTCGTATCCCGAACTTTTCGTCTAAGGTATGTTTTCGAGGACGAAAACTCTTTTTAGTAGGGGAGAGTTGTGACACCCCAAATAATTCGATTATTAAATAATTAGAATTTTTAATTATTAATTTAATTAGAAATTTAATTATTGGTATTTTTGGATTATTGGAATTAATTAAATTATAATGGAAGCAGAATTGTTGGTGGTATGAAGTGTAAAGTGAGGGTGTGAGGAGTAAAAGGCTTTACTCACACTATTTATTTTATTTTTATTATTTTAGAATAATAAAAGGAATAAAAGAAGGAAAAGAGGAAAAAGAGTCACATTTGGGAAATATTCATCATACGTGTGTTGCACCCCAAAATTTGCCCTCCTATCTCGGTTTTATCTGGTTTAGGCTTCGCATTTATCATGACACTCATATGCATTCATATCACTGGTTCTGTGGTTACGGATTGGAGTTGATTCCCAAAGATTTCTCTGTTGAGCAGAAAAGGCGTGGTGCTTTCAACCAATCTGGGATATTTGAAAACGACGAGGTTTAATATTGAATCTTATCCGTTCATATCTTTGGGTTTTCGGGGCTTGGTGTTCGATTGTTGAATTGAATGGTCTGTTCTTGATTGGAGCTACGGAAGTCTGGTTGTTTTGAATGTCATTGCCTCCTGATTTAGGAGATCAGTTCATCGCGAGTTTGGGTTTTGCTGTTGTTTCGAGTTCATTATTCAAGATGTAAAAGGGTGGATTGTGACTATCCGTTTATTGGTCAACAATACAAGTTCTAGTGCGTTTGGTTTGCTCGTTTTTGTTCACTCTTGGCAACAGTGGGTGTATGTGGAAATATTCGTCCAGAAGGTTTGTTTGCAAGATTTACGAATGTCAAGTTGCCACATGTTGAGATCTTTTCCGGTCGCGTTCATCGCCCACGAAATTCAAGGCATTCATAAAAATTAGAAGTTTCCTTATGAAATTCGTTTGATTTCGAATCTTTCTCTACTACCGAATGTGGTTCGATTTGGAAATGCGGTGATAATTCCATTAATTTCAGTTGGAATCTATCGCTCAATTCTTAATGAATCATGAAATCGTCAAGATGATGAGGTTTTAATCAAGAGTTTTATTTGAAACTTAGAGTTTCAATTTTTGTCTCAGTGGCAAAGGCTCCAATTTCTACATGAACGGATCAACATGAAGGCTTTGTGGCGGAAATTCAAAGAATTCAGTATTGTTTAATTTCGTCATCAAACCATTTTCGCATTTAGAATTTAATTCTCAAGTTTCATATACTAGAGGATTCAAGTTCTAAGAATACAACAACCATGTTGCCACTCGCTTGATTCAAGGCTGGATTGGAATTGTAGATTGAAGTGGAATTGGATACACTTGTTAATCAATATTTCAACATGTTTTGTTTTAACCAATTTAACTTTTGGTTCATGACAAATTTATGGGATATTTGATGCATATTGAATTTCCAACTTTTATACACAATCAAGGATTCAATTAGTTGCATATTTCTCAAAGCTTGTGTTCATAAAATCCCAAGATTTCCAAGATTGCTCTAAAAGTTTTCGTACAAGGACACGAATCAAGTTACATGTTACAACTTGTCAAATCTTGACATGCAAGTTTCAATCCAAAAGCCAACAAATTCATTCAATATTCAACTTCTTTTCCTTGTCATTCAAGTTCCAAAAGTCTTACTCGAATTCGAAATGACATTCAAAAATACCCGTTTACAAAGTAGGATCAAACTTCCAAGTTCAATACTCATTTAACTTTGGTTTGTTCAAATGCCACAAGAGCCCTCAAATTTCAATGCTAATTTGAATATGTGATATTGTAAATTTCCAACCTTTGATACAACATTTTCAAGATTACATACACAAGTACAATCTATGGTCATAAGTTCAAACATACAAGTAAAGACTACATATGCTATGTCTTAATCCTATTTTCTAGTGGACATCTTTGTTGCTTGCCTCCCCATGCTTTGCTCTATCTTCAGAGCATACTTTCTTGACCAACCTTCCTTCACCACTTTTCCAAGTTTGTGCTGTGGCTCGTGTTCATGAAACAAAAACAAAAGAGCATAGTTAGTATAATGGACAGCATTAATAAGAATTAAGAGTTCAAAGCAGATTTTATCTCATCATTAGGGAAATGTTTGGGATCGATTGTGTTGAGGATTGTTTATCATTCATGTTCAAAACCCACCCTTTTGCAAATCACAACTCATGTTGGTTCACAAAAGGGGTGTGGTTCAAACATCATCACCACTAAAGTCTGCAAGTACAAAGTCAGTCTGAATCGAAATATAAAACAACAAACATATCGAAATCGATAATAACCCAACAAAGTTTCAAAAAGTATTTCAGCCCATCAAGTAGTGCTGCTAAGTCCAGTACGCAGAGAACACAAGGCTGGCATATTGTTTTCCAACCAATAGATTAAAAAACATAACACTCTAAGCCCAGTTTTCTTGGTTTTGTTTTCAAAAGCCCTTGTCCCAAAGCGATTAGAAACCCTAGAACGAGCAATATAAAAGCAATGAATACACGAATCAAGGCGCTCGTTCAAAAAAACCTAACCGAAGCAACAGAACAAGCAACTCAGAAACACAGAGCCAACCCAGAAAACATACATTCAACCGAACCCAGAAACACAATATCATACAAGCAAACCTAGAACAGTCAAAACAAACTTTTCGAATCATCATTTCCCCATCATTTCCCCCTTCAGAAAAAAAGAATCCGAGATTGCCAGAAAGAAGAGAGCGGAAAGGTATTACCGATTTAGCAGAGGAAGGAGGAGGTTGCGAACTCTGTGTCGCCATCCTTCTCCTTTTCTCACCAACTTTATGTTTTCAGCATTGCATCGATATCATTATCATCATTTAGAGACCTGGGTTCTTTTTCCTTTCCGTGTCGGATCTGTAAAACACAAAACCAAACGTTTTCCATCAAAAATTAGAAAAGTTATAACATGCAGTGACATAGACAGAACGGATCGAGTGAGATAGCGGCGAGATCGCGAGCGGAGCCGCGACGAGAGAGCAGCGGCGAGACGAGGGTTGAGAGATCGGCGAGAGCGGCGACGGAGCGCGGCGAAGAGTGAACCAGATCGGGAGAGAGAGAGCGAGCGAACCAGACAGTGAGAGAGAGATCGTGAGCGACAGAGGCAAATCCGGTGAGACATGCAAGCGGCGTTTAGGGTTCGTAGGGAAAGGAGAGAGCGTGAATGAGAGGTTTGCAAAACTGATCGTTGTTTTATTAAAATGGGTTAAGTAATAATTAATATTCACTTAGATTTTTTTTTATAAAACTAATCTTTGTTTTTTTATTTTAATGTTAGTATTTATTAGTATTAGTTTGTGATTAGTATTAATATTGTTTTTTTACTTATTTAACTAATTTATAATAATTGGTTTCAGATTAGTATTATTTTATGATTAGGACTTAGTTTTTGTTTTAAATGTTATTTAACTTATAATAAAAGGATTTAGGTTTTATTTAAAAAACTGATTTGTTTTTTTTAATTAATTAATAAAACAAAATAACTGATTTTTGTTTTCACATTTATTTAGTATTAGTTTTTACTTTATTTAATCAGATTTAGTTTTATAAGTTATAGTATAATAATGAATTTAGGAGGTTTTTTTTAGTGGTGAGAGTGTTTGGTTTTGGTGGTTAGTCCAGGTGGTGACACTTGTCACCACCTGTTTGGTCTGCGAGAATCTGGTGTGTGTATGTCTATTATACCTATCTTGCACCCTCCTGCTTAAGCCACCAGATCTGCCAAGATCCAGATCCAACGATCCAGAATGGTGGACCACAACATGCCTCCATGGAGCTTCTACACAAGATCCAGCAGCATTGTTTTGGGCTTGGGCTCAGCCTGCTATCTACACCCTCCAGTTTAAAGCTACAAACAGGCCCATTCCTAAACTTTTCTCTTTAAATTCAATTATTATGCAAGTTTTTATATATAATGATGTATTAAATAATATTTTGGCATATGGTAGTTTTTTTTATTTGTTGAATTACCAATTAAATTGTTAATTGATTTTTCATCAAGTAAAAGAATATCTATACTAATAATTATTTAAATTCCGATTTGTATTGTGTGTTAATTTATTTTCTTTTTATTTTTCGCTATTACATTGTCCGCTTGCATGTTTATTTCACGATCGAACACTCACTCTCAAATTAATATAAAACAACAACGCCTCCGCTCTCTCATTTTTGGTTACCCACACCAAATTCCCTAAGGGTCTCATGGTTGGGGATGGGCATGGCCATCCTCACGAGGTTAATTAAGGCCCTCGTTGCCTTGATTAATCATAACCCGAAAGATAATTGGTCCATATACCAATCACCATGCACCAGGGTCTCATGGTTGGGGATAGGAGCACCTATCCTCACGAGGTTAATCAAGTCCATATACTTGGTTAATCATAACCCGAAATATCATTTCTCTACGTCCAACGCCGCAGTTTTCAACACTTTCAAATAAAAAAAAGTGTTATGGTACTTAATTAAATGGTTAGAGGTTCGCCCAACAATTTAATTAAAATGTAAAGTATTCGGGCCATTAGAGGGTAACCCAATGACTTGAATACTTTATTCCATACACTTAAATATTTAAAACACTTTCATATGAAATTAATTAATTGAATTTGTTTTCTTTAAATCAATTTTTCTATAAAAAACAAAAAAACATAGTGTTATGGTACTTAATTAAATTGTTAGAGGTTCGCCCAACGATTTAATTAAAATGTAAAGTATTTGGGCCATTAGAGGGTAACCCAATGACATAAATACTTTATTCCATAACACTTAATAAAAGTGAACTTTGTTTCACCTCACTCCTTTCATAATAAAGATTTTGGATGAGAGAAGATCGGTTGACCTCAATCACCAATCCCGAGTATCGAATCGTTAGAGGATATCCCAACGTTTTGGTACTTGTCATCTACCATAAAAATCAACTCAACCCATTCAAATTCCTTTTTCGCTCATATGCGATTATCAAAATTAAAAACATTTTCAATTAAAATCAATACAACCAATCCAAGACATTTTCAACCAGAACTACGGAGTTTTGACTTTCCCATTGCACGAGGGAATACGTAGGCACGCGGTTTCGAAACCGTGTCAAACTCAAAATAATAATAAACAAATCTCATTTCCTTCTTTCTCATTTCTTGATCATTAATTAGAAGATAGCATTTTTACTTTAAACACACAAACATGCGCGAGCTAAATGGGTCCCATCGAGTACGATGGACGTAAGGGGTGCTAATACCTTCCCCTTGCGTAACCGACTCCCGAATCCTTGCTTTTTGGTCTTGAAGACCGCCTTATCCGATTTTTGTGGGTTTTATCTATATTTCCCCGTTCTTTTAGAACAAATAAAATTAGGTGGCGATTTCATTGTTTTTGAAAATTCATTTAAATGATTTTTGAAAATCGAGTTGCTTCAACGTGCAATTGATAAGAGGAAAAGGAATGAGGAAAAGCCAAAAGTGTCGGAATTCGAAGAACCCACAAGGTAAGGGGTGATTTCGATTAGTTAACACGTATTATCGGTTTTGAATTCAATAGTATTGATCGTAGTATGTCAAGAATCTCAATTTAGAAAATCTAGGTTTCCGTAGAATTACCCCAATTTGTGTCGAATTGTGTAGAATCAAGTGATTTGTATGTTATAGGATCAATAGGAATGAACAAAGTATGTTATATTGCATGTTAATGATGTTGGTTGAGTGATTCTATTGAATTGGAATGTATGGGTACGATTGGAAAGAGTAGGAAAATTGTTTTGGAAACCTGTTGCTGTCAAACTGGTGTTTTTGGCTCTGTGAGTCGTGGGAACCGGTTCCCCAGTGGGAGAACCCGGGTTCCAGTGTGTAAATTAGTAAAACTGGGCATTTTTGAACTCAGGAACCGGTTACTCCTGGGGAGGAACCGAGTTCCACGTTAAATTTTTCCAAAGAAAAATGATTTTCTTCTGGGAACCGGTTTCCTGCTTGGAGGAACCGGGTTCCCCATACATTTTTCTAGGGGCGTGTTTTTGAACTTTGTGGGAACCGGTTGCTCCCTGGGAGTAACCGGGTTCCACTGTTAATTTTTGAAAAATTCCAAACTTTAAAAATTCATAACTTTCAAACCGTAAGTCCGTTTTGAGCGCCGTTTTGGACGTTGTTTCTTAAATTTAATGCTCTATTTTATGAAATGAAGGGAATTCCTGTAACTTGAAATTATTTTGAAAATGTGTTGAATTCCGATTTGAGCGATTTGTTATTTAAGGCATATTTGGTGTATATGCAGTAGTGTTCCTGTGGCATTTGATTTTATCAGCATTTTGTGAATGGAATGCATGTTTATGCTGCTGATTGTGTGCATGATTGTTGAGGACATCATATTTTGGTTTTGAATTCAATTTATGATAATTGGTGCATTCATAGATTAATTGAATGTTGCATGCTGGTGTTGTGCGTGCATATGCATTCTGGTGAAGTTAATTCCCATTGTGTGGAATTTGACTTGTATTGCCAATAACCGTACCCGGGTGATGATGGGTGGTTAGGCTGGATTCGTGTCCGGGTGATTATGGACGAATCGATGATGACTGTATCCGGGTGATGATGGATCAGTGTGTGTGACTTGGTCACATGTTGGTACCACATGCATTGCGTCTGCATTTGTGTTTGCATAGAATTGTAACATGTTAGGATGTTTTCCAGTGTTACAATTCTCTTGTTGTTATTGTTGTGCATAATGAATTGTATGGTTCTAACTGTGTGTTGAAAATCTGAATTATACTGGAATGGGTGAATTATTATACTTGTGATATATGTTGATTGAGGAACTTATAATGCATCTTAATTATGAGAAATCTCACCCTTACTTTAATGATTTCAGATTAAAGTTAGCAGCGCAGGAGTTGGTGAGGATGGCTCTAGAGCTATGTTATAATGTGTCCGCATGTTAGTGTCATGCTCTGATAGGTTGTAACACTGGGGGAAATGTTTGGATGATTGAGTTTTGTTTTATACTCCATTGTTTTAATTTATGTTGGGAATACTTACGAGTTGAAGTTATTCCGGTTTTGTGATACTTTCCGCTGCGTAGGACATGATATTGATTTGAATATTCTATTCTAATAATTTCCTTCAGTTAAGCATGATTACTGTTAAAGTTTTGAGAGGTTTGTATTTGTTTTTGATTGTGACATCCCTTGATTACGTGTTAACTCTGATCTAATTAATATAACCGCGGGGTATTTTAGAGGGGGTGTTACAGTGGGCGTCTCAGTTCATGCCTGTTTGTACTCTTATTCACGTGGCTTGCTGGCTTTAGGAGTGTAATGTTGGTATATTCTTAGAATGGTATAATAGGAAAATAATACTCTTAGTATCACATAGAGAGCCATAGCAGGAGATAAAAATTATATGACAATAGATGAAAATAGTCTTAGCAGTAGCAGAATTACTCTAGCAGTAGTAGGAAATTATATCAGAAAATAGCATGTAGCAGCAACAATTATCACAGACTGTGTGAATTAAGCAGTGGAAGGACCAATCAAAAATGCAGAATTAATAATGATACTGACAGAATTAATTAGGAGAATGATTAGGACTAATTATTAATGTTGCAGAAAACTAAAAACAGAGCAGAAAATAATACTGTCAGTCGAATTAAGCGGAAAAATTAGTTTCTCGGAATTGAACAAAACTTTGCAGAATAGTTCGGGTATACGGGTAGTTAATTAAAACCGTGTCATTTCGTTGAAACTCGCGTTAGTTTCTTGATTGCAGGTACTGCCGGAAAGTTGTTGTTTATGTCCGAATCGGATGATCTAAGAATTGTAGGCTTAAATGGCCAAAGTCGAAGAATGAAATAGATTGAATTAAATTATAGTTGCATTGTGTTGACGTTGTTATTTTGTTGTTAAAGTTGATGTCGTTGATTAAGTTGATGTCGTTCGTGCATAATTTCTAAGTTGCCGTTGTTTTACTCATTGTTGAAATTACATCCGTTGCATCGTACATAGCATGTGCATTTTCAAGTTGGCCTGGATTGGCACCACATTGTAAGTTGAAGGCTTATGCCTTGTTGAATGCCTCGATAACCTGACATGTTTTAAGTTAGGAGTTTACTCAAATGGATCCACATGCATCTGCATTTGTCAAGTCGCATTCGAGTCACATTTTAAGTTGTTGTTGATTTTTATGTTGTCTTGTGAATATCGTATGTTGTTGATTAAAGTGGTAATTTAATGTATGTTTCTTTATCTAGCATATGAATTATCATAGTTTTGCTTATATTATTCGATATCGCACCCTTTCTATTTTGTTGGTCGTTACCTTTATATTGGTAACGTGCATGTAATGAGGAGTAGGAGGATTAGTAGCTTATGGCATCGTCGCTCTGATATGTAGCACTCGGGGGGAAACAAACGCATTGGTTTCTTTATGTTTGTGCATTTGCTTCCATTGAACTACGTTGTGGTTTTGAGAAATACTTGTGATTTTCCGTTGTTTCAAAGATGCTACATTGTTTTGAATTAATTATGTTGAGATTTCGTTGCGGTTTAATTATTAAGTTGAATTGTTAAAGACCAAACATGTCTTAATTGATTCCTATTATTTTGTGCTATGTATCCGCCAAAAATTAAATTGTTTTAATGTTGTTCTCAAGTTGTGAAAGTGTAATACCTCAAATTTTTAGTTTAAAATTTTGGCACTCTGATTTTAAATAACGTTGGGTAGATTTGGGGTGTTACAATACAATTTCGGTCACATCGGATTTATGAATGTTATCGGGATCATCATACCTATGTAATGCGAATCAAAAATAAACTTTTAATTTTATAAAAGACAATTTCAAATTTTCATGGGGTGCACCCCACCCTCCATGGGATGAAATAAGAAATCCACATCTTATTTTGTCATCCCTAATTTTTAAAATTTCCATCCATTTTAAGTTTTTTTCCTTTTTTTTTTTACCGATAGGATTCCAAATGTCGTGCTAAATCAAACTCAAGTTAAATGGGCGAGAAATTATTATATGGAAACAATCTTAAATTCATATTTTTAGAAACAACCGATAAAAAAAAAAAATTATTTAAATTTTAATTTAGATTTTAATTGAATTAATAGAGTGATTATGATATGGAAGGAGAGAGATAACTATTTATTTATTGTTTAATTAATAAAAAATTATGTCGTGTTTATCAAAGAATTTTACTACGCTCATCATTTCAAATCGAGGTTTACTTACCTTGGACCCTTTCTCTTAAGCGTATTGCCACACAAACAAAAACGCAAACACCTACCCTGCACCACCAAAACGAGAGATGTTAGAAGCAAAATGCCTGATGAAAGCAGCGATTCCTTCCTCTCTCATCACCAATCCATCTCCTGGAACCATTCAACCCACTCGCTTAGCTCTCCATGTTCCCGGCAATAAACATTCTTGTTTTCTCTACGTTGCTTCTGGTCCTCACATTTATACACTACAGGTTCACTCTTATGTAACCCTCTTTTCATTTTCACTTCACTAACACATTTATAATATCATGTTGTTTAATATTGCACGTATGATTTGTTTTGTATTAACTTTGTGTATAAGTAATTGTTATAATTGTTATTTTACTCTCTAGATCATTCTGGGACAAACTTCAGTTACCAAAGGAAAAGAAAGCCTCTTAATACCGTTGCACACTAAGGTATATTGTCTTAAAGAAAATCTATTCTCTGCTTATTTCTCTATATTCAGTTATATGATAATCTTGTAAGTTTGGATGTCCTGGTTAATTGTAGATTATTAACCCATCGTTAGTCAAACGCTGTCCTCATCGTTCCGAAATTCAGAGTATTGTTCTCGCCGAAGCAGAGAGTATGTAATTTTGCATCATGAATGTTCTTTTGGTTTTTTGCTTAGGCACATCACAGTAAAATGCTTATGCTATTATAAATTGAATTGTTATAACAATTTTAATGTTTTAACTTGTGATACTTTTCAGACCTTGGCTACCTACTGTTGGGAAGTGTGGATTCATATGGTCATCTAATTGTATCCAAACTTGATGCGGCCGGTAAAGGTACTTTTCTCAATTTATTGATAGCTCCAGTAAATTTTACATGAAATCTCTTTTGTAGAATAAACTGCAGTCAGAAAGCAAATTCACAATGATCTTACAGAAGGTAATCTGATTCATTGGTGGCTGTTTGATATGGCAAAGTGGCAGCAGCCATTCATCTGTCTAAAACTCTATTTTGGCTGTTTTGTCTGAGTGTCTGCTTGTTTTGAAGCAAAAGAGTTTTATTAAAATATATGAAGATGAATACAATAAGATGGGAGATACCAGAGGTCCTAACACGAAAATCCAACAACAAAAGTTTGACCTCTTTTTGTTAACAATGAATTCATTAACAAAATGATACAGAAAAATGTGGAGTCACAACTGTGCTTGTACCTAACACATCAAATAGAAAGATACGGGAAAGCCAACATAAAAGAAGAATCTTCTATACCTCCAAAAATTTAACTTGAGAATTGAGAACCATTGTGTATTTTTTAGGTATGCACACATGTTGTTTGTAACAACAACAACCATGTCTTATCTTATTAAGTGGGATCAGTTACATGGATTAAACTATGCTACTCCCTCCGTCTCATAAAAATTGTTCTATTTGAACTATACGCTGTATTTCAGAAATTAATTAGATGTGTTGGTTTTAATGATAAAATTAGTACCATTTACTAGAATCCGCTTATTAATTGTAGCTATTGGAGTAGTTGAATGGAACGGAAGTTAATAAGTAAGGGTATAATAGTGGGAAAAATAATAAATGTTGCACTGGTATTGTAAAAGGACAATTATTTTGAGACAAAGAAAAAGTGCAAATAAGACACTTTTATGAGGAGGGAGTGGGAGTATAATGTTTTATATTAAACCATGTTTATATCTAACTTAGTAATCTCAATATCTTTTTTCATAGTTTCTCTTATAAATTTTTTAGATCTTCTACCTCTAGAGATTTGACTCCTTATATGATCTACTCTCCTTACTACAATCCATATGTCTTCTCTCTATATGTCTAATCTACCTAGTCATAATATCTGATAGTATGTAACAATCAGAAATAATTCAAATAAATATCCACAGACTATAATGACAAGCTCAGGTTGCCATAATTCTTGCAAACTTGGTAACATTATATTCTTGTAAACAATTTCCCAACCCCCAGACCCCTTTCCTTATTAGGACAGTAACACATCTCCCAGATCCCTACACGTTCATGTCTGATATCATATCATATCTGTAGCACTTGGCCAGATCTATTTTGTGAAATTAATCTTAATCATACTTTTTTCCTTCTGAGATTTTAAACCTACCATTAAATGTTACGTTGAGTCTCACATTGGATGAGATAAGGCTTGAAAATGTATTTATATATAATGAGTAGTTCTTCTTACCTTACAAGCTGGTTTTATAAATGTTGAGTTATGCTCAATTCAAATTATAATATGATATTAGAGTTTATTCCAAATTTGTTAAGCCACCTACAATTAGGTCACTGCAATCGAGCTACCCGAGTCACATTTGAATGTTCAGTCCTTGGTGCGAGAGGGGGATCTTAAGGGTCACACATTGAATGAGATAAAAGCTTGAAAATTTGTTTATAAGTAGTGGATAGTCTTCACCTTTCAACCCATATTCTAATGTACTATTACTAACTAAGTTCAGGTCGATGTATTTCGACAAATTTGTAGATATTGACAGACTTACGTATTCAGCATTGCCGTCCGATAATGGTGTTGGGGAAGGAAGTTGGTCAGGACTCTGCTTTAGCCCAAATCAAATATCTATGGTGAGCTCTTTTAGTATTATAGGTTGTTCTATCTACACATATTTTTCATGTTACAAAAATGTAAGACTTTTTCAGGACATGCTGAACTAAGTTATTGTTAGAGAGAAGAGTGAATGTTCTCCTACTAAATGTATCCCATCACTATTAATTTTTTCGAACTTTTTTTTTTGTCTTTATTTTATTTTAAATGGAGCCCTCCATTTGAGAAATGCTGAGAAAAGGACAAAAAGTAAAAATGTGGACCGACAAGGCCGGTTTTCAACGTGGTGCAAAACGGCCATAAGACAAGCAGGTGGTACAAAATCAGAAGATTCAGAACATACATAACAAGTCGTTTTTCACTCTTTGATCAAATACACAACTGTACAGTACTACCCTTTCTCTTACCAAAATCACCACAAACTAACATACAAACACGAGCCCTACCCCAAAATCACCACAAACTAACGTACAAATACAGTCCCTCTCGGACTAGTGATTTCTGCATTTTTCAAATGGAAGGCTTCATTTAAAATAAGATAAAGACAAAAGAAGTTTGAAAAAGTTAATAGTGATGGGATACATTTAGTAAGAGAACATTCACTCGCTCTCTCTAACAGTTCATTGGTGATACTTTAATACAAACATAGGTGTAAATCTTATTTTTTAGCTTTTAGTCTTACCATCATAAGAAAATCAATAAAACAACCACAGAATATGTGGCTTCAGTTTGTCATGCTTGCTCAAGAAAAATGAGAATTAGTGCTGTTATACCTACATATGGGTTTTCCCTAATTGTGTCGAGTGGTTCCTTTACCCAGGCAGCTGTTGCTCGTAGCTTTTGCAAAACCGTTGACATTTTTGACCAGGACATGCACGTTCGCACATTACGACCGTAAGCGATTTTATTTCTGTTTCTACCATATATCTAACCCCGCATTGAGCTTCCATGTTTACTAATTTTTCTTTGACTTGATGGAAAATTTTATACATTGAAAGGTCTGAAAGAGATTCCGTTTTACTCTTGATGTAATCTGGTTTACTTTTTGTTGAGACAATTTAAAAATTTTGAATTCTTATTCATGTTTCTTTCTTTTGACTTTCCTAGGACATAAATTATCGGATACTTTAATTTTCAGTTGACTTGAATCTATGCACCAAAAGCAGAAGTAATAACATATGACAAGTTCTTTATCTGTTTACATTTCTATGTAAGCATTCCTCTAATCCTCTTCGTTATACTGTCATCTTGCAGACTCTGGAACCCTACTTCAATAAACTTCATGCAAAATGTTGTTAATGGAGATCAAACTTCTCTGTTAGCTATTACTGAAGGAAGCCAGGTATTTTTTTATATAGATTTATAGCTATAAATTAAGAATCACGGAGACACCATGGATGTTTCTGCTTGCTTGTTAGACACCTGTTTGACACAACATGTGTCCATCATATGCCTGTTTGTGCCTAGTTCATATTTGTTTTTGGCTAGCATGAAGGACATAATAGGCATGAACATTTAAAATTCGAAAATACAGTGATTGCATTTACTTTTAGCTTTTAAATGATTTTCAATAATTAAAAGAGAATGAAGCAAGCATGATTTTGTCACATACCAAGGTTTCCTTCTACCTTTTCATTTTATTTAGGCACATATGACATGACATATATCGAGAACGTAAATTTTTGAAGCTATGAATATTTTTCCTTAATTTCAATTGCATCCTTCGTGTGTACATGTTGTGTAGGTGTCCTATAATTTAGTAGAATCGGGTTTTTGTTATTTTTCATTATAATCTATTTTTAGCTTATAAAAAATGTCTGTACTTGTGTTTTGTTGTGTGACATATCTGTTTCAGGTTATAATGAATTCAGTTTTGTGCTTTCTTCATCTGTTTTTCAATTGCAGCTGACTATATGGGACTTGAGAATGAATGAAAATGGTGGTTGTGTACATCGGATTAATGGTACCCCAGGCGATACCTTATATTCTGTTTGCAGTTCTTCCACCGGTAATATTGCCGTTGGTGGGCTTGATCGAACTGTGACTATTTATGATCCCCGCAGGTTAGCTTCCGTCATCATTTTAATCATTAACATCAAAAAATGGTTAAGCAATCATGACTTTGTCATTTTTTTGTATGAATCTGTGTACAAATTCAACCTATATAAAACATAGTGCACACCCATGATTTTGTTCCTATATTTTTTTAATAAATTTTTTGATGATAATGTTCCTATATTCTCTCAATTGTTTTTCATTTTACCTTTACATTTTCCTAACTATTCTTCATAAATTACTTCATATAGATGGTCATCATTATCTAGATGGGTGAATTGTTCAAAGTTTGAGGTAAGTTTTAACTTTTAATAATGGACTCATCCTTGAGCTTTCTACACAATCAATCTAAATAAACTAGGAAACATGTCATGGAATACAAAGTAATGATAAAACTTACTTACAGTCAATCCTCACTATGCTTAAGTTGATATCCTTCTGTTCAATTAGAAAATAAACTTTTTAATGTTTACTATTGCTTCTATTTACAAATGAATTGACTATGTCTTCATAAATACTGCAGATAACCGGGCTAGCTTTCTCAACAGTTGATCCTGACTATATGTATATTCAAGGGGTGGATAATGAGGTAATTCTTTTATAAAATAATTTAATGACAAATATTAAATTATCGTGTTCAATACGATAACGCGGCGTAAAAAATAACGAAAAGAGTGTGTGGAAACTACAACCAATTCAGGTGTTTTGCGGACAATGGAAAGAACACAACAAATTATTTACATTTAGAGGAGACTCGAACTGGCTTGGCTTTAGTAAGGTAATGCATTTTAAAAGCTCATATATAGATTTCAGATATGTATGCATTTGGGTTTGTTACTCTATAAAAGTGTTGTCTCATTTTTCTCATGCTTTTGATAATCCTTTTTTGTATTTGTTTGATTTGCATGCTTAAAGTATGTTTGTACTCTGTCTGATTTCCAAAAATACTATGCAAAGGGTTTCTTATTCGGTCACTCTTTAGTTAAACCAATCAAATTTACGATTCCACAAGGATTACAGTTCTTTCTTCAGTGTTAGATTTTGTCAAACTTAGGCACGACATTGTATCATTTACATCTCTGATTCGAATCCCGGCACATAAATAACCTTGGCAGAGTTCTATTTTCTTGACTCAAAATTTGTGTACATCTGTTTAATATTAACGTATGTTATACTTTGCAGTGCTACAACAAAGATGTTTTGGGTGGATGGTGTGATTCGGGTAGCGTATTTGTAGCTGATGTTGCTTAAGTGATATTGATAACTTATCTCTCAAGTAATCTATTAGAACTTTTATTTGTAAACAGTGAGAGGCAGCTGAGAGGTGCAAAAGTGAATGGTCTGAATCAATTAGGCAGCAGTTATTGTATTGTTAGGCAACAGTTATGGATTAGGTAGTAGTTATATTATTAGACAGTTATTGAACAAATAGGCTTTAGTTTTTTTTTTCTCCCTTCTTTAGCTCAAAAATCTCTATTCTTGCCTATTGCTATAAAATCATGAATGAAGGAATTAGTTTTTTTTTCTTTCTCTCCTTTAACTCTAAATTCTCTTTTGATTCTACAGTGTGACCCTACCCGGTCTTACAGGTTTGCCTTTTTGGGGGCGGACCAATGTTTTATGTCCGCTCCGTTTGTTCTATTCTTTTGCGGTGCGGAATTTTAACATAAGTTCTTGCAATTAAATTTTTTGCGGTGCAGAATTTTAACATAAGTTCATGCAATTAAATTAGAGGTGCAATGCTCCCATGTCTGTCTTCTGAGACAAAGTTTTAAGTCCACACCTTCAATTGTATTTGTCCCTACCTTTTTTGTTTTGTTCTATGGGACAAACTTAAACATGACAAAGATACTCGTTTGCCACTTCTATTTTAATTTTATATATTAGTAGGTTGTAACTCAAATTAGGTCATAATACACAAACTTGTGTAAATGGTGTAACCTCTTGATTCTCTTAATTGGTTAATGGGTAGAGAGACTTTAAATACAAAATTACTATCAATAATTCATATCAATTGGTCAACATTCATCAACAAAACAAATAACATTTAATCATATAAACGCTTACCACTATTATCAAATTAATTAATTAAATTATCAATTATAATCAGTTGTGCAACATGTCATACAAGATTATCTCAATTTCACAAATAACCTAATTCATTGTCCCCACAACAATATCTGTCGCATTAAACAACACTTGATCGAGATATAAGGATATCCCTACTTGAATTAATTTATAGTCAATTGTGAAAATAGAGAAAAGTATATTCAGTTTCATATTTGTGATTCTAGTAGAAACTAGAAAGAGACCGAGTTGATGCGACGCGCCAACAAAGACTAAGTTGCATTCACCACTAGAAGAGAATTGATGGTGACATTTAACGACCAATGACCCTACTTTCATAATCCACGTATATTACTCATCCATCAAAGTTCCCCAACTCCTTAACACATGTTCTATTCATCTCACATCAATGTCCCCCTATCCTCAAGTTCCATAAAACCAGATGTATTATTTTTTCAAAATTGTATAGTATATAACTTTAATATATCTATTTATAAACATTCAGTTTGTTTCATTAAGTCTTGTAAAATATATTAGATTAGTTCCTAAGACAATGCACACACTCACCTAAAAGCATGTTAACTTTTCTATTTGATAAAATTCTTTAAAATTATTAGATGAACCACTAAAGTCCCTGTGAAATTGATAAAAAGGTGTTCCTAAACATTTATGAGATTTATGAGCTTTGTATACCGTGCCTAATCAATTAAGGTCCTTAGTCATTCAATTAAAACAAAGTTTAAAGCTTACTAATCGATAATAAACACTCCTAATTGATTAAGACACTAGTCATTATAGAGTTTTTTTATAGAAATTATGATCGGTGTTTTTGCAAAGCACATAGTCGATTAGACTATATACAAAATCGATTATCACCATTTTAAAGTCCATAAATAAATTTTATTTTTGAACCAAATATATCTCCTAAGAGTTTTCCTCACTTCAAAACACGTCAAAATATGTGTTTTAACATTCTTTCTCACATTTTACTCATTTTCTTTCATTTCTCTCATTTCACTAATATGGTGTAAGGGAAATATTGTAATTTGTATAAGAGACTTTTTTTTCTATTGTGAAATTTTTTCTATAAGAAGTCGTTGTTTGGTTTATGAGCTTAGCCACTAAAGCTCTCTTCGTTAAAAATTTTGTTTGGTTTGTGAGTTACGTTCAATATAAAAGCTCTCACTTGGTTCGAGATTAATCTGATACAAAATCATAAGTTTGGTTTGGAGGATAACTAATAGAAATCTTCAAGTCTGGTTGTAAGAAGGCTCGAGGGTGTAACATGTATTTCTTTAATAAGGTAATAATATATCAAAGAGAAAAGGTGATACACAAAAAGAGTGGGGGACTAGGCCAAAACCCACCCAGGAAGAGATAAATATAAAGAAACTCAATCACAACCTATTCTTTACAAAATCACTTCTAATCTCTAGAGGAATTGAGTAAAAAAAAGATAACTGTTGGAAAGTGCGGCCCAAATTAGTAAAAAAATCCGCACAAGAATTTCCTTCCCTATAAATGTGAGTTATAACAAAAGACATATTCGAAACTATTTGCATACAATGCCTTCATCTATTTTTGAGCATCCAAGCAACCAGAGTCTCCTTTAAAAAAACTTTGACAACAATGATAGAGTCACTCTCAATCCAAAGCTTATCCATGTATAAAACTCACATATAGTAGAAATTTCAAGAAAAAATGCTCAGAGAGAAGACGTAGGCCAAATGGGTAAAGCAAACCTCTATAAATTATTAGTGCAATCTTCTTATCCCCTACCTCTTTTTTATTTTCATTATTTACTTATCGATGTGTTCAAATCTATTTCTACTTTGATTTTATTCCTTTTATTCATTCCACTGCTCACCTTTGTAAAATTATTTTAAATAATTGCTTTTACAATTTCTTTTAATTGAACATTATTTTTCAAAGAAATACAATCCACTATTCTGTTATGTTTGGAGTCATTGTCCAACAAGCCTTACCTTCAAAGTGATGTACCAACCATTTAAAAAAATTATATTCTAACAATACATAAAATTAAATTTTTTTATAGTTAAATAAGTTTGAGCTCTTCCTACATATACTAAATTTTTTTATTCATTTCTCGAAATATTTTCTTCGAAATTTGACCTCTCTACTATAGTGACCTAGTATGGAAGAATTTTTTTTGATATTCTTACACACTCCATGTAAAATTAATTTATATTGGTATATTGGTAAGGAGCCTATGAAAGACAATCAGAGTGATGCATCGCCTCATTATTGAAAATGCAATCACGTTGTCGTATGTGATCTCTTACTTTGTTTTGATGTTTTTGGTAATTTGTTTTTATGTTATATGATATGGTTGTCTATTTGTAATTTTCTTATCACTTTGTATTCAAGTGATCATGTTTTTATTCATATTTGAGTCTTATTGTAATCGCTTCGGTCATTGTTCTGTTGTACCATTAGAGCCCCTCATTACTTAGTAATATTAGAACATCTGTTCCTTGACATTATCTAGTTTTTATCCTAACAAGTTGTGTTATGTCATTTCATCAAATGTAGCTCAAACCACATGTTAGAACTTCTAAAATTAAGATGTTAAGTGTTTGATTTGAGTAATGTAGAACATGTGACTTGATTCATAAACTTGTGAAAAATTGGGATTTTCCAATAGAATGCTTGATTCAAATCATGAATTGAACCTGATTTGAATCATAGACTCTTGTTACTCGAATCAAGTGCTAACCACAAGTCTAATCATGTGTCTCAGCGAAGTAATTTATGAGCTTTACTCTTCTTGTTCCGCATTAGGAACTTAACTTGATTTGAATAATAATATCTTGTGATTTGAATCATGATTTCCTCTTGACTCGGATAATGACTTCACAAAATCCATTATTTTTTTCCTAGGTTTAAATAATTGTTTCTTCCGTAAAAACAAAAAGTAAGTGAAAAACCAATGGTAAAAACCCATTTTTGAGACAAAATCACAATTTGTCTTCTCTTCTTTGAGTGTGTATACTCTTAGTACCTTTATTCTTTCTCTTCTTCTTTAGAACAACTTATTGATTATGAACTCATGTCAAATTCATTGTCTTTTTTTTTTGCACCTTGTTCTTGTGCAATTTGTTGTTGTTGAGTGAATTAAAGAAATAAAGTTGATTAATTTCGATGTGTTGATTCAATGGTTAATAAAGTTCTTGATAACAACTAAATCCAAGATCCATTTACCCAAAAATTCAAGAGAACCTTGTGTGTATGTGTGTTCCTCATTCACATTTACCTAAACCCTAGACTAACTAACACCTTGTGTCTTTATAGTGATTGTGAGATATTATGACATTTTTCATCATCTTCATCCTTAGTCTTTTTCCATTATTAAGGACCTTCATCTCCAAAGAATGAGTGGTGAGGAATATTGGTGGTACATTAGGGTATCTAATATTTTTGTATAAAGTTTGCTATTTGTTACAGGTGAAATATCATTTCTTGAATACAGTTTGGAGTTTGCTATTATTCTTCAAGAAACGAGTTTCACTATACTCAAAGAAAGACTTTGACGAGATCAAGTATCCACTGTCCATAAGCCAAAGATGGAAGTTATCCATCTTTAGTGAAGTTGGATAAAGATTGATCGCAAATAAAGTTAGGAGTAGTCCAAATGAAAATCGCTTAGGTAAGAGATCCATGAGATTAGGTGGATTTCCACGTACAAATACTTGGACTAGGTTATTGCGGGTAGCAATGTCATTGGATCAAGATCTTTTAGAGATCTTGTTTTTGTTGGAAGTTAAGTGTTTACATTAATAAAGGGAATTGTTGTTTGATAGTTTGTTATAACCAAAATAGTTGTAATCAAACTTATCAAAATAGTGGAAGATCGTGATATTTTTCCAATGGTTTCAACACCGTTGAAGAATGGAGTAAGAAATGCAAGGACGAATGTTGAACTACTATATATGTTTATGTATCTTTTCTTCTTCCCTTATCTCTTTTAATTTTCTAATATCTATTAATTTTGCTATTGCATCAGTTTATTATTGCATAAATTGTATGCCATGTAAGTTAGACTTTACTTATAGAAGGTTTAATGTATAAGCTTAGGTATGTGGTGTATCAATCTTATTTAAGTATTATGAATCCACTTATGTCTTGATAGAAAATATATGTAAAGAGTTTCCAAATAGCTTTATTTAAAGATGATTTAGTTGTCTTATGATTGACTTGCATTAGAAACAATCAAGTGCTTAGTACATCATGTATTTGTTAGTGTTTTAAGTTGGCATCAATTTTGGTAAAATTAGGCTTTAGAAATGTCTTGATAGATGTCATGACATTCAGAGATTGAAGATAAATCCTACTGGACAAGGATGGTAAAAGTACAGCTCGAGCAGGAAGCTAAAGTCGTCTTGAAATTCAGAAAATCGATGTCATAACGGATGTTATGACATTCGATGTGTGCTCAAATCGCTTTTCTGAGATTTTTCGGAAGTTTGTTGAGCATTTTATTTATGTTTTGTTATTAGAAAGCATACTCACGTGGCTGCTAGGTTAATCTTAATTAAACCTAAATTGGTTGTTGAACAAACCATGTTTTTAGGAGAATTAAGTAAACCCTAGCTATCTTTATGGAAGCCCAAAGCGAAGATTCGGGGCTGCTTCTATATAAAGAATTCAACCCTTACTCTACCACGCCTCTGGATTCCATTGAAGACATTGAAGGCTTTTGTTTGTGTCTTGTTAAAGGTTTTAACAGTTGGTCTTTGTAATTCTAGTTTCTCTTGTGAGCCAAGCAACTATCAATTGATAAGTGCATTGGACTAGGATTTGTTGTAAGGGTAGTTTATCACTCAAAGCTTTAAAGCACGAGTGTTTGTCTCTTGATTAAAGCTTTGAAGCAAGATCAAGATATTTTATTGAAGTGTGTCTTCACAATTCAATTAAACAATAGGTTGATATCATGCGGTGATTGAGGGGAGTGGTAGGAACTCATATCTAAGTAGGACTTAGGTAAAGGGTCATTGGGTAGTGATTAAGTGAGAAGGCATCAGGTGTGTTGGTGTAGAGTCTTTGAATTGATACTACTAATAGTGAACTTTATCCACGGCTTGGTAGCCTCAGGCGTAGGTTTGTTAGAACCGAACGGGTGAACAACTTATTGTGTTATTATCGCTTTCTATATTTCTTGTGTGAATTGTTAAAGCGTCGAGATCTTGTCATAACATTCTCGTGACATTAGGTATCTGCTGCGGAATTTCAATTGGCATCGGGCGGGCACCACCTTGTTATTTCGGTGAGATCTAGGGATTATAGTTTCGGCTTGATGGATAAGGAAGCGAGTTTGGAGGTAGACCACCTATTCGGATGGGTCTAATTATGAGTCTTGGAAGCCTCGTATGGTTGTCTTCTTAAGATCGGTGGATATCAAGGCTTGGAGGCTGGCGATAAAGGATGGAAACATCCAACCAAGGTTGAGAAAGATGGGACTCTGTCTTGAAACACGAGGAAGAATGGAGCAAAGAGGAAGAGGAGCTTGCCACAGGGAATTCTAAAGCCTTGAATGCTTTATTTAATGGTATTGACAGAAACATCTTCAGATTGGTTCATCAATGTGAACTGGCCAAGGATGTTTGGGACACCCTCAAAACCACTCATGAGGGAACATCCAAGGTGAAGATGTCAAGACTTCAGATGCTCACTACCAAATTTGAGAATTTGAAGATGAAGGAAGATGAGACTATTCATGAGTTTCACATGAATGTTTTGGAGATTGCCAATGCCTCAGGAGCTCTTGGTGAAAAGATGTCAGAGGAGAAGCTAGTGAGGAAAATTCTCAGATCCTTGCCTAAAAGATTTGCAATGAAAGTAACTGCAATAAAGGAGGCACAGGACATCAGCACCCTGAAAGTTGAAGAGCTTATTGGATCTCTTATGACTTTTGAGATGGGAATCGGTGCTGACGGAAGAACAAAAGCATAGCACTTGTATCCAATACTGAAGAAGGATGCAAGGTGGAAGATGAGGAGAAGATATCTGAAGCTATAGCTATGCTTGGAAGACAGTTCAACAAACTCATCAAGAGGATTGATCCAAAGTCAAGGTCAAATGTCAAGGACATTCCATCGACATCAAGATCTTATGACTCCCAGAAGATCCGGTCGGAAAAAGGAAGTCAAAGCGAGAGTCCAATGTCATGAATGTGAAGGATATGGACACATTAAAGCTGAATGTCCCACCTTTCTTAAGAAACAAAAGAAAGGAATGGCTGTCACTTGGTCTGATTCAGGAAGTGAATCTGAGGAAGAAGCAGCTAATCTTGTCACTGCATCTTCGGAAGTTGTAATTGATAATAACTCTAGTGATGAGGAAGTGACCTTTGAAGAACTTCGATACTTACAAGCGTATCGAGTGGTGAAGTATGTTTGAATGAAAAAAAAAGCTGATTGAGAAGTTGGAGGCAGAAAATGTGGAGCTGGAAGCTGAAAAGAAGGAGAATACAAACACTATAAGACATCTCAACAGTGAAATTACAGTGTTAAATTCCAAGCTTGATCAGATGACTAAATCTGTCAAAATGCTGACCTCTGGAACAGAAAAATTGGAAGAAATTCTTCAGCTTGGGCAAAATGCTGGAAACAAGCATGGTCTAGGATATGGAGCTGCAAAGGAACCTGTTAGTGACAAGAAAAAGAAGAGGCCTAGGAAACCAAAGTCAAGGCAGATGTCACAACATTGGGATCAACATCAGGATCAGAGAAACATGAAGAAGAAGTTTCAAAGATGGAGATGTCATCATTGTGGAAGGTTTGGACACATAAAACCTTACATTATAGGCTACATGGATACCTAATCGGACTCCTATGTTAAGCCTAAAACATCAAAGTACCATACACTCAAAAGTGGAAGAAGAGGATGAAGCAATGATTGCTCACTTCTCTTAGAGTGTCTGCCAAGGAAGATTGGTACTTTGACAGTGGGTGTTCTAAGCATATGGCTGGAATAAAAAACCTATTGAATAATGTCAAACCTCATTCCACCAGCTTTGTTACCTTTGGAGATGGAGCTAAAGGAGAAATCAAAGGTGTTGGAAACTTAGACTGCTCTGGAGTTCCAAATCTAAGTGGAGTCTTCTTGGTAAAGGCTTGTTCTAACCTCATAAGCATAAGTCACTATGTGATATGGGATTCAAAGTTAACTTCACTAGATCCGAATGTCTTGTAATCAATGATCAACAAGAAGTAGTTATGAGAGGAATCGATCAAAAGACAACGTTACATGTGGAATCGAGAACACCAACCTCTCATCTATATGTTCCACGACAAAGATGAAAAGGAGGTCAAGTTGTGGCACCAAAAACTAGGACATCTGCATCTCGGAGGAATGAAAAGACCATCTCAATGGAGGTCGGAGGATACCAAGACTTCACATTGATGAAGGAAGGTGTGTGGTGAGTGCCAGGTTGGAAAGCAAACCGAATGTCACACCCAATGTCTAGACATCGGACCACATCTAAATCTTGGAGCTGCGCACATGGACTTGATGGGGCCTATCAGTTGAAAGCCTTGGTGGAAAAAGATATGCCTATGTTGTTGTGGATGACTTCTCGGTTACGGATAAACTTCATCAAAGAAAAATCAAGTGTTTGATGTCTTTAAGGAGTTGTGCAAAAGACTTGAGAGAGAAGGAAAGTTGTATTGTCGAATAAGAAGTGACCATGGAAAAGAATTTGAGAATAGCAAGTTTGATGAATTCTTCCTCGAAGGATCAACCATGAGTTCTCTTCTCCTATAACACCACAACAAAATGGGGTTGTGGAAAGAAAGAATAGGACTATACAGAATCGCGAGCAATGATTCATGCTAAGAAACTTCCTATTCATTTTGGGTGAAGCTATGAATACACTTGCTATGTTCTGTGGTTACCTTAAGAAAGGAACTATCTCCACCTGTATGAGCTATGGAAAGGAAGAAAACCAACTGTGAAATACTTTCATGTGTTTGGGAGCAAATGCTATATTCGACAGATCGTGATCAAAGGAGAAAATGGATTCTAAGAGTGATGAAGGCATTTTTGGATACTCCACAAGCAGAGCATATAGGGTATTCAACTCCGAACCCGAGTTATGATGGAGTCTATTAATGTCATTGTTGATGATCATTATCGGAGCACAATGTCCCATATGATGTTGAGACATGGTTTGAGACATCACCTCAAGTACCTGATAAGGAAAATGTTCCTACTTCACCTAAATCTGAACCTGAGGAAGCAAACAAAGATCCCTCAATCAGATTCGAAAGATCATCCAAAGGATCTCATCATTGGAGACCCAACCAAAGGTGTTGTTACAAGATCCAGAGCTGTCTCAAACTCCTGCTTCGTGTCAAAAATAGAGCCAAAGAATGTCAAAGAAGCTCTATGTGATGAATTTTGGATTGGAGCAATGCAAGAGGAATTGAACCAGTTCAAGCAACATGAAGTATGGGAATTAGTTCCTAGACGAAGGAACCAACATCATTGGCACTAAGTGGATCTACAAGAACAAGTCCGATGCGAAGGGCGTCACCGGGGAATAAAGCAAGACTTGTTGCTCGTGGTTACACTCAAGTGGAGGAATTGACTTTGATGAGACCTTTGCACGTGGCTAGGCGGAATCAATCAGCTACTAGGAGTTGCTTGCATTCGAAATTCAAATTATTTCGGATGGATGTGAAAAGTGCCTTCCTAAATGGCTACTTAAATGAGGAAGTATATGTAGAACGACTAAGGGATTTGTGGATCCAAGTTTTCTGAACATGTCTACAGATTAAGGAAAGCCCTATATGGTCTAAAACAAGCCCCTAGGGCTGGTATGAAAGGTGACCAAGTTTCTTACAGACAAAGGATACAGGAAAGAGGATTGGATAAAACTCTTTGTCAAGAATGAAGGTGGAAAGGTTATGGTGGCTCAAATCTATGTTGATGACATAGTATTTGGAGGAATGTCGAGACAATGGTGAAACAATTTGCCAATCAAATGCAAGCGAGTTTGAAATGAGTCTCATGGAAGAGTTAACTTACTTCCTTGGATTGCAAGTCACACAGATGGAAGATTCAACATTTCTTTCACAAAGCAAGTATGCAAGGAATATTGTCAAGAAGTTTGGAATGGAGAATGCCACCATAAAAGGACTCTGCTCCTACACATTTGAAGTTGACCAAGGATGCAAGTGGAGAAAAGGTTGATCAAAGTTTATATAGAAGCATGATAGGGAGCTTGTTGTACTAAACCAGACCGACATTGCTTATGCAGTTGGGGTATGTGCAAGATATCAAGTGAGCCTAAAGTAAGTCACATTAACCGGTGAAAAGAATCACGAAATATGTGTGTGGAACTTGCAATTATGGTATCCTATATTCCATGGATGTGAACCAATTCATGCGGATCCGTGATCCGATTGGGAGTCTTGATGACGGAAAAGTACCTCGAGGATGCTTCTTCTTGGGAAACAATCTTGTTTCTTGGTTTAGCAAGTAAAGCTGTGTCCTATCCACCAAGTGAATACATAGCAGGTAGCGTTGTTCTCAAATGGTCGGATGAAGCATATCATCGAGTACAATGTCATACAGATGTCATGACATTGTCTGTGACAATCTGAGTGCTATTAATATATCAAAGAATCCTATACAACACAGTGGACTAAGCACATAAACATCGACATCACTTCATCGGAGAACTTGTGGAGGAGAAGGTGATTAAATTGGATCATGTAGTCACGAACTTCAATGGTGACATTTTTACCAAGGCTCTTGATGCTAGTCAATTTGAAAACTTAAGGAGCAACTGGACATTTGTCAAGATGAGGAATTGTAGCAATTAAGATTGCCTCCAAGAAAGGGAAGAGACCATTTATTAATTATAAGTGGGTCATTGATTATTTGCCTCTTATTTTATAGGGTTCAAGAATGTGAAAAGACTCCTCCATATAATAGCCTTTTCATTTGAAAGTATCATACCTTCTCCATCCAATGATACTCTCAACCGCTTCGTCACTCTTGGTCTCGATTCTCAACCTTTCCCGAGAAATATGTCTTCCTCATCCTCCTCGATTACGATTGTTCATCTCCCACCATGGTGAGATTAGGGCATTTGTGAAGCCATGGATATTGAACTGTGAAGGTCTCCCTCGCGTTCAATGGCCGACTCCCGAATCGGCATGAAGGATCAAGGTTCATCAGCGTCTACTGGTAAGACTCCTGCCTCTTCTGTTCCCCTTGAGATAAGAAATAGGGAAGGTACCAAGTATGTAGAGGAAGCCATTGCTAGGATAGTCACCGAATCCTAGCGAACATCACTCTTCACGGAATTTCGTTCCCTTAATCAAAGACCGCTAGCCCTAGTTTAGCAGATGATCCAGATGTCACAAAGAATGTCATGACATCTGATGATCACGTCCAGGCAACTCATGTGAACCCTGATTCTTCTGATTTCCCTGTCAAAGCAAAGGGAGGTATTCCTGGTTCTCAAGTTGAGCAAATAACCAGAACTGGAACTTCCTCAAAGAAGTATAGAGCTAAATTTGTTGGTTGTTCAAAATGCAAAAGGACACCAATGGCCAAGAAAAGGAAAGCTCCTGAACCTGCAAAGCCTGAACAAGCTTCGATAAAGCAGATGATCGATCACGACAAAGAAGATGCCTCTTCAGCAGAGAAGAGCAACTAATTAAGTTTTTGTGTTGCTTTCTTTATCTGTTTTGTATTCATCCATTTCCCTTCTTTATTATTTGTATTATTACTTTTTGTGTCCATTTGTTCTTCCTTTTGGATGATTGTAAACATTGTCTGACGTGATGTATCCTGTTATACTTTGGTACTTAATTACTTGCGGTATATTATTTTTGTTCTATTGACACTTTTGATTAAAGGTTTGGGGACAATTGTATGGTTTCCTTTGGCCCTTTGTGGCTAAAGGGAGAAGAAATCTTGTGGGAAGTATTGATTTTGGGAAGCTGTATGGGGAATTGTATGGCTGTTTAAAATTTTGTGGGCAATTGTATTTGGGGCAACTATGGGAAAATGTGGGATGTTTGTATGGGTAGAATTTATCTTCTCTTAGTTCTAGTCACTTGAAGCTTAGGAAAAGCTTAGGAAATCTTAGAACTAGGTTGTTAGTCTTCTGCATTTGTACTACGATAGGTCAAGTAGTTTTAGCCAAAATGTGCCAAAGGGGAGTTTGTTAGTGTTTTAAGTTGGCATCAATTTTGGTAAAACTAGGCTTTAGAAATGTCTTGATAGATGTCATGACATTCGAGATTGAAGATAAATCCTCTTGGACAAGGATGGTAAAAGTACATTTCGAGCAGGAAGCTAAAGTCGTCTGGAAATTTGCAGAAAAGCGATCGATGTCACAGATGTTATGACATTCATGTGACATTCTGCGCAGAATCGCTTTTCTGAGATTTTCGAAGTTTGTTGAGCATTTTATTTATGTTTTTCGTTATTAGAAAGCATGCTCACGTGGCTGCTAGGTTAATCTTAATTAAACCTAAATTGGTTGTTGAACAAACCATGTTTTTAGGAGAGAATTAAGTAAACCTTAGCTATCTTTATGGAAGCCCAAAGAAGATTCGGGATCGCTTCTATATAAAGAATTCAACCCTTACTCTACACGCCTGGATTCCATTGAAGACATTGAAGGCTTTTGTTTGTGTACTGTTAAAGGTTTTAACAGTTGGTCTTTGTAATTCTAGTTTCTCTTGTGAGCCAAGCAACTATCAATTGATAAGTGCATTGGACTAGGATTTGTTGTAAGGGTAGTTTATCACTCAAAGCTTTAAAGCACGAGTGTTTGTCTCTTGATTAAAGCTTTGAAACAAGATCAAGATATTTTATTGAAGTGTGTCTTCACAATTCAATTAAACAATAGGTTGATATCACTGCGGTGATTGAGGGGGAGTGAGTAGGAACTCATATCTAAGTAGGACTTAGGTAAAAGGGTCATTGGGTAGTGATTAAGTGAGAAGGCTGTCAACAGGTGTGTTGGCTGTAGAGTCTTTGAATTGATACTACTAATAGTGAACTTTATCCCTGGCTTGGTAGCCTCCAGACGTAGGTTTGTTAGAACCGAACTGGGTGAACAACTTATTGTGTTATTTACTGCTTTCTATATTTCCTGTGTGAATTGTTAAAGCAGTGTCAGATACTGTGTCATAACATTCTCTGTGACATTAAGTATCTGCTGCCAGGAATTTCAGTATTATTTAATACGCTTTAATTTATTGAGACGCTTCCAAGCTCTATTGTTTTTTTTATGTTTTTCTTCCGTATTTCTTAAAATCTCTAATTTCGTACATGAGACCTAAATTTTTTTTGAAATTATCTTAAAAGGAAATGGGTCTATTCAACTCTATATTATAAACCTCTTTGTGTCCACATTCTTACCCAACATCTATGAGGATAATCTGAATGCTCTTTAACGAGATCAACCTCTTGTCTATAGGATGTGTTGCCTCTTTTTCAATGTCTCGCCTATTTCTAAAGTAACCCTCATTGCATGGGAGAATGGAGAAGTGACATGTCAATGATCTATAATGATATAGAATGAGTCGTGCAGAATTTAACCACACTCCCTTGGACATCAGGAGATTAATTGTCCACCTCTCTTCTTAGAAGCTGTTACTATTTCCAAGGGGCATAAGATCCAGACCCAATTTGGTATAAATACCTCAATGTTGAAGTTAAAGGGACAATATTATTCTGATTTAGAAAACAACATACATAGATCTTTTCACCCCCAACATGAGTTATATCTCAATCCTATAACATACCTTAACAACTATGATAACCCTTAATCATCAGGGGTTGTCACATATTATACTTTTTAGCAAGTACAATTGCCACCCTTCGTGGAGCCCAGAAAAACTAACATGAACTACCACAACAACACCCTTCCAGATTAATGTCCTTACATTTAATTTCTTTGACCATCACGGTGAATAAATAGATAACAAATTACACTAGTGAAGATTCCAAAGGGGAAGAAATCACCATAGCAGAAATGGCGCTACTATAGACGATCTACACTTTAAAAACAAAGATCTAGAGGATGATTTCCTTCATATCCAACAATGTCAATATGGAATAGATTCTTCAAACGGGGAGGAAATGCTAGACCCCAACCTCTTTCATAAGAGATATGAGAGGTGCCCATTTAGGAGAACTTTAAGCCTCATTCATTAGCTAAGTTTGATGGGCACAACGACTCATATGAGCACATTTCCTTTATCAACACCTATATGGCTATCATGAAGCCCCCAACTCCTTGAAATGGAAACTGATTGGAAAAATAACATGTGTACTATTTTTTCCTCTTGTAATAATAGGGAAATTCTCCGAATGTTGATCTCAAGGACTGCGTATAATTATCGAGTTCAATTCACGTTCAATTAAACAAAAAACTTAATTTGGGGTTTTTGGTTTTGAGATTGTCACATAACAATTAACAGAAATATAAAATGGCTTTTTACTAATATGAGGAGTATGCTAGGGGTAAGTGTGTGAATTGACCCTGTAATAACCTTCATTCTTGATCTTTTCAACAAGTTCATTACCTTCAACTACCGAATCTTTAGTTTGTTTTCCCCTAAGTCCTTAGTGGGAAAACCTTTGGTCCTTCATCCTAATACCTAAGTCCTTAGTGAATTATGATGAAACCAAGCAGTTATGTTATCAAGGTTTTACAACTAACTTATAGGGTATCCCTAGTCCTAGGTGTTATCTCCAATGGTCTAATTATTTAGAATAAACTTAACACGACTTTTCAGCTCTACTGTGTTAAGAAAAGTAAAACCTTATTGGTCCGATAGGGAAAAACAATAGATTATTCTGAACAATTAAATTGATAAAAAACAACTATTGTGTTGAATAAAACAAATAGATCAATATCGTTACAAGTTTAAATCATGGACACCCCCAAGCATTGGGGTTTAGCTACTCATAGTATTCAAAGAAAATAAGATATATAATAGAGACATTACAAGAATAAGGCTGAAAATTGATCTTCAATTGCTTCCGTTCATGAAAACCTTTTTATCCTTCAAACCCTTGTTTTCTCTAATCTTCATCGTATATTATTGTCTGGCCCAAAAATTCCTCTAAACCAAAATAAGGTTTTTTACTACTAACTCACACTGGGTCAGAAACATAAATTAGGCCCGTAAAACGGCCCGAAACAACTTAATTTCTAAAGTCTGCAACTTCGATGAATTTTCCGAGGCATCTAGAGTTTGAATCAACTCCTGACTTCAAAATGCAAGTTGTAGCTCTTTCTCTCAGCTTTCTGAAAAGTACTAGAACGCGTCGATCTGATTCCTATAGCTCCCATTATGATTTTTTTAGTGAAAACTGATCAATCAACACATTTGCTGACACGGTCCGTGTCAGGTGACACGGGTGGCCGTGTCAGACCTGCTGAAGCATGCTGGAAACTTTTCTGAAACTTTTGAATTTTGCATTTTTTCGCTCGAATTTGTCTTGATTTATTCCTGTAAGTCTAAAAACATTAAAACACACAACCAATGCATAAAATATGGTAAAACGAAATAAAACACTCGACAATTAAAAGAAAAGATAACTGAAATTAATGGTAAATAACCATGTAAAAACCGATGATCAGAAACTCCTCTCTGACATATTTAGAGACGCATCCCTAATATTTTTATGGGTCTGCATTGGCTCTCCATCAGTAACTATCAAGCCTTGGGGAATAAATTAGTCCACTAGTTTGTAGCAAGAAGACACAAAATGATGACCGCCATAAGTCTCTTTAACATTACTCCATGGTACATCTGAATCCTTAAGGGAATATCTCACACACATTAATGAGAAAATAATCAAGGTAATTCGTATCAACCAGGAAATATTTATAGTAGCATTTTAGAAATGGGCTCAAGGTGCAACATTCAACGAATCCCTCTCCTAGAGGCCAACGACATCCTTAGCCAAAGTTGTGACTCGGTCAAAATGTTACGTCAAGGGCTACAAAAGCAATGGTAAAAGAAAATCCCAAGACGTGAAATAATTCACTTCTAACGGTGATGGCTCACAATAATCGCAAAGGAATCAATATACATCGGCAGTTAGGGATAATACACTGTTTAAGCAAAATGGAAAACCCATTGAGAGTTTCACGCCTCTGAACACTTACCGAGAGTAGATGTGGCAAGAAGTCATCCACATGCATACAATACCTCAACTTTTAGCTCCAAGGGAATATGTTATGGGGCCTGAACCTAGTAATTGGTGCAAGTTCTACAAAGTCAAGAGACACCATACTGAGGCCTGCTATTAGCTCAAGAAAGAGATAAAGTGTACGATCCAAGAGGGGCAACTGGAGAAGTATGTTAAAGGGGACTCCATTAGAGGTTTAGACAAATGTAGTTTTAAGGGGGGTAGATCCCCCTAGAACTGCTGGATCCAAAAAATGGAAGAACTAAGTAAGGGCGACATTAAATTTTTCCGTTAAACTCTCAATATCATCATAGAAGGATTCTCCAGGGGAAAAGAGACTGCTTCTGCTCACAAAAGTTATGATCCCTAGATCCTAACCATAGAAAGCTCACCCAATAACTCAGATTTAGGTGAGTTAGAAGCTCTATAAGCTGAGGTCGTATTTTTCAGGAAGAACACTTTATACATCCTTATACATAACAATGATCCCATGGTCATCATTGTGATATATGAAGATTAGAAGATAAAAAGGGTCTTGATTTATCAAGGAAGCTCCACAAACATCCTCCATTAGGATGCTTTTGAGAGGTTTTTCCGAAAACTAGTTGGCCTAAGCCATTTTAGGGATTGTTGGTAAGATATTTGGGTGAACAAGTACATGAAAAGGCTATATATCATTGAAGAATACCTTTGAAACAGAAGGAAACACAATTCATATTAAGATAAGGTATATTTTCATTGATTCAACTTTCTTATATAACATGATTATAGGGCTCCCCGAGGGAGTCACCCTATTTACATTGTATATGTGTAAGAAGTACCCATTCTAGGATGGGAGAGTTAGGGTTATATAGAGAGATCAAGAGATCTCCAAGAAATTATTTGTAGACAGCCTGAAGCTAAAGATGGTTAGGATAGTGGGCGTGAACGCCATTGACATGAACTTGGAAGCACAACATCTAAAGGAAGCTCTCATGAATATGCACATGGTCACTCTTGACTAGGCTGACATAAAGGATACAATAAAGGGCGCCTTGTCAAATGATGTTGACCATTAGGGTGTAGGGTCTCATATTTTAGTTTTTAGTAGTTCAATTTACTATCTGGTCTTGTTTAGGCGAGTTACGATCTCTGTCAATATAATGATAATTTTGTAGCATTCTTTGTTTGTGAGAGGCAATCTTTTTTGTGTGATGCCAACGTGTCACAAGGTTTTTTGATGAGTGGCCATCACATTATTATTGGAATTTGGGTTATTTTTATTCTCTTTGCAGTGAAATAAGGCGAAAAGGATCTTATCTTGATCTCTCCACAAGGTGATCAAATATGTTGGATCTTTATATATGGATCCCTGCCTGTAGATATATGGGAGGAACCTTATCTATATCGTATATATGTAAAAAGTACCCACTCCCAAATGGGAGAGTTGGGGTTATCTAGGGAGATTTGAAGATATCTAGGAAATCTTATGTAGAGAGCCTAAAGTTGAAGAAGGTCAAGACCATGGTCGTGAACATCATTGACATGAAGTTGAAAACCCAACCATTAAAGAAACCTCTCATGAATTAGGACATTGTCACTCCAAACTAGGTGGACATAAATGATACATGAAATGGTGCCTTGTCAAAAGATGTTGACCATTTTTTCGTTGAGTAGTTTAATTTTCTATTTGGTCTTATTTAAACGAGTTACGGTCTCTGCTGTTATAAGGATAATTTGGTGACATTATTTTTTTGTGGGAGGCACTTTTTTCCACGTGTTGTCAATGTGGCACAAGGATTTTCAATTATGCCTTCGCCTTATTGCTGGAATTTGGGGTATTATTATTCTCTTTGCAAGAAATTAAGGAGAAAAGGATCTTATCTAGTCGCCCCACAAGGTGATCAAATATGTTGGATCGTTATATAGGATTCCTTGCCTTCCTTTGAGCCTATCAAATATGTTTAATCCTCATACATGAGTCATTTCCACCTTTCTTGGGCCTATCAAATACGTGGGAGATTTATATAAGGAATCTTTGCCTCCATATGAGACTATCAAATATGATGGATCCTTTCAAAGGAATCCTTGTCTCCCCATAGGACAACATTAACATCTCAAGAAAGGATCTTTGTTCTCCACAAGAGCATCAAGGTGGAAATTTGGCCATGGATATCCCCTTATGGGAAATAGTTAATATTTCATAAATAACCCTTAGGGGCTATTTAAGGAAAACCTCCAGGGGCGCGATTACAAAACCCTACAGAAAACAAAAAAGAACCTTTGGCTTATTAACCCTCCTTAGAAGCTCGCTTCTCCTCTAAAGGGTCTATTTGGCAAGTCACTTACATACTAGTTTTCTCCTTTGCCATATCGCTCCCAATTTAGGCGTCCTTGACAAGAGAGGAGCCCGGGTCAGTCAGACAAATAACCATCTCTATCTTCCACCAGTTGGATACCATGAACGAATCTGAACATGTCCACGTGACTCAAATCTAATCCTAGATTCAAGGTTATTTTCTCATCCGCCCTCTTAAAATTAACGTTAGAGGTTTCTATCAGATCATTTTTGAGTATATACACCTCATCTTTTAGTTTCTTATGGGAGTTAAGGGCCTAATTTAGAGACGCTCGTAGAATTTGCACTTTGGCAACAAACTCCTTAACCTTGGCCTCCGCTTCCCGAAGCTTATTCACCAAAGTTTCCTTATCTTTTTGCAAGGGACTAATAGGTTTCCCATCAAACGTGAAAGGGATCGACACATTGTTGATGGGTGCGAAAGAGTAAGACCAATTTTTCATCTCAAGGTTAAATCATCATTGTTAGCATTAAATGCCTCACATATTTTTTCTCTTCCAATACTGGTTTGGGAATTTCCCACAGTTGATGCATGAATTACCTTGTTGACACTTGGAGGCATATTATAGAGTTGCCCATATACATAATTCGCGTTACACATGATGAACTCACCTTTTTAATAAGAGAGTATCCTCACACTTGAGGGACTCATCGGGATAAGAAAAACAAGACTAAATCACTTCGCCCTTTCGAAGACCTTGTGCTTGAGGGACCATGTATGTGTATATCTATAAGGTTCGTATGTGAGGCGTTAGGTAGGAGTGATGCATCACCTCACTATAAGGACCTCTTGAACGCCCTTTGTTGAGATCGATCGTCTGTCTATCATATGTGTCGTCATTTTATTGAATGCGTGGCATATTTTTGGAACAACTTCCTGTTGTTGGAGAATGTGTAATGTGTCTACGATCCATTGTGATGTAGAATGAGACATGGGAAAGTTAACCACGCTCCCCTTGATATTTGAAGAGTAATTATCCACCCCCGCATTCTTAGAAGCTGTTATTATTTCCAATAAACATATGATTCTGGCCAAATTTGATATAAATACCTCAACGCTAAAGTTGAGGGGACAATCTCATTTCGATACAAAATTCACATACACAAAGCTTTTCATTTCCATATGAATTAACTTTCAATCCCACGACATATCTTAACATGACAACCCTTAATTATTAGGAGTTGTCACATATAGCACATTTTAATACGTACTCAGTTTTAATGTGAAATATTTTATATAGATCAAAACAAAAATAACAATTTTTGTAAATGTCAAAATCAAACAAAATATATTTCAAAGATGAAATATACAAGTAGTATAAACTCCTTCATGTTACTATTATAAGAAGGAAAAAAACTACCTTATATTTTAATCACTGTTATAATCAAAACTCATTAACTTTTAAATTAATTAATACTATTATTAACGTTACATCTTTAATTTAATTTAAAAATATTTAATATTAGTAGTTTATTTATTAAATATAATTAAAAATATCATAATAAATTTTATTTTAATTATATAAAATTAAAAAATTAATTACACTTAACTAAATTAATTGATCTGTATAAAATAATTATTTTAATTTATAACTGCGACAAGAGAGAATAGTATAAATTGTATATTTGCATAAACTAATTATATATATGAATTAAATAAGTGCCAACTAATGGTTCTGGGTTCAATCTCTGTATTTTTTATTAATGTATATAATTTAGTGATACTTATAAATCATCATTTTAATTTTTATATATATATATATATATATATATATATATATATATATATATATATATATATATATATATATATATATATATATATATATATATATATATATATATATATATATATATATATTTAAAATTTTAATATTTAATTTATATCAAAACTATAATGTATCAAAATTTTCAAAATATTATCAAATATCTCTTTAACTAATCATTTGATTCTTAAATACACATTTTGTTAATCATTTTTTATTTTAAATATTTTTATAAATCATTTACTTTAAAAATTATATAGAAAAATATTTAAAAATGTGTTTATAATTTAAATACATTTAAAATTATCATAAAAGTTCACCTCACATTTTTATAGAATAAAATAGTTATTTAGTCCATATTTAATTACCCCTCCCTTCTAGAGTATGTGACAATTTTTCATGTTAAAATTATAAAAGTGATATATGTGCAAACAATATAATTTTAACTTGCTAAAATAAAAATCAAACAGACAAAATTTTAGGTACTAAAAATAAAAAGTGATATGTTATATATTTGTATAATCAAATAGATGATGACATGATGTAGATATTTGTACAACTGAGGATTACAAATAAGACAGACCAAGTACACAAAAGATTTATGTCTTTTTCTTGCCGAGTTTCCCTACTCGTTAACCTTGAATTTTGTCTTTCAAATTTTCCAACAACCTTATTATACGCGCTTCAATTTTCCCCAATATAACCCTCTTATCAACCGTTTTCCAAACTCATCAAGTTTCTCACTTTTCAACTTTTCCTCAATCCATTCCCCAATTCCTTCCTGGGTTTTCAATCAATTTCGAGTTTCCATCCCTCTGTTTCACCAATTTTAAAAAACCCTAAAATTTCAAAATTTCTGTTCCCGTAGTGTTAATTCATTCATTCTCGGAAATTGATCTTTGAAAATCCATTTGGGTATTTTAATTTACTCATAAAGTTTTCAAATTTGAGAAAAAAAAATTCAATTTTCTAGTTTTGATAACTTGGTCTGTGATATCAGTGTTGATGTGAGAATGCGTTCTACAATAGGATATCAAGGTTCTTCTATTTTGAATCAACGTGTTTATCAAGTTCACTCTATGGAAAATTCAAGCTTAGAAAATGAGCTTAATTTGTTTCAGAAACATGTAACTGATAGGTTCAATGAACTATCTTTTGTTTCTAATGATGATTTGTTGTCACTTTCTTGGGTTAGGAATCTTCTAGATACATTCCTTTGTTGCCAAGAGGAATTCAGAATGATTCTTCATAACCATAGATCAAAAGTGTGTAAGCCGCCTTTGGATCGTTTGGTGAATGAGTTTTATGAGAGGAGTGTGAAGGCATTGGATGTATGTAATGCTATTAGAGATGGTGTTGAAATGGTTGGACAATGGGAGAAGCTATTGGAGATTGTTCTCTGTGCTTTGGATCATAAAAGAATCATTAGTGAAGGCCAATTTCGTCGCGCTAAGAAAGCTCTTGTTGATTTGGCTATTGGTATGCTTGATGATAGTAATAAAGATTCTAATAATGTTTTTCATTTGCATCTAGAAATAGGTCATTTGGAAGAAACAATGTTAATAGTCATCATCATCATCGATTTAGATTCATCTGCATTAGGTCATTTTAGATCACTTTCTTGGAGCGTGTCAAGGAATTGGTCAGCTACTAGACAATTACAAGCAATTGGGAACAATCTTTGTTTTCCTAAGAATAATGATCTTGTTGCTACAAATGGTCTTGCATTGGCTATTTATACAATGAGTTCAATTTTGTTGTTTACAATGTGGGCACTTGTGGCTGCAATTCCTTGTCAAGATAGGGGGTTACATCTCAACTTTTCGATTCCACGGCAACTATCTTGGGCGGCTCCGGTGACATTGCTCCACGAGCGGATTTTGAGGAGTCGAAGAAGAGGAGAGGAAGAATTCTTGTGGTCTTTTGAAGGAGATTCAGAAGATTGAGAAGTGTGCTAGGGTGATGAATGATATGGCTGATTCTTTGGAGTTTCCTTTGAGTGAGGAGAAAGAAGAGGAAGTTAGGGTTAAAGTGAAAGATGTTGTGAATGTTTGTGAAGATTTGAAAGATGGGTTGGATCCTTTGGAAAGACAAGTTAGGGAAGTGTTTCATAGAATTGTTCGTGGTAGAATGGAAGGGATTGAGTTTCTTGGTTGATAGTAATGAAAACATCATCAAATTGATGATGTTGATTTCTGGTTTCCTTAGAAGTGTGAAAATTGTGGAGAACAACCGCAAAAGATGAGTTGAGTTTGTAAATGGGAATTTTTTGTTTTTTAATCTATTGACATGCATAAATTTATAGAGTTTTGTTTTTGAATTAAACCTGTGTAGTCTTTGATGTTCCATCTTTTCTCTTGGCAATTTGGCCTATAAATCAAGAAACTACTTTGTCTGAACCCCACTAACAAAATAAGAAAAATGTGTAACAAGTGAGTCTTATCACATCAAAATCATATTAACATAATTTAATGAATAAATTATTTTTAAAATAGTTATATTGAGTTATTATAAGACCTATTTAATTGCTATTTTAAGATGTTGTTTTGGAGTGTTTGAGTGTTTAATGTGATACGAGAGTATTGCTTAAACTAAATGGAAATTTTGCAGTATGACTGAAGATGCTGTCCAAGATATAAGTGTTGGACTATAAATAACTAACACAAATGGATGATTTGGCTATGTAAAAAGAAGACATGTGAAATTTGTATTAGGAAGAGTATATCACGTGGAGGATACTTAGAGGAGGACTTAAAAAAATTTTAAAAAATTAATATACGAAAGATTTCGAGATTAATGAATTGGAAGCACTTGTATTTGGTAACTACCTAATTTTTATACTTGAGAATGCATATTTTTTGAACACTTAACAAACACAGAACAAGTATTATCGCCATGTTTCAAAATAAAATCAGTGTAAATACTCTTGAATGGTGAACCCACTCACTTTTACGATTAAAATATCAGTAAATTGAGAATAACTAAATACTTACACTAAATATATTCATCATGTTATACAAAATACATGAATAAGTAAATATAAAAAATAAACAAAAACATCAAGATTATGATTCATCGCCTATAGGCATCATAATCTCAAAGCACTCTATAGCCATTAAAAAATAAACTTGGTTGATCACTAGTGTGTCAAACATGTAAGCATACTAGCCAAAAGCTCAAAATAGAAGATCTACTAGTGATAAATACAATAATGTGAACTCAACTTGCTTGCTTAGGAGAGAGCAAAAGTGCATTTGTAAAATGTAAATGACCTTTTCTAACTACTAGGCTAGAGTTTATATAGAATTGACCATCTAGGCTAAGTAATTTCTTAAAGTCACTCGACTAAGAATTTCCTCACCTGCTCGGCCAGGCCACCAGGATAGGAAGACCAGTTCTCCTCCTAGTAGGAAGAACAAATGTTTTGAGGAGTAATGGTGTCTATTACTTTCTCTCATATGTGGTTTGACACATTCAAAATTTATCTAGTATTAAAAAAATGGCTTGGACCAAAAAATCCACGTTCTGGGAGAGTTGGACAGTGTCGGTTGAGCTCACTTGCTCACCTCATAGAGCCACCCTCATTTTGCTCGCACCCTTTTATTGAATCTTTGAGCCGAGTGTTACTTGGGTCGGTTTCTTCTAAACTCCAAAAAAAAATATTCCAGTTCATAGCCCCTTAAACATAATGAATTTGCATGTCCCTAATACATTAAGGGGGAAAACCCAAATACAATTTTGTTGCTTATCTCTTAACTTTTCATTTTGTTTATTATGATTAAGTTTTGAATCCATTCGTTTTTAGCATGCATAATTCAAGTATATACATTCGATAATGATCATGAGTTGATGGATCAAGAACCATATTTGACATTGGTTCAACTTACGTGGGAAGTGGAATCTTAAATTATTTTGAAAAGCTTGAAAATTTGAGTTTTAATGTGTTTTTGTGTCTCAAATCAATCATAAATCATGAATCAAATAAAATAGAGGAAAACAATAAGACTTTTGCATCTATGACTCAAATCTCAAATTTCACTTAATTTGGATCATGCAACATTCTGACTTGAATCACAAGTTACACATGATTTAAATCACACAGTTCCTGTTAGCCTCTACCTAATTTGATATGAATTACCGCTTACACCTGACTCGAATCATATAATCACATTTTCCTATTTAGCTCTGTCCAAATCAATTCGAATAAGGGTTTCTACATGACTCAAATCACGATCTTTCATGACTCGAATCGTAGATATAACTTGACTCGAATTAGAGGAAATGTGCCACTTCTTTTATATTGATCTTATTCCATTCTACTTTGTTAGTTCCATGATTTTATGATTGATGTAAATTTTGCCAAGACATGGTTCTAAACTGATGTTGAGAAATATGTCACAACATATTGACCAATTGTCATAACATATTCTGTCATGTATATAAGACAAATTTGAGTCATATGTCTTGACACCTTGACCTATTGTATAGCGAGTTTGGGGTTATATCTCTTGATAAATTTAATTTGATTTTGTGATATCCTATTGAATATAGCTCACTAATTTTCACAGTCAAGATGATTTTATTAGGAACAATGCAAAATTGATCCAGTTTCATAAAAAGATCTTAGAGACTTTTAGGAAACTTTGAAGATTTGTTCCTATTTTTATGTGAAGATCTTGCAACGATTTAAAATAGAAGATTGGATATGATTTAAAGAGTTCAAGCCCATACTACAATAGTCTATAAATAAGGACTTTCTAAACCTAAAATAACAAGCATTCACGTTGAAGAAATCGTGGGTGCAATACAAGGGTTTAGAGTTTTGAGAGTCTTTTAAGGTTTTAGTGTTTTTCTTTGTATGTAACTCATGTATCTTTTGATACATTAAGGTAGACTAACTGTTACTTGATTTTTAATCAAGTTATTATTCTCACTCATGAGCTTTTAAGCAATGAGTTAAGTATTATTCTTAGTTTAAGCTTTTAAGCAAAACTAAGTATTATTTATTGGAAGTGTAATCTTCAATTAGATTATTTTGTTCTAATAACATGTTGTGATTGTAGGTATCACTAAGGTGATTGAAGTGAGATGGGGTTCTCATATCTAGGAGGTTCTCAGGTATAAGTTGTACAAGGTAGTGATTATACGAGAAATTGTAAACTGAGATTGTTTGGGCTTTGAACAAATATTATCATAATTGATTTCCTTCCTGAATTGGTAGTCCCCAGAGCAGGTGACATTACACTGAACTGGATTAACAATTAATTGTGTTATTTAAATTTTCTGCAATTTCTTTTCTTCACAATCTCCTATTTTAGCATGTTTCTGTCAGCAAATGATGTTATAACATATGGCTTGACATTGTGTTTTGTGTTGAGACATCAGTATTGGCATCTGTATTGCAAGTGTCAAAATTTCAATTGGTATCAGATCAACCACCCTGTTTTGTTTATTGGGTAAGCTCCAGAGATAATAATTTATGGTACTATGGATAAAGAAGGGGGATACAACAGCAAACCACCTCTGTTAGATGATACAAATTATGATTGGTGGAAGGTTAGAATGATGGCATTTTCTAAAATCCATGGACAACAAAGCTTGGAAGGTTGTTTTGAAAGGATGGGATCATCCTGTTGAGAAGGACAAAGATGTGAACGTGTTTTTGAAGCCAAAGGAAGATTGTAATGATGTGGATGATAAATTAGCTCTTGGAAATTCCAAATCCTTGAATGCTTTATTCAATGGAGTAGACAAGAATGTGTTCAGTTGATTAATACATGTACTATAGCCAATAATGCTTGAGAATTTCTCGAAAAACTCATGAAGGTACATCTAAAGTAAAATGTCAAGACTTTTGCTTCTCACTACTAAATTTAAGAACCTAAAATGAATGATGATGAGACGATCCAGAATATCATATGAAGGTTCTTGAAATAGTAAATTTTTCTAGTGCCTTGGGAGAAACAATGTTTGAACAAAAGCTCGTTAGAAAGATTCTTAGGTCCTAACCAAGGAAATTTGACATGAAGGTAACTGCTATTGAAGAAGCTCAAGACATAAACAACATGAAAGTTGATGAACTTGTTGGGTCATTTCAAACTTTTGATTGGCGATTAGTGACAAAATCGAGAAAAAGAACAAGAGCATAACTTTTGTTTCTAATGTTGAATATGAAGACAGTAAAGTTGATCTGGATAATGGTGAAGTATTTTTCAATACCATTGTGTTACTTGGAAAGCAGTACAATAAAATTCTAAAAATAATGGACAGAAGAGGAAGGTAAAATGTCAGAAACATCTCATATGACATCGGGAATGATGAGGATTTTCAGAAAAATATCAAAACTAAAAAGTCTAATCAAAGCAAAGGCATTCAATGTTATGAGTGTGAAGGTTTTGGTTATATTAGACCGGAATTTCCCAACCTTCTCAAGAAGAAAAAAAGGGCTTTACTGTATTTTGGTATAATGATGATGCGTCAAAAGATGAATCTAATCATGAGATCGCTAAACTTGTGATGGCTCTTTCGGAAGATGGGAAGATAAAGTAGAAGCTTGTGATGGAACTATCCTCTATGAATATCTTGATGTATCCTATAAGGATACATGTGTTAGTTGTGAAAAAAATCTTAAGATAGAAGAAGAACAAAGAAAGATCATAGTTTAATTGGAGAATGAAAAGAAGAAGCTTCTATGTATTTTTTTACATCTTCAAAGTGAGACAACTCTCTTAAATTCTAAGATTAATAACATGTCAGATTCCATGAAGAAGATAAAAATAAAGTTGATATGTTGAAAGATGATGGAGATGTATAAGTTAATTATCAATCTGTTAATAAACAAAGAGGATCGTTCGAAGAGAAGTCCTTTCCTCTTGAAAGGAAGAGAATGATCAACATGTGCAACCACATGTTACAATATCCTGACAAACATAGTGAAACTTTATCCAGATTCCAATCATCAACTTGGGTATGTCTTTATTTTGATGAGCATGACCATATTAAGTCTTTCTGTTATAAACTGTATGAAGATTAAAAATGTCCTGTTGATTCTAAGGTTGATCAAGAGAGCAAAAAGATAAGTATTGAAAATAGGGGTATTAACTTTATAGCTCATACTTCCTTAATAGACTCAAATGGAGAAGACTGTTAATTTGGAAGTGTGTGCTCTAGACATATGACATGTGTTTAGAGGTTGTTGGTGGACATTAGGTCTCATCCTACATATATTGTAATATTTGGTGATGGGTTTAAACATGAAATCAAAGGAGTTGGAAACTTGATGTGTGTTGGTTATCCTAGTTTAGAATATGTTCTTTTTGTGAAAATATTAACTACTAATCTTATTAGCTTTAGTCAATTGTGTGACGAAGGACTGTTAGTTAACTTCTCAAAGTCTGAATGTCTGGTCAAAGATGAGAAAGATGTTGTTACGGTGAAGGGCATAAGGTCTAAACACAATTGTCATTTGTGTGAATGTCAAATATTTGCTTACTCTTCCACATGTTCAATAATCAATGAGAGTGAATTAAATTTATGACACTAGAAACTTAGACACCTTTATCTCAAAAGAGTGAAGGAAATCATATCTAAATGAGCCATTAGAGGAATACCAAAGCTTAAGATTGGTGAAGGAAATTATATCTAAATGAGCCATTAGAGGAATACCAAAGCTTAAGATTGAAGAGGGAAAAGTCGGTGATGAGTGTGAAATAATGAAGTAAATCATGATGTCACACCCAATATAGCAACATCAAACTACTTCCAAAGTGATAGAACTACTTCATATGGACTTTGATCAATGGTTTTAACACAATTATTTAGCGTTTATTCTAGTTATAATTTCTTTATATTGTCAAGCGTTTCACTTCATTTTCCATATTTTATGCGTTGGTTGTGTGTTTTACTGTTTCCAGGCTCAAAGGAATAAATTGGAACAAATTAGTGCAAAAAAGTACAAAACTTGTAGTATCGGAGAAAATGAAATATTCATGTTACATGAGGCCTGACATGGGTGGCTGTGTCATGAGGAAGGCTTGAGATGAGTTGAAGAAGATTGAAAGTCAAGGGTGCAACAAAAGCGACCATGTTGCACATCCTGGGGCTCGGAAAAGAAAATAAAGAAATGAGAAGGCCCACACAGTGTCCATGTCGCCTGACATGGGCCATGTTGGCCAATGACGTTGTTTTTCCTTCTTTTTTCCCCTAATTTTCACTATGTGTGAATCATATGGGCATTTTGGGTATTTCCAATCGACCTAAGTGAATTTTTTCTATTTAGATGAGTTTTCACGATGAATAAGGGGACTTGTTTGCTAGTGGAGAATTTTGAAGATTGAAGAGAGCAACATATGAGATTATTGGAGGATGAATATTTTTCATGAACGAAAGCGATTGAAGATGAAAATTCATAAGTTATCTGTAATGTCTAACTTTTATGTTATTGAAATTCTTTTGAACAATACGAGTAGATATAAACCCTCATTTCTAAGGGGTATCCCTGATTTGATTTTGTAACGACTTTGAATTCCTAATTTCATAATAGAATTGTTTTTCATGTTCAATTAAATTGTACTAGGTTTTTATGTTTTCTTTGTCAGACTATCAAGGATTGATTTACAATTAATAATTAGCTGGACCACGATTGCTAAGATTTTTGTAGATTTAGGGGATATTAGATATGACCTAGGACTAGGGATACCCTATAGTTACCGGTTAACTCTTAATAAAATAAAGGCTTGATTTCATCATAATTCTCTAAGGACTTAGGATTTAGGATGAATGTTCAAAGGTTTTCTCACTAAGGACTTAGGGGAAAGTAACCTAAAGGGCTAGTAATTTAATGTTATGAACTTGTTGAAGAAATCAAGATTCAAGGTTGTTATAGAGCAAATTAAATACTTTACCTTAGCATGCTCCTCATACATGTGAAAAAGCCAATTTATATTTCTGCTTATTTTTACTTATTGTTAAGTTATAATTTCCAAACAAAACCCCAATTTCAGTTTTTGTTTAATAGAACCACAGATTGATGAACTCGATACTGATACACAGTCCTTGAGATCGACATTCGGGTAATTTCCCTATTATTACTACAAAGGTAAAAATAGTACACTTGCTATTTTTCCTATCAGTTTTTGGCGCCGTTGTCGGGGACTGTCAAAATATAGAGTTCTAATTTAGTTCAATTGAAATTTTATTGCTCGTCAACTAAATTATTTTTTTGTTGTAAATTTGAATTTGTTTTATTATAAAATAGAAAAAAGAGTCAGATTATTTTTGCTTCATGAATTCTTCCATACTTTTCTACTAATAAAGTGTCTGAGTTTTGTACACATGTATTTTTTGTATCTCCTACATGTTAGTCACCTGATTCAGGATTCACTTTTGAAGAGAAGACTAAATTTTTTAAAGAATATTAGAGGGACGTAATAATTCTTATGAATGAATGTCAGGAAGCTAGCTGTTATCCATATAGGTTTATTTGGAGATAGTTAAAGTTGGAAGAAGAATATGTGAAATTAGAACAAGAATGCATAACATCAGATGTAAAATATGCAGTAAGAATAGAAGCATTTGAGGTAAACAAAAGACATAAGGAATGAGAAATAAGGCAATTTAAAGATGATCTAGTTCTGGATGAAACTACAAATTTAACAATTTGTGATGATGTGGATATCCAATAAGAAAATCTTCAACAAAAGAGTATCCCTAAAAACTATTTTTACAATAAGGAAGATGAAAGACAAGAAATTAACAAAGTATTGGATGTCATTTATGCCTTGTTCAATAAAATCAAAATGGAAATGATTTGGAAGCAACATCATTAATACTTTAAGTTCATGGGATTTCTACCAAACAAAAGAAAGAAAATATATGATGTGTTCTTTGTGTCATATAAGCCACCCTAACATGGAAAAAGACTTAAGTACAAAGCATAGTTAGAGAGGCATCTGAAGAGGAAGCTCAAGTTTAAAATGTTCTTACAAAAACTCTTCGCATCTTGTGAACACCGGACAAACTACCTCTTGGCCAATGTAAACAGACGTCTCACGTATGAGTAATGATCTGTTGCGAGTTTCATGAGCTCTTGTAATTGTTGCTTGATGTAAAAAAATAATTTAAGATTGAGGGAGTTTGATCAGTGGTTTTTACATAGTTATTTATCATTGATTCTAGTTATCTTTTCTTTATATTATCAAGCGTTTCACTTCACGTTTCCACATTTTATGCTTTAGTTGTGTGTTTTACTATTTTTAGGCTCAGAGAAATAAATCGGGACAAATCAGTGCAAAAAAAATGCAAAACTTAGAGTTTCAGAGAAAGTGAAATATTCATGTTACAAGAGGCCTGACATGGGTGGTCATGTCACCTGACACGGGCCGTGTCAAGATGAAGGCATGTGATGAGTTGAAGAGGAATAAAAGTCAGGGGTGAAACACGGGCGGCCGTGTCGTCTGACATGGGTCATGTTGCACATCATGGGGTTTGGAAAAGAAAATAAAGAAATCAAAAGGCCAACACGGCGACCATGTCGCTGACACGCCATGTTGGCGTTGACGTTATTTTTCCTTCTTTTTCCTGTTTTTCACTATGTGTGAATCATATGGGCATTTTGGGTATTTCCAACCGACCTAAGTGAATGTTTTCTATTTAGATGAGTTTTCACGATGAATAAGGGGATTTTTTGCCAGTGAATAATTTTGACGATTTAAGAGAGCAACATATGAGATTATTGGAGGATGGAGATTTTTCATGAACGTAAGCGATTGAAGATCAAAGTTCATCAATTATCTGTAATTTCTAACTTCTATGTTATTGAAATTCTTTTGAACAGTATGAGTAGCTAAACCACCAAATGCTAAGAGATGTCCTTGATTTGATGTTGCAACGACTCTAAATTCCTAACTTCATAATACAATTGTTTTTCATGTTCAATTTAATTGTACAAGGTTTTTATGCTTTCTTTGTTAGACCAACAAGGATTGATTTACGGTTAACAATCAACTAGATCACGTTGTTAAAGTTTTTGTATGATTAAACGATAGTAGATATCACCTTGGACTAAGGATACCCTATAGTTACCTGTTAACTATTGATAAAACAAAGACTTGATTTCATCATAATTCTCTAAGGACTTATGGTTTAGGATGAATGTTCAAGATTTTTCCACTAAGGACTTAGGGAAAAATAACGTAAAGGGCTAATAATTGAATATTATGAACTTGTTGAAGAAATCAAGATTCAAAGCTGTTAAAGGTAAATTATACACTTTACCCAAGTATGCTCCTCATACTTGTGAACAAGCCAATTTATATTTCTACTTATTTTTAATTATTGTTAAGTTATAATTTCCATACAAAACCCCAATTTTAGTTTTTGTTTAATTGAACCACGAATTGAATGCTAAGACTAGCACTAACGCTCAAACCAATAAAATTAAAAATATATAACTTGCAAGAATGAGAATAAATGAATAATTCTTGTTATGACACGTGACGAGGTTTATATATCGCAAACAATTAAGATCGATCATGCTCAATTAGGAGGGAATCACAAAAGACTGTATGATCATATCTAATCATAATTAAGTGGATTTCTTATTCCACCCCACAGAGGTGAAAAACACCCTATGCAATTCCGAAAATGCTCCCGAAAAACTGGAAATATGCTTCCGGTTCGCATCCTATACACTTATAATTCATTCGTTTTGAGATACACTTTTTAAAAGATAAGAAATAGAGCCGAAAATGCACTTCGGATACAAACCGAAAATACATTTCCGATTTTCATCAAAACAAAACCTATGCACCAAGTGGTTCTTGACACTTTTTGTGTTGTTTAGTAACAAATTACTTATATTAGAAATCAGAAATGTATTTTCAGTTTGTATCGGAAGTACTTTTCGATTTTTATAAATGTAATTTTAAGACGGTTCGCACCAAAAATATATTTATGATTTTAGGAGTATTTTTAAAATTTCACGTGGTGCCTAAAAATATTATAAAGTAGAATAAGAAATCTACGTAATTAATAGAGTAGTATTTTAAATGATATGCACAATTTTTTTGGCAAAAGTTTACTTGTTTGCTGCCTTCCTGTAAAGGTAATCTAGGTTGAATCTTTAGAGTTGGATTGGTCTTGTTGGTCTTTTGGAAAATTCAGAACATGAATATATCAAATTATAAATACATTATAACAGTATTTTTTAGACTAAATTGAACTAGTAAAAAACATATTTAAAAACCAATAACATTATGTACATGTTTAATTCTATGTAAAAGAAAATTGAATGAATATTTTGTAGAATCAATTTTATTTAGATTTAATTAAATATAAAATAATTTGTTTATAAATACATACAAGAATCAAGCAATAATTTTTAGTATAAAAATCATGTTGAGTCACCCTTTATTACATAAATAAATTTATGGACTTTTTTCTCTTGGGTGGAGTGGAGGGATGTATTGCTCCTTTCCAAATATGAAAAGGAGTTTCCCCTTCAATTAATATGTCACATGTAGTTGTAATGATACAACTCATTTTATTTGTACTGAGGTATACGAAGGAGAATATCTAAAGCACGAGTCTTTCATTTTATGTAAAATATCGATATCGGGTACGTATCGGATTCACATATAGTATGTCTTTGGTATGTACTAAAATCGTATTAATTTATTTATTTATTTTAATATTAGTACATCAATAGATATATATTTAGTACCACAAATCTAATTTTTTTTTAATTTTAAATATTAAAATTTAGATTTTTTATTAAATAAAAATTAAGTTATTTATCTTATATTTATAAGTAAAAAGTGAAAGAAAAACTAAATTTTAACTCTTATATTTTATGCCTCTACTGTTGGTATATTGTTCTCTTCGCACTGTTCTCTTTAAAATTAAAATTTTTATTCTTTCAGAAAAAAATATTAATATTAATATTCAACTTTAACTTTTTTTAAATAAATTATTTCTTAATTTTAATGTTTTGTTATAATTTTAATAATATAATTCGTTTATTATTTTTATAATTATATTTTTACAAAATTATAAGCTATAATTTTAATAATATAATTCGTTTATTATTGATAGACTATAACTAATATTATATAAACTTTAAAAATGATATATAAACAAATTTGACACAAATATAGACTAAGTTGCATTCTTGCTTCCCCACCTTATTGACATTTGACCCTAGCACTAATTATTTATCCATAAATAACCACTAGAAGAAGAAGGGTGTGAAAGTGATATTTAACGAACTTGATTAATTTATCAAATAAGACATTTTCTAATTCACGTGTATTGTCATGCATCAAAGTTCCCCAACTCCTTAACACAAACCTTATCAGTCCCCAAATCCATGCCCCATCGCCCTCCACAAACATCAATATTCCTCAATTAATTACTCTCTCTATGTTTTAAAATGATTAGTTTAAGGTTTTATATATTTGTTCAACTTTAAAATGACTCTCATTTAAATTTTTTGCACATTGATTAAATAATATAATAATATTATTATAAGATATTTTACTCTTATAAATTAATTTTATTAATATATTAAAAATAATATTACAGTAATGATTAGATAACACAATTTAAAAAATAATAATTATTTATATATTAAAAAAATTAAATAAAAAAATTAAATTTAAAATAAGAGAATGATTAGAAATGATGGGAGTCGATATAATTTATGTATATATTATGTGTATGATGATTATTAAATTATTCTTTGTATAAATGCGTTTGTTCATGTATGAATTTATTGGATCGATTAACTTTTAAAAGTGTTGAAGTTTGAGTAAAAATGAGGGTTTGCTAGAAGAAAAACAATGTTATGTTAGAGTTTGCATGGGGATTAATCAGTGGCGGGTCTTGAAGAAATTTTGTTTGGAAGTGTTAAAAAATAAATTATATATTGAGAGAGTTATTTTAATTGTTAGATGATGCGGTGGTCAATAATAATATTTTTTGAAAAAAAAATTGAGTCAAGAAAATTGGAAAGTCGAAGATTAACATGTGTGACAAATCGATTGGTTGTGTCCAAAAATGAAAAAGATGAAAATACACTAAAGTAGTCGATTGACATGTGTGACAAATTGATTGGTCCTACAAATTTTCAAAAAATGGAAAATGAAGAGTTTGCGTGAATTGATTGGCCCTTGTTGAGAATCAAATGCGAGAAAGAAGTCTCACATTGATTATAAAAGGAAAGATTGAACAATATATAAGTGAGACAACTCACACACCTATCACCGTAAGGTCTTAGGTGGACATGTAGCATGTCTCTCATAAAAAAAAGGCGTGTCCTAAGTTTAAAATGTCCCCTACTTGAAATTTCTCCTAATAGTGATATCATGAGCCTTTGGTTTCGAGATAGGGACCAACTTACTTGAATCGAAACACTTCCCGCAGATGGTGGATAAAAGGTGTTACGTTGAAGAGCATCAACGGTGGTACAAGCGTATGTGGAAGAGAGAGCTTCCACGTGAGGGGGAGTAGCGTATATGGAAGAGAGAGCTTCCACACGAGGAAGAGTAGTGTGACTCACACTTAGGGATGACAAACAGACCCAAACTCGTGGGGCCCACCCGCACCCAAACCCGAGTTGACTGGATTTGGGTTCGGGTGCCACCCGAAACCTGAAACCAAACCCATTTAGACTTTAAATTACATAACTACCCCTAACTCTCTCTCTCTCTCTCTCTCTCTATATATATATATATATATATATATATATATATATATATATATATATATATATATATATATATATGTCAATAAGTGTAAAGATTTAGGAAAATTCAATGTTGATGGAAAATTGTAATGTTGATGTTGAAAAGTTGTAGGAAAATTCATGGAAAATTGTAATGTTGATGTTGGAAAGTTGTAGTAAAATTTATAGAAATTTCTAATGTTTTTGTATTTGATGTGTTTTGCTGCGGGTTTCGGGTTTGGGTGGAAAAACCCGAACCCAACGGGTGTGGGCGTGAGTGTTACTTTGTCACCCGAATAGTCTTTGGGTTTGGGTTTGGATTCGGGTGGTGATTTCGGGTGTGAGTTTGGGTAGTGTAAAACCCGTACCCAAACCCACCCGTTGCCATCCCTACTCACACTTGAGGGGGAGTGTTTGAGAATCAAGTGTGAGGAACAAGTCTCACATTGATTAGAAAAAGGAAGATTGAACACTATATAAGTGAGAGGTTTTAGATGGATATGTGGTGTGTCTCTCACAAAAAATGGTGTGTCCCAAGTTTAAAATATTCCCTCCTCAAAATTCCCCTAACAACCCTTAGTTGTAATTGATTGGTTCAATTATTTTCACTATAAAATGAGTTTCGTAAATTTGTTTAAAGCGCGGTCAGAAGCATTGGAAAGCCGATTTAAGGCTCGACATGATGATAATACATATTTGCATGTTTTCTATTGATGAATTAATTATACTTTATTTTGTTTAGATATGTGCCTTATGATTTATGTTAAAATGTTTGGTTCTTGTTTCCACCCTAAAATAAGAATTGTAACTCTGATTAATATGAGACTCAAAGCATCGGAAAACTAATTCAATGGTGTATTATATGATAATAATAAACCATGATTTTAACCAAGGATACCTGGTGAGTAATGATACATGATTAGAAGCTTTATGTGAATTACTTTATGTATGGTACATGTTTGTGAATCACAACTTGATTAACCTTGTGATGATAATTAGTGAGGAAACCTTGGATGGAATTTTATTAAATGAACTAATAAGATAACTTAAGCTAGGATAGAAGTCTTAGTTGTTGATTTTCGGACACAAGGATACCTCAGTGTGTATCTTGGACGGATAGTCGCTACAAATGAATAAAATGGTGAACTAATGTGCTTTGTATGAAACATGTGGAAATGATATGAGAATTGGTGGATGTGACCACCTAGTGAATTAGGGAATGTGATCACCTATTGATTGATGAGTACAATTACATTGTGAATGATGAACAAACCAGGACTTCGAAAACAACCCCTAGTGTGTCGTCCCATGTTTCAATGCTTACGAAAAGCGAAAAGTGGGATATATGCAATATTACTTCACAAACCTCATAAATGGGTTAAAGTACCATAGAGGAGAGATTTTCCTCATACACGGGTTCGAGTCCCATATAGAGGTGAACCTCAAAGTGGGTTAGAGTCCTATACAAGTAAGAAGACTAGAAATGAGTTTGAGTCCCATAAAGAGTATTGATTCTTATAAATGTGCTTGAGTTCCCTAAAGAATATGAAATTCATGAAAGTCTAAGTATGTGTACGAGGATCTGAGACCCGTATCGATAATCCTAGACGTGGGGTTGGCTGGAGAAAGATACCTTGGTATGGTTTTTGAATAAGTGGTTTATTTGAGTTAGTGAACTCAAGAGTGCATGTTTCCATACATATGGAGTTTCCCTTAGGTGCTTGAGTTTTTTCTTTGAGGGACTCTGTAACACCCTTCTAAAATACCCCGCGAATATACAATTAATTCAGAGTTGACATGTAAATAAAGGGCGTCACAATTCATTAAAATAAAATTCAAACAAATGTCATACTTCACTGAAGAACAATTCCAATTAAATCAGGAAAACTAACATGTTCTACACAACGGAAATTATTATCAAGTTTAGATAATTCGATTATCCAAAAACAATCTAAAAGAATAATAGAGTTTAATTATAACTCTAAACCAAACATTCCCCAGTGTTACAAATTAGAGCATGACACCGACATGTAATAAGAAAATGCACAGCTCAATGAGCCATCCTCACCAGCTCCTAAGCCGCTAAACTTCAATATGAAATCATCAAAGTAAGGGTGAGACTTCATCATAATTAAAATGCATTATAAGTTTCTCAAAATAATAAAATATCTCAAGTATATTAATCCACCCTTTTTAGCATAATCAGATAAGTCAATTTTCACCATTCAATTCATAAGCATACATCTATACATGGCAAACAAATTATAACACAGGAAACCATCATATCATGTTATAATTCACACAAATGCAAATGCAAGACTCTATGCATGTGGTACCAAAAAGTGAACTAAGTCACAAACATCGATTCGTCCATAATCACCCGGACATGAATCCAGCCTCACCACCCATAATCACCCGAGAACGGTTATTGGCAAAACTCACTAATTTCACACAATGGGAATTAGCTACCACCAGAATGTATATGCAGGCAATTCATAATGCATTCAACTTTCAAAAAGTTACGATCACATCAACGTCATAAACCAAAACCAAACCAAAACATGATATCATCATCGATCATGCACACATCAAACAACATAACATACATTTCATCCACCAAAACCTGGTACAATCAAATATCACGGATACACCATTGCATATACACAAAGTAACAAACCGCATAATTCGGAATTCGACGCATTTTCAAAATAAAATCAAACTACATTAATTTTATTCATTTTATAAAATAGAGCATTAAATTTAAGAAACAACGTCCAAAACGGCGATTAAAACGGACTTACGGTTTGAAAGTTATGAATTTTTAAAGTTTAGTTATTTTTCAAAATGGTATAGTGGTAACTAGGGGTGTTCAAAACCAAACCAACCCAATAGAAAACCGCAAATCAAACCGAACCAAACCAAAAACCGCAAAAAACCGCATTTGGTTCGGATTAGTTTGGGTCATTTTTTAACAAAACCGCATGGTTTGGCTCGGTTTGCGGTTTGTATTTTGCAAACCGAACCAAACCGAACTAAACCGCATTATGTTACAACCTATATTTTACTTAACTCGCATCTAACCCAAACCTAAATCTATTATACATTAGCCTTATGATTATAGACAATTTTCTCATCTTTACAGTTATAGTTTCAATTTCAATCTTCTTAAATATCTCCTAACATTATCACTTCATCTTCACCACTTACATCTTGTCTCTTCTTATCTAATCTCTACTCTCTTATATTGTTTCCTTTGCACGTTCTTATTTTTTATGCAATTTTTCTCTCTTTCAATTTCATTTTATCGCACATCTTTATCTCTAATCTCTTCTCTCTTATGTTCTTTCTTTTTCATTTTCACTAATTTCTCATCTCTTCTATTCTTTTTTGTTTTATTATAATATTTTTTATATTGTTTTATGCTATTATTTTATGTTTATTATTTCACTTTTGTCTAATCTAACTTTTACATATTAAATGAAAAGTTATTGTCCAAATATGATTAGTTTTTTGGTTATTATTTAGTAGTGTATCATGTATGAATGACCAAATACAAAGTTATGTTATCATATATATGTGAATGTATGACTCAACAAATTATTTGTAAAAAACCGAACCAACCGCACCGAACCAAACCGCATTGGTTTAGTTTGGTTTTTTTTCTAAAAGTCAACCGAACCAAACCAAACCGCATGCCTTTTTCTCTCACGGTTCGGATGATTTTTTCCGTCAAAACCATCCAAACCGCACCGCGAACACCCCTAGTGGTAACCGGTTCCTCCCAGGGAGAACCCGGTTCCCACAAGTCTGAAAATCACGCTCTCTGGAAAATTGTATGGGGAACTCGGTTCCTCCCACTAGGGAATCGGTTCCTGCTAAAAGTGTTATTTTCTTTGTAAAAATTGTACTGGGAACCCGGTTCCTCATCAGGAGTAACCGGTTCCTGCGTTCAAAAATGCCCATTTTCACTGACCAACACACTGGGAACCCGGTTCCTCCCACAAGGGAACCAGTTCCTCAGACTCAGAAAATTCCCTTCCCTGGAATTTGTACCAGGAACCCGGTTCCTCCATACAGGAACCGGTTCTTGCGACCTACAGTAGCAAAAAATGCAAATTTTTGACAGCAATATGTTTATAATTCAATTCCTATCATTCCCAATCGAATCCATACATCCCAAGGCAGTAGAATCAATCAAACAACAACAGTACCATGCAATATAAAACATTCCAATCATCCCTAACAATCCTATATCATGCAATTGGTTCAATTCCACACAATTCGACAACATTAGGGACAAATTCTACAAACCTAGAAAATCCTAAATTGGGATTCCTAACATGCTTAATCAATTCTATTGATCCCAAAACCTATAAGGCATAATAATTAATCGAAATCACCCCTTACCTGTGAGAATTTCTTGATTCCTTCAGAGTTCCGTTTCTCCTCTTCCTTCTTCTCTTCTCACTTTCACGTAGAATGTCTTTTCTCCAAAAATAAATCTCAATTCTTTTTTTCTCATTTTATTCCTTTTATTATTATTATTCTACAATAATAATAAATAAATAATCAAATTCTTATTAATTAATTACATATTTCTCAAAACTATTAAAACTCCATTTTAATTAAATAAATAATTAAATTAAATTTATTTAATATTTGGAAATATTGGGGTGTTACAGACTCAAGTTAAGAAAAACGAGTACAATTTTTGTAGAGCCAAGTGGACCCATATGATAAAGGAATTCACTAAGATCATTATCTCATCCATTATTATTATTATTATTATTATTATTATTATTATTATTATTATTATTATTATTATTATTATTGACTTCAGGTAGTTCTTTGCGGGTTAAAGGCAAGAGAGCTGGTTGATGATGTTTCAAAAGATTCTGATTATTGTGATCATCCACTGTGGATTATGTGAAATGAAGATATTTTACATAGATCTTATATTTTTATTGCATCACTATTATATGACATTACATTGCATTTTATTTTATAGACATGTATATAATGATATTGTTAGGCACTTATGTTGTATTAATACCAATTAATATCATGTATAGTGTATTTTTTAGATGTATATTATAAATGGTGTTACAATTGATATCAGAGCAGGTCGATTCTCGATCCATCCTTGAAACATCATAAGTAAATCAATTTATGCCTCATATGCGTGTTTTTGCAACATGATTCTTAATGTCACGGTATATATATTTGGGCCTGATCAACCTAATTCTATATGTGTGGTAGGTAGAATCATGGTTTAGCGACCTCGAGGACTCCAAACAATTGGTAGATCTTGTGCTTTGAGAATAGACTCGAGTCAAGAGTGTGACAATAAGAAGAATTGATGAGATCGATTGAAGTCGTAGTAAGGGTCTGATTCAAGTTGTGTGGAAGTGAAGGTGAAGTAGATAGATTAATGATTATTCACGTATGAATATTTCTAGAATGCGATGCAAAGTGAAGTAGAGAGAAGTATATTTTGGTACTAAGAAAGTATGTGATAGTAGTATTCTGGTCATGAGTATGTATGTTGGATTATCTTGTATTGAAGTGGTTGTGGAGTATCACACTACTTAGTCGAACAAATGAGTTGGTGTCCTGGGAGTCTAAGCATGTGGAAAGCAATTGAGAGCGAGCCAAATTTGGGTACGAAACTAGCGTAGATTGTGAAACTGACAACATTGTCGTTGTTGTCCTAAACTTCAAAAAACTTTCGATGCATGTCCATTTATGCTACCTATTTTGATTGCACACTACCTAATGTAATTTAAACAACTCATTTTTCCAAAAAGATCATTCAAAACACAAAAAAGGAATGATTTTTGAAAAACTTACCAAATTTCAGTTGTGGATTAAAAGCTTGAATGAAGTGAGAAGATTTGTTGCAAATGAATTAAAATGTAGTTAGAAGTTTGGTTGGATAAGAAGCTTGAATGGCCGAGGAAGAACACCACTTGGATTTTTTGAGGTTGAGTGAATTTTGAGAGAAATGAAGGTGGGCGATGGAAGATTCTTGTCCAGGTTAATGTAATAATCTCGTCCAAAGATGCATCTATGTACCTTTCACTAAAATTTGAATTAATGGTGTTTATGGAGATGCATCTTCGAAATGACCTCATAGCTATACGGAGATGCATCTCCATATTATATTGTAGCAAATTAAGGGTTTCTAATCAATTTACACTTAAAAGTGTATGAAAAAGTGCGTCTATAGATGCATGTCTTAACACTAAGGACAATTGTGACTTTTCACGGTGGTGGGAGAGCGCCAGTAAAGAAAAGAAGAGAAGTTCCCCTTTTTTAATCCTTTTAGGCTATACAATTAAGGACTTCCACTTTAGTAGTGTAGAGAAAAAGACTTGTGACAAAGTCACATAAGAAAATGCATCCATGCATAATTACAAACAGAATTAACATATATTACAAAAGTCTAATTCAAAATCTAATCTAAACATTATATGTATATTGTTTGAATGAGAAGGGTGAGGTAACTAATGAAATTACTACTAAGATAATTGAAGGATTTACTGAAAATAATATACCAAGTGAAGCACATGGGTCTAGAGGACAGATGGCGTGTGATCCGGTCATCAAGGGAATAAGAAGGAGCAATAGAGAAAGAAAGCAGAATAGAAAGTATGCTTAAATAGTGAGAGCTTTCCACTAAGAGAGGTGTGGAATATGACAGCTAAAGGCTCCCTCTCTTGGGACTGTTAATTCTACAACTATGCTATTTCTTAGTACTGATTTTGCAGCTAGTGTACTACACTTTTTAGCTTTTCCCCAAGAGGATTTTGTCCTCTTCTGCTATTTTGCATTTAACCCAATTCTTGTACCTATTATTTAATTCATCATATAGTACAAGAATTTCATACTATAATAGTCTATTTTATAACTTTTGTGCCTATAAAAGCAACCTTATCCTTTCATATATCTTAATAGTAAACCACAATTTACAAATCCAATTCATCTATTGCGGCTGTTTTATAATCCACAATTTTCACTTTTCTTAGTAAACCACAAATTACACTATCAAATTGATTTAGATATCAACTTAACTTTGCAATATTATAAGACATAATCCAAATCTTATCAAAAACCATTGATGGTGTTTTGTTACTATCTAATTTCTATACAGAGAATCAAGCCTACAACTAACAATTCTATGAAACACTTCCCTAATTTGTCTTTCCAAAGGATCCAATCCATCTTTCAAACTTTCACATATATTCACAACATCTTCCACTTTAACTCTAACTTCATCTTCTTTATCCTTACTCAAAGGGAACTGCAAAGAATCCGCCAAATCATTTATCACCCTATCACACTTCTCAATCTTCTGAATCTCCTTCAAAAGACCACAAGAGTTCTTCCTCTCCCCATTCTTCGACTCCTCCAAAATCCGCTCGTGGAGCAACGTTACCGGAGCCGCCCATGATAACTTCCATGGAATCGAAAAGTTAAGATGTAATCCCCTATCTTGACAAGGAATTGCAGCCACAAGTGCCCACATTGTAAACAACAAAATTGTACTCATTGTATAAATAGTCAATGCAATACCATTTGAAGCAACAAGATCATTACTCCTAGGAAAACAAAGATTGTTCCCTATTGCTTGTAATTGTCTAATAGCTGACCAATTCGTTGATTCACTCCATGGTCTAAATTGTCCAAATACAGACGAAGACGAATCTCCTCGATGATGACGATCTTTATTAACAATGTTTCTACCAAATGATCTACTTCTAGATGCAAATGAAAAACATTATTAGAATCTTCATTACTATCATCAACCATAACAACAGCCAAATCAACAAGAGCTTTCTTAGCGACGAAATTTGCCTTCACTAATAATTCTTCTATGATCCAAAGCACAAGGAACAATCTCCAATAACTTCTCCCATTGTCTAACCATTTCAACACCATCACTAATAGCATTGCATATATCCAATGCCTTCACACTCCTCTCATAAAACTCACTCACCATACGATCCAAAGGCGGTTTACAAACTATCGATCTATGGTTATGAAGAATCATTCTAAACTCCTCTTGGCAACAAAGGAATATATCTAGAAGCTTCCTAACCCAAGAAAGTGACAACAAATCATTGCTTGAAACAGAAGATAGTTCATTGAACCTATCAGTTACATGCTTCTGAAACAAGTTAAGCTCTTGTTCTAAGCTTGAATTTTCCATAGAGTGAACTTGACTACTACCACGTAGATTCAGAATAGAAGAACCTAGATATTCTGTTGGAAAACGCATTCTTACTTTAACACAAATATCACAGAAGCTTCTTTATATTATAAACATAAAACAATCACAGACCCAGTTATCAAATAGTACAAAAAAATGAATTTTTCTGTCAAATTTGAAAACTTTTTCAGTAAATTAAAATACCCAGATGGAATTTCAAAGACAATTTCCGAGAATGAGTGATTTAACACTCCAGGAACAAAAATTCAACATTCAATTTGGGATTTTAGGGTTTTGAAATTGGGGAAATTGAGGAATGAAAAGATGAAATTGATTGAAAATCCAGGAAGGAAATGGGGAATGGATTGAGGAGAAAGAGGAAAGTGAGAAACTTGATAGAGAAATGGGAGTGGGAATGAGAAGAATTTGGAAATGGGTTGTTGTTATATTGGGGATAATTGGACCGCGTTTAATAACGGTTGTTGAAAAAATGAAATTAGAAAGAGAGAATTAATATGAGATTAACGAGTAGGGATACTCGTTGAGAAAAAGACAATTAAATTTTTCAATTGAAAAAGAAAATTAATAGTTCTTTATTATTGCTATCATCACTATTGTGAAAATAAACTCATACCAACTATTTTATGTTAGTAATGCTCAAAGTAGTAAATAGAACTTAACCAATAGCAAGCAAATAACATGTTAATGAACTTATATGTATTCTAGATGGCTACAAGAATCATGACACTCTCTTATCTTTTACCATTTTCATTTTCAAGCACAAATTTCAAAGATGAGCTTAAGAAACTAACATGAGTGAGTTGCAAAGCTATTTGTGAAGGTATTTCAGCATCATTCATAGAAGCAAAGCTTGTGGGAACAACTAGCATACATAAGTGAGAATAGAGCTAAGAGGTAAATATGAGATAAAAGTACAAAGCTTGTGGGAACAACTAGCATACATAAGTGAGAATAGAGCTAAGAGGTAAATATGAGATAAAAGTACAATTGGCAATGACAACCCTTATTGAGTAAGGGCTATTAGTGGATTTAAGGTTTGTTGAGAATTATAGCTAATCCATATGAGGGAATGCGAAGCTCTATGTGTTGACGTGTTAGAGATATTTATAGATGTTTTTTTTGTGTGCATGGGTTACAAAGTTAGTGAGTAGTTAGTGCCCTAGCTCCATCACCAAGAGGGTGGTCAAGGGAAGATTTATTCTTCCTAGAATCAAGTTAATGCTTCCTAATCGATTATTCAGATTTTCTTTTCTACTTTAGTGCCATGGAATTCTTTTAGCCAATTTTTTCCTATATAAACAATTATTTTATCATTTCAAAATACACTATTTTTTTGAATAAATTACTCTTTTTTCTCAATCCTTCTCGTTCTTTTTATAAGTTTTATTTATTTGTCTTAGTGTTCAACGAGTGAAAAACTTCATCTAGTTGTGTTATGCTGATATTGTCTTGTAATTATTTACAAGAGTTTAGTTCTCTTACGATCTTGTATAATAAATTTAAAAGTTGGAAGTTATACATGTAAAAATCTTCGAATAAGGTTGTTGATTTAAACTTGTATAAAAATTCTAGTTATTTGTTAATGAATGTTAAGTGGAACCTATATAAAAGTTATTGGTGTTTGTGAAAGGTTGTTGGATTGATCCATGCAAAAGTTCAAATTATTTGTGAAAGGTTGTTGGATTGAATGTGTGTAAGAATTCAAATTTATTATTAAGTAGAAATCTTAAGTGAAAGCATTTGGTAATCGAAGTAGATAGTGTGATTTAGGCTGACCCTTGATAATTTATGGTGTGATTTTCTATTTTTTTTATCTCTTTTTATTTCTTTCTTTTCTATCATAAATGATTATCAAATTAAATATTTTTTTAATCCGAATATCACAACATACTTCTTCTTATATTTATATTTAGAGTGTTTTAAGTAATTATAATGTGATTAAAAAGTTTTTAAAAACCTTACACAATCCACATCCCTTTCTATGTTTTTCTCATGTTCAAACAATTGATATCACACAACATTTTAAATGTCTAAAATTCTATGGACAATCATAACTATTACAAATTTACACACAATCGAAAGAGACAAGTTTAAATTTTAATGTTGATGTTCAATTTAAAAATATCAACTTTTTTTAGTTGAACTAGAATTTACAAATTGTAATTCACAATTTTACCCGTCTTAAAGTAAATAAAATCTTATTAACTATTATCAAGTTTTAAATGAGGATTTTTTCCAAACCACATATCTTTAATTGGAGATTATATATCGGAATGTGTAGTTACTTGAAGACAATTTTTTAATCTGTTTGATATTTTTTTTAAGCTCCACGTGAAATTCAAAAAATATTCTTAAAAATTAAAATTTTATTTTTGGCGTGCATCATTTTTAAGTTGTATTTACACAAAATCGGAAATGTACTTCTAGTACAAAATTAAAAATACATTTTCAGTTACTAACATAAGAATCTATTTAATACATAAAATTAGAATGAGTTCTTTGCCAAATTTGTCAAGTGTCATTCTCTCATGACTTCTTCTATTTTTATTTTGGCTATAAATGGGAATTTTCTATTAATATAATTTTATTATTTTAAATTTAATTTTTTATGTCTCTCATGAATATCAACACAGATACAACGTTCTGTACATGATAACCTTATTTTAATTTTAATTTTTTATGTTCTCATGAATATCAAGACACACATACAACGTTCTATACATGGATAGCCATTCAATTTCCACCGCCAATCAATTTTTCGACTGCCCTGCAACCGTTCACTTCCTTTCCTCTTCCCCAATTATCATGTTTTTCTTCTACTATAGCCATTCAATTTCCACCGCCAATCAATTTTTCGACTGCCCTATGCAACCGTTCACTTCCTTTCCTCTTCCCCAATTATCATGTTTTTCTTCTACTAAGTTTTTCTATTTTCCAAAACCTGATTCATCTATTCTCCATTTTTCAAACCCTATTTATTTCTCTATCCAAACCCAGATCCAGACATTCACGGAGGAAGAATAAGATGAATATAAAGTGCCATGGATGAACAACAACGTCCAATGGAATTTCATGACCGAAGAGGAGAGTAAAAACCATGGATCGGAATTGGAGCAAGTACAACTACAAAACGAAGGAGTTAAGAGAATACAAAGCGGATATATTAGGTCACCCGTTTTACGATCAGTTGTTATCCACTCATGTTCTGTGTCTCCGAATTGCGACGCCGGTGGACCAGCTCCCGAGAATCGATGCTCAACTTTAACAAAATCAACGCGTTCTTCACAAATACTCTTCCATTGGAGCTTGATTACTTTATGGTAATTCTTTTCTTCCTTTAAACCCTCACTCTCTCTATCTCTTTTTCTAAAACGAAAATCACTGAGATTCACAGTTTAATTTGAGATGAATTTTACTCTTTTTATTCTTTAAGTTTATGGCTTTATTTCATAATTTTCAGTGATTAATTACTAATTTTTGTATTTTCTCCTAATTTACTTCTTATAGTCCTCAACTTCTTAGTTGAATTCGAAGTATCTGTTTATTTGACTCAATGAATTCTCAATCTTTCTTTTCTTGTTGTTTGGACAAAGGAAATGGAATTGAGACATTATGGGTTGGTAAATTGGGTTCATTAGGAGTTGGTAGTTTCTCCTTGTAAAATTAAAATATGCATTTAACTTTGATTTATGTTCAGTTGTTGTTTATTTTGTCCGGGAAGATATTTTTCAGTCGGTTGGTTTTCCTTCGGTTGGAAATGCTTTAGCTAGTTACAACACTTCAATTCTGTCGTATGGCCAAGTATTATTTCATGTTTGTTGTATTATTGCAATATTTTGGTAGTAAAATTATTATTGACTATTGATTATAGTAATAGATCAATTATTGATAATTGATACATCATTTTCCTTATGGAAAAAAAATATTTGTTTGTCTTCTGTAAATGGTGGAGGGAGTTTAGATGGGATGGGAGAATAATGGTGGTTCATATCATGCAAGAATAACAAAACAAATGTATTGCTATCTCACACGTTTAATATCATGTATAGTTGATGTTTATTCATCAGTTTAACTAAGTGATGGTAATTTCAAAATCTTCTTTTGCAACTATGTCTTTCAAAATAGTTCATTTCCCTGATTTGATGATGCATTAATTATGCCTCTATTAGCTAAAATATAAAACTGCATTAATTATGTCAAAGTTGATGGAGTTTTTCGTTATTCCAGGTAACTATAACATTTTCATTCTCATTTATATGTGATTCAATTATATTTTGATTGAAAATGTGTCCAATCCAATAATAATAAATCAATCATAGAATATAATAAAGCAAGATGAGTTATTTCAATCAATCATATAATAAAGGGTTAAATAAGTTTTTGGTCCCTATAAATATCTCAAATTTCGTTTTTAGTCCCTCTAAAATTTTCCTTCAAAGAATGGTCCTCCTAAAATTTTAAATTTTAACTTTTGGTCCCTCGGGGCAAAACCGTCGTAAAAACCGTCGCTAAATTAAATATTGTCGCTAAAACCGTCGCTAAATTAAAAATCGTCGTAAAAACCGTCACTAAATTGCAGGAGGGACCAAAAGAAGAAAAATTTTAGAGGGACTAAAAACGAAATTTGAGATATTTATAAGGACCAAAAACTTATTTAACCCTATAATAAATCATTCATATGTTGGTTGATACAAAGAAGATTTTAATTAGCTGTTTTTTTTTTCAAACATATTTTTAAGTTATTATTTTGGTTTACATGACCCAGAATGAACCATTAGATCATTCTACTATATCAAATTCTTTCATCATTTGAAATTCATGTCTGTTGTTCTTAACTATCAGATTATAGAAAATAGAATTGAGAATTTTGTTAGGTGTTGACTCATAAATTCCAACTTTGGAACTTGCTGAAGAAAATGTTGCAATTTAGACAAGATGTAGTCCGCAGAACACGACTAAATTTCAGTGGTAAGATCTCAATCTTGTTCGTAGACATTTGTAATTTGTGCATTTTGAGGGTTTATTTACCTCTATTGATAACATATATTAATAACACTTACAAATGTTGTCGTTCTAATTTGCTACACTCCCGGGTAATATCAAACATGTATTAAGCCTTCAACTAGTATGATTAAACTGTTTCAGTGGCCATATATATGGCGTTATTTCATGCAAGACCTGCTGCTGTTGATTTGCAATTGACAAGAAAACAGGTGAGCTTAGCAGAATGGCCATTGAACGACTAAAGAAGGAAATGTTGGATCACATATTGTTGTGTAGTTAAATGATGCTAAGTAGTAGAAGCTTTGGTGGTTGCTAGTCAAATTAAGTGAAAAAGGTTACTGCATGTATCAAAAATAGGTATGAATGTGTGAAATTATTTTTTTGTATATGCGTGCCATGTATTATTTTGAGCTCTAATTATTGTTTGGGTTCTATTTAATTTTTACACACTTAAAGTTTATATATTATGAGATATTTTTACTTTGAAATTCTTAGCCAATTTCTTTTCATATTATTATGTATGAAGCAAATATTTATCCAAAGTAAAGCAATATCCATGTTTGTAAAAAGATGCATATTAAAGTAAATGTTTATATATAAAATTATAATTTTATAATAAATAATAAAAGCGTATTATATTATTTATTGATACACCTTAAGCTATTTTAATAAATTATCTTATTTAAATTATTAAAATAAATTGTAAAGTTTGTATCAAATATCACAAATTATTTTTAATCTATAATTAAATCACTCAATTATATTTTTGGAATTGTATTTTTAAATTATTGAGTGACTATTTAGATATTTAATTAGGAAAATAAAACAAATTTTTATCCTTATTTATATATTTTTATTTGTATTATTTATATAAAATATTTTTTTATAGATAATAGATTAAATTGTTTTAATTAATATTATATATTAACATAAACAAATTATACCTCACACAATTATGTGTATTCGATAAACACAATTTTCCTTTATACTCATTTTTAATATTTACCTTGATTAAGATTAATTAAATATTTTTAATACCTTAATTGAATGCTTTTGATTTTATTTATTGTTCTTCTATTTTTAATAATTATGGAAAGGCAGAGTTTGAGCTAATTTGTATACATTGTTCACTAGTTATCATAAAGAAAAATTCACATTTTAATGACATTTATGTTATATTTTTTATGAATAAAGAAAAAGTACATATTAAAATACATATTTAAATAAATAACTATAGTACTATATTTAAAAAATAACTATAGTATTATATAACTTGATTTTTTGTTGGCTATTACATAAAAAATAAAAATATAATAAAGTGTTCTTTATTATATTTTTATAAAATATATAGTATTGGTTATTCTGTTATTTTTCTTTCTTATTGTTAATTTTTTTTTATATATATATATAAGTGATTTTTTATGATTAATATGCATTAATAATAATTAATAGTGTGATAAAAATGAAAATAATGTATTAGATTTGTTAAGGGAATGAAATTAAACATTAAGAAGAAAAGTGACAGTAAAATTTATAATTCTAATTTAAATTGTAATTGGAAATTCTAATAAATTGAAAATTTAGTATAAATGAATGGTTTATAAATAAAAATCTATTATTAAACACATCAAACATGTTTGGAAACGTGATTGTAGGTCAAATTACTTTTTGGAAACGTGATTGTAGGTTAAATTACTTTTTTGGCAATTCAAATTAATTGAAAAATGAGTTAATTGAATACATTTAAAACATCAATTTTACGGGATACATTTAAAACATTAATGAATTAATTCAATTTTATTTTGGTTTTTAAAATTTATTTTTGAATTAGAATGTAATTGTTTTTTTTTTACCATTTCTATAATAATTAATCTAATCTATTAAGTATGACCTCTCTTACATAAACGAATATTATATATTTAATGAAATATGATATTATGGCATGATACAAGAAAAAATAAAATAGACTAGAAAAAATTTATCTTTTTATGATAAAATGTTAATATTTATACTAAAAAGTTGATACAAATATTTATTTTTTATTAAAAATCATGAGACAATTATGATAGATGAATGCACAAATTTCTTATAAAAACATAAATTTGTTATTTTTTTATATGTTTTATATACATTTTTAACTACCAGTACATTAAAAAAATTTATGCATATTATTGATAAAAAAGATATTATATAATAAATTATAATCTTATTATATCTTTATTTATAAATTATAAGTACTTCTAAAATATTATTATTTTTATTTAAAATTTTTTTAACCCGTGCTTTGCACGGGTCTAAAAACTAGTTGTTGTTATAACAAAAAAAAAATGGTATTAGGTACTTGGGGTGCATATATTTTTTGTGAATTTTTTAACCCACCTCATAAAAGGTGGGGCATACCCAGTGAAAACCCCAAAATACCCTTCAAAAAACCAAAAATTTATTTATTTTTTGAAATTTTTGAGTGAAACCGGAAGTATGCTTCCAGTATGCATCATATATTGAATTTATTCCAAATTTGGTCTCACTTGTTCTCACTTTCTGAAATATTTGAGTGGAACCGAAAATATACTTCCGGTATGCACCATATTTTGAATTTATTCCAAATTTATACATGCTTTATGTAAAAAATACATACTGTTTAAAATCGGAAATATATTTCTGATTTACACCCGACCTTTTTCAACGTGATTTTCATTATATATAGTGCTTACCGGAAATAAATTTCCGATTTTCCGAGGGCAAAAATGAAATTTTATAGGGGTGGGTAAGAAGGACATGAGGTGAGTTAAGAAATTTACTATTTTTTTTATAAATAAAACGGAAGTGTATTTTCGGTTTGTACTAGAAATGTATTTTCGATTCTGTTTTTTACTTTTTGAAGGGTGTATTTTAAAATGATAAATTATAAATGTATAAGGTGCGAATCAGAAGTATCTTTTTAGTTTTCCAAAGACATTTTTAGAATTACATAGAATATTTTTCACCTATATGAGATGGAATAAGAAATCCCCGTAATATGTTTATTATAATAAAAAATGATGGTAGTAGTTTATTGAGACGTGAAAATATTTGTGAAAAAATTTGAACAGAGTTACAATGTTGGACCTTGACTTGGTCTAGCACTGCTTCATCCATCGAGAATTTAATTTTTTTTTCCTGCAGTAAGATATGGTCAAAATATGACTTTCTTACCTGAAGACAATGCAACATTTATAGCGCCAATTAGGATTTGTGATTTTGGTGTAACATTCAATTGTTTTGCATCATATATGTGGTATGGTCTCCATCAATATTTGCAGTAAAATTAATGGTGATCAAAAGGATTATGGGAAGGAAAGTAAATGGATGTACATTGTAGTTATATCTTAATCGTTTTGTTGGACAGTAATATTACTCTGTTTTTAAATAAACATATTAGAGAAATTCAACTCACGGGTCAAAAAAATAGAGCATACAAAGAACTTATATTAATGTTTTAAAAATCAGAATTATATGGATCACCAAATTAAATTAAATAATTTAGTTGAATAAACTAATTTTTTTTAAAAAAATTATATAGTTATTAAACTGGTCAAATTAGATCACGTTGTTTTTATTAAAAATTACGGATTCTATAAAATTTCAAAATATGAAAATTACATCAATTTGTTTTTAAATTTAAATTTTAAATATAATCATCACACAAAAAAAAAATTTTAAATTTAAATAATTTTGAATAAAATCTAATTGTAATATAGATTGATAACAAAATAACTAAGACGTCTAATATATTTAATTCTTAAAATTGTTTCAAATAAATTTTAAATAAAGTTTAATTGCAAAATATATTGAATAACAAAATAATTGAAATGTCTAATAAATTTAATTCTTAAAGATTATTCAAATAAATTTTAAACAAACTTTATTTATATTTTAATATTTTTTAATAGTTAAATATTTTTTAGTCCTTATAAATATTTTTATTCTTATAAAAAATAACATATTTTAGTTCCTATAAAATTTTTATGCAAGCAATTTTAATTTGCGCTATTTTCTAAAATTTTAAAAATTGTTTAATTAAATTTAAATTCATAAATAATTTTTTCATACACAATTATAATACTATAAAATATATTTTAATAAAATTTTAATTTTTTTAAATGAGAAGAATTAAAAAATAATTTTTTAAATTTTAATAGTTAATGATAAAAATAATGAAAATATAGATTTAGAAATCAAATTTTTAGTTTGTTTTCGAAGAATTTTTTATAACGTTCTAAACATATATATACAAAATAATTGTTTAAAAATACACATTGGTTCAATATAATGGACTAAAACTATGTACATAATAATTTTGTAAAGACCAAAACGTTGAAATTTTTTTATTCGAACAAAAATAATATTTGATAATTTATAGGACCAAAAACATATTTAATTTTTTAAAAAATTATCAAAACGAAGTCGTTTTGTATAAAAAAACAAATATTTAACCTTGGATTCACCGATTTTTATTGATTTTGGCATGTTCTAACCGATTCAATAACTTATTCGATCCAACAATCAATCAAATCGAAGACCCTTTCAATTCTTAATTTAATGATCTAATTTGATTTGAATTTTAAAACATTAATTTATATAGAGTGACACACCTCAATTTACAAATTGATTTTGTAAAAATGAATTAGGTGAAACTCTAATCTATGTCTGCTATTGTTTTGAGTGACTCACTATTTATATTATATACACACCAAATCCAATAATACATTGTATTGAAAAAAACTCAAATTTGACATTTATTAAAGATATATTAGAGAAAGGTTTATATACTCCTAGAGCTTGCTTTTTCTGTTGGAGAAAATGGTGTCACACGAAGCGTTAAAGCTTGCTTTTTTTCTATTAGAGTTTTGATTTCCTTTTTACTTCATATGATATCTACACATTTAAAAATCATTAAATGACTTAATTAAAAATACATGTGTATAACTTCAACAACATTAATTAATACACAAGCAACTAATAAGACAAACTAAATTACCATTACTTTAATAGACCGAAAAACTAACTAAATTAATTCCAATTCTTCAATTTTGATTAACTAACTTATTTTCCATTTCATAAATTAGAGAATCAAAATTATCTGATAATAATTTTGTGGAGCAATTAGTGATTAACTAGTAAAAAATGTATGAAAACTAGATTTTAGTGATCTCAAATTTTACATTTTTCTAGATCTTCTATGCCTAACAAAGATAAATACTACAGAAGCAAGTAACGCTGATCCTGCTATAACCAATGGAACTAACAGTTTCTTTGATATTTTTGCATTGTTCTTTTTCTCTCCACATGTTTCATCTTTGTCTTCTTTTTGTTCCTCATGCACTTGCTCATAGTCTTTTTCTTCTTCTATTTCTTGTATTCCAAGTTTTGTTTCTTCATCTTTGTTTATGCATTGTTCATCTTCTTTGTTATTTGTTTTTTCTGCTCCTTCAACTTGTAATTGTTGAGTGCTTAATGTGCTTGGAACCTTTGATTGTTGAGCCACTTTTTCTTTTGCATGAGTAGCTTTATCTCGTGCTTCATCTTCTTTAGAAAAGGTTGCTTCTAGTGCAAGAATGCTCCTTTCTCCTTCCTTTTCGTCTTGTAGTTCTTCAACCTTTGGAGTTTCATTGTTCATGTTTGGTGTCCTTGTTAATTCTTCTGAGTTTCTTTGATCTTCATGCACTTTTTCTGATACCCTTTTGGATCCACTAGCAAACTCAGACTGTGGAGTTATTTCCTCCATTTTAGTCTTGTTTTCTTTTTCACTCTTTGCAACTTTTTCTGCTTCAACAGTTTTTGGTGTTTGAAATCCTTTCTTATCATTCTTCTCCAGCAGATATTGTCGATCTCTATCGTCTTTTTGTTTTCTAAATTCTATCACCTTTGGAATTTCAGTGTCCATTTTTGGTGGCTTTGTTGATTCATGAGACTCTTTCCTTTCAACTTTCCTTGTTGGAGTTTTAGAAGTGGCTTCTTCTGATTCTCTCTTTAGAGCCACTTTATCTGCAGCCACTTCTAGTGCTGTAGTGCTCTCTTTGCAACGAAATGGTTCTTTTGGAGATGGAATTTGATTTTCTTGTAGCTTATCAACCTCATCTTTTGGTTCAACTATTTCTTTTTCTTTTGAATGAGTAGTAGTAATTTGTATTCCTTCTTTTGAAATTGTCATGTCGGGTACATTAATGTACCTTTCCTCCTCCTTTTCTTCTTGTAGTTCTTCAACCTTTGGAATTTCATTGGTCATGTTTGTTGCTATTGTTAATTCATGTTTGGTGGATTCTTCTGATTTGCTTTGGTGTTCTCTCTTTAGATTTTCATGCACTTTTTCTGCCACCATTTTGGATCCACTAGCCTTGTCAAACTGTGAAGTTTTTTCCTTCATTTTAGGCTTCTTGTCTTCTTTGATTTTTGTTGTTGTGAGTGTTGAATCATCTTTAGTTTCTTCACTGTCTGCAACCTTTAACCCTTCCCTTTTCTTCACAACTTTTCCTTTTTCGACATTCTTTGGTGAAAATTCTTTTGTTGTTTCATGTTCTTCAATAACATGTTCTGACAGTTTAGCTCCTTCATATGTCACGGTTTTCGGTGCATTAACCTCTTGTTGTTCATAGTCTCTTTTAGTTTTCATTTCAGCTACATCATTCTTTAGCCTTTCATCTGATGATTCTTCTTCTCTCTTGGAACGCTCTTTCTCCCGTGTTGTTTTCATTGTTTCATGAATCCATTTTTTCTTATCAACCTTTTCAATACCAGATTTTGCAATTTCACCATCTATCTTACACTTCTCACCAGTAACATTTTGAGTTATTTTGTATTCTTTGAACATATCTTTTTCTTCAGTCTCTACTTTTCCATCATCTCTTGCCGCATTTTCTTGCTCTCTATCGTCGATTTTCTTCTTAGGCTCATCAGTTTTCTCTTGAAATGTTTCCCCTACTTGGTTACGAGTGCAATTTTGTCCTACTTTTGGTTTCTTTGGACCAGAAACTTCTTGGTTCATACTTTCATCTTTTGTTTCATATCTCTCATTGCTTTCAAATTTTGTATCCAACACCTTTGTCTTCAATTTCTTATCCTTCGGGTTCTCATAACCGAACTCCTTAAATCCGATACTTACTACCGAATGAGATTCTCTCTCGGGACTTCTTATTCTTTCCATATCAAACTCATGAAGTTCTTCTTTTGTCATAGACTCACCAAAATTTTGTTCCTCTATATCATTCCTCAAACCTTCATTTGCTTCCACCTGTTCAACTTTTTCACTCACTTCTTTGTTTCTATTCATTTTCTTCGTAGTCTTTTCATTATTTGCACCTTTTTCCTTGGCATCTTGAGTTTGATTCATCACTTGAAACTTTTGTGTTTTTCTTCCATCAACTATTCCAATACCAACATTCTCTTTCTCAATAAACTCATCAAAAGACTCAAGTTTGTGATTCCTAATTTCTTTCTCAGTTCTGTCATCAAAAGGCTCATTTGCAGCTTTACTTGCTTTTGATCTTCCTTCACTCGTCTCTTCTTGCCAAAAACATTCATCTCTTTCCTTTGTTGTGTTTTTCTGGAAACCTTTATCTTCTTCATTTTGCATCTTCTCATTCACTTGATTCACAAACTCTTCGGTTTTTTCACCCTTTTCATTGACATCTTCAATTTCCTCCTTCTCTTGAAACTTGTGTGTGATCTTTGTTGATCCTTCTCCTTTCAACTTCACTATACCATATTCAATTTTATCTCCTTCATCTTGAACTATTGCCTTAGTTCTCTCCTTGATTTCTTCTTCTTGCAACTTCACTTTCTTCACAATTAGTACAACATTTTCATTCTCATTGAGGCCTTTCATTTTCTCAATCTTTCTATCATTTAGTTCCTCTCTTGTATCAATTTGAGAGTCTAACATTTTCATTGAGAAACCTTCTTTTGCATCCTTGGTATCTAGAGATCTTCTTTCACTTGCATTGTTGGGCAAATAATAATCTTTTCCCTCTGTTAGACCTTTCTCGAAGTCTTCATCTTCTTCATTTTGTTTCTTATTATCAACTTTCTTCCCAGACGTTACGATTTTTTCACCCTTTTCATTGACATATTTACTTTCCTCCTTCTCTTGAAAACTTCTTCTATCAACAGGGATCTTTGCAGGTCCCTCATCTTGGACTATTTTAGCCTTAGTTCTCTCCTTGGATTGTTTTCCTTCCACCTTTTCCATCAAACTTTCACTTTCAACCAATGCTTTTTTAGTAACCTCTTTTTCTTCTTCCTCCTTTGCTACATTGAATCCTTTACTTTCATCTATATCCGCAACTTTCTGTTTCAACTCTCTTGTCACATTCTTTGAGACTTCATCCATTTCGTTTGCAGTATTCTCCTTTGCATGTTGTTGACCACTTTCCTTAATTTCATTCTCATTCTTTTCAATTTCCTCATGCATTGTCTCTCTTGTATTTCCTTTCTTTGTTTTCACATGCATCCTTTTGAATCTTTCACCTTCACCCTTCTCCTTAAAATATTCAATCTCTTTGTCCACCGTTTCTTCTTTCACATTTTTGGATTCTTGAATCTTTTGAACATTCAATCCTTCACTTTCATCAAAGCTACTTTTAGGTAAGATTTTAGGAAACTCTTCATTTATTTTTACGACTTCCTTCTGGCCGACATCTCGGAACAAGGTTTTTTGAACATCTTCATTGACTTCAAAATGCGTCTTTTCGGAATCCATTCCTCCATTATTCTTCTCTTTAGTGCTTTTAGTTTTCTCCATTTGTAGAACCCTAGGTTCTCTGTATTCATTTTGGTTTATACAACCAATGTTTCTATGAATATGATCAACAACATTTTGTTCCATACTTTCTTTCAATACTTCATTAAGTCTTTCCTTAGAGTCATACTTTGTTCCTCCAACTTCCTTTTGTTTTGACTCTCCACTTTGTTGAATCAAAGACTCCTCAAAAACTCTTTGGCCTGAATCTACAATGTTATGTGAGATACTTTCCTCATCTTGTTCCGTTGAATTACTTCTTTTCTTGGATTCTTCTTTATCTTCTACTTCGTCCTCGTTTGCAACATTGAATACTTTACTTCCTTCGATCTTCGCATCATGTTGTCCACCTCCCTTGATTCCATTCTCACTCTTTTCAATTTCCTCCTGCATTGTTTCTCGTGTATTATTGACTTTCATTTCTTCCACATCCATACTTTTAAGTCTATCATCACCTTCATCCTTCTCTTTAAAATATTCAATCTCTCTTCCCTTTCCTTCGACCATACTTTCTTTGACATCTTTGGTTTCTTGCATTTTTAAAACATTCATTCCTTCACTTCCCTCATGAGAACATTTAGGAGCATTCTTAGAAAACCCTTCACTTATAATCATCTTTCCATCAAATCCTTCTTTATTAGAATTATTCCCATTTGGTTCTTCATCTTTAGTTGCCCTCTTAGGCCTCCTGAAGTCCTTATAATCATCATCATTGGCTTCAGAAGTTTCAAGTTTTGATACTTTCATTGCTTCAAATGGTTCCATGCTACTTTCTTTCCCACTTTCTTTAATAACTTTTGTTTTCTCAATACTTTTATTATTTCGTCCTTTTTTTGTATCAACCGATGAATCTAACATTTCCTTTGGAAAAACTTTGGCAACATTGCTTGCTTTTGATATTCCGTTGCTTGTCTCTTCTTGCAAAACTCTTTCATATTTATTCTTTGTTATGTTTTTGTGGAAACCTTCATTTTCTTCATTTTGTAACTTCTCATATTTGTCTCTATTCACTTTCTTCTTAGGCTTTTCTATATTTGCACCCTCTTCATTGACATATTCATCTTCAGTTTGGTCAATCTCTTGAAACTTTTGTGTTTTTCTTCCATCAAATAGTCCATTATTTACATTCTCTCCCTCAAAAAGCTCATTTGGTTCAACATGCATATTTGTACAACCCTCTCCTTTCCACTTCACTATACTATGTTTATTTTTATCATCCTCATCTTGGACTATTTCTTGAGTTTTCTCCTTGTATTCACCTCCTTCCATAATTAAACTTTCATCTTTAACTAATGCATCATTGGTAACCTCATTTTGTTCTTCTTCGTTCGCAAAATTGAATTCTTTACTACCTTCGGTCCCCGTAAACATTTCATGACCCCTTTCCTTAAGTTCATTCTCACCCATCTTTATAGATCCATCTCCTTTCAACTTCACTATACTATATTCGTCCATGTCCTCCTTTTCTTGGCGTATTTTAGTTTTGTTCTTGTATTCCCCTCCCCCCTTTATTAAACTTTCATTTTCAAGTAATGCTTCTTTGCTAACCATGTTTTGTTCTTCCTCATTCTCAAAATTGAATCCTTTACTTCCTTCGATCCCCGCAAATTGTTCACTACCACTTTCCTTAAGTACATTCTCACTTTCTTCAATTTTCTCCCGCATTGTCTCTTTTGTATTATTTTCTTTCTTTTCTTCAACGTGCATCCTTTCAAATCTTTCACCTTCACCCTTCTCCACAAAATATTCAACCTCTTTGTTCACCATTTCTTCTTTCACATTTTTAGTTTCTTGCATCTTTTCAACATTCGACCCTCCCTCTTCCTTTGAAGTACTTTTATGTAAGTGCTTAGGAAACTCTTTCTTCGTAGTCACCATTCCATCATCAAACTCTTCCTTACCACCAAGCTTTTCTAAAACACATTCTTGATCTCCATCTTTAGTTTTCTTCTTACGATTTGTCATTTCCTTTTGAAAATCGTGATTGGCTTCAAAAGGAAACTTTTCTAACACTTTCATTGCTTCAAATGCTTCCAAACTATTTTCTTTCTCACTTTCTTCAAAATGTTCTTTAGAGTCTTTTTGTTTTGACTCTCCACATTGTTGAATCATGGACTCTTCAAAAACTCTTTGGCTTGTATCTACAATGTTATGTGAGATACCTTTACCAATATCTTTTACCTTACTATCTTCACTCCTCGAGTTAAATTCTTCTTTTTCTTTTATTGTCCCTCCAACTATGTCCCTATTAACATCATCATGCTTCTTGTTAGCACTACTAATATCCATCTTTTGATCCTCAAACTCTTTATCTTTTCTTGTATCTTCAATTTTGTTTGAGATGGGTACACCAAGACCTTGATCTCGTTGTGATATCTTCGTCACTTCATATTCATCTTTTCCACCCTTTCCTCCCACGCTCTCTCCATTTCCATTTTTGATCCTCAATTTAGAATCTCCAACTTCTTTTTCTATTGTTTCTTCATTTCTATCCTTTTTGGTTTCATTAAGCATCTTCTCCATATTTTCTAATGTCTTCAATGCTTCATGTCTTTCCTTTCCATCCTTTTCTCCTATATCTTTTACCTTACTATCCTCAACCCTCAAGTTAGATAGTTCTTTTTCTTTTAAATCTTTTTCTCCTATGTCCTTAGTAACATCATCAATTCCATTTCTAATCTCTCCATTTCCATCCTCAATTCTCAACTTAGGTTCTCCAACTTCTCTTTGTGTTGTCTCTTTATTAAATTTCTTGTTGGTATCATCATCAAGCACTTTTTCTATGACATTTTCACTTCCTTCCATATGTTGAAATTCTGAATCTTTTGTCCGTTTTTGGCTTGTCTCTCCAACGCTACTAGAGACATGATCAATTTCACTTTTCTCTAGGTGTGATTTTCCTTTGTCAAAGTATTGTTCCTTAAATTCTTCAATCTTAAGACCACAAATCCCTTTGACCAATTTTGGCATGACAATATTCATCATCCACCTCTTCATTGTAATTTGCTTTGATCTTATCCAAATTCACACCATGAGGAATTTTGAAAACCTTATTGAAACCTTTAACATCAACCACTTTCCTTTGCATTACCCATCCCATCATCACCATTTCTTGAATTGGTTTCTTTCCATTAATTGATATCTTACTCCCATCTTTACTAATCTTGATGTCAATGTTATTTCTCTTATAACCTGTGTTTGCATGGATATTTTACCAAAATATATAAAGTAAAATATAAAATTCAAAATAAAATATAAGGTAAAGCACTATTAAAAAACATGTCAAACCAAATCGAACGACGATTGAATCAAAGTGAACTTAAAATATTTAAATTGTTATGTTTGATTAGTGAACTGAATCGTGTTTCACAAACAGTTTTAGAATTGAACTAAATAATAAATAAATATAAATTTTGCATGAATTAAAATCAAAATTTAATAATTTTATTGGATCAAAAACAAATATAAATTTAAAAGAATACAAAAGATACAATGATAGAAGAAATTGACCTTTTAGATTGGCAGTGAGGATGAACATGGTGTTGGTTTCTCTAGAATGAAAAACTGGTCCCGCATCCTTCATAAATTGATACTCAGAGATGGAACCAATGTCATCTTTAGTTTTAGTGATTTTGAGTCCTAATTCTAGCTCCATATTTGTTGTTGCTGAATTGTTTTCTTAGAAAAACAAGGGTTAAGAAATGGTGCAAAAGAGAAAAAAGGTTAGAAATTTGATGCTTCTATCTTAGTCTAATAGTTTCTGCAAAAAGGAAAAGCATATATTCTTTTCTCCCTCATGTAGCTAATGTGGATGGTGTCGGTAGAAAATTTGAGGCTGCTTAAAAACGGTTTGTATCTATTGTATTTCTTTTGATTTATAAAATAGTAATGGCTTGAACTCAAAAAAAAAAAAAAATAGTGATGGGTTTTGTTGCATGCTTGATATAATAAAACTAAATATTATGACACAAATTTGAACCTAGACAATATAAATTATTCCAATTTTTTTTACAATAATTTTCTCTTTCATTTTCAATCAGAGAGAAAAAATTAGTCTTAGATTAAATATCAATTATATATCAATCATATTTAGGTTTTAGGTTTAGGTGAGAGGGCAGTTCAAAACCAGTTGAAGTAAGAGTTAAAAGTAGGAGTGTGTATATGGGTTGGGGCAACTTATAAAATTCGATTAAATTTATTCAAAAAATTAAAAAAAAAATGGGTTGAATCGGATCATTGGGTGGATTTGAGAAATTAAAACGTAATCTCCTAAATTAAACATAACACCCTCAACTATTATTTCATTATATTTGTTGAACTACAAATAATTTTCGAACGAAATTTTCAGTAGAGGGTTTGAAATTTCAGATACACCCCTACAAAAATTTCTAGTTTATATATTAGTGTATTTAAATTTTTGGTATTCTAGAAATTTCAAATTTATTAGACAGTATCGAAAATTTGAGTTATACTCGTCAGTATCTTATAATTGATTATACAAAGTTGAAAAACTGCAATTGTTTTTATTTAGAAGGAAAACCACAAGAGTTAGCTCTCGTAGACAAAGATGTTTTCTCCCTACTCTATGGGAGTACGAAGGTGGCTGATAAGTGCCAAAATATAGTTATTTTGTATATACATTTTGTGGTACTTATCCGTTCTTTTGTTGATATTCAGTTGAATAATCCCGACTTTTTGTTGTAAATACGTTTTATTGCATTTTGTGTACGTATTGTACCGTTTGATTAGTTTTGTATATATTTTGTAGGTATTTGTTGCATTATTGGAGTATTGAGAATAAAATCCAAATGGAACTCCAAGATGCATTTTTGATCGAATAAAGAAATAAGGCTTGAAGGTGGAAGCCACAAGAAAAGCAACAAAAGTTGTTGTCTGGGCAATTTCTCCAGACGAGGGCCTTGCGTCGTCGGGCGACGGTGCATATGAAGAAGTTGGTTTCGCTCTGACTTGTTTCGCTTTTGGCTGCCGGGCGAGGAAATAAAGATTTCGCCGGGCGAGGCTGACCTTCACCGGGCGAAGGTAGATATTTTTGGTCAGTTGAGAACGTGGCTTAATTTGGGCCAAGCTAAATGAAGATTCGTCGGGCGATGCTTTTAGTTTGTCGGGCGAAGCTGCGTAACCAGATTTTCTTTATACTTTCATTTTCATTTCATTTTTTATGTATGGTTTTGGTGGGTGAAATTCTTGCTCCCAATTTCATCACCATTATAGTTTTCGATAGCTTAGCTTAGAAAAAAACACTAAGGTCTTGCTAACAGATGATTGAAGGTGGATTGCTCTTTGATAGGTGTTGACAAACCGGTGTAAATGGGTCGTTTATCTCCTCTCTTCTCTTTGTATTTCTCTATTTTGTTGGTTGTGTATATATATTTACTCTGAACTTATGTATATTTATCGCCTATAGTGTTGTATAAAGTCTGCTTTATGAATCTGTGTCGGTAGTTGTCTTAGGTTTTTACTCTGTGTTAGGGATTTGAGCTTGCTAGAGATAGTTGCTTAGATTCTTACCTAGGATAATTATATGTTAGTTTCTGAATGCTAGAAATGGATTTAGAGCTGACATTCACCATAGAGTATCTGATCTTAATGCCTCTATAATGGTGAAGTATGCCAGAGATGGGTATAGAGGTGACGCAGTTGACTTCTGGTTGTTGAGATAGGCCATACATGACTATCGAGGTGATTCGGGAGGATTCTCAATTTAGGTTAGAAATAGCTTAGGTTGTGAGAGATATGTGATGACACGGAGGAGTATCGTAGGCCGAGTATGACATGGGTGGTATATTTAAGTCTATGACGGGTAGTGTGCATTCGTTCCGGACAAGCTGTTTATCCTTTATACTTTTTAGTTCATTTAATTCCTGTCATTTATTTTCAACTCATTCAATCTCAAACTCATTAACGGTAGAATTGTCGAACGACGAATCAATAACCAATCTCTGTGGACACGATACAATATAACCTAACCGGTATATATCACCCGGTAAAAATAATACCAAACTTTTTGCTTTTTGCTTTATCGCTTCAACAAAATGACGTCGTTGTCGGGGATTGGTTTTATTGTTTCTGTATTGCGATAATTCAGTTGTTTTTGAGTTTTGTAATTATTCTATATGTTGTATAGACTTTGTATATGAATTTGTATATTGTTACTTGTACATGTTGTGTGTTTCCTTTCCATACTTGTACATATGTATGTTTTTCCTTGTTTTCAAGTATTATTGTAAGTTGTCTCGTATTTGTAACATTTGTTGTGTGTTTTTTAGGACAATTTCTTTAGGTTTGCGCGGTATGGCAATACCATGGCATGACGAGAGGAGGTTACTAGTGCCCGCACAATAAAGGCGTCGAGCTTACGACGTAAAGAAAACATGTTTTGTTTATGTTTGTTTACGTGTGTGGTGGCTTGTGTTTTAACAAGTTAAAACAGGACTTGCTCTTAAGTTCAAACCTTCACTTTTCAACTTGTTAATTCATTTTCACCAAGTTTTTGTATCGTTATTTTCTTTTGTTTTGTTATGTAATTTGTTGTTTTTCCGCAAGCTTGTTGTGTTTAGCTTGAGTAGTTTTGTTGGATGTAAATATTGTACATTTTATTTTTTTTTAACTCTTTTGTTGTTGTTTGTACTCAAATTTTGATTTGGTAGCTTAAGGTTGCAATTTGGTGATTTTCTGAGTTTGATCGTTTCAACTCGCGGATGTATGGTAATGATAGTTTCAAAGTTGGTACACGTCAGGTACTCGTTTATCGCTTTCTATAACATAACATGTTTAGGAAATTTATCATTTGTATAATTACCATGCCATTAATTCTTTTTGCATTACTTTCTCATGAATTGAATCACTTTAGTACACCCCTTTTAACCATAAATGTGAGGAAGCTTTCCAGTGTTTACATATGAGAGGCCACAATTCTTGTTTTAAATGGATTTTATTATGCTTAGTCTTTTATTTTATGTTGATTGTATAATTGCAAGAAAATGATCAAGGCATTTTGTTTCATTTTGAGAACAACTACCTTAGCTAAATATTCAATTCACCTTGTGAATGTGTGAACCTTTGTTAACCCCTTTGAGCTTTTATCAATATCCATGTTTATTTAAACTTGATGCTTGTCTACGAGTGTTGAATTCACCTTTTTTGTATGGATGTTGATTTCTTTGTTTCTTGAACCCTTAACTATATGTTGTTGTATGGATTTTTACCTTGCCTTAGAAAGTAGGGAGTATTCACACATTAATGTTGGTTGGATTCAAGTTGGGGAGATAAATATTTATATACTTATATTGTGGTTGGTATGAGGTTAAGAGAAAAGAAAAAAGAAAAAAAATGTGAAAAAGAAAGATTAGAAAAAAAAAGCTTCGAAAAATAAAAACAAAATGAGTATGAATAATATTGTGTTAATAAGTGAGGTGTGTTTGGTGTGAAATTTGTGATGAAGAATAAGCTTGATTGAAATTATATTGTTTGGAACTTTGTGAGTTGATCACTCCCTTAGGTTTAGGCAAGTTTTTGTTTCGATTAGCTTTAGGACTTATCACTTGTTTGTTAACCAAGCCACATTACAACCTTGAAAAGCCCTTGTGATTCTTTCTTTTGTAGTTTCAATATTAGTTTTTGGGATGAGTGCATAATTTAGTCTATTGTTTGCAAGATTATGGATGAGTGTTTTTTATCCCTCACCTTTGTGTGTTCTTCATCTACCGATGAATTTTTACTAGGTGTGATTCATGATTGAGCTTGTTTTGTTTTAGAATGTTTTTCATGATTTTTGTACTTAAGATTTATTTCGTTTATATGTTATCGTTGTAGGATAGTGGTAATTTGTATTTTGTCGTGTACATTTTTGTTTGAACCATACATTTGTTTTCCATTTTAAAAACTTGTTGATTCGTGATTCTTTGATTACCAGCTTTTGTTTCTTTAGGTTTACTTGACTTTGTTTAAGGACAAACAATGTGTCAAGTTGAGGAGAGTTGATAAGTGCCAAAATGTAGTTATTTTGTATATACATTTTGTGGCACTTATCTGTTCTTTTGTTGATATTTAGTTGAATAATCCCGACTTTTTGTTGTAAATACGTTTTATTGCGTTTGTGTACATATTGTACCGTTTGATTAGTTTTGTATATATTTTGTAGGTATTTGTTGCATTATTGGAGCATTGAGAATAAATTCCAAATGGAGCTCCAAGATGTATTTTTGATCAAATAAAGGAATAAGTCTTGAAGGTGGAAGCCACAAGAAAAGCAACAAAAGTTGTTGCCTGGGAAATTTCGTCGGGCGAGGGCCTTGCGTCGCCAGGCGATGGTGCAGATGAAGAATTTGGTTTCGCTCTGACTTGTTTAGCTTCTGGCTGCCGGGCAAGGCTGACCTTCGCCGGGGGAAGGTAGATATTTTTGGTCAGCTGAGAACGTGGCTTAATTTTGGCCAAGTTAAATGAAGATTCGTCGGGCGATGCTTTTAGTCGTTGGGCGAAGCTGCATAACCAGATTTTATTTATACTTTCATTTTCATTTCAATTTTTATGTATGGTTTTGGTGGGTGAGATTATTTCTCCCAACTCCATCACCATTATAGTTTTCGATAGATTAGCTTAGAAAACAACACTAGGGTCTTGCTAACGGATGATTGGAGGTGGATTGCTCTTCGATAGGTGTTGACAAACCGGTGTAAATGGGTAGTTTATCTCCTCTATTCTCTTTGTATTTCTCTATTTTGTTGGTTGTGTATGTATATTTACTCTAAACTTATGTATATTTAGCGCCTATGGCGTTGTATAAAGTCTGCTTTATGAATCTGTGTTGGTAGTTGTCTTAGGTTTTTACTCTGTGTTAGGGATTTGAGCTTGCTAGAGATAGTTGCTTAGATTCTTACCTAGGATAATTATATCTTAGTTTCTGAATGCAAGAAATGAGTTTAGAGCTGACATTCACCATAGAGTATCTGATCTTAATGCCTCTGCGTTTGTGAAGTATGCCAAAGATGGATATGGAGGTGACGCAGTTGACTTCTGGTTGTTGAGATAGGCCAGACATGGCTAGCGAGGTGATTCGGGAGGATTCTCAATTTGGGTTAGAAATAGCTTAGGTTGTGAGAGATATGTGATGACACGGAGGAGTATCGTAGGCCGAGTATGACATGGGTGGTAGATTTAAGTCTGTGACGGGTATTGTGCATTCGTTCCGGACAAGCTGTCTATCCTTTATACTTTTTAGTTCATTTAATTTCTGTATTTTATTTTCAACTCATTCAATCTCAAACTCATTAACAGTAGAATTGTCAAACGACGAATCAATAACTAATCTCTATGGACACGATACGATATAACCTAACCGGTATATATCACCCGGTAAAAATAATACCAAACTCTTTGCTTTTCACTTTACCGCTTCAATAGTGGCAGATTAAAGAAAGAATTAGTAACCATTAATTACTTTAGGCTTTACTCCATGTTTTTATCAGTTAAATATATCGTTTGAATCAATTAAGGAGAGGCCTCATCTCTTTTGTGTGTATGGTTTATTTTTCATGACATTCTTTTTTTCATGTGGTGGTTCTCTTTTCCCCTAAGTTGGTTGAAATGTGCATGATTTTTTGATGAGGCACCTCACATGATTATATAAGTTTTGAAATATTGTTGTTCTATTTTTTGCAGTAATTGAGGATTAAAGTGGAAAATCTTATCAAAGAATTATGTACATCTAAAGGCATAACTCATGAGTTTTCAACACATATCACACCATAATAAAATGAGATTGTTAAGGATAAAAACCATACTCTTCAATCGTGAAATCATTCGACTAGGTACCAAGGTCACCCATTATTAGTTGGGGAAAGAAAGCCAAATGTTAAACATTTTCATGTGTGTGGAAACAAATGTTGTTGGGGTTGATTGTAAGCCTAATTTCTTTAATAAATAAGGAGGTTAAAAAGTAACTTTTTGAGAAGTTTCACATTGCTTATTGTGGTGAAGCAAGGCGGAGACCAAGGCTATATATTGGACTTAAGTTCTATGTTTTTAGATATACCAATCAATAGCACTTTAAGTTTATATTTAACTTTTAGTTTAAATATTTCCTTTTTAAGAGTGTGGGTGTACTAGGGGATTGGGGTGAGAGTAGAGAAGTCTATGTGTTGTAAAATTTTCACATAGTATTAATTCTCGGGTTGTCTATTTAGACAACGGTCGTGGTTTTTCTCCAGTTTTATAGTTTCCACATTATATTCTTGTGTTGTTGGTTGTGTTTAGTTTATTTTTTCTTTTTCTTCAGCTGTGTTATTTCCCAACAATGGTATCAGAGCTTCAGCTCGATGAGATATTACAATTCTTAGTATTCCCCGTGGTTGCAGCATTGTCTGATCTGCCACATAAAAAAAGAATTGTGATATTGTGAAGGTGCTGAAGAAGGGGTGGTATTGTGAAAGTGTTGTTTAGGGAGGTTCTAGCTAAGGAAAGACTTGGTATTTAAGCGTGTTTGTTGTGACCCGCCTCTCTTTCTTGGGAACCTACATAGTGCACGGTTTGCAGTCTGCGCGCAACTTCTATGTCTTATTCAAGTGCTATGAAGTTTGGCATATAGAAGTTTGATGGAAGAATCAACTTTGGCTTGTGGAAAGTACAAGTCAAGGATGTGATGATACAATCAGGATTACACAAGTGAAAAAAGTCTGGGCATTTAAAGAGAAATTGTCCAGGTGGAGTAGAATCTGAAAAAGACTCTGAGGCAAGTGCTAGCAACGTCTCCCTTGTTTTGGAAGATGATGGTGATCTCTTCTAGAAGATAATGTGTGTCCTTATGGTATTTCGGCTATACCATACAAAAGGACAAATCATTGCTGGCGGATTTAGAAAAACACACGGGCATTGGTTGACATTGATGCAAGGTGTATGATGAGATGTGTCGATGGTTGAAGAACTTCCTAAAAGACAACATGGGAGTTGCACCATAATCTTTCAGCAAGGTTTCGACGTAAAGAAAATTCTTGGGATGATTTAGTTTCAAGTGTAGTATACTCTTTATGGTGGAGTATGATAATTTGATTTGTCGGTATAAACAATGAGAATTATGATTGTCAGTGTAGACAATGAAGATTGAAGACCATTACAATCAAGGTGAAGATTGTTGGGGTTGATTGTAAGCCTATTTTATTTAATAAAGAAGGAGGTTAAAAAGTAGCTTTTTGAGAAGTCCCACATTGCTTAGTGTGGTGAAGGAAGGGGGAGATCAAGGCTATATATTGACCCTAAGTTCTTTGTTTTTAGATATACCAATCAATAGCACTTTAAGTTTATATTTAACTTTTAGTTTAAGTATTTGCTTTGTAAGAGTGTGGGTGTATTAGGGGATTGTGGTGAGAGTAGAGAAGTCTATGTGTTGTAAATTTTTCACATGGTAATAATTCTTTGGTTGTCTATTTAGATAAAGGTTGTGGTTTTTCTCCGATTTTGGAGTTTCCACGTTATATTCTTGTGTTGTTGGTTGTGTTTAGTTTATTTTTTCTTTTTCTTCAGTTGTGTTATTTCCCAACAAATGCTACATCCTTGCAAATAGAAAGAAAATACGAAATTTGGATCTTAAATGTGAGTAATGGATCTTCTTGGGATATTACACAAATAGTAGGGCTTAACGTGTGTTCAATAATCAAACAAAATCCATATTGGAATCCAAAATGTCATTGTTGATGACATCCAGTCTGAAGCTATTGGTCAAGATTAACAGGATTCTATTTTCCTAGAGCAATATCACACTTAGTGTTCCTGACAAGAATACCAACATCCTTTTGCCAATTGTAGATGATAAATCAAGAATTAATCAAGGCGGTGCTTTATAAAATAGAGGACCATATGCAATGATACAAAAGAATCATCCCATTGAAAACATAAATGGGGATATGAATGAAGGAGTTACAACATGATCCAAAGAACCCATCAATTATAGAGAGTTGATAGCAAATATGTGTTTTATATCCAAAGTGAGCCCAAAAATAGGAAAGAAGCCCTTAAGGATGAGTATTAAATCAATGATATGTAGGAAGAACTTGTTTAATTTGAAAGGAATAAAGATTAGGAACTAGTACATAGACCTAACTCTACCAACACTATAAGTGTATCTATAAGAACAAGTCTGATGAGATAAGTATGTAACAAGAAACAAAGCTCAGATAGTGGGATAGTGGCCTGAGGCTATACTCAAATAGAGGGATTTGATTTTGATGAAATCTTCACTCATGTTTCGCGTCTAGAAACTATAAGATTGTTACTTGGAGTTTCATGCCTTATGAAATTCAAACTCTTCCAAATGGATGTGAAAAGTAATTTTAATGGATACTTGAATTAGGAAGTATATGTTGAACAACTGTTGAAAACTTTTGATAGGGTAAATATTTGCTTTATCGTCTCCACATGTATTCATGCGATATTATCATTGTCCTATAGTTTGAAACTGTTTTGAGTAGGGTTTTAAAAGGTTTTTGGTAACGAAAAGTATCATTTGCATGAAAAGTAAGTCACTGAAATTCTGGTTAGGGCCAGACTCAATATCTCATGACATTTGATCTGACATTACAAAATAGACAAGGTAAAACATATAATTAAAAACAGAAAACAAAGAACACAAGGAATTGTTAACCCAGTTCGGTTCTAACCACCCACATTTGGGGGCATACCAAGCCAAGAATAAAGTTCACTATCAGCAGTATTAATTCGGAGGGAAACCACCCTGTTTACACTCCTCACTTAATCATACTACCCAATAACCCTTCTACCTAAGATACCACACTTAGATATAAGAACCTCCACTCACTCCCAATCACCTCAGTGATGTCTTTCAGCTACTATCACACCAACAACTGCATCAACTACTTGGCTCCTATTAAACTCATCTTGAAGATACCTCACTTCAAGCACAACTAAAATCACAGTCACACATGTGACCGAAACTAACTTGGAATTGCTTCACAACTTCTTCCAAGGACATAAATACACTCATTGCTTCACAACTTCTGAGTGAGTACAAACAAACCTCTTGCCTATGGGCTTTGAGGTACAAATCAGTGACCATCCCATAATCCGGGTGGCTCACCTATATGGCTAACCCTAAAGACTACATCTTTCTAAAACCGTCCAGCTTACTAAAACTAGGTTACAATTGCTTATTTATAACCTATTACCCAACTGGATTTGGGCCTTAAAATAACAGCATAAGATGTATCAAACTTTTGCATAAATAAACTTTTACAGAAACAAAATCGCAGATAACTTCTGCTACAATCAATGTCCATTATGGTTTTTCTCCTTAGCTTTTGGACCTCCACATATTCCTTCAAAGTCATGCTACAAAGGTGCATAATATTCCAAGAATATTATGCACTAATTAAAACAGAATTATAACAAACTTAACATTTTTTATAGCGTGATGTCCTGATGTCTGATGTCTCGACATCTCATATGACATGTTGTTTCAAATGTTGAAATACTTCAACACAACATGTTAGGCATTCCAATAGGACTTTTGATGCATATATCCTATTGTACAATATATTGTTGCTTCTTTTTTTTTTAATTAAATTTAAGCCAATCCTTAAGTTCAAGGAACTTACAATCTCCCTATTTGGAAAATTTTAGCTAAAACAAATAAATACAATTACAAGCATATACATTAAACAGCATCAAGAGTTACAATTAAAAATGTACAATTAAAATGTGTTCTTCTGCTCATAACTTCAAATCTTGAGTTGTATGGGATGTCTAAACATCCATCTTGACATCTTATTTTCTTCATTGAACCATCCCCGGAAGTGCAAGGTACAAGAAGGAAGAGACTCGGTGTTAGATTTGGAGTAGAAATACCTCATGGGTAGCATAAGGATATAGCCTCATGTAACTCAGAACACAGGTCACAACTGTGATCATTCCAACTCCGAGTAGGAAAAAAACTCAGAATACAAGTCACAAAGGATTTTTAACCAAGGCTTTGATATTTGGTTTGGGATCTTCTATGTATATGCTCCTTTGTAACGTAGCATTATTAGAAAGACCAAGAGTAACATCAGCAACAATGCAATATTTTCTCCCCCTTTTTAGAATTTTTTTGTCAATGGGAGCCTTTACAATACCATATTCAGGAACAACAAGGCCAAATTCGAACAACTTTCATGATGTTGAAGATAGAATTATTTACTTGTGAAATAGAGGTAGAGGGATTCTCTATAAATAAGTATAGTTGAAGCAATGTATTTTCAATATTTAGTCCATGGTCAAGCTTTGGTAAAAGGACCGTACTAGAGACAAACATGTCCTGTCTAAACTAACTCTGAATGTCTTTAATGGTTTCTGCCAGATTCCTTTGAATGAGTTAGTTCTAATAAGTTATGTAGTATGCATGAGCATGTGATTGCCACCTCTTCTTTCACCAATCCAGATTGCTTCTTTTTTGAGATATCATTCTTTGAAATTTTGACCATATTTTGAATGATATCTAGTCTTCAACAACTAGCAAGGACACTGTTTGATCAAGTTTCTAGATGCCCCACATTTTCATGACTTCTTTTGAATGAGTCATGCTCCCACAATCTAAATTAGCTTAATTAAGATTGGTTTGTCTTCAGATTATGTTAACAGAAGAGTCTTCTTTTTATACCTGGCAGATACTTAATTCTTCTGTTTATATACTTCACTTACAATTGATGATACTTAGTGAAGTTTAAGGATGCTAATAATGATGTTTCAACATCTTATGGGACATTCATACCCCCCTAAACCTTAGAACTACCTATGACACAGACTAATACAACTTCCTCTTTTATACATAAGATGAGACTCAATTAACTAATACAAAAACTTGGACTATCCATTTACATACATAGAGAACCAGATCCCTATATTGGATAATTCATAACACAAGACACAATTTGTGTTCAAGACTCAAAACAAGACTTGAGCAGACTTAGCATCTTTGCAAAAACAACTGCAAAGATAAGACCTCGGACTTAACAATGTTTGAACACTACCCTTTTCCCTATGTTTGTCATAAGTTGATAGACATAACCTATATACACTCTAACTTTACTCATATTCGAACGAAAGATATGAGAGACACAAACAAGGACACCAGAGAAATTAAAAGAAAATGACTCTAAATACCCGAGAAATTTAAAATAACATACCTAGATTATAATAATTGTCTTGATCAAGAGATATTATTTCAATAAGAACTGCTTCATGTGAGTTTGTTTATTTGTTGAAATATGCACTAAGTCAGGACAAGTGATACACACCATCAATACATGTTTTGGATGAGAATTTTGAGAACTGTCCATGTTGGTCTTCAAGGATAAAACATGTTTTGAGTTATGTCCTGACTTCTTCTTTGACATTGTTCTTCTGGCTTGAAAAGATTAGTCTCTGAAATATTATCCATATGATTAGAAGCAAAATTACAGTGTCTTTGCTGATCTCCATACCCTTTACTCCCCCTGAGATATACAAATTTAGGACATATTTGATGTTTGTCCTTGAAGCATTCTTTATTTGGAATATGTCAGAGTTTCCAAATTAGGAATCCTTAGTTTGCTTGCTACACAAGATTCAGATTGTCACACTCTGTAACTTGTAATAGAAGAAACCTTATGTGTATAACCATAAATTCTTCTTTAATAGATAAGTCAGAACCTTATCTCTCTGGTGTCTTCAACAGTTGTGATGTTATATCTTTATGCAGAGCATTCTCTTCTATACATCACATACTTCTTCTCTTCTTGATTCAGATATCCACACAGTTATTGTTAATATCCAGCTCCCATCAAGATAATTAATAGCATATATATGTTTTTCTTTGGTTGAATCAACTTTTCAAATAATCACCAGGCAATGTTGCCACACATCCTAAACTTGTGAAGATCACAGTTGACTTTGATATTGATATTCAGTTCATAATACACCTTAAATCCTTCAAACGCATACACAACTCCCGACAGAGTATAAGTGGTTAGGTATTCAAGTTACATACTAATAAGTACTAAGTCTCCCTTCAAAGTACCTACCAGATTAGTCAGTTAGAATTATCTACTCACACTAGATCATCCTGACTGATCACGTCTTCACACTCACATACTTCCTGGCAACAATACATACTTCTCATAATTGAAGACAACAAGATGATGTTTCAACATCTGATATGACATCATCCATTATGGTTCTATAACATATTATTCATTACACTTGGGGGTTTAATAGAAGAGCATAGTGACTTAGAAACTTTACATCCAGACATATCAAGGAATAATATGATCCATATCTCAATAAGCTTTTCTTCAAAATTTCACTTCTGATTTTGAGATGATGGATGACATAGTCTGTACCTATAGAGGAGATTCCTTTAACTAGGTTTCTGGAGAAGACTTACTCATGGCATGACATATAATTATTTAGATCCTTCATAACAATTTGACCTCCTTTATTCTTCTTGACACTACCCTTTATGGATAATAAATAGGGAAGTCAACATTCATGACCATATTTCACTGTTGTTGAGACACAGTATTCAACTCCAAGTCTGTTCTATGGTTACGAATAAAATTCCACATATTTGGTTCCTTTGATCATAAGAAAGTACCAGATATAAGCTTGTTTTAATTATGCATAAAGGAACTGAGAAGTATACCTTTATGAGTCTTCTTCCATGCTTTAAGCTTTACTTTTAATACTCCCATAATCTTAGGTCAAAAATAAACTGACATCTGGTGTATAAAAGCTTGTTGATTGTGTCCTGATCAACTAATAAGCAGATGTCTCCTTTTCCAAATTAGGAGTAGGTTCCAAATGTATGTACTCACACTACATTAGTCTTGCACTAGAACATCTGTTCTTCAACTGGTAGTTGCATACCAGTACTAATATTCTAACATCCAGTAGAGCATCTGTTCCATCTTCTTGGAACACATCATCCTTTAAGGTCTTCAAGGTAAACACTTTTCATATGAATATGAGTATCTTTGATTAATTGATCCTCATCAGCTTTAATAGTACATGCCTTTATGAGTGGACTTGAGAAAGATCTCAAGTATCTTTGACAATTTTACTATAGCTATAATAATCTGCCATATATTCTGTTGAATGAAAATAACCCTAGAATCATTCTTTCACTATAGGGGTTGCATCAGAGGCTATGCAGTAGAATATATCCATACCTCAACAGAATATACACAATGCTTACTCCATACTTTGATTGTAAGCATGACACACAAGGATTGAAAATAAATCAACCCTACAATCTGCTTGATTCTTCATCAAGCAACAATCCAGACCCAACCAAAAATATTGACCATGTGGTAATGCATAAACACAAGGATTACCTTATCAATGTCTTCACTACCACGTGAAGGTTTTGATAACTATTATCTCTGTGCTGAGGCTAAATAATACAATCCAAAATCTTCACTCCCGCATGAGGTCTTTGAATTTAACTTTCTTGTTCCAGCATCTTCTTCAATCAAGTTGGTCTAGTTCTTCACAAATAGGTTCATACTCCATTTCTAGGGACCATACAATATGAACACTCCTTGTTCAAACAATATTCTACCTTGTGCACAACCAGAAAGTATCCCTCAAGGATCTCATCCAGAAACAGACAAGATGCCTGCTCTGATACCAATTGAAATTCTGGTTAGGGTCAGACTCAGGATGTCGTGACATCTAATCCGACATTACAAAACACACAATATAAAACATGCAATTAAAACCTGGAAACAAAAATAACATAGATAATTGATAACCCAGTTCGGATCTAACTAACCTACATCTGGGGCTTCCCAGACTGGCTTTAGGATTACCGACTAACCCACAGACCAACATGAGTCTTTTCAGCATGCTTTGGCCTCACTAGCACGCTTTCTGAGAAACTTCTTGAAAGGTCATCCATCGCATAATTGCTCTAAGTCAAGCACGCCTAACTGTGGAGTTCTTATGGATGAGCTACCGAAAAGAAGATGCATCTTATTGGTATAGGTAGTACCAATTAATCCTTATAAGCCTCCTTCAACCATGCAGTCTCATACCTGCATAGTCTTAGGATACCTCTCATTTCGATGTGGCAACCACCCTTGCCTCCTTTGGCCTCAGGTGTTCCATACGGTGTAACCACCCCCCGCCTTCTTTTGGACTCGAGCGTTACATGCCCACCAGCTTCCGCATAGTTCGTCCTTGAACCATATCGTACTGGGAGAGGTTTGACTCTGATACTATTTGTAACATCCCAGAGTGGCTTTCGGATTACCGACAGACCCCACAAACCAACACGGGTCTTTTCAGCATGTTTTGGCCTCACTCGCACACTTTTTAGGAAACTTCCCAGAAGGTCACCCATCCCAATACTACTCCAATCCAAGCACGCTTAACTATGGAGTTCTTATGGAATAGGCTCCCAAAAAGAAGATGCATCTTGTTAGTATAGGTAGTACCAATTAATCCTTATAAGCCTCCTTCAACCATGCAATCTCATACCTGCATAGTCTTAGGATCCCTCTCATTCCGATGTGGCGACCACCCTTGCCTCCTTTGGCCTCATGTGTTCCATGCGGTGTAACCACCCCCCGCCTTCTTTTGGACTCGGGTGTTACAATCAGCAGTATTAATTCGGAGGGAAACCTCCCTGTTAACACTGCTAACTTAATCAGACTACCCAATGACCCCTTCTACCTAAGATACCACACTTAGATATGAGAACCTCTGCTCACCCCCTCAATATCACACACATTGACACTAAAACAGTTTGAAGATACCACACTTCAAACACAATACAAAACTGTCACTCAAGTGACACAAACCAACTAAGACTAAAAGCAATATGCTTCTAACTTAGGACACACCTTGGAGTTACTTCAAAGTTTCCTCTAAGAACATAACACCCTCTTACCTATAGGCTTCGAGGTGTACACATGGTGACTTTTCCACAATCTGGGAGGTTCACTCTACAGAATCAGCCCTAAAAACTACATTATATTTAATCACGGCTGGTGCCAAACTTAGGTTATAAAGCTTCTATTTATAAACTATTACCCAACTAGACTTAGGCCTTCAAACTAACAGCATAAGCTGTAACAAACTTTTGCAGAAACAAAATCGCAGATAACTTCTGCTACAATCAAGGTCCATTCTGGTTTTTCTTCCTAGCTCTTGGACCTCCACACATGCCTTCAAAGTCACGCTACAAAGGTGCATAATATTCCCAAAATATTCTGCACTAATTAAAATAGAATTGTAACAGACTTAACAATTTCTGTAGCGTGATATCCTGATGTTTGATGTCTCGACATCTCATATGACATGTTGATCTAGATGTTGAAATACTTCAACACAAAATGTTAGGCATTCTAATAAGACTTTTCTGCATATATCCTATTGTACAATATGTTGTTGCTGCTTATTATTTGTTTTATTAAAATTAAGTCAATACTTAAGTTCAAGGAACTTACAGTCACAATGATAAAAATTTGAAGTTTTACGGATTAAAAAGCATGTCAAGATTAGGTTTAGTTAACCTATTTCATATATATTTGATTAATCAAAGCATGTGAACTTCCTTATGATCATTATAATCATGTATCATTTCAATAATGTTTATCTCTAAACCGATATCGTGAATATTTTCATACTAGATGATGCTCATTCTAACAATCAACAGAATAATCTTTAGAGTTTGATACAAGTGAGAATATCAACTCACAAATCTATGTTTAGAGTTTGTCCATTGATAGATGAATATCTTAGGTCATGGTTTGAAAAATACCTTTCAATAATGATTCAAATCAAACATATAACAGTAAAAACAAAGATATTCATCATATATTGATCATCAACAAGGTTCACATACAAAAAATTAAAGTACGTACATATTATCTAGATTAACTACAACTAATCTAGACACGAGAGATGTTTTGCTATCCATAGACATGGTAGCTTCAATAACTAGTAAAATGAGAAAATAGAGATAAATCTATGTATTTAAGTTTTTTTTCTTCACATATGTTGGGTTGTGGTTGTTTAGTGATAATTTTTGTTGAATTTTTTCTTCATATTTAATAGTTTTTCATATATATATTTGTTTAAATAATTTTTTCCATATATATATATATATATATATATATATATATATATATATATATATATATATATATATATATATATATATATATATATATATATATATATATATATATAATAATAATAATAATAAATAGAACATATATGAATAGATTTACTTTAATAAAATAGGTATAAAAATTACAATATAGTTTTTATTTTAAGAAATTTTTTAAGTGTTGATAATATATTTTTATTAGAATAGGTATATTAAAAAGTATGTTTATTATTTTTATCAACTACCTAACTAAGATTGGAAGATGTCAAGACACTTCCAATCTTATCCTTTTCTGGAAAAAAAATTGCACTACAAAATATCCTTAATGGTAATTTACTAAATACATTTTACTACCCAATCACATTTATCCATTATGCCAAGTGTCACACAAAATTTTCAAATTTTCTAGGATCTTTGCTTTACACGGGTAAAGGAAAATTTTGTGTAATAACTTCTCATTTACACTTTCTTCTCTCTTATTTATCACCTTCATTTCTCTCTCCAAGACCCTTTTTCCCACTCTCTCTCGTCTCCTTATCCCTGCTGCTTTTTCAACACACTCAAACCCTAATACTGGCATCTCTTTATCTTTCCAATCTACGATCTCCACCACCCCAATGGATAAATAAATGACATATTCATACTCCTCTCCTCCGGATCTTTCTATTGAACCAATTAGTTTTTTGTTTCAACGTTTTTCAAAAAGTTTTATTTTTCAATGTTGCGTGTTTTCATTTCTTCCGGATAAACATGGTGCTTAGAATGAAAGTTAATGTTATATGTTAATTTTTCAGATGGAAGCTTTTTATTTTATTTTTTATGTTTGATTTTAAAAGGGTGGATACATCTGTTTTTTTGGTGTTTTTATAGTGTTGATGCCTTTTGTTTTCAACACTTTTCGATTTTTGGTTTGTTTTATCATTTTTTGTTGTGTTGAACCTTTGAATTTCATTTTATATTTCAGCGGCAAAGCCCTCAATTGCTGCCACTGATGGTCTTGCTTTGCCCTCAAAGCCCTCAGTTCTTTCCCATATAGGCATGCAACCTATGATTATCAACTGCAACTGCTCAATTGGGTTTACCTAAACTTCAGCTTGGGATAATTCCTGGATTTGGAGGCAGTTGATTGAACTCAACTAATTCCTTTATTTCTGGAAGTTGACTTATTTTGTATGTGACTTGAAATTGAGTGCATTGAGAAGATAATGAAGAAACACCAGTGTATATGCTATATATAAATTTGTGATTCTATTTAATATGAAGAACTGAAATTAAAACATGATCTATCCAATTCTTGTGTGTTTGGTTCCTCTGCAAGAATAATGGAGTCTATTTGGTGAACGATACCTGAAGCACCTACTCCTGTAACTTGTAATTTATCTTTTTGTCCAGGTGACTACACCATTCTTTTTCAAGTTGATTTGTTTTGTATCTTTTGTATCTTGGTGTGTCACTCTGGTGGTTTCCACCTAATAGTCCTGATGAGGTAACTTAAATTTTGTTTACTTGCAAAATATTTAAAAGATCTTTATAGGCTTTTGTCATTTTAATTGTCCTAAATATATTGTGTACAACTGTACTTTCAGTATTACTTTGATGTTTCAAGGCTCTCGTGAGTCATTATACCTAAATATACTATGATGCAAAAAATGAATTTGCAGAATTCACCTGAAGGATTTTGTTATTCTGATGGACATGTGCTAATAATGCAAATACAGTTGACTAATTGAATACATTTTAGATTAATGAAATTAAATATTATGTCTTTACTTTCTCTTTTTCATTTCAATTCCCAGTTTGAAGAATTGTGAGTTAGAAATGGCATGAGCTTATGACAACCAAGATATACAATTGAATACTCTGCAGCACTGATGCGCATAATCGGATGGTTGACGATGCCATATTTTCAATAGTTTGATCTGCTAAACTACATAAGTTGTGTTTTTTAATAACTGACGCCCGTAATATCATCCTTAGGTAAAAGAAATTCTTGCTATAATTTATCTTCGATTGCAATTATAACTATTGTTTGAATTAGAAATTTATGTTGAGTTAATTATGATATCAATTTCGCTGTGTTTATTGAAAATATGAATTGTTATCTTGCAGGGATAAGGTTGAATAGAAGATCATTAAAAGGCTCTAGGAGAAGACGAAAAATAATGTATGTCAGAGGAGGTCATCCAGAAAATGTCGTATCCGACGTAGTGTCATGTTTGATACAACATGATAAAATAGAAAGTGAACACGAATGAGCAGAAATGTCTATGGTACCTGCCACCAAAAAATATAACAATGATATATGCTTCTTAAAGTTCGAAATAGTGCAGAAATATAAGTTGTGGCATGGTGATAGATATTCTTAAGCTTATCATTCTTCATGCATATCTCTCTACATTTATGTTTACTGTGCAAGCACAAAGACTTTTATGGATTAAATAGAATTGATTCTCTTTAATTGTTTTCATTATACTCTATAGAAGTGATTCTCATAAAGTTGAATTATTTTCATTTGATTATTAATAGAAGTGGTTCTGCTAATGCCTGAGGCACAAATCTAGCAACAATGGTATATAATATTGGCTAACATCGCACATCGGATACAATGTGTAAAACATATATGTTTATAAATACAAGGCACAATTATTAGCAAGATTCAATCCGACGGGAAATAAAAGAGTATTACTCGGACTTTAGGATTCTATAAATTTTCACCTACTCTTCTTTTTCTCCTACTCTAAATTCTCAATAGTATAAGTAAATCATATTTAAAAAAATTTCCATTAAATATGAATACATATTTTAATAAAGATTAAAATTAATTCACACATATATGTGCCTTGAATTTTAATTAGTCCTTGTGGTTTAAATCGACATGGATTGCAGTTTTTTGATCATAAATGTTAAAAATAATAGTTTGGAGTAACCTTTAATCAATTTTTTTTATCTTATTAAAATATGCTTGTTTTATGGTTTATTTATAATAATCAAATTATCATTATTTGTAATGACATTTTAACGAATAAACAAATATGTAAATAAAAAATTTCATACGGACCAGAGGTCACTATCACCACAATAAGTTTTTTATTTTAATCAACAAAATATTTATAAATCTTTATATTTATAATTCCCACATATATAATTAATTGTCATGATATATTCTATATACTTAATATTAATTTCATATTGACATAGACTTGGAATAACCTTTAATTAATTTTTTATTTGCTTATTTTATTTTTTATTTTAATAATAAAAATATTATTATTTTACGGATCACTATCACCACTTTTTTTTTGTTTTAATCAACAAAATATTTGTAGTATTTTTAAATATTTATAGTGATCAAATATATTCAATTTATTACTTTGATGATTTGTTACAAATTCTATCGAATAATCTAAGATATGAATGAACTTATTCGTGCGGACGCACGGGTCTTCTACTAGTTAGAATATAAAAAACATAATTTTTAACTAAACATAATTTTTTTTAATATTTAAAATAATATTTTATTGTGTGTTTTTAACATCGCTAATTAGTTAAAACGGCACCCCTATTTATTGCACCAATGTCTGCATTCTGACTGACAACTACAACTGAGAAAGACGGCGGGATATAAAAGAATTATGACATAATTTTTATATGATAAAATGTTGCGATGTCATTATCACGTGACAAATTTGTTACGTGATTTTTATATAACAACTCCGTTGTCACATTCGTTTCTATTGTACATTTACTTATGTTAATTGATAATTTATGATTTAATGTTTGTGGCGTAAAAATAATGAAACTAATAATAGTAAAAAATTAAATTATAATATCGGGTGGGACAAAGTTGGAGTGATAAGAAAGTAATCAATCAAACTATTTTTTTTAGTATGTATTTGAAATAAAATATCGGGTATATGAGTTTATCTGGGGAGGGACAAAGTTGGAGTGATAAGAAAGTAATCAATCAAACTACTCTTTTTAGTTGACAAGAGACAATAACTACCATTCAAACATTTTTTTTCTAGAATTTAGAAAGAGAAGTTCTTTCTCTTCCTATGTTTAAAGCATTAAGAAGACCTTATTAGAAATCAGGACCACGGTCTGAACATTTTGGAGGCCTTGTTGTAATTTAAAAATATAATTTTATATAAATAACAATTTTTTAATATATTAAAATAGAAGATATATTTTAAAAATTAATATAATCTCTATAAAAAATAATTACAATTGAATTGATCATATAAAATATTTTAAAATATTTAAATATTATTTGCTAAAATGTCATTATTCTGAAATATAATAAGAATTTTTTAATATATTAAAATTTATTTCAATTATTTTGAAAAAATTAAAATAAACTAAACTTTATTTAAGTGATTTTTCAAATCTAAAAAGAATATTAACAGAATAAAAAAATACTTAAAATAATTATTAAACAAATTAAAATAAATTACACTTTATTTATTACATATTTCTAAAAAAACTAATTTAAATAATTTATAAAAACCTTAAATTAATACTTAAGTTAATTTATAATTTTAAAATGACATCAACTTAAAGCATTTTACAAGCCAGCTTAATTTTATCGATATATATACAATTCGAACTGGGGAATGGATACTTGCTAGCTTAATGGATACTTGCTAGTGCTCCATTAACCTTAGGATCCAACCGCTGAGACACTAATATAAAGTATTTAATATATGTAATTATATCTTTACTTAATTCCAAAAATAATTTTTGAGGTCCCAAAGTATTTGAGACCGTTGCACACGCACAGAGCCGCCGGCCCTAGAAACTCAAAGAAACAAAAAGCAAACAAAGATATAAATTATAATTTTAAAAAAAAAATCAATAAAAGCTACGTAACAAAGAAACAAATTACAAAAAAAGCTAACAAAGAACATCAATAAAACCATCAATAAATTAAAGTTGAGATTCAAGAAACTAATATTACTCCAAACACAAACTTTTACCAAAATAAATATTTTGATTGTTTTTATAAAGGCTTTGGATAACTCGAAACATCAATAAATTCCGAAATCTATAAATTAAAAATCTATAATTTCATCACTAGATCACACTTTTTGAGTTATATAGTTCAAACTTTTCTTCACACACATCTCAAAGTAAAGTGTTTAGACTTAATTATATCACGAATATTACATAGTCAAACTGCCACAATACACATTTTATATATGCAAATAAATAAAAAACTATATATGCAAAACCAAGCACTCTCCAAACCATAGCTCAAACTTTATTTAAACACCCAACATCACATGATAAACCCTATGTGATCTTTTTGAGCTTGATTATAATCATCACGTTCATCAAAAGAGATGGTGGTGCTTCTTTCCATGAGCTTCTTCATCTTCTTTCTTAGTTTCTTTTTTCTCATGGTGTTCATGATAGGTAAAACCACCGGATCCCACGGCGGCAGCCGCCGCAATCTCCTCCTCTATCTTGTGCCTGTGAGCATGTTCAGGGTCTTTCTTGGACTCATGCTTCTCATGCTAAATCAAATTCAAACGTGATGGTCACCATGTTGAAAATAAAGTACACAATAAATTTTATTAATACTTGCTTTTTTATTAATTATTCAACTTTTATTTTATTTTATAAAGTCACCTCTTTCTAATATATAAAATTTTTAAAAATGAATCAAAAATATAAAAAAATTATATAAATATAAAAGACCATCGGCTAACAAACTGCGCAGCTATAAATAGAAAGTATGGATTTTGTAGAATAAAAAATATTATTACCAGGGCATAGACACCAGCAGCTGCAGTTCCAACCTCACCAAGGTGCTCAAGATGTTTGTGGTGCTTCTCTTCTTTTTTATAGTCAACCTCCTCAACATAGCCAGACTTATCTTCATGGTGGAAAAGGTGGTGGTGCTTCTCCTCAGCCATGATTATTGAATCAAGGAATGAATTAAAGAAGTGAGTTTATGGTGGAATGGGAAAGTTGTGAAGGACTTGTTACCTATTTATAATTTGTATTTGGACGATTATGTGAACTTTGTGTTAATTATTGGTTATGTGTAGCTTTCTTGGTAGGCCATGAATGATTTTCTTTAAGACTTAAAAACTCTTGCGTCCCTACATATCCTCATGACTTTTACTCATATATTAAAGGGTTAGAATTTGAGTTTTGAGACAAATACTACAAATAAATATAAATTTATAAGGTGTTTTCATTTAGTTGAATATTGAAGTTATGTGTAACCTATTTAAATAAGAGTTCATATTTTTTTTAATTAAAAATTAAACTATCTATTCTCACGGTTGGACTAACAACAACAAGAAAAATCTCTTTATAATAGACTTTGAATCTCAACAAAATGTAATTTTTTTTTTATTTTCTTTTTCAATAACTACAAAAAAACTCTCAGTTGCGACGTGAATATCACGTCACAACTTGAGAAATCATGTCGCAACACGTGAGCATTTATGTCGCTGGAGTACAAGTGACAAACTTGTTGCGACGTGGGATACATGTCACAAAGTTGTGACGTGGTATTTATGTCGCATCATAGTTATATAGGAAACATAACTCTGATTTAAAAGCAATTGTGACAGACATAAATGCAGCTTTAGTTGCGACGTGAAATATTTGTCACAACTTTGTGACTGTATTCCACGTCGCTATGACTTTTTTAAAAAAAAATTAATTACTAATAATCTTATTTTATATATAATAAGCTAATTAATTAATATAAGAAAATTTATATAATAAAATTATATAATTATATATTCATATAATAAATTTGATAAACTAAAATTATATAATTAAATTTAATATAATAAAATCAATAAATTAAATTTTTTTAATGAATTCAAATTTAAAAACAAATTAAATACAAAGTGTTTTTATGGGGCATCTTCACCCGGATAATTATCAAGATCAAAATTATTGTTTTTGTCATCCTCCGACTCTTGATCAGGAACGTTTGGATTTCCACCACCTTGCATAAATTGTCGCATCTGCTCCTCCATATCAGATTGCCTCTTCCGCATGATCTCCAATTGCTGCTCTTGCCTCATTACCGCCATTTGAGCCTCCATTTCGCGTCTCTCATCACTTAACGCCAATTGTCTTATTGTTTCAACTTGTGCTAGTGTCAGATTTGGCTGACGCGACCCTCCTTCTCCATCTTTAACTCTCTAAAATAGATTCCTATCACCAATTCTCAAGTCGGCCGCCAAATTTCCACCCCAAAAAAGCAACCATTAGGCCCTTTTCCCTCAACTACTTGATTCCAAATATAGAAATCAACATCCGCATGAAGCGGCTCCCCCTCTGATGGAGTATATTCAGGATTACTTTCCACGAAAACTGCGAGCAATGTCTGATAATCATCTTGCACACACATACGGTAAAAAAATTTAAATATATATATATATATATATATATATATATATATATATATATATATATATATAAAATTATACTAAATTAAAGTATATTAAAAAGTTGTCACATGAGTTTCACGCTGCAATTTATCAGTTGCCACATGATAATTACGCCACAAAATTGTCATTAAGTTTAAAAAATCACTTGCCACGTGATATTCACGCCACAATTTATCGGTTGTCACGTGAAAATCGCATCACAAATTTGTTATTAAATTAAAAGAATATGAACAACATAAATTAAATTACTTAAAAAAGCTCTCCGCGTGCGCTCGTCGATAAAACCTCCCGATCTCTTTGTCCGAGTCTTTGTAATCAACTCAATGATCAATGGTGGTCTCTCCAACTCCTTAGTCTAAATAATAAAATTAAAATTAATTAATAAAATATATTATGAATAAAAATATAACTTAAAAAATTAGTAATATTTATTATTTGTCGAACATGCTCCGCAGTACTAATACTTCCAACAGTATTGACACATCCCCCTTTTCTGATGCCCTCATCTTCTTAAAAGTTTTTGATTTAGCCTTGAATTCCGGCAAATCCCAATATGTAAGAAGTTCGCTGAAAACCTTTACGCCTATCCAGTTAGGATGGATACCATGAAGCTCATAATTCTCCATAACCCGCCGCGTTATATTAGAAAATCTTCTAGAGCTTCTGCTATAATAGTTTTTTTCAATCATTTTCTCGTTCAACGGATCCCACACACATTTTTCCAACAATGTTGTATGACATTAAAATAAAAAGTTAAGTAATTATAATGAAAATGTTATTTAAATAACAATAACTAAAAAAATAAATTTAATTTACAACTTAAATAAATAACAATACCTTAAATTTTTTAAACCATTCTTCTTTATTTGTAACCTCGCCAAAGTTCTTCCAAAATGATTTATACATCCGTTGAATTATATAATTTATAACTTTGGCAGCAGTCCGACTCGGTGCGAAACTAAACAACAACATTTTGAATTAACAATATTAAATATAAATTTATACAAAAAAATAAAAATGTATATGTACTTAAATAAAAGTTGATAAATAAGAAACTTACTTGGTTCCTTCGGGCCAAATTCAAAACCTCTCGTCAATGACATGAATCTCACTCGGATCATCCCTCCCACGAAGATCAGCTCCATCTATCTCATCAGCTGCCACATCTACATCACCAACATCCTCACGTGCAGGTACATGTGAGGGGCATGGGGTGTTGGATCCTCCATTCTGCCTGGGATGTGGGGTGCGGGATCCTCCAATCTGTCTGGGACGTGGGGTGAGAGATCCTCTAACCTGTGTGGGACGTGGACTGGGGGATGGTCCAGCCTATGTGGAACATGGATTGTGGGATCCTCCAGCCTACTGGGAGGATGAGGGCATCTGTGTCGGATATGGAAAACTGGGTCCTCCCGTCTACTGGAAGGATGAAGGCATATGGGTCGTGCGAAAGGAAAACCTGGTCCTCCAGTCTACTGGAAGGATGAGGCCATCTGGGTCTGTGGGAAAGGAAAACTAGGTACTCCATCCTGCTGGAAGGATGATGGAATCTGTGTTGGATAAGTAAAACTAGGTACTCCATCCTGCTGGAAGGATGAGGGCATCTGGGTCTATGGAAAACCAGGTGGTACAAAAGATGCAGGTACCCCGGACGGGAATGTCTGAGAGGAGAGTAATGGGACAAAAGCCTGAGTACTGGCCATGGACATATGATAAACCTGACTCTGAGGAGGGGGCACGTGGCCGAGTGAGGTTCCTCACATATACAAAATTGAAATTAAACAATATATAATTACCTATTATGATATTGAAATTAGGGATAATTTGGGGAAGATTTTGGGGAAGATTTTGGAGAATTTGAGTAGGTTGTGAAGAAAGGAAGGAAGCAGGAAGATAAACGCAGAGAGATACGAAGGAAGGAAGAAGAAGTGTGGTGTTTTTATAAATCTGAGTTGTGTTGGAGGAAAAGGAAGAAAGGAAGGAACACAACAAGGATGAAGAAGAAACTCAGAAAATTTGGAGAAGTGTAGTGTTATAATGAATCTGAGTTGTGGAATTTATATGCCACGTAGCGACATGAATATCACGTTGTAATCTTACCACATGAGATTCACGTCGCAACACTCCCAACGGGAAAAATAATTAATGCCTCAGTCTGTCAATCATGTACAGGGTCAGACTTATTTTCCCTCTTAAATGTTGCGACGTGAATACCACGTCACAACAAAATTTCAAAAAAAATTCAAACATCCCTCCATCTATACGTTACAGCTTTTTATTTTTTTACTATTAAGTTTTAAGTAGCAATGTGACTAACACGTCACAACTAAATTTCAAAAAATTCAACCTCTGACTGCCTAGATTATAACGTTGTCTTTATTATTTTATTCTAAATAAATGTAGCGACGTGAATACCACGTCGCAAACAGATTTTATTACACACGTGATATTCACGTCGCTATGTTACATCATTGAGGGGCTTATTTCTTGTAGTGAATTGACACCCTTATATTATTTTATTTTACCTTTTTAATTAAAATTTAAATTATCTTTTCACTAATGCGCTAACAATCGATGAAAAAAATGTCTCATAGACACAACTCAAATCCCAACAAGTATAATTTTTAATATTATTTATTTTGCAAATGGAATATTTTTTAATTTTTAATTAAAAATTAAATATTTATTCATTCAGATTAACTGGAAATCGACGCAAAAAGTTTCTCAGAGACACACTAAGAATTCTTGTAACTAACTTGTAACTAAGTTGTACTAAAGACGCTCTCTTCTTTCTCCTGAACAACCAAACCCTCCGCCGCCCCCACCTTTCACCTCCCTAATATCCAATTTTTTTGTTTCAATCATGTAACTCAGATTCTCGGTGGTGCGATGAGGTCCCTTCTCTATACCACCTTTATCTTTGGGGTGTCCGATATTTTTCCGTATTTTTCGGCGAATGTTGGGCCTCTAAGGTTGTCTTTTGTTCCTCTCTTCACCTTTTTTGTTGGTCAGATTTGGTTTTTGTGCATCAGTTTAGTTCCAGTGATGAGTCCTCCAGGAGGATTGTCATCCAACTATTTCACATCTAAATTTGTGGGGCTTTTCAATTAATTTGTCGGTAATTGTTCTTTGGTGGTCGCTCTGTTGAATGTGCAAGCTCCTTCTCTAATGGTTTTTTTGCAGGTTTGTGTTTTAACGTTGATTTGGTATACCGAGCTTTTGATTCTCTAATTGTCTTTAAATCTGTTGAGATCTGCAAGTTTCAAGATTTTCGATTTGCCTCTTTACGTCGACACTAACCTTTTATCTGTTTCAATCTTCAGAACTACGCGTGATTGATTTCATTATTATTTGCATCATTCAAATTGATGTTGCATTGTTGGACTGGAAAGAGTCGTTCTGCTTGCTGGTTTTTCCAGAGGCTATTGGTTTGTGAATCAGGTTGTGTTGGCAGTTGGTTCATACAAGTGAATACTCACACTAGATTCTTTCTTTTGCTATTTGGTTTCGTGCCCGAAAGCGGATTCGCTGGATAGTGTTGGTCTTGTGTGCACTTTTACTTTAGTTTTTAAGACTAAACCACTTTTGTTGAGTTTGATCTTTTGTATACCTTTTCAAGTTGTTTTCGTGGTTTGAACTGGTTCGATTTATGTCCCCAGTCCTTTGTAATTTATTTTATTTTTATATATTTGGCTTATTAAAAAAATCTCATTAACTATAGTTTTAAATTTTATTTCTATTTCAATTGACATTATTCTATTATTTTTATTTTTAAATTTAATGAAAATCCATGTTCTGCGCTTAGCACGGTCCACTTGTAAATTAAAAAATGTTTATTTTGTTAAATTGTTTTGTGATTATGTATTCTTATGTTTTGTGATGTATAAAATATGTGTGACACCTTTATATGATAGCTATGATAATTTATTCTGATTATTTCTTTAATATTTTGTGGGATTCAGAGCTGGTCGATCCATCACTACAAGAAAAATCAAAATTAGTCAAGGGTTAATCTCTTTACAAATGACAAAAACCTCACACAAATACAAATATTGCAAAAATAAATTATTTTTATAGCGTTTATTAGAGTGGTTTTCTACTATGTTTTATACTGTTTTTTAAAATAATTATGTTTTAACAATTCTGTTTTAAAAAATAAAATAAAATTGTTTAATATTTTTAATAATATTTTTTTAATAAAACAATAATTAATAATATTTTTTTAATAATACTATTTTTTTAAAATATTATTTTTAATAATATTTTTTAAAAAAATAATAGTTTTCATAATACTGTTTTTCTAATTAAACAATTTTAAAAAAATATTTATTGAAAAATTTGTATGAATAATAATATTTTTTTTGAACAATATATTTAAATTGTTTTTTAACTACTATTTTAAACAATATATTTAAATTGATTTTTAACTATTATTTTTAAACTTATTTCATAATACTATTTTAAAAACATTAAAATACTTTTTCGAATAATAAACTTTAGTTTTAAAATATAAAGAATTTAATTAGAATACACTGACAGTGTAAAGACGTTTTACACTGTCAGTGAATTATAATTGTTAATTTGTAAATTATATTTTATTTTTAATTTAATTATTTATTAAATAGCAATAGTGGATGGTTGTAATGCACTGACAGTATAAAAAGTTTTACACTGACAATGCATAATAATTAATTTATTTTTAAAAATGTTACTGTTTTTTATAAATAAATTATAAAAATTGTCATATTATTTGGCAACAGCCATATAAACAAATAATAAAATTTTCACAAATATATTTCACAACAGCCTATTTAATGAATAAACAGAAAATGATTTTTTTTTTAAATATGTATGTTGAAGATGAACATTTTAAACTCCTTAGTAGGTTTAGATGATAACAATGAATCTAAAATGAAAAAACGGATACAAAACGGATATTAGAATCATGAATAACTATGTGATATAAACTGCATAATAGAAATTAGACATAAAAACAGAGATAATAAAAAAGAATTTACATTTAAAAGATGAAGTTTAAGATGAAAATCTTGAGACAAATCTGTTTTTTTTTATATAGAGAGGATAATAGTTTATGTGATGAAATGAAGAAGATGCAATGTTTTGGTAAAAAACGAAAAGACACTGGGATATAAATAAAACAATTGGCGATGGAGCACCCCACGCAACCCAACAGTCATTTATTTACAGGGGCTGCCCCTTGCGAAATGCAAGTTTCCATTCCCAATGCAACATGCATGCCTGTACATGAAGCGGTGATGTGATTATTCAACAGAGCATTTTGCAAGGGGACGCACCACGCAAACTTAACGTTCTTTTCTACCTAGGGGTAGCCCCTCACAAATGTTAAGGAATCTTTTTACCAGCTGAAAAGCCTTACACACAAAGCGGTGTGTTTAATTTTGGATGAGACATGACCTACAATTTGCGACGGGTAATCCCACGCAATGGCTATGCTCAAAATTTGTGACATTTTACCCCTCGCAAATTGTAAGCGTGGAATATTTTAAAAATTCAAAAGTCCCTCCTTTTATTTTGCGACAAGGCTCCCTACGCCGTTTGTTTTTTTATTTTGTTTTCTGGTTTGTGCTTTGCGAGGGGTTCTCCCAGAGCAACAATTGAATTTTGTGAGGTGTGTATCACCTCACAATATCCTCTGCAAAATATCACTTTTCTTGTAGTGCATCCAGCCAAGTTGTCGAATGTTATTACTTCCTTGGTATGCGACATGTGTGTGAAACACTCTCGGTACTCGTTGTTTTTCTAACCGCTTGCAAGAGTGGGATTGAAACAAGTAGGGAAGAAGCTTCTACTTTTTCGACTCTGATTGAAACCGTAGAATTATAGTTAGTTTTGATGTCGGTTTGTAAATGATTATTTTATTAGTGATAAATATATAGAAATAACAGAATAAATGTAATTGGGCCTAATTGTAAGAATATGAAGAGTAATGTGGGGGGGTGTTAGTAAGCTCATTATTTACTAGAATTAATTTGTTATAAGAGTTTTATATAAAAAGATGAAAATAGAGTTAGTAAGAGAAAAGGAGAAAAAGAGGCCAAAGTGGAGAAAAGAGAATACGAGAAAGAAGAGAAGAGAAATTCTAAGGAGGAAATTTAAAAAGGATAGACAATCAAGGTAATAGTGGGTTCTCATATGGTTATTGGGATTGTATGGAAATGTATGATGGGTAGAAACATGTTTAGGTTGAAATCCCTAATTTTTATGGTTTTGACATTGTTAGATTTTGATGAGCAATCCTTGAATATACTGGGTAATTGTGATTGATTATGATAAGTATGAGGGATAGGGTAGAAGACTCTTTAACCTCCAATAGAAATGATGATTTTGATTAATTTTGAGTTTTATGAGAAGTTGATGTGTTACTAATTTTATCGGTGTTAAATTTGTGTAATTTGATTGGTAAAATTTTGAACCGATAATCGTATGATGATATGTTTATATCGTCTATTTTCAATTAATATAACGTTTTCATTCATAATCTGCCATTAAATATAATTGCTCCAATTTCTTTTTATATTTTGGAATGAGAGGTTCATTATATACAGATACACACGGCCTTGTTAATATAGCCTTTTAAAGAATAAAATATTGCTAAGTCACAATAAGTCTTTTTCTTATGATTTAGCAATGTTTTACTCTGAGTTTGAGAATATTTGTCAAAAAAAACATCATACGACAACACAACAAATACATATAACACAATAAATAAAAACAAACATTTTAGCCAAAAAACACTAATAGCATATAAATATCACAAAATATATTAATTTGTTTATAGAATGAACCTTTTATTAAAAATAATCGTGAAACTATGAGGTTCATCTAGTTTGTGAAGCAATGGGAAAGAAGTACAAGGTGTATGAAGTTTCACCAATGACTTCATCCTTCTTGTATTCTTCTCCATTCCTACAAAACAACATGAAAATTTTCAACATGTGAAACAAAAAACTTATTTGTCAACAACACAGCATGCAACAACAACATAGAGCAACAAACAACAATAAAAGAACCATAAACTATCTAAAAAGAAGAAATTAATAGGCAAATCATGTGAAACATAACAACAACATAGAACAAAATGAAAGAATAAACGAAAAAAGAAGAATACATTTATGTAAGAAGAACAACATTGATGACTATATTGTAGAATAGGAAAGATAATGATGAAGAAGAAGAGAAAAAATGGGTTTTGGGGTTTTCCTATGAAAGATATGGTGCTATTGTGAAAGAGCGGGAGTTAATTTGCTTATATATAAATATAGTCACAACGGTTGACGTTACCAACCGTGGTGATATATATCACAACGGTTGACCTAAAGAACTAAAGTCGATATATATATATATATATATATATATATATATATATATATATATATATATATATATATATATATATATATATAATAGAAAAGACGCTTTAACGTTAAATTAATAATATATGTGAGGACACTGAGATTCAAATCCAAGAAAGTCTGGATTCAATAACCACGATTATGGATGCAACCTTTATTAGATGCTAACAATTTTTAATAAATAGATAAAATAAAATGATAGTGTTTGGGTTTAGAGATGTCACCATGGTGTTGGGAAGAACCGTGGTGAACTGGATGTTGTTATTTGCGGATTTTGTAGTAGTGTTCTCTATAAATTTGATGTTTGAAATATTAACTAAAAGAAAACGAATCATTTCTTTGAAGAACTTTGAGCATTGAACCAAGTTCTACGTGTTAAAGAGCGATATATGAATTACGAGAAGAATGCAATTTAAAAAATATTGATTGATCTGAGTTGGTTATAAATATAACTTAATTTTCAAATTATTATTTTCTAAATCAATTTAAATGAATGCATGTTCTATAAAGTGTTAGTGAGAAAGGAAGTCTACATATGATATAATAAACTCAAATGTATCTTCTAAGAAACATTTATAAACAACAAGATACATCAATATTATCAACAAAACAACAACATTCTTTTTATTGAAAATATTCGTAAAATGATCTGTTGATCTACCTTTTATTGTTATGAAGACAAAATATAAGACGAATGAATCTTTCAAAATAACTTCATATTTCTTGTATTGTATCTCCATAGCAAAACAACTCATTTATGAACCACATTCATAGTATGCGCTTTCTTGAAACAAATTTTGAAATATAAATAACTTTCAGAATATAACATGTTTTAGAAACATAAACTAGAACTAACAACATCTTAACATAAACGAAAAATATAACCCAAAAAAAGAAGTAAATCATATCAAATAAAAAAAACATTTTTAAGCAAAACTAGTGTCATACATGGAACAAAAATGAAAATGAAAGGAAACTAATGGAAAAGAATTAGAAAGACAAAGCGTATGAAATTGATTACTTTTTATTTTGAAGAATAATATCAAGACTAGTTCGTTGTATTAAAATAGAGAGAGACGTTAGGGTTTTATTTTTAGAAAAAATAAAGAAAACATATGAATAGCATGGAAGAAAGCATATGAAGAAGAAGACGAAAGAGAAATCAGATGAACTTGATTACCAATTTGAAGATCATATGCTTATGATGACGAGTTCGCTGCATGTGAAAGAGAGTGTTGTTAGGGATTGTTTTGAGAGGGACAACTATTCTAAGAGAAAGTTTGATAACTTTGCTTATATATATATATATATATAATCAGATGAACAATTGATTACCAATTTGAAGATGCTTATGATGACGAGGTTGCTGCATATGAAAGAGAGTGTTGTTAGGGATTGTTTTGAGAGTAACAACTATTCTAAGAGAAAGTTTGATAACTTCGATTATATATATATATATATATATATATATAACTTATCATCATAGGTGTTAAAAACAACTATGATAATATGTAAATACAATTCACAATAGTTTCTCGTATTAATTGTGGTAATAAATATTTTTATTTTAATGTATTTATAATATGATGACAACCCATTTTTTTAACGAAAAGAAGAAAAAATTGTTCACTACTACAAAACATGCAAACAACATCGCCCAAGACACCACGTCAAAGGATCCACCGTGGTAGATTCTATTCAACTAGGCGTTTTTTTCATTTTCATATTTAAGCCACTTTTCACCACGGTTGGAAGTTCCAACCGTGGTAAAAAGTGGCGCATGGTCATGAGTTCAAATCTTGATGTTGTTGTTTTCCTACTGCAATATTTTTTATATTTTATTAAAATACATACAACAATGATTATTTAATACAACCATTGTTGTATGTAGCGCGCATGGTTATGAGTTTGTATGTAGCGCGCATTTTTTATAATTTATTAAAATATATACAACAACGGTTATTTAATACAATTGTTGTATGTAGCGTATTTATTGAGTTTCTTCACCATCCTTAAATAAATCTCAATCGTCTATTACAATGACTATCAACGCTCAGGACACCACCGTTAGCGATCCACGTGAAACCTAAAACTTAGACAAACTTTCAACTTAGACGTACTTCTTCTTCTATCTTCAAACATCATCTTTCATTTACGACATTATATTTCTCCACTAAATCAAACTCAAAAATATCATTTCTTCCATAAACAAAACTCGAAAACATCATTTCGTTAATTTATAAATTTCAGAACTCCGCCATCTATTCTCCATCTTGAATGAGACAAGGAAAATATGGATTCAAGTTAGCAATGTTAATTTTTGTTGTTCGTATTGTTCCTTTTTAGTTATTGTTGTTGTTATTGTTGTTGTATGTTGTTGTTGTCTTCTTCTTCTTCATGCTGTTTTTATTGTTGTTCATGTATTTTTCTTGTTGTTCGTGTTGTCTTTGTTGTTCTTACTGCTATTGTTGTTCTACTGGTATTTTTTTTTATTTTATTAATAGACATACAACAACGGTTAAGTTAACTAACTATTGTGATATCACACGAACTTTTCAGTATACTACAACGGTTTTAGGACCGTGATTGTAAGTAACACATTTACTACAACACTCTGCATAACAATGTCTTGACCCGTGTGATTATATATCTTTTCCAACCATTGTTAAATGTCTTTTTTGTAGATTTGGTCGATGTTGTGAATCGAAACAAGTAACCTTATAATGTATCACATTGGTTGTGTTTAAGGACAGTGATAAAATATATTTAATAAAATATTAAAAAACTCAGGCAAACAAACAATTATACGGTCATAGTAATACTACGTTATCAAATATATATTTTGTTGTAGGTTTATTAACAGACAAAACCTCAACGGATCAAGATATAACCCATATACAAACAAATTCGTAAAAAAGCCCTAAATTTGCCTTGACTTACGCTGACCTTCAGCCGTCACCCGCCGCTGCCAACCTACTTGCACGAGAGTGTCACTTTAGAAAGAGGGTAAAAAAAGGCTGAAATTTGAGTTATTAACATCAAACCATCACTTATTTTACATTATAACATGAATCATAATGTCAAACACAACACACATTTTATAGACGCAAATAAATAAACACTCTCCAAGTGATAGCTCAAATTTTATTTAAACACCATGCAAATATCCCATAATAAACTGGAAGTTGATCATCTTCATCGAAAGGGATTGCGGAGCATCTTTCTACGAGCTTCCTCATCTTCGTCATTAGCTTCTTTCTTCTCATGGTGTTTATTGAATGTAACACCATCGGAGCCCACTGCAGCTGCCACCACCCCGATCTCTTCTTCTATCTTGTCAAGCATGTTCGGGCTCTTTGCCTCGTTCTGTCTTAAACAAAAATCAATTAAAGCATTCAAAGAGAATCAATTTAACTTTGTTAATTTATAATAGGTTTTCCTAACGTGTTGGACATTGTGATACATGCGATAAAGCTTAGAAAAATTGTAAGAAAATATTACCACGGCATTAGCATCAACACTTGCAGTGCCAAGGTCACCAAGTTTCTTCTCCTCAGACATGATGATTGAATTAAGGAAATAACTGATTAATAAAATATGAATTAAAGATATGTGTTTATAGAGGAATAAGAAAGTTGTGAAGGGCTTGTTAGTTGTTACCTATTTTAATTTGTAAATGGTACTATATCATGTTAACTTTGTGCCATTGGTTGGTTTATATGTAACTTTTTTGGTGAGTCGTGAATAATTTCTTGGCCTCGTGTTTCTCGTGTTGCGTCATAAACAAGATAGTGCAATATTCGAATCAATTTTGCTTTATATGTAGTACTATAATAGGTTGAGCAGGGGTTTTACTGTGCTTGCTTGGTGGGTCATGAATAATCTACCATTGGTTAAATTATTCAACACCCTATTTTTTATTTTTTTTATCTTATATATTATATTTTCTTTCTTTCACCTAATAATTTAACAATCATTCAATTTTTACTCACTATAATAGTTTTGTTTTATAAAATGCAACACTCTACCCCACTTATTTTATTTCATAATTTTATTTTACTTTATATTTTTATTTTTATGATTATATATTAATATTAATTATCGATTGAAATTAAATTAAAATAATTAATAATTAATTAATTTGTTTTATTTTTTTAATTCAATAACTTTTTTGCATTTTTTTCTAATTTTATATTTTTAATTAATTTTTTCCTTGCAAGTAATAAATATGGGATAAAATAACAAAAAAAACTAAAAAGTACAATACAAGACACTAAGCACACAACATAATTTAATTAATACAATAGACTCAACTCACAAATAATCTATTTAATCATGAAACATTTCGAACTTTGCCCATATGTGTTTGACTAGATTTGCTTGCAATTGTGATGTACATTTGAATCACGCATCACAAATCTAGCACGCATATGATTCATAAATGCAGCAAGACTCAATCGAGAATGGCTTTGTACTAGACCCACTTGCCTCGGATTGATCATAATCAATCCAATGTTGATTATATGTATCGTGTTCATCCTCAACAATCATATTATGCAATATGATACATGACCTCATGATGAGAGTCAAATCAACTATGTCTCATAAATTGACCGTTCACGAATGATTTTAAATCGAACATGCAACACTCCAAATGCACGCTCAATGTCCTTCCAACATTTCTCTTGATATTTTGCAAATAACAAAATAATGTGACAAATTAGAAACAAATAATGTGACAAACTACAAACAACAACTTTACAATGTTTATTTTCCAAACAGATCGCCACCCAACTTTTCCAACAACTCGTGTTCGGTCATCAAAATGCTCCTTCAAATTTAGCTTCATAAACATCTTCATCTTTTTAGCCTCAATACTTTCTCTCAATAATTTGTTTGCCTGCTCTTGTTTCATGGGTATCTTGTCCAATCATTCTAACTCTTTCTCTTTAAATTGTTTGAATTCATTTCACCCTTCTTTGTTGTGAAGTGGCTTGGTTAGTTGTGGGTTAATAATCTAATTCTCACTTTTGGTTAGAAAAAAATTGAAGTCTTCATTTAATCCTTATCCATTAGATGTTATTGTCTAATTCTCACCATAAAATTTTAAAAATCATGCAGGATAATTACATAAGAAACATTGATTAACTATGTTTTTATTACTTCTAAACTAATTGTATTAATATACTAAATCAATGAGTCCCTTAATCGTTAAATTTTGAAAAATAATAATATTAAAACATCACAATAATTTCATTTTTAATATTATAAATAACTTTAATTTTAATTATACTTATGTAAATAATTTCGTTTTTACTATTATAAATAATTTCAATTTCAACTTGCAAACAGTAGAGATACTTATGGAGAATTCATGATTATAGACTCCCTTTTAAGATCAATAAACAAAAACTGATTTGAGACAACATAATATTTATGATATTATTTAATTTGGTATTAAAAATATAATAAAGTTTATATTTATTTTTGAAATATAAACAAATAATCTAAAATATAATAATTATTTTTGTAATATTCATTTGAATTGTATAAATTTCATTCAATATATATTTTTATTATGTATTTAATTTTTATGAGAAATATTGATAAATTCATCAATTCACTTTAAAAAGTGCAAATGGTAAGATAACTTAACATGTAAATTTTAAAATATATATGATATTATTGAAACATTAATAAATAAAATTAATCTATAAATTTATAGACAATTTCTTTTTAAATATGTGAAAAATTTTAAGGGTGTTTATATTAAGAGAACGGAGCATAAATTCTAAAACCGCATTCTTAATCTAAAATAATTGTATTATTTCTAAAAATTTAAAACGAGTGAATAAGAAAATTTAAAATCATATTATATTAATAAAACAAAATATGTATAAATTTTATTACTTTTTATGATATTATTCACTAATTCGTTTAATAATAATTGATACATTTATTTCGGATAATTTAAAAATAAATAAATTACAAGAAAAATATTTATCATAATTATTAATTATGATAAATAATTAATAATTACTAATTATGAATTATATATTATTGTTTTAAGAATATTAATAAGTTAATACTATTATCATAACATTCAAGATATTTTTATAATTAATTTGATTGAAGTTTTTTATTAAAATAAAAACCATTAATGAGTGGCTTAATGGAATTAATGAGATTGGTTAAGAGATATAAGGGAGAAAATTTTTTCAAAGAGAACTTTTTTGCATTTATTTTCTTCTATTTCAAATTTTTTTTTAAAAAAAACATTAATTAAATTGATAGGATTATGATTAGGGGTGACAAAGTGGACGGTCCGCCCGTTTAAGTCCGTCCAAAAGCGGGACAGGACAGGTCAAGTCTGATCTCAAAGTCAAGTTTGTCCCGTTTACAAACGAGTTGACGGGCCGGTCTGCCAAACTCATTAATTCCAACATGAAATTATATTTATTCAAAATTTAAATATATTATATTTTCTCTAAATAGAAAAATTATGCAACAGGGAAAATGAAGATATTGATCAAACAATTAAATAATAATTGAATACGTTTACTATTGATTCAAATATTTTTTATATAAGAAAAAATTATAGGCATCAGTTTTTTACCTCTTTTAAAAATAATAATTAATACAAAGAGTATTTTATTGGAAGAATATTGACTTGTATATATATATATATATATATATATATATATATATATATATATATATATATATATATATATATAATCAGATGAACAATTGATTACCAATTTGAAGATGCTTATGATGACGAGGTTGCTGCATATGAAAGAGAGTGTTGTTAGGGATTGTTTTGAGAGTAACAACTATTCTAAGAGAAAGTTTGATAACTTCGATATATATATAACTATGATAATATGTTACAATTCACAATAGTTTTCGTATTAATTGTGGTAATAAATATTTTTATTTTAATGTATTTATAATATGATGACAACCCATTTTTTTAACGAAAAGAAGAAAAAATTGTTCACTACTACAAAACATGCAAACAACATCGCCCAAGACACCACGTCAAAGGATCCACCGTGGTAGATTCTATTCAACTAGGCGTTTTTTTCATTTTCATATTTAATCCACTTTTCACCACGGTTGGAAGTTCCAACCGTGGTAAAAAGTGGCGCATGGTCATGAGTTCAAATCTTGATGTTGTTGTTTTCCTACTGCAATATTTTTTATATTTTATTAAAATACATACAACAATGATTATTTAATACAACCATTGTTGTATGTAGCGCGCATGGTTATGAGTTTGTATGTAGCGCACATTTTTTATAATTTATTAAAATATATACAACAACGGTTATTTAATACAATTGTTGTATGTAGCGTATTTATTGAGTTTCTTCACCATCCTTAAATAAATCTCAATCGTCTATTACAATGACTATCAACGCTCAGGACACCACCGTTAGCGATCCACGTGAAACCTAAAACTTAGACAAACTTTCAACTTAGACGTACTTCTTCTTCTATCTTCAAACATCATCTTTCATTTACGACATTATATTTCTCCACTAAATCAAACTCAAAAATATCATTTCTTCCATAAACAAAACTCGAAAACATCATTTCGTTAATTTATAAATTTCAGAACTCCGCCATCTATTCTCCATCTTGAATGAGACAAGGAAAATATGGATTCAAGTTAGCAATGTTAATTTTTGTTGTTCGTATTGTTCCTTTTTAGTTATTGTTGTTGTTATTGTTGTTGTATGTTGTTGTTGTCTTCTTCTTCTTCATGCTGTTTTTATTGTTGTTCATGTATTTTTCTTGTTGTTCGTGTTGTCTTTGTTGTTCTTACTGCTATTGTTGTTCTACTGGTATTTTTTTTTATTTTATTAATAGACATACAACAACGGTTAAGTTAACTAACTATTGTGATATCACACGAACTTTTCAGTATACTACAACGGTTTTAGGACCGTGATTGTAAGTAACACATTTACTACAACACTCTGCATAACAATGTCTTGACCCGTGTGATTATATATCTTTTCCAACCATTGTTAAATGTCTTTTTTGTAGATTTGGTCGATGTTGTGAATCGAAACAAGTAACCTTATAATGTATCACATTGGTTGTGTTTAAGGATAGTGATAAAATATATTTAATAAAATATTAAAAAACTCAGGCAAACAAACAATTATACGGTCATAGTAATACTACGTTATCAAATATATATTTTGTTGTAGGTTTATTAACAGACAAAACCTCAACGGATCAAGATATAACCCATATACAAACAAATTCGTAAAAAAGCCCTAAATTTGCCTTGACTTACCGACCTTTCACCACACGCCAACCTACTTGCACGAGAGTGTCACTTTAGAAAGAGGGTAAAAAAAGGCTGAAATTTGAGTTATTAACATCAAACCATCACTTATTTTACATTATAACATGAATCATAATGTCAAACACAACACACATTTTATAGACGCAAATAAATAAACACTCTCCAAGTGATAGCTCAAATTTTATTTAAACACCATGCAAATATCCCATAATAAACTGGAAGTTGATCATCTTCATCGAAAGGGATTGCGGAGCATCTTTCTACGAGCTTCCTCATCTTCGTCATTAGCTTCTTTCTTCTCATGGTGTTTATTGAATGTAACACCATCGGAGCCCACTGCAGCTGCCACCACCCCGATCTCTTCTTCTATCTTGCTCTTGTCAGCATGTTCAGGCTCTTTCTTTGCCTCGTTCTGTCTTAAACAAAAATCAATTAAAGCATTCAAAGAGAATCAATTTAACTTTGTTAATTTATAATAGGTTTTCCTAACGTGTTGGACATTGTGATACATGCGATAAAGCTTAGAAAAATTGTAAGAAAATATTACCACGGCATTAGCATCAACACTTGCAGTGCCAAGGTCACCAAGTTTCTTCTCCTCAGACATGATGATTGAATTAAGGAAATAACTGATTAATAAAATATGAATTAAAGATATGTGTTTATAGAGGAATAAGAAAGTTGTGAAGGGCTTGTTAGTTGTTACCTATTTTAATTTGTAAATGGTACTATATCATGTTAACTTTGTGCCATTGGTTGGTTTATATGTAACTTTTTTGGTGAGTCGTGAATAATTTCTTGGCCTCGTGTTTCTCGTGTTGCGTCATAAACAAGATAGTGCAATATTCGAATCAATTTTGCTTTATATGTAGTACTATAATAGGTTGAGGGGGTTTTACTGTGCTTGTTTATGGGTCATGAATAATCTACCATTGGTTAAATTATTCAACACCCTATTTTTATTTTTTATCTTATATATTATATTTTCTTTCTTTCACCTAATAATTTAACAATCATTCAATTTTTACTCACTATAATAGTTTTGTTTTATAAAATGCAACACTCTACCCCACTTATTTTATTTCATAATTTTATTTTACTTTATATTTTTATTTTTATGATTATATATTAATATTAATTATCGATTGAAATTAAATTAAAATAATTAATAATTAATTAATTTGTTTTATTTTTTTAATTCAATAACTTTTTTGCATTTTTTTCTAATTTTATATTTTTAATTAATTTTTTCCTTGCAAGTAATAAATATGGGATAAAATAACAAAAAAAACTAAAAAGTACAATACAAGACACTAAGCACACAACATAATTTAATTAATACAATAGACTCAACTCACAAATAATCTATTTAATCATGAAACATTTCGAACTTTGCCCATATGTGTTTGACTAGATTTGCTTGCAATTCGTGATGTACATTTGAATCACGCATCACAAATCTAGCACGCACATGATTCATAAATGCAGGCAGTACCTCAATCGAGAATGGCTTCGGTGTACTAGACCCACTTGCCTCGGATTGATCATAATCAATCCAATGTTGATTATATGTATCGTGTTCATCCTCAACAATCATATTATGCAATATGATACATGACCTCATGATGAGAGTCAAATCAACTATGTCTCATAAATTGACTGGTTCACGAATGATTTTAAATCGAACATGCAACACTCCAAATGCACGTTCAATGTCCTTCCAACATTTCTCTTGATATTTTGCAAATAACAAAATAATGTGACAAATTAGAAACAAATAATGTGACAAACTACAAACAACAACTTTACAATGTTTATTTTCCAAACAGATCGCCACCCAACTTTTCCAACAACTCTGTGCTCCGGTCATCAAAATGCTCCTTCAAATTTAGCTTCATAAACATCTTCATCTTTTTAGCCTCAATACTTTCTCTCAATAATTTGTTTGCCTGCTCTTGTTTCATGGGTATCTTGTCCAATCATTCTAACTCTTTCTCTTTAAATTGTTTGAATTCATTTCACCCTTCTTTGTTGTGAAGTGGCTTGGTTAGTTGTGGGTTAATAATCTAATTCTCACTTTTGGTTAGAAAAAAATTGAAGTCTTCATTTAATCCTTATCCATTAGATGTTATTGTCTAATTCTCACCATAAAATTTTAAAAATCATGCAGGATAATTACATAAGAAACATTGATTAACTATGTTTTTATTACTTCTAAACTAATTGTATTAATATACTAAATCAATGAGTCCCTTAATCGTTAAATTTTGAAAAATAATAATATTAAAACATCACAATAATTTCATTTTAATATTATAAATAACTTTAATTTTAATTATACTTATGTAAATAATTTCGTTTTACTATTATAAATAATTTCAATTTCAACTTGCAAACAGTAGAGATACTTATGGAGAATTCATGATTATAGACTCCCTTTTAAGATCAATAAACAAAAACTGATTTGAGACAACATAATATTTATGATATTATTTAATTTGGTATTAAAAATATAATAAAGTTTATATTTATTTTTGAAATATAAACAAATAATCTAAAATATAATAATTATTTTTGTAATATTCATTTGAATTGTATAAATTTCATTCAATATATATTTTTATTATGTATTTAATTTTTATGAGAAATATTGATAAATTCATCAATTCACTTTAAAAAGTGCAAATGGTAAGATAACTTAACATGTAAATTTTAAAATATATATGATATTATTGAAACATTAATAAATAAAATTAATCTATAAATTTATAGACAATTTCTTTTTAAATATGTGAAAAATTTTAAGGGTGTTTATATTAAGAGAACGGAGCATAAATTCTAAAACCGCATTCTTAATCTAAAATAATTGTATTATTTCTAAAAATTTAAAACGAGTGAATAAGAAAATTTAAAATCATATTATATTAATAAAACAAAATATGTATAAATTTTATTACTTTTTATGATATTATTCACTAATTCGTTTAATAATAATTGATACATTTATTTCGGATAATTTAAAAATAAATAAATTACAAGAAAAATATTTATCATAATTATTAATTATGATAAATAATTAATAATTACTAATTATGAATTATATATTATTGTTTTAAGAATATTAATAAGTTAATACTATTATCATAACATTCAAGATATTTTTATAATTAATTTGATTGAAGTTTTTATTAAAATAAAACCATTAATGAGTGGCTTAATGGAATTAATGAGATTGGTTAAGAGATATAAGGGAGAAATTTTTTTCAAAGAGAACTTTTTTGCATTTATTTTCTTCTATTTCAAATTTTTTAAAAAAAAAAACATTAATTAAATTGATAGGATTATGATTAGGGGTGACAAAGTGGACGGTCCGCCTGCTTAAGTCCGTCAAAAGGGACAGACAGTCAAGTCTCGATCTCAAAGTCAAGTTTGTCCCTTATAAACGAGTTGACGGGCGGTCGCCAAACTCATTAATTCCAACATGAAATTATATTTATTCAAAATTTAAATATATTATATTTTCTCTAAATAGAAAAATTATGCAACAGGGAAAATGAAGATATTGATCAAACAATTAAATAATAATTGAATACGTTTACTATTGATTCAAATATTTTTTATATAAGAAAAAATTATAGGCATCAGTTTTTTACCTCTTTTAAAAATAATAATTAATACAAAGAGTATTTTATTGGAAGAATATTGACTTGTAATATATATATATATATATATATATATATATATATATATATATGAAATATTGGAAGAGTACGTTAATGTTAATCATACAATATAAATGAATTTCAATAGAAATACAAATAGAATAAGACATAAAATATGACGTGTGAAATGCATTAACAATTTAAGATTATAAAAGAAAATACTAATAAAATGAGACATAAAATATGACGGGTGAAATGTATTAAAAATTTAAGATTTCGAAAGATAATGTATTATAATATAAGAATTTATAAGATTATAAAGTATAGTTTTGTGATCTAGAATAAATACATAAATAATTTAATTCATAAATAGTATCAAAATTGTATGATAATATAAAATATTCTTAATTATTTTACTATCACAAAATTAAAACTAATATATAATCAATAATTCAAACATGAAAATTATATTTATTCAAAATTTTAATATATTATATTTTCTCCCAATATGAAAATTATGCAACGGGAAAAATGAAGATATTGATCAAACAATTAAATAATAATTGAACACGTTTACTATTGATTCAAATATTTTGTATATATGAAAAAATTATAGGCACCAATTTATTGTCTCTTTTAAAAATAATTAATTTTTTTAGTTAAACAATTTTGTTTTTCTATCATTTCATTTTTATTACATTTTAAATCAAATACACGAAATTATATGAAATCGGGAAAATAAAGTTATTTATCAAAAAAAAAAATAATAACGGATATAAATTTATTATTGATTTGATTATTTTTGTTCATAATGTCAAAAAATTACGAAATAAATTTATTATTGATTCAATTATTTTTGTAAATAATGTCTAAACAAAATTAATATTTATAAAGAAAAAATTATGTTATTGATTCAAATAATTTTGATATCAAAGTTCGTGAAAACCCACAGATTATTACATTTAAATAATGTATGAATTTAAACATGGACAAAATATATTTATGGATGTTACTAATATTTATTTATACAATTAAATTAAATATTTTCAAATACTATTTTGATAAAATAAATTCTTCTAACAATACTATTTTTTTTTGGTAAAATAATTATATTTCTCTTTTTTATATTCTTATTATATTTTTAAACATCAGTATGTATCTGTTGTGAACGCACATGTAAATATATTTAAAATCATTTATGAATTCAAACACGCGAAAAATAAATTACTTTTTAATTATTTATGTTACTCATATTTTTATTTTGAAATTATTTTTAATTTAAAATATATTATTTTTACGATAATATATAAAAACTTGAAATATATATTATTGGTGTCAAATAATTATGATAAAATGATTTATTTTTTTAAAAAAACAACATATCTTTCTCTTAAAAATAATAATTTTTTCGGTAAAATAATTTTATTTTTATTACATTTTAAAAATAAAAACTTGCGTATCACACTAGTACGCGTGCGAATGCACATGTAATATACCAATATATGTACAAACGCACGGATAATATACTAGAATTCATACGAATACGCAGGTAATCATACCAAAATTTATGAGAACGCACAAATTATTACATTTTTTTGTACAGATAAAATAAAATATATATATATATATATATATATATATATATATATATATATATATATATATATATATATATATATATATATATATATATATATATATATATATATATATATATATATATTAATCCACACACAAAAATGTGTTTTTTTCTAGTTATTTATGTATCTAATTTTTTTTTTAAAATTATTTTTAATTTAAGATATAAATTTTTTAAATATATATATATGTAAATTATTGATGTAAAACAATTTTGTTTTTTATTTTAAATTTATCTGTTTTTTTAAATAAACTATTTTAGTAAAATAATTTTATTTTTCTTATTTACATTTTAATTATATTTTAAAAACAAAAATATACACTTCATTTATATTTTTACCCTTCATTTTTATTAAACACGTGGAAAAGGTTTTAACTTACATCAATAGTTTATATTTTGTGTTTATTATATTTCTCAACTTTGCGATGACTTTCTATTTGAAATAACATTTAACATTTAATAATTAAATATTTTAATATTATTTTTTTCTCAACATAAAATTAATATTTTTTTCCTAGGATACAATTATGGGATCAATTTTGTTGTTGAATTATTATTTTTTTTACTACTTTTTTTTAAATTAAATAAATTAATATTTGGGATTTCAATATTTTTGTTATTATATAATATGATAATTTTTTTAAAATATTTTATTATAAATTAAATATTTATTTTAAAATATATTTTCAAATCATACCCGTGTGAGTTCGCACGGGTATCCGACTAGTTGTGTTGAAGACTTAAAGACTCTTGGATTTACTGTTAGGGTTTCAAGAAACCTTATGCATCAAAAAATCGTGTTATTAAAATTTAAGGAAAGAATTTGGTCTTAATAAAGCCATCAAATGAAAGTAAACAATTCCCAACAAACAAAATTATTACTTTGAATTACTAAAATTAGGGTATTCAAAATTAAATCAATCCAATAGAAAACCGCAAATTAAAGGAAATTGCAAAAATTGTATCTAATTCAAATTTGTTTGGACCATTTTTTAACAAAATTGTACGGTTCGATTCGTTTTGCAGTTTGTATTTTACAAACCAAATCAAACCGCATTATGTTACAACCTAACTTTTACTTAACTCGCATCTAACCTAAACTTAAACCTATTATATGTTAGTCTTATTATTACGAACTACTTTCTCATTCTTATATTTATTGTTTCAGTTTCAGTCTTCTCAAATCTCTATTAGCATTATCGTGTCATCTTCGCCACATACATCTTGTCCCTTCTTCTCTAATCTCAACTCTTTTATATTGTTTCTGTTGCACCTTTTCATTATTATGAAAATGTTCTCTCTTTCAATTTTCTTTTTATCGCACATATTTTTCTTTAATCTCTTATCTCTTATGTTCTTTCTTTTTCATCTTCATTAACCTCTCATCTCTTCTATTTTTTTCACTATAATATTTTTGATATTGTTTTATTCTATTATTTTATGTTTATTATTTCACTTTTGTCTAATCTAATTTTTAGATATTAAACAGGAAGTTGTTGCCCAAATATGACGAGTTTTGTGTTATTTGATAGTGTATGAATGACTAAACACAAAGTTATGTTGTCATCTACATGTAAATGTATGACTCAATAAAATAATTGTAAAATATCGAACCAATCAAACCGAACTAAACCCATTAGTTCGATTTGGTTTGGTTCAGATTTTTTCTAAAACTCAACCAAACCAAACCGCATGTCTTTTTCTCTTGCAGTTCGAATGATTTATTTCCCATCAAAACCGCACGAACTGCACTGCGAACACCCTTAACTAAAATTATAAGCACAAACAATTCCTTATCTAAAGCTATTAGACGTTTTGAATTTTTTTTAAATTAATTTGAGACATTAAATCAACCATTTAGAAGTATCCAAGACATGTTGCTCTCAAGTTTGTATAGTTTTGTTATACTCTAAATTATTCAGGGCAGTTTCAATTTAGGGAGATTAAGGGCTCAACTTTTCACTTTTTAAAATATGTTTTATAAATTTGTTTTAGAAAAGTGTTTTTTAAAAGAGAACTATTAAAAAATTAAAACTTGTTTGGTGACATGATCTTTTAAAACAGATTTTCATAATTTTGAAATTATTTTAAATAGAATTTCATAAAATCATTTTTGAAATACAATTTTTTTTTAAATTGCAATTTCGATTATATTTTAATTAATTAATCTTGAATAATGTATATATATGTTATAGAATATGAAATTAATCTTTTAATTTAATAAAAATAAATATAAAATAATTTATAGTATTTTAAAAAATAATTATATAAAATCCACTTTTAGAAATACAAAAAAAAACTATTTTTTAAAGTTAAAACGAACGAGCCCTAAATCTAAGTATTTAACAAAACAGATTCTTTTAAAAAAATACATATTGACTTCATCTTGATAACGAAGCTATCATCTGCTAACCTAAAAGGATCAAAGAAATTAATTTTTCAAAAGTTGTCATACATGTCTCAAACATTATGTGAAAATAATGAATAATTTTCATGATATAGAATATTTTGTACATGAGAAACCAAATAGGAATTGGGACCATAACATATACAAGCCAATAATCCTCCATATGTTAAGCAGTGTCCACCAAGCTGAAAAATGTATGCTAGTGTATGATCATTGAAAGCTTGTTCATCACGAACACTGATGCTATTCCCAGATTCATGTGTGTAACACTTGTCATTTTCGATATCATGAGCCGCAACATCATCTGAATTTTCAGTAGACATTAGCCAGCTGAAATTAATCGGGTCTTTACACAATTTCAGAAAATCGCAACCAGGGACAAGGAAACCCCAAACATTATGAGTAAAATCTGAGACGCAATGAATAAACTCATTTGATACAATCTCGAAATCTTCACTTTTGATTTGACCATTTAACATACAGGCTCTAAATCTATTCATTAGTGAACACTCAGAGCATTCAAATTTTGTGTCAAAATTAACAAGCCCACTCCATCCTGAACTTGTGGTAAGACTTAACAAGGATTCACCAGCTCCTATCCAAAAATTAGCAACTGATGCAATAAGTGATGATTCAGAATTGAAGAGATGATGTGTTGCACCTGCCAGTAACAAAGAATATGCAGCACTAGTTCTGCTCATATCAAAAGCTTCTGTTTGGTTAAGATCTGTTTCGGAATCGTCGGATAATAAATCACTAGCGCGGACTTTGTATGCTGAAGTTAGTGTTGTATAGGAGTTTAGCGAGAGGTGATGAAGGTGATGCAGTGTGAATTTAGAATGTAATTTTCCTTCATTTGTGTCTAGCTGCTCGTCCAAACCTTGAATAAGAATCTTCTCAAGCTTCTCACAACAAGACACAGAATCACCGACTGAAAGGAACTCTGATATAACATCTTCTATGGAATCAGTCAATCTTCTATCAGCCATGTCTCTGAAGAGCTTGTAATCGGAACGCAGACCAGATGAATCTCGACAGAAAACAGATATTTCCTGAATTTATAGTTTCCTAGTCAGTCACGGATATTATCAGAAGTCTTACTTGTAGCACAATTAAGAAGTCTTACTTGCAATGAATGATCCACATATGTGAAGGGCAGAGAACTACATCGTTTGCAGCAACAAATAAACCGATACTTTGACCATAGTTCTGATTGTCTCAATTCCTGAAAAAACCAAATACAAATTAGTACTAGAATCTTAATAATCAATCAATAAACATTTGAAGGAACTCAATGAAGAGCAGAGAAAAAGAAATAAAAAAAATCTGAAACAGAAAAACTCCTGTGAGAAAATAGTATTATTCTAACTTTTGCAATTCATATTCTTCACAGTACTAACTAATTCCCAGCTAGGCAGCATCTTCAGTCCCTTCCTTCTTTCGGTTTGGCAGGAGCTTGAGGAAAACCCACTTCTTACTATTAAGCACAAATTGATGCTGCTGCAGCACTTGTTTGTAGTTGTAACACATCAGGCATGTTGTAACAGTGTGTGCCAGTCACCACTATAAACTAAAATATTACTATTAAAGAAGACCAAGACAAGCCCTTGCAAAAGGGCATGAAGATATCATTTATAACTGTAGCAGACACATTCAACGATCCAAAAGACATAACAGGGTATTAGTAGTGACCCTAGTGAATGTGAAGCTGTGTATATCCGCCATGAATTATCCTTTATCTTTACAAATATCAGAGAGCTAGACAAAGAACTAGAACTCTTTATGAATAACACCCTGCTGGAGCATGACTCTAATCTACCTTTCAATTTCCTTCTTTTAATAATGTGTTTCTATAGGACCACACACTCACAGGACCAGCCCCTGGTTGTAATGTAACATGAAAGAATGGGTTGTAATGCGGGCAGGAGGCTACCCATTGATCTCATAAAAAACACCATCAAACTTAGACACCAGATGAGTTAATTCAGATTGCTGGGCCTGAGGCGTCCCTAATTCTGGGCAGTAGCGTCATTACTTTCGATACAAGAATTTATGTGATTTGGGGAAACGCACTTGTATTACAATAAAGGCAAACCTAAAATAATAGTGCATGACAAAGAAACAAATCCACAGTTTCATTTATAACTTTCATTGGCTCATTGCTACAACCTAGGAACATTTATAAACAAACAGAAACAACATGGCGATTTACACCGATGCAACAAAATTAAGTGTTTCATTTAAGATTTGAAGTTTCCAATTGTACAACACGAGTGTCAAAAACTCCAAGCCTAACCACATAGCATGCCTGGACATATATTTATCAGCAAATTAGTAGCCAAATGAATTTAATCATGAAACTAACAAAAGAAATAAGGTAAATTCTTAAAACTTTGAGCTATACAATACAACACAACACATAGGCAACCCCATGCATGAAAAATTAATTTGATGCATACCTTCGGCTGCAAGAGATCAGTATATGCTACAGTAACCTCTTCCCCCTTTTTAATTCTCTTGATACTTCTAACAATCAATCTTGGACCACAAATAATCTTTCGTTCTTCTTCATACGAAAAATCACCCCATTTAATTAATTTTTACAAAACCAAAAAAACTAAGCATCATATCATATAGAACGAAGTCAAATAAACTTTTAAAATAGGCCCTAATTATCACTCTCATTCATTCCCTAAACCCCTAAACTATTGAAATATAATAAATACTCTCTAAATTATTCTCAACACGTCACGTTAATCCTCCATTACTTTCAAAATAGGAGAGAATTATAATTATGGATTTAAATTGCAGTCCACAACTGCAATTGCAACCACAATATTGCTGATGCGGTAGTCTATGCAATTTCGGTATGATTTAAAATCACACGTATTTCCACCTTAGAAACCACATCAAACAACTTCGTCTAGGTTTCTTCAAGTATTTTCGTCAAAACTCAACTTAGAACACCAAAACTCAATTTACTTCTCAAAAATCTTATTGTTTAGATTTATTTAAATGTGTATTTCAAATTCTTCACAATCAAAATTCATGTCGTAACGGCCACAATGACAACAAACGCAGCACCCGCAACCGCATCCACGAACATAATTTAAAACCATAGTTATAATCTAAGACTAGCTTAATAGATAGAGAATATAAATCTAAGGGAAAAAACACAAACCTTGGGCAAAATCACCATTGCTACCAAAAATCCTACAATCTACCTGCAAAACACAATTCACACTATCTTATCAAATAACAGAAACAAAAACAGCATAAAAGAAGAAATGAAAGAAATTCAATTTACTTTTGGTTGTTGAGAATCATAAGTGAATGGAGCTATGCGAAGTTTTGATTCGTGAGAAAGCAAAGAAGAAGAATCGAAAGAGAAACGGTAGCATGCATTGGGGGAACAACTATGATTAATCCAAGAGAAAGCATGTTCAAAAACCGCAATCCCGAGTGAGCGTCCTTCGTTATCGTGCACCTCCACCGCGTTCGTTAGCACCGCACAGAGAGCAACGGTAGCATCCTCCAAAACGGTGCCCTCGTCGTATGGTTCTATCAAGCCGCGGTCGCTTCTTTGCTTTGCTATTGCGGTGGTTATGGCTAGGGCTCCGAGACGGATAGTTTCGGAGAGTTCGTCGTTGTGAGACGTCAGCAAATGACGGTTGGTGAGTAAATGGTGGAGGCGAGTGGAGGGGGAAGTGCGGTGGTGGGAGATGAGGAGGAGGCGGAGGGCGGTGCGGAGGAGAGAGGAGGTGGTGGAGGGAGGGAGGTGGTGTTCGGCGGAGGAGAGGGGGATGGTGCAGTGAGGAGAGCAGTAGAGTGGAGGAATGGAATTGGGAATGGGGGTTGTGATGAGAGAGAAACATGAGGAGCAGTGAGTGTGGAGATTGGTGTTGTGGAGAGAGAAAGAGAGTGGAGTGAGTAACGGTGTTATGTCTGTTGCTATGTCTATTTCTTCTTCTTTGCATCTCATCTCCATTTCCATCTCTAATGGTTAGCAATTTCCCCTCCCTTCCACTACTCGGCTATTAAAAAATGAGAATAGAAAAAAAAAATTATTTGTTTTCTAGATTGTATTATTTATTTTTTCAACACTAATATTGACAACAATGTATCAAACAAATATAGTCTGACCGTGAATCAATGGATGGATCTACTCATGTCAGATAGATTTTTTACTTCATTAAATCATGGATCATGGATTTATTTGATTTTGATTTTCTTTGATACAAAGAAGAAGTTTTTTTTATTCAAAATAAAATAGAAATAGGAAATAAAAAATAAAAAATAATGCTCCCTTGTTAATATAAGTGCATGAAGACCAATGCGTTTGTAGGAATACATCATTAATATAGTTAGAAGATTTATGCGTCTGCACGGATATATATACCTTATCGTTAGTATTGAGTAGGATAACAAACTGATCTTCTTAAGATCATCACTTGGTAAGTCTTTTCTATCTTCACTCTTTTATGAATCTCATTATTCACAATAGTAATATGCTCAAGACTTACTCACATTGATTTCACAAGACTAGCTCCCAAAGCGTTTAACTTACTCGACGTCTCAACATGTGACTACTATACAAGACATCCTCTGAAAATGTAAATATCAAAACTATTGATCCTTTAGTCTGGATTAATTTGCAATCCTATTCTCAAGCTCACACATCCATAATAGTTCACCAAATAAAGTTTGATATACTTAGTTCTAATAAATGTGAATATCATACTCCTTCATCAAACAATCCAACACTACTTCTGAAAGCAACCAACAACAACCTGACTTTTTATAAGCTATTACTACTCTTGTCAACCAACAATACACATTCAAGATGAACCTTGGTGATCCCATATATTTACCGACTTATATTCATTTCATACTTAACATCCATTAAACACTTCACCATACGGAAGCTACTTATCAGCACAACTTATAATTGTCAACTTATATCAATTACTTCCAAGATCACATAATACAGTCCATTTTATGACTCATACTTAATTTCATACTCAAGCTTGGCTCGCTCTCGGTTGCTTAAAACAAACTTGAACGCTTAGGACAAAAAATGCATCTACTTGAAATAAAGGGTGTGATACTTTACAACTATCCCAACATCAGGCAATCCAATAACACATATTTACTCAATATCAAAGTATAGCTTTCTCTCTCTACTCACATTCTAGAATCTTTACACATGTAGATCACTAGTTGCACGCTCTTACCTTGGCACCGATGAGACCTTAATGACTTTATTATACATTCTTCCAAGTGCCTCCCACTAAGATGATAATCCTCTTACTCTAATTATAGAATCATTCTACTAAACTTACTTGAACTTGAATCTGCTTACTCTATCACCCAATATAAATCTCTTTCAATTGTTCTTTGGCCAACTCAACATTTCCATAACAGTCTTGCACTAACACAAAATCCCTTACGACTTATCCTGAACACAATCTGTTTTCTAGAACTAGGTGTTCTTGGCTTATCTCATACCCTTTGTCTAGAGCAAATATGCCTTGTTTGGAATTACGTAGTCATGTCCTCAAGTTTCTTCGCATATTCCACCCATGTCTTAGTCCTTCATCACAAAAATCACCGAACTTCAATACCTCTCGAACCTTCAACCATTTTTAAAAGTACCATTCAGAACATACTTCCTAAAATACGTCAATTCTTCCAAGACACTCTAGTGACCTTAGAGGCAGAAACATGGATGCACCACCTCACTTCCTGACCTTGGGGCATACACTCGACAAAACATCATTTATTCCCCATTATATGGAATTACTTGAAATTCATGTACATATCAGTGGTCAATCCAATTCCACAACACGCTCATTCATTTCTCACACTTCGAAATTACCTGAAGCACAACTCTTACTACAACTTTAATCGAGTTCACCGGTCCTCCTACTTTCAAACTCCTGGTTTGAGCCTACTCCCAAAGCACAAGCTCCATTACCCTTCGAAGTATCTGTGGTCACTCAATCACGATCATACTTGTCACACATATAGAATTAGGTTGATCAGGCCCAATACCATACATTGGGACATTAAGAATTATGTCGGCAAGAGTCACATATGAGGCGGGAATTGATGTACTTATGGTATTTCGAGGTTAGGTCGAGAATCGACATGCTCTGATACCAATGATAACACCATGTATAATATATGTCTAGAATATACATTATACACATTATTAATTGGTACTTACATAATCATAAGTGACTATTGGCATCGTTTACATACTTGACCAATTATACAAAAATACAACATCTGATACAAGATATGAAAAGTGACTAAATAAAAATCTCTGAACTAAGTACAATATTTGTCATTGTACAAGATACATAGTGAAAGATCACAGATGCTCAAAATCACTGAAACAACATCAAGAACATTCTCTTGATCAAACTTGCAAAAACACCTAAAATACAACAATAAGGATTGGGTGAGATAATAATCTCTGTGAGTCCCCATATCTTATGGGTCCACTCAGATCTACAAGGTTTCTACCTGATTAATAGCTCAAGTATTCACCTTTCGTTACTTGTGCATCACTCGCACCATGTAACTAGGACTTGAGTATTTGAGGGCTAATCGCAATGTATAGAAATATGTCGATTGAGTGTATCCACTCAATAAATCATTATTTAAATTCATGAAACATTGATCCCTAATCAGACTTACGTCTAGGCCAACGCTTGGTTCGTTCATTCTCGTACGATTCGACTTTCACAGTGGATATCAGGTTCCCCTATAGGACTCGAACCCACTTTTAAGAATCATCACTCGTATGTGACTCAAACTCTCTTTGAGTATCTTTCATCGTATGAGACTAAAACCCACTTAGGTATCCACTTTTTCCTCATATTTACCTCCTCATTTTCTACTTTACATAAGCCTCTCAAATGGTATATGCACAAATCAAGGAAAAACATCTAAATACGTGAATGGTTCACATATACTCGTGATTGCTCTCATCAATCACTAGGTGTTCACAACTACCAATTCTCATAATATCATATTCTCATGGCATCATAACATGATCAATTCTCATACTTAAATCACATATGTTCCATACAAAGCATATTAATTCACCAATCATGTGACTACTTATGTGTTGTACACACCGTGGTACAATCAAATCCAAGCATCATTATATAAGTTATTTTATATGCTAAGTTATGTTACTAAGCCAGTTACATAGTATTCTCCTAGATTTACCTCACTCATAAGTTTTATCCATATTATTATGCAATAAAGACAATCACGATATACATCACATAATCAACACAATAACATTTCATGCATAGGTTATGAAATACATCACACAATCAGCACAACAATAATTCATAATCAATCATAACCAATACACAATACCCATGGTTTATTTTCATAACTTGATTAGGCATTAGATTCACTTTCCAACGTTTTCAACCTCATAACAATTAGAGACACAATTCTCGTCTTATGATGAAGACAAAGAACCAATTTATTTCACAATCAAACATGCAAGAATCACACATGAGGTTGTTGTCAAATAACAAAAGTTCTTTTGCATGACATTTTGTTGACTAGTTGAAATGCAATTGTGATGAGGCTTATAACCACAATCATCTCCTAGTTGATTGAGGTGGAATTCTCTGTAACAACCATGGAAATTTGGTCATTGCATTTGCAGACAAGGTCCCTTGGTCCTCATCCTACTTAGTCGAGATCAATGTAGTCATCACAACCATGAAGATTATAATGGATAAAGATTGATCTAGACTTTGGATTGAAACAGATTTAAACATTGTTATCCAAACTTTCCACAAAAATTCTTTATTATCTTGACAAGTCAAACATCAATAATTTAGATGTACACGCATAAACATCTTTTCATATCTCACATTTATTGAGAATGAAATTCCTTATATTGATTTCGTGGTTAATTTGAATCTCACTTGTAAACCTTTCGCCATTTTTAAATTCTTTCTATTCTATTGACATTAAGAAGAATTTACAAAATAAATTAAAAATACTTTCTTTTTAAATTTTGTTCATTTTGATGGGCCATAGTTGGACTCTCTCTTTTATAATTCTTCCTTTTAGTTAATATACGATGCTTTATTAAAAAAAAATAAAAAAATTAATGTCTAATAATATAAGATTACAATTGAATATATTTATTTGTATTCAATTATAAACTCGCTCATATTTGTGGAAAAAACTATAGCATATTTAAGTAAATTCACATGTTAGACTTGATAATTTGTGATAGAAGATTGGAAAAAATGGTGAATTTATGAGTTTTTAGGAGTTTCTCTGTATTCATGAAAAAACTTTATAAATTAGTTTATTTATGAATGTTTGGATTCAAAGTGGATAAAATTAATTTTGATTTTGATATAATTAAATTTGATTGAGTTGATTTTATTTAACATAATTAAATTTAACCAATTTGTCACTGTTAGAAAAAACCAAACCCACGGCATTATAATAAATAAAATAACTACGTGTCATCGTCCAAAAGAGAAAAGTTAAGATTCAATGATGTAAATCATTTTGAAGATCTTGTCCCCCTAGTATTTTCTTAGAATTATCCTCAAAATCATGTTTTTCTTATTATATTACTTTTTCCAATTTGCATATCAATTATATCATTCTTTTATCATCTTCAAATTCAATCATATATTATCTTCTACTACTTCATATTCAGATCTAAAACAAACCAAACAGAAAGAAAAAAAAAAAAAATCACAAATCTTAACCATGTCTATGTTTTCCAACTTCATGTTCCCACCACCATCTTCTATATTTGTCACAACCATGTCAATTATAAGCTTTATTGCACTTGCAAATTATGGTATTTCTGAATTTAGAGGAAAGCATTTAAACTATTCTAAATTCTGGAATGCAAATAACAATAGTGGAAAACAAATTAAGTTTTCAAGTAAGGTTGGTATGTTGTTGCTATATACTCCTGCTTTTCTAGCTGCTGCGGCGTCGTTTTGGACCTTTCCTAATGAAGGTTTTAGATCTATGGTTCTTCACTCTGCTTTAACAATTCATTACTTCAAGAGGGTATTTGAGGTAATTAACACTTAAAATTTGAACATACACAAGTTTTTTTTCTTTGTTAATACATATTTTAGTCCATTAACCTAATTTAATGTTCTTCATTAGTCGCTTAACTAAATATGAATAAATAAAAAATCGCAATATTAATTCATACTTATATATTAATATCAATAAATCAATAATTTTTTAACAGCACAAAAATATTTATTATTATTATTATTATTATTATTATTATTATTATTATTATTATTATTATGTATGAATTATATACATTTTTATTAAAAAAAATTGTGTTCCTATACTTTCAGCTCAATTAACAATGTTGCATTTACTTTATTTTGCAGTCTCTTTTTGTTCACAAATACAGTGCATCAATGCTTCTAGATTCAGCAATTCCCATCACTCTAAGTTACTTCATGTCAACCATAATAATAATCTATGCCCAACACCTCACAAAAGAGCTTCCAGAACCATCAATTAATTTAATCTACCCAGGAATTGTGCTTTTTCTAATAGGCATTATTGGCAACTTCTACCATCATTATCTTCTATCCAAATTAAGGGGAAAAGGTGAAAAGGAATACAAAATTCCTAAAGGTGGCTTATTTGGAATTGTGATATGTCCACATTATCTTTTTGAGATAATTGATTTTTATGGGGTGTTTTTTATTTCTCAAACATTGTATTCATTGTGTTTTGCAATTGGTACTACTTTTTATTTGTTGGGGAGGAGTTATGCTACTAGGAATTGGTATCTTTCTAAGTTTGAAGATTTTCCTAAGAATGTTAAGGCTGTGATTCCTTTTGTGTTTTAAATTGTTGTAATATTGGTCCCTAGAGGACAGGGACATTAGCGGTGAGACTTTAATGTTTTATTGTAAGGTTTTATTTTCCTTGGATGTGTATTGAATAAAATAGGTTGATTTTTTTGGATATGTTAAATAAGTTGATTTAATTGAGAGAAGTAATAAGAAAGTTATAACATAAGAAAGGAGACTTCTGTGGAAAATCCAAAATGACCACTTTCAACAATTTAGTCACGGTATTTGCTATGAAACATGTAGTTATTTTTTAAGCACTCTTTTTTTTTTTGTTGAGCAAAAGCACTCTCTTTTTTAATCTTTGTGAATATAGCAATTTGATATCTAGCTTTAAATGTTTTTCTTTTTGAGTTGTGGTAGTAACAGCATTGGAACTCTCATGATTTTCAAGATGATATGTTCCATGTTTTTCTTTTTGAGTTGTGGTAGTAACAACATTGGAACTCTCTTGATTTTCAAGATGATATGTTCCACCTCAATCTCTAGATTTTTGATAGTTGATATATAATTCCTTAGGTTATTCATGGTCTCTTCTTGAAGTTGGGCATTCTGAGCACTCATCTTTGCAAAGTTGTATCTCCCAATATGCTTTTTTAGAGACTAGTTGTTGTTGTTGAAATTATACGACGACCCTTGTCAGGGTCGCCTCAAGTTTTTGGAGGTCCTGTATAGGCTAGTCATAATTTAGCATCAACAAAATAATTAGAGGTCTAATATAATCACTACTTAACTTGACAAATATTTTATGAGGTCCCATTTAGCCATAAGTCAATCTTGAATTTTTTTAGGCTCTGTGTTGTAGGCCGGTTTGCACTCCCTTAAAGACGGCTCTGACCCTTGCTTCTAAACACTTCTTTGTTGATCTTTCCATGTTTGAATGATTTTTTCACCCTGGATTATATGTATCGAAATAAGGATTGTTTTGGTTGAGATAGTTTAGTTGCTCTACTAATGGTAGATGAACTTCACAATACATAACCAAAAGAGGACCCCCACAAATTTACAACTTACTGATTGCGTCTGTTGGACTTGAGCTACATGTTGAGTATCTATGTTAGTTTCATAAGTCTATTTTCAACTTCACATGCAACTTGATGTTCTGACTTTATATTATGAGTTGCTAGTTTCAGGTCACTAACCCTGTATGGCTTGTCTGTGCATTTATCGTACAGTTTAAGGTGATTATTTTTAGTGATGGCTTCAATAATTTTCTCGATGCAAGTAGTTGTTGTAAATTTTAATGAGTCACCAGCAGTTGTATCAATCAATTATTTAGTCTTTAGTTTAAGACCATTAACAAACATTTTAGTTGTTCTGTTTGATCTAGATTGTTAGTAGGTGCATATCTCAATGATTCATCTTCCTTATATTTAAAGTTGATAATTTTGTATCGTTCTCTAAGTAAAACTGAAGTAAGAAAGTATTCATTCAGATAAGATGTTTCCATCTCTTCCTAAGTTGTAATGTTGTATGTTAGTGAGTAAAACCATTCTTTAGCATCTTGTGCTAGAGGAAAATGAAAGATTCTCAATTTCTTACTTTTTTCTGTATGTCCTTGTATCTTTAGTGTTGTACTTATTGTTAGAAGCCTCTATATATATTTGTTGGCTTCTTCATTAATTTTACCTATGAAAGGCCTTTTCTCTAGCTGGCGGATGGTTGAAGGGTGTAATAGAAATTTATGTCGATTAATCAATTGATTTACTATTTTTCAATCTACCTCCCGGTGCATTTGCTCTTCCTTAGTCTCAGAGTAGTCTCTTAGGAGCTAGTTGTTTTTCAACCTTTGGTTCCTCTATTTTTGTATGTTTCATATTTGATGGATGAGAACTTGTCTCCTCTTGTTCTTCGAGTTTTTGCAACTAAGCTTTCTTGAGTTTATCGCGTAAGCTTTTTTACAATTTCTGCGTCAAAAAGAAAATTTGCGTACAAATGACGAAAATAATTTTGCTATAACAGTATAATGAAAATAAAAAATAAAAAACTTAATCACATAGCAACAATATTTCAAATAAAATAAAACAATAAACTTTATAATCTTTGGCGGTCCCCATAAACGGCGCCAAAAACTTGATCAGTAAATTTGCAAATGTATTAATATATTAATGTAGTAATATCATAAAATCTTATATTATCGATCTCAAAGACTGCATTATATTCTAGAGTTCAGTTTAATTTTAGTGCAACACAAAGGTATTTGAGGGTTCTGAAATTTGTTAGTTTGTAAAAGAAAAAACTAAGATAAATTTTATAGAGTAGAAAATAATAAGAGAATAACATGTTAGGAATGAGAGTTTGAACATAAACTCGTTTAATATCCTAAATTAACCTTCTAACAACCTGCTTTATTCCTACAAATTATTGTTTATTAAGTGTATTTATTCTCAAGTCCTTAGTGAATAAACCTTTGACGATTCATGTAACACCCCATACATATATGTCTAAAATAATATGCAGTGATGCTAAATATGGTACAAGAAACATACAACTAGTTGAAAAGACAAGAATTTAAAACTGAATACAATACAAATCTTAATCATAAAGTATCCAAGAAGGTTGTCTTCAACATCTCACAGCAGAAAGATAACATTAACAGAGGTCTTCCTGCCATCTGCTCACATGTAGTCTTCGAAACTGACCATCTAGCAACTCTACTACTTCTAACCTGTTCTTGAAAAATAATAATTGGAATGGGGTGAGATTACTAAATCTCAGTGAGCCTCCTTATCTTAGGGGTTCGCTCGGCTCTACAATGTACATGCATCAAAACGGATTCACCGAGAATCCGGGTCTCGCCTCACGGCTCGGTACAAGTACAAACAAGGTATAACACCGCCATAGGAAGTCCTAAAACTAACCAATGGGGTGACAACACAAAAGCAACCAAATAAACAATAAGCAGTCCTACATTTGTATGTGAGGAATCAAGGAGTTATACCCATTTATCTAGGATACCTCCGCCTCCACCCTCGATGAGTTCCCCAAGTGCCTATATGTCAAGAGACTTGCACAAGCACACCACACGATGAATTCGGATCATTCCTACTTGGAATTTCATCCGAGATGAGTTCCTGACATGGTATTGCCTATGTGGCACCACAACCCCATCACCAAGCACGACAGTTGTGACACCCCGAAAATAATTCGGTAATTAAATAATTATGATTTTAATTATTAAATTAATTAAGAGCATAGTTTATTTAATATATTGAATTATTGAGATTAATTATGGATTTATTGGATGTATGTTGAGTAAAGTGGGGTGTGAGGAGTAAAAGACTCTACTCACATTTATTTATTTATTAAATTTATGTTAAAAGGAATAAAAGGAATTAAATAAGAAAAGAGGAAAAAAGGAATCATTTTGGAGAAAACAAGATACGTGAAGTGAGAAGAGAAGGAAAGAAGGAAAAGACCTAGAGCCGTAAATCAAGAACCCACAAGGTAAGGGGTGATTTCGACTGGTTATTGCTTATTATAGGTTTTGATGTTAATATTATAGGCCATGGCATGTTAGGAATCTATGTTTAGGAAATTCTAGGTTTCCATGGATGTATACCTAATAGTGTCAGTTGGTGTCAGATTGAGTCTGATTGTGTCAGAATATGTATGGAATATGATTAGAGTGTCAGTAGATGAAAATAGATGATGGAAATATGTTGTTTGATGAGATAGATGATGCCAAACGATGTATTTTAGTGTTTCCCATGTTGGAGTTCGTATGGGTAAAAATGGGTTTAATTGAAAATGGAAGGATGCTGTCAAAAGTGCAGAAAATGACATTTTAACACGTGGGAACCGGTTCTGTATGGGTAGGAACCGGTTGCCTTTGAAAATTCATAAAAATCGAAAAATACACGTGGGAACCGGTTCATGTGTCGGAACCGGTTCCCCACATTTTTCCAAGCGAGGTTTTGAAGCTTTTAGGAACCGGTTCGATATGTAGGAACCGGTTCCAACTCAAATTTTGAAAATGCCAAACTTTGAAAATTCGTAACTTTCAAACCGTAAGTCCGTTTGAGCGCCGCTTTAGACGTTATTTTCTAAATTTAATGCTCTATTTTATGAACTGAAAATATTTTCCAAAACTTGAAGTTATTTTGAAAATGAGCCAATTTCGAGATAAGTGACTTTTGACCGACGATAGTTAATGGTGTGTAGCGGAGATCCCGTGTTGGTGGATGTACCGATAATGTATAGATGTATTGGCATGTTTACGCGATGTTAGATGTATGCATGATGGGTTGATATATCATGTTGATTGGTTTGCATGTTTATGCTGATGTTGATTGTATGCATGATTGGTTGAGATATCATGTTGGATGGTTGTTTCAGTTATGTTGAATTGATGTATTACATAGACTGATTAATGTTGTATGCTATTGATGTGCGTGCATATGCATTGTTTTGGTGAAGTTAATTCCCATTGTGCGAATTTGGCTTGGATTGCCGATAACCGATACCCGAGTGAGGATGGGTGGTTAGCCGGATTCGTGTCCGAGTGGTTATGGACGAATCGATGGTACCGTATCCGTTGATGATGGACCGTGTTGGGTGACTTGGTCACGAGTCGGTACCGCATGCATTGAGTCTGCATTATATTTGTATGAAGTGGTAACATGTTAGGATGTCTTCCAGTGTTACTCTTCGTTGATTGTTATGATTAAGCATGATGAATATGGTTGTGTGTGTGAATCTGAATTTATGTTAAGTGGGTGAAATAATATGCTTGTGATATATTATTGATTGAAAGACTTATAATATGCTTTAATTATGAGAAGTCTCACCCTTACTTTACCATTTCGATTAAATTAGCAAGGAGTCGGTGAGGATGGCTCTAGAGCTTATCTTTTAGTCTGTGTGTCAGTGTCATGCTCTGATTAGATTGTAACACTGGGGAACGCTTAGTTAAGAGAATCATTACTGTTTAATTATTTTGGATTTGAATTCCTTGATGACCTTGATGTCTTATTGATTTTAATTTTGGTATTTCCGCTGTGTAAGACATGGTTTTACAATTATTGAATTGTTGGATGATGATCCTCAGTGTAGCATGGCTACTGTTTGAATGAAGTTTATTTTGATTATTAATTGTGACATCCCTTGTTATACCGTGTTAAACTCTGATTAAAGATGATCTAGATATTAATTTAATTAATATATTCGGGGTATTTAGATGGGGTGTTACAATAGTGGTATCAGAGCATAGTCGGTCTTGTCCTGTGTCGTTATCCCTTTAGTATGCGACTAGTGTGAAGTGACACTGTCGATACTTGTGTGCTGATGTAGATTGTTTTGTTATGCTACAGAACAATGGCCGGAAGAGGTAACGGAAGGAATGATGATGCCATTGCTGAGGCTTTGGGAATGTTGGCTGGAGTGCTCGGAGGGAACCGGCAGGGAGCTGCGATTGGTGCTGACAAACAATTGGGGAATTTTCAGAGGAATAATCCTCCATTGTTCAAGGGCACGCATGATCCCGAAGGTGCTCAGAAGTGGTTGAAGGAGATCGAGAGGATCTTGAGTGATTGATCGTGCAGAGGGTCAAGGTGAGATATGGAACTCACATGTTGGGAAGCGATGATGGTGGGTTGCTACCAGAGTGAACCGAAGAAGATGGTGTTGCATTGAATTGGCCGTGTTCGGAGAGCTTTTCGAGGAGGTACTTTCCGAGGACGTGGAGGAAGGAGATTGAGTTTTGGAACTCAGCCAGGTAACAAGTCGGTGAGTATGCTTCAAAGTTTTCGAGTTAGCAAAGTATTATGCTTATTACCCTAACGATGCGATGGAGAATTTTCCAAATGTATTAAGTTTGAGAATGGTCTTCGTGACGAGATTAAGGTGGTATTCGGATCGCATCCGAAGGTTTTCCGATCCGATTGTAGTAGGATTCTTGAGGAGGATCTTGCTAACACTAAGTCGAATGCTCGAGGGTATATCGACAGGAATGGTAAGCAACAGATGGATCGTGGTAAGCCTTATGATAGGAATAATCAGAGATCCGGAGGTTGGAAGAAATCTGGTGGAGGAGATTCTAGTTCTTCCGCTAGGTGCTATAAGTGTGGTGAGACAGGACATCGTATGGTGGACTGTAAGAGCAATGATAAGAAGTGTTTCAGGTGTGGGAAGTTAGGCCATGTGGCCAATGACTGCAGAGTGAAAGTGGTGACTTGCTACAACTGTGGTGAAGAGGGTCATACTCGTCCTTAGTGCACAAAACCCAAGAAAGAGCAAGCTGGTGGTAAAGTGTTTGCATTGTCTGGATCAGAAACTAAACCAGATGATCGGCTGATTAAAGGTACATGTTTTATTAATGGCATACCTTTGATTGCGATTATTGATACTGGAGCTACGCATTCTTTTATTGCGTTAGATTGTGCTAAGAGAATGAATTTGAAAATTTCTAATATGGATGGAAGTATGGTTATTGATACTCCTGCGTCGGGTTCAGTGACTACTTCGTATGTTTCTAGGAATTGTCCTGTTGTGATTTTTGATAGGGGTTTCGGTATGGATTTAGTGTGCCTACCGCTAGAACAACTTGATATCATCCTTGGAATGAATGGTTGAATTCAACCAGTTCATATCAACTGCTTTGAGAAGACGGTCATTTTTCCCAAGAGGTTAAGATCGAAAATGAGATTATGTCGTTAAGCAGATGAACCTAGCTGTGAAGGATGGTGCTGTGGTGTTTATGTTGTATTCCTCGACTGAAGCGAAGGGGAAGGCAAAGGGTGATGGATTGCCAGTGGTGAATGAATTTCCAGAGGTGTTTCCGGAAGACGTTAGTTAATTGCCACCTGAGAGAGAGGTAGAATTTACTATAGATTTGATTCCTGGAACTAGTCCGGTGTCGATGGCGCCCTATCGCATGTCGGCATCTGAACTAGCTGAACTGAAGAAGCAGTTAGAAGAATTGCTTGAGAAGAAATTTATTCGTCCGAGTGTGTCGTCGTGGGGTGCTCCGGTGTTATTGGTTAAGAAGAAGGAAGGTTCAATGAGGTTATATGTTGACTACCGACAGTTGAATAAAGTTACAATCAAGAATCGGTATCCTTTGCCGAGGATTGATGATTTGATGGATCAACTCGTTGGAGCTTGTGTATTTAGTAAGATTGATCTGAGATCTGGATATCATCAGATTCGTGTAAAGTCAGAGGATATTCAGAAAACTGCATTCAGAACGAGGTATGGACATTATGAATATTCTGTTATGCCGTTTGGAGTTACTAATGCACCGGTGTTTTCATGGAGTATATGAAGGATATTTCATCCGTATCTTGACAAGTTTGTAGTAGTGTTCATTGATGATATTCGATTTATTCAAAGCGATGAGGAGCATGCGAACATCTCGAGTGGTGTTGGAATTCAAGGAAAGGAAACTTTATGCGAAGTTGTCCAAGTGTGAATTTCGTTAGAGGAGGTGAGTTTTCTTGGTCATGTGATTTCCAAGAATGGAATTGCTGTGGATCCTACGAAGTAGGGTGTCTCGGGAAGCGCCAAGAATGCTTCGAGATCCGTAGTTTTCGGGTCTCGCAGTTACTACCGGAAGTTTATTGAAGGATTTTCCAAAGCGGCGCCGCTGACTAAGTTGACCGGAAGGGTCGATATTTGTTTGGGATGTTGAATGAGAAGGATTTCAAGAGTTGAAGAGGAGGTTGACAAGTGCTCCGATCTTGATTTTGCAGATCCGACTAAGTCTTTTGTGGTGTATTGTGACGCATCATTAATGGGATTAGGTGGTGTGTTGATGCAAGATAAGCGTGTTGTGGCTTATGCTTCACGACAGTTGAAAGTGCATGAAAGGAATTATCCGACCCATGATTTGGAGTGTGTTGTGTTTGTTTTGAAGTTGTGGAGACATTATTTATATGGTTCTCGGTTTGAGGTATTCAGTGATCATAAGAGTCTGAAGTATGTCTTTGATCAGAAGGAGTTGAACATGAGGCAGAGAAGATGGTTAGAATTCTTAAAGGATTATGATTTCGGTTTGAATTACCATCCCGTAAGGCAAACGTTGTCTGGATGCTTTAAGTAGAAAGTCCTTGCATATGTCGATGTTGATGGTCCGTGAGTTAGAATTGGTTGAGCAGTTCAGAGATTTGAGTTTGGTTTGTGAAACTACTCAAAATAGTGTGAAGTTGGGTATGTTGAAACTGACTAGTGGTATTCTGGAAGAGATTAGAAATGGACAGAAATCTGATGTTGGTTTAGTTGATAAGTTGACATTGATCAACCAAGGTCAAGGAGGCGAGTTCCGAATTGACGAGAATGGTGTTATGAGATTTGGTGATCGGGTGTGTGTTCCGGATGTTGCCGAAATTAGGAAGAGCATTTTGGAAGAAGGGCATCGTAGCGGGTTAAGTATTCATCCCGGTGCTACTAAAATGTACCATGATTTGAAGAAGTTGTTTTGGTGGCCGGGAATGAAAAGGAAATCTTGAGTTTGTGTATGCTTGTTTGGTTTGTCAAGTCGAAGATCGAACATCAGAAACCATCAGGGTTGATGGAGCCGTTGTTTGTTCCAGAATGGAAGTGGGATGGAATCTCAATGGATTTTGTGTCTGGTTTACCAAGGACAGCTAAGAATTGTGATTCTATCTGGGTTATTGTGGATAGGTTGACAAAATCTGCTCACTTCATTCCGATAAGAATGGATTATCCGATGGAGAGATTAGCGTGTATGTCGAAAAGATTGTGAGTTTGCATGGTATTCCGTCTAGCATTGTGTCGGATCGAGATCCGAGGTTTACATCTAAGTTCTGGACAGGGTTGCAAGAAGCTTTGGGTACCAAGTTGCGTTTGAGTTCCGCTTATCATCCGCAGATGATGGTCGACGGAAAGAACAATATCGTTGGAAGATTTGAGAGCTTGTGTGTTGAGAAGGGTGGAGCTTGGGATAGCTATCCGCCATTGATTGAGTTTACCTACAACAATAGCTTTCACTCGAGTATTGGTATGGCCCGCTTGAGGCATTGTATGGTAGGAGGTGTCGGACACCATTGTGTTGGTATGAAACCGGAGAGCCGTGATTGGACCGAAATTGTTCAACAAACTTGAAAAGATTAAGATGATTCAGAGAAGATGAGGACTTCGAGTCGCCGAAAAGTTACCATGATAAGAGGAGGAAGGACCTTGAGTTCGGTGAAGGAGAGCATGTGTTTATGCGAGTTATCCGATGATCGGTATTGGTCGAGCCTTGAAGTCAAGGAAGTTGACTCCACGCTTTATTGGTCCTTTTCGATTACCAAAAGAGTTGGGAAGGTTGCATATCGATTGCTTTGCCGCCACTTGCGAATCTGCATGATGTTTTCATGTGTCTCGGTGAGGAAGTACATCTTGATCCGTCTCATGAGATTCGGTAGATGACATGTGCACGGAGAATTTGATGGAAGCGGTACTGCGAGGATTGAGGATCGAAGTTGAAACCATGAGGCAAAGAGATTGCATTGGTAAGAGTGGCTTGGGGAGGACCAGCTGATGGAAATGTCACTTGGGAGCTGGAGAGTCAGATGAAGGACTCGTATCCCGAACTATTCGTCTGAGGTATGTTTTCGAGGACGAAAACTCTTTTAAGTTGGGGGGAGTTGTGACACCCCGAAAATAATTCGGTAATTAAATAATTATGATTTTAATTATTAAATTAATTAAGAGCATAGTTTATTTAATATATTGAATTATTGAGATTAATTATGGATTTATTGGATGTATGTTGAGTAAAGTGGGGTGTGAGGAGTAAAAGACTCTACTCACATTATTGATTTATTAAATTTATGTTAAAAGGAATAAAAGGAATTAAATAAGAAAAGAGGAAAAAAGGAATCATTTTGGAGAAAACAAGATACGTGAAGTGAGAAGAGAAGGAAAGAAGGAAAAGACCTAGGAGTCAAATCAAGAACCCACAAGGTGGGGTGATTTCGGTTATTGCTTATTATAGGTTTTGATGTTAATATTATAGGCCATGGCATGTTAGGAATCTATGTTTAGGAAATTCTAGGTTTCCATGGATGTATACCTAATAGTGTCAGTTGGTGTCAGATTGAGTCTGATTGTGTCAGAATATGTATGGAATATGATTAGAGTGTCGAGATGAAAATAGATGATGAAAATATGTTGTTTGATGAGATAGATGATGCCAAACGATGTATTTTAGTGTTTCCATGTTGGAGTTCGTATGGGTAAAATGGGTTTAATTGAAAATGGAAGGATGTGTCAAAGTGCGAAAATGACATTTTAACACGTGGGAACCGGTTCGTATGGGTAGGAACCGGGTTGCCTTTGAAAATTCATAAAAATCTGAAAATACACGGGAACCGGTTCTGTATGTGTCGGAACCGGTTCCTATACATTTTTCCGAGCGAGGTTTTGAAGCTTTTAGGAACCCCTCGATATGTAGGAACCGGGTTCCAACTCAAATTTTTGAAAAATGCCAAACTTTGAAAATTCGTAACTTTCAAACCGTAAGTCCGTTTTGAGCGCCGTTTTAGACGTTATTTTATAAATTTAATGCTCTATTTTATGAACTGAAAATATTTTCCAAAACTTGAAGTTATTTTGAAAATGAGCCAATTTCTGAGATAAGTGACTTTTGACTGACGCATAGTTAATGGTGTGTAGCGGAGATCCTGTGTTGGTGGATGTACTGATAATGTATAGATGTATTGGCATGTTTACGCTGATGTTAGATGTATGCATGATGGGTTGATATATCATGTTGATTGGTTTGCATGTTTATGCTGATGTTGATTGTATGCATGATTGGTTGAGATATCATGTTGGATGGTTGTTTCAGTTATGTTGAATTGATGTATTACATAGACTGATTAATGTTGCATGCTATTGATGTGCGTGCATATGCATTGTTTTGGTGAAGTTAATTCCCATTGTGCGGAATTTGGCTTGGATTGCCGATAACCGATACCGAGTGAGGATGGGTGGTTAGCTGGATTCGTGTCCGAGTGGTTATGGACGAATCGATGGTACCGTATCCGGTTGATGATGGATCGTTGTTGGGTGACTTGGTCACGAGTCGGTACCGCATGCATTGAGTCCGCATTATATTTGTATGAAGTGGTAACATGTTAGGATGTCTTCCAGTGTTACTCTTCGTTGATTGTTATGATTAAGCATGATGAATATGGTTGTGTGTGTGAATCTGAATTTATGTTAAGTGGGTGAAATAATATGCTTGTGATATATTATTGATTGAAAGACTTATAATATGCTTTAATTATGAGAAGTCTCACCCTTACTTTACCATTTCGATTAAATTAGCACCGAGGAGTCGGTGAGGATGGCTCTAGAGCTTATCTTTTAGTCCGTGTGTCAGTGTCATGCTCTGATTAGATTGTAACACTGGGGAACGCTTAGTTAAGAGAATCATTACTGTTTAATTATTTTGGATTTGAATTCCTTGATGACCTTGATGTCTTATTGATTTTAATTTTGGTATTTCCGCTGTGTAAGACATGGTTTTACAATTATTGAATTGTTGGATGATGATCCTCAGTGTAGCATGGCTACTGTTTGAATGAAGTTTATTTTGATTATTAATTGTGACATCCCTTGTTATACCGTGTTAAACTCTGATTAAAGATGATCTAGATATTAATTTAATTAATATATTCGGGGTATTTAGATGGGGTGTTACAACAGTGGGTAACCAGGTGAGAAACGCCTAAAAGGCCCCTATCCTGCTCCACCGCAATGACATTCATCTTATATACGCCGGTGAGCAACCAAATGCAACACGCCTTCTTGACGCACACGTCCATCGGGCGAAAGCCTAGTGACGTTGCCTAGGTGGCGTCACTAGATGGTAAGTATCCCGGTGACTTGCCTACATGGCATAACCACTTACCAATACTAATCACGTTGGTGAGTAATCTGAGCGGCACATGCCATGAAGGCCCTCACTCGTGTTCACCGCAATAGTAGCTCAGGTGTGAAAATACCGGCATGAAAGTCAAATCATCCATGGTATAAATATGTATCACAAACCGCCACACGGGATAGCAATGGGCATCCAACTAGTTGGTAAACATGATTTACTATCCTAGTAGTACGGTTCTACTCCGATCGCGCATATTCAATCAATTCAGGTTCACAAAACCAATCATCCGAACATCTTATTGGAATGACGAGAAAACAAGGTTCACTAGCATCACACATGCCAAAAGTTCGTTGAATCATATTCATGGACCAAAGTGTCACCATACAGTTATCACATCATTTACACACATTCGACACACATTCTTTAATTGAATTAATCAACATAAGCATTAAGCCTGATCAAATCGTACGATTATTTATGGTGTGCATAGACACACATCTTAGTTGCCTAATTACTCTTTCTTCTGTTAAATAATCATTAAGGTCAATGGCTCCAGCATTAAAACCATTCTGCACATAGGGAAAAAGGAATTCAGTTATGTACAGGGGAGCGCGCTGAGCGGGGTCACGCCGCTGAGCGGCCCCTATAAAATATGAAATTTCAAGTTATAATGGGGCGCACTGCGCGCAGCCCCGACCGCAAAGTGCGATCTGCGTTTTGCAGAAAAAACCAGAACTTTGACAGTTCTTCCTTGAGGTCTCCAACCCCAAATCCTTCACTTCAAATCACTACCCATCAGAAATAAATATGAAAAACAGGATTATATACTTTTTAGAAGATATACTTTTTAGTTACTCGTTGTCTAGTTTGTGAAAAATATACTTTTTAGAAATTAGAAAATCTTTGATAAAAAAAGTATTGAAAAAATATGATAGGTCTGTAGGAAATCATGAAAGTTATTTCACAATAAAATATCAAGTATATTCTATGTCAAAAAAAAAAAATACTCGTACCAAGATTAGCAAAAATAATATATTTTATAGTATTAGTAACCAATATTTTAAATTGCAAATGAAAATTTAGGCATTGTATTTTAAATTGTAAATAAAATTTTACGCATTGTAATTTTAGACATTTTATATCAAATATTGTTTTATTAGTAAATCTTAATTTATTTTATGTTTAGTTGTTATGATATGAGCATGAAATTAAATATTTCACATTTATACATTAAATTAAAATAATTGATTAATAGTCGATTATTTTTAAATTTAGTTGATATATATATATATATATATATATATATATATATATATATATATATATATATATATATATATATATATATATATATATATAAAATAAAACAATGATACTTTTTTGGATCATTAAATTTTAGAGATGAGGAGATTTTTGTTTCCTAGAACACATATTGAGAATGTGAATGTTGTGCAACCGGAAGTCGAAGTAGAAGAAACACCGTCTAATGTGACTAATGAGTTTAATCTAAATGAGATTGTGCGTGATCCAGGATGTAGGAAACAAATTCATGAGTATGCTCAGGATATTGAAGACCAAGAGATGAGGGTGTATATATTGAAGGGTTCGACGCAACCAGATTTAGCAAGATTTCCTCGTACTCAATTTGGGAAGTATTCAAGAGCATTTTGTAAAGCTTGGTATAAGAATTATACATGGATTGAATACAGTGAGTCGAAGGATGCAATTTATTGTTTCTATTGCTTTCTCTTTAAGCCGCTCGGGAGGACCGAACACTTTGGTTATGAAGTTTTCCACAAAGAAGAATTTAAATATTAGAAACATGCATTTAAAGGCTTTAAAGATCATATTGATAGTCATGATACTAATCACAACTCATGTATGAAGCACTATGACGATTATAATAATCAAAGACAAAGTGTGACAAGTGTCTTTGCTAGAGCAACTAGGGAATTTGAAGAATTGTATAAGATTCGTCTGACTTGTTCTTTAGATTATACTAGATATCTCATAGCACAAGGCATTGATTTCCGTGGCAATGATCAAAGCTCTACTTATCTAAACAAGGGAAATTTAGAGAGATGGTGGATTGGGTAAAATCTAATGATGATAAAGTGAGAGATGCTTTTGATCGTGGTCTAAAAAATTGCACAATGACTTTCGGTGACATTCAAAAGGAGCTTGCAATGTGTTGTGCACATGAAGTTACCAAGGTGATTATGGAAGATCTTGGTGATAGAAATTTCTCTGTGCTTATTGATGAGTCACATGATATTTCTGTCAAAGAGCAAATAGCGGTGATGTTGAGGTTAGTAGTTGTATTTTCCAATTTCTACTACTACAATTATTAACTTAAACTTGTAAAAAAATTTCAAATTTAGATGAATACATTTGACTTTTATTTTATTTTCTAGGTTCTTGAACAACAAAGAGAAAGTTGTGGAACGATTTATTGCTCTACATCATGTCAAATATACTACATCCGAGGCACTAAAGGATTCTCTTTATGGTATTCTTGATCGTCACGCGTTATCTATTTCAAGGATATGAGGGCAAGGATATGATGAACTTCAAATATGAGAGGTGAACTTAATGGTTTGCAAAGAAAGATTCTATATGAAAACCTTTATGCTTTCTATGTCCATTGTTATGCTCACCATTTACAATTGATGGTTGTGTCTGTTGCTAGTAGTTGTTCATCTATTCATGATTTCTTTGAGTACATCTCCTTGATTGTAACCACAACAAGTGCATCTTGCAAGAGAAGGGATGATTTGGTAGAGGCACAACATCAAGATATTTTGAATGGACTTGAGAGTGGTGAGATATCTCAAGAAAAGGGCTTGCATCAATCATCTAGTCTCGCTAGACCCGAGGATACTAGATGGGGTTCACATTATACTACCTTGATTCGTTTGGATCAGATGTGGTCTTCCGTGTTAAAGGTGCTTAGTATTGTTGATGAAGATGGATGTGGACCATCTCAAGTGGCAGGTTTGATAGAAAAATGGAGAGCTTTAAATTTGCTTTCATTTTAAAGCTTATGTTAAAGTTGTTTGGTATGACAAATGAACTTTAAAAAATCTTGCAAACCAAATATCTTAATAATGTGCTTGCTATGGAATTAGTTGATGATGTTAAAGCTCGGTTGACTACATTGAGAGAGAGAGAGAGAGAGAGAGAGATAGTGGTTGAGATGATTTATTTATTAATGTCCAAGAATTTTGTGTTGCTAAAAGTATTCTGGTGCCAAATATGTATGAAGAAATACCGGTTCGGGGTCGTTTAAGAAGAGAAGGGAGGACTGTCACTAATCTTCACCATTATCGTGCAGAGATTTTTTATGTTGCTATTGATAAAGTATGTGTGGAGATGGATCACCGGTTTAGTGAAGAAAGTAACGCTGTGTTGGATTGCTTCTCATGTCTTGACCCCAAAAACTCTTTTTCCAAGTTTGATGTTGATAAGCTTGTTCGTCTTGCTAGTATTTATCATGCAGACTTTTCTGATGATCGTGGAACAATAAGGGAGCAACTTGAGACTTATGTACATAAAGTGAAAAGACATGTTTCATTTACTGCTTGTGAAGATGTTCAAAGTTTGCCTATGAAAATGGTTCAAAGTGAGAAACATTTGGTATTTCCGTTGGTCTACAAACTCATTGAGTTGGCTTTGATATTGTCAGTGTCGATAGCATCCGTTGAAAGAGTTTTTTCAGCAATGAAGATTATCAAGTCTAATTTGCGCAACAAGATCAACGACGTGTGGTTTAATGACTTGATGATATGTTACACCGAGCGAGAGATATTCAAGTCACTTAAAGATGTTGATATTATTCGAACATTCACCGCAAAGAGGTATCAGAGAGGACATTTACCTCCTAATTTTATTTAGCACACTATTCACAGGTAGATTTTATCTATCTTATATAGAACACTTGATGAATATTTATATATTATGTCATATCTAATTTGCGGTTAAATTTTTTGCCTAAACTATCTAAAATTTCATGCTCCGCCCCTGGTAATAACAACCACTTAAATTCATGAATAAAAAAGACAAAAAAATATCTATACAAAGTATAATTAAAGGAAAATAATAGCATAGCTAACATGAATAAAAAATAATAATCATTTAAGAAAAAAATGCAATTAGAAAGTTCATGTCTCTAACGACCACCATCCAACCAACCAATCCACAAACAATAAATAAACCTCATAACATCCAACCATTGGACTCCAACTCACACGAATTAACAACCACAATCAACAATTATATTTCCGAAAAAGGTACTGTTTGTACATTTCCGCGTACACTATTTATATTCTCTCATCTTTTATCACTTCATCAGATCCAAACCACACTACCACCAAACCAACAATGGCAGCATCAACATTTCTAAGCTTCCTATTCCCACCCCCACCTTCTCTATTCGTCACCGCCATGTCAGTCATAAGCATCGCTTCACTCGCTAACGCCGGTTTCAGCGAAGTTAGAGGAAAACACATGAGTTACTCCAAATTCTTTAACGTTAATAACGATAATGGTAATGGGAAAAAACAGCAAGTGAAATTGTCGAGTAGAACTGGTATGTTGTTGTTGTATACTCCTGCTTTTCTTGCTGGTGTCGCGTCGTTTTGGGTGTTTCCTGATGATGGTTTTAGATCCACGGTTCTTCAGTCTGCTGTGACGGTTCATTTCTTCAAGAGAGTGTTTGAGGTAACTGTTGGTTTAGGTTTTAACGATGTGTTGTGAATATGGCATATTCGTGTTCCAGATTTTGATTGTGAATTATAATGCAAATATATGGCTTTAAACCTTTTTGTTGTTAGGGTTTAGGGTATGCAACGGTTGCGAATAATTTTACATTATCAACCAATCACGACCATGTTAAGTGTCAATTCACGCTGTCAGTTTTAAAAATATTATGTGACATGGCTGAAAATCAGTGATTCTTAATGTTATACTAGTACTGTTGTTCTGTTGTGTGATTTTCAGCTCAATGAACAATGATGTTTTTTACTTTACTATGTAGGTTCTGTTTGTCCACAAATATAGTGGATCTATGGCACTTGACACTGCAATTCCCATCGCTCTGAGCTATTTCCTCTCATCCGCAACCATGATCTATGCTCAACACCTCACATTGAATCTTCCAGAACCATCAATCAATCTATTGTACCCCGGAATTGCATTGTTTCTTGTAGGCATCACTGGCAACTTCTACCATCATTATCTTCTATCAAAATTAAGAGGAGAAGGTGAAAAGCAATACAAGATTCCTAAAGGTGGCTTATTTGAGTTTGTGATATGTCCTCATTATCTTTTTGAGATTATTGGGTTCTATGGCTTTTCATTGATTTCTCAAACGTTGTATGGATTTTCTTTTGCCATTGGCACTACTTTTTACTTGTTGGGTAGGAGTTATGCTACTAGGAAATGGTATCTTTCTAAGTTTGAAGATTTTCCTAAGAATGTTAAGGCAATTATCCCTTTTGTCTTCTAAATGTTGAAAAGGAAGAACTAGATATGTTACACTATTTTGTTGTGAATTGTGTTGTAATTCAAAAATCGAACATAAGAGATAGTTGTTAGTATTAGTGATTATGTTGTGATCAGATGTTTGGATTGACTGTGATGTTTGCAAATTATGGTGGCATCCGAATTTTGTTGAAGCTAGAATGTGTAATATTTACCATGATTTGGTCAAACTCGTGCAAATTGGAGGAAGGTCGTGTCAAGAGTGTTGAAAACACTTATATTGTGCCTAAATGCAACATTGCAGTTGACATTACATTCGTAAGAAGTAGGGCTGGACAGAAATTTCAGATCCGGTCCAATCCATCCGGAGGAATTAACGTCTCACTCTCTTGATTATATATGTCAACCACTTAAGAATATGAAAAGACAAAATTATCCAAAGTCAATTTTTTTTAAATATTTCAAATTTGTGGTATCACACTAAAAATTTAAAATTTTCAGAGTGACACCGAGAATTTAGAGGCGAAATTTGTTGAACAAGTAAGAAATTTACGATAGATTTGTAAAATTTTCTGTACATTATATCAGAATTTTATGAATATCCGGTACATTTGAAGCGGGAATTTAAGTTTATCTTTTGTACCGTAGATTTTAAAATTTCAATAGCTTAATAGCATGTACTAAAATTTTTGAAATTTTCGGGCAGTTCAAAGATTTTTTTTGAAAAATATTAGAAATTTAGAATTTCTGGTAGTACATATTTTTCAATATTCTAGTGAGGACCAAATGTAAATATAGTTTTGTTGCGAGTAGGATGATTGATATAGCAAAAGCTCATGCCCGGGATGACGAGACACAAGCTTCCGAGCTAGTGGTTGAACGACGTCCTCCGACCGGGTTCTCACAAAATAAATAGTTGAGCATCAGGCGCAGTTCCGAGCACCCCACCGTTAAGGACTTAGAATTTCTACTGCCGAGGAGATACATACTCTTGCTCACGCTCTTGTGCCTATGATTGAGTCGTCTGTTGAGCAACATATTGAGGAGGTTGTGCTTGTTGGGGAGGGCACAACTGAGTTGACACTTGAGCTGACAATCAAGCAGGTTGTAGATCCGACAACTGAGGAGATTGTAGAGTAGGCTGAGGAGGTTGTTGTTGAGCATGCGGGCGAGATGTCCCCACTAATACAGACACCACGACTCGTGTGTCTACGGAGCCATCAATTCACGCTGATGAAGCCTTTCCAGAAGGACCTTCAGATAGGTTCGTGTTGAGCATGCCGCTTACAGAATATGGCATGACGAGGTATATATTTTGTTTTATTTAATTGCATAATTTTTCAAATGTTTGAAAGTTGTTGTATTTAATTTTTTATTCTAACTATACAAATAATTAATTACTTCCAATATATGTAGCTTATTCTCATTTATGCATGTCTACTAGATCATTATTTGTAAAGTTTGAATACATTTTTCAATCGGTTAACATTCTTATAAAACAACAGTAAAAGAAATTTATAACTTATTTGTAAATTTATTTGTAATTTATTCTCGTTTATAAAAATAATTATAACTTATTTTATTTATAATTTATTCTCGTTTGTAATTTATTCACGTTTATAAAGTATGAATTTATTTTTTAATTGATTGACATTTACATAGTTACAAATATATGCTAATAATCATTGAGAATCAAGTGTGAGGAAAAGTCTCACATTGGTTAGCAAAAAGAATGAACACCTTATAAGTGGGAGAACCCACACACCTATCACCTTAAGATTTTAGGTGGATATGTGGTGTGCCTCTCACAAATGTGTGTTCCAAGTAAAATGCTCTCTCCTCGGAATTTCCCCTAACAATAATATGCACTAACTTTTAAACATTTATTTGTAATTATAATAAACAGAATAACGGATTCTCTAACTTCAATTATATACACAACAGCAAAATAATTTTAGATATTGACATTAAAATAAATAGTATAACGGTAACATGTCATAGATATGTTCACATCCACCCGTTTTGACATATATATCATAGATATGTTTACATCCATCGGTTTCGACATACAAATTACATGTTATCCATAATATCCTTTTGAATTGAAAATAATATTCGTAACTTATTCCCGTATATAAAAATATTTTTAACTTATTCATGTTTAAAATAATTAAATAAATAGTTGAATTTTTATTTTTTATATAAAATATTTGTAAGTTATTCATGTTTTTAAAAATAATTGTAAAAATAAATATTTGTCGTATTATCTTAAATTTATTTATTCAATAGTGATAAATATGTGTCTCATAAGTTTTATCTTTTATCATTATTTTTTTTTATGATTATCATTTATCATTAAATTTTCATGAATATCATTTAACATTTTTTTATCATGATTACAATTATAAAGTTAATTTGAAAAAATTCTGATATGTTTTAGTTATTTTATAAGTCTAAAATAATTACTAAATCTCAATTGATTTTATTTTGTTTTATTAACCTTTCTATATAAATCTAAATAATTTCAAAATATATTTTATTTCAAATAAGTAACTAACTAATTACAAAATAATTTTTATTCTTATGGTTTTAGAATGATAAATTAAATATTTAATTTTGGAATAAAAAAAGTTATAATGTATAATAAGAAGAGTATTTACCGATACTTTAGTTCTTATGTTTAATATTATAACTTATTTTCATTAATAAAATAATTATATAAATATAGACTTTTTTCAGTTTATAAGTGTCATTAGCCCGTGTAAGGTTTAAGAAATTATTTTTAACTTATTCCTGTTAAAAACAATTGTATCAATAGTTGAATTTTTTTTATTATAAAAATATTTCTAACTTATTCCCGTTTATAAAAATTATTATAACTTTTTTTGATTATAAAAAAATAAATTTATATCATATTATAAAATTTTATGGATAAAAAGATAATTTATTTTATTTTATTATAAATATGGAAATAAGAGAGAATAATAATTTTAATAATATAATTATTTTTGCTTTAATATAAATGTATTATTGATAATAAAACATTACAATTATAAATAATAATATAGCATTTATTATTGTAGATATCCATAGGAAAAGAAATAAAAAATTAGATCTAAGAATGTGAAAAATCGCTTAAAATATTAAATAATAATTTAACATTTATTATTGTTGATATTAGTAGAAAAATAAAAAATTATCAAAAGAAAAAAAGAAATTAGTAGAAAAATAAAAAATTATCAAAAGAGAGAAAGAAAAGATCAGAGACAAATTATTTTTTATTGGAAGATATTTTATCTTCTGTATTTAAATAAATTATAATTTTTTATTTTAGTTATATTTTGAACTTAAAATTGTTCTTCCTAAAAAAATATGTTGAAGTTATAAAAGACTTCATTTTTAGATCGTATGCAGTGGAAAGAGAACACAGGATCTAATTTAAATTATATCCAAAATCTGATTTGAATTATATTTTTCAAAAGCAATATGTAACGTACCATGAGAATTTGTTGATTCATTTAAATCTTCATTAATTGTCATTTCTATTCTGTTGATCTTACTTGTTACTACTATAAATAAAATATTCTTACGGATAGAATGATTAGCACTTAGACCTGTTCAAACTCTGTGACAGGATAGGACTACTATTGTTATAAATGATAAACCTTTCACTTCTTTGCTTGGTAGCGATACATTATCGCTGAAAAACGGAATGGAATATGGAGACCAAAAGCAATCCTAAAAAGCAAAGATGAAATGTAAGTGCCAATAGGTGCGTTAAAGTAAGAGAGTTGTTTATCATTTGCTCTTTAAAAAGAAGTTTTTAAAGAATTATTATTAATATTATTTATTATTATTATTATTATTATTATTATTATTATTATTATTATTTTATAAAAAATTAAATAATTATAAAATATCGTTGATTTTAATTGGAATAGAATTAATAAGAATAATTTTAATTTCGTGATTCACTTTTATGATGTTTTTATCTTTTACCATTGATTTTTTTTATCAATTGTATATTATTTAAAAGAAAATTGTTAATTGGAATAGAATTAATAAGAATGATTTTAATCTTGTGATTCACTGATGTTTTTATTTTTTATCATTGATTTTTTATCAATTGTATATCCAAATTAATATACAATTATAATGGTCAAAATAATTATTAAAACTTTTTGATTTTAAAAAATTTATAGATTACTTTTATAACCAACTAATAAAATTATCACATGTATACGGAATGATAAATTGACCATAATGCAATGAGGAATTTGAATGCTTGGCAAATTATATTGAATATTATTATCAAATATTAAATATGACAATTTAAATTATTTGTAATATTTGAATATGTGAACTAATAAATTATTTTGAATTTAAAATAATTTAGTAATAAGTTTATGACATTTTTTATAATGATTTTTTATTTTATCTATCACCAACCTATTTCTTAGGCTTAAATATTCTATAGAAAAAGACAAATTTATATATATATATATATATATATATATATATATATATATATATATATATATATATATATATATATATATATATATATATATATATATATATATATATATATATATATTACAAAAGAAAGATTACAAAATCTTTCCAAAAGAAACAAAATCAAATCAAAATTTCAAAAGAATATTCCATATGCATCAGCTTTGTACCCAATTTCATGTCAGCCATCTTGTAGTTGTATCTAACAATTTAGTTTCGTATTATATTAGAAACTTGCACAAATGAATTTTACACATACTCACCGTACAAATAAAAAAAATATGCAGTCTGTTGGTACATTCAAAAAGAATCTTGCACTGCTAAACATGAATGTACATATCCAAAAATATGCAATGCGCTAGTACATTCAAAGGAATCTTGCACGGCAGGCTTGGTCCAAATGGTACTATTTATTGAGTTAGAAACATCGTCAACTCGTAGCTATAGAAGAACCTGCATAACATGGATATAAAGCAGGATTTTTTTATCAAATATTAAATAACTCAAGCATTCAATCTTCAGAACTAATGAATCAAAAAATTTCCACAAATTGTTTTTTTTGAGTAACTTCTTCCATTGTTATTTCATAAAGAGATATAGGTTCAAAATAAATGTTCAAAACAATACAGTTGCTTATTTTGCAATCACCACATCACAACTTCTATGCAAAAAGAGTAAGTAAGCAGGTGCTAGAAGATTTTCGAAGCGATAGCAACTCAACACTTATTAGTATTGGCCATGAAAATGATGCTCCATCTTTCTGCAAAGTTGTAATTTCTAATTCATCACTAGTACATTTATTACTGTCTATTTGTGATTCTTCTTTATTGGATGGCTTGTTGGATATCCTAATTATTGTAGCTTCAAGTACATAAACTTGAAAAGAAATCCAAATAAACTTGAAAAGAAATCCAAATAGATCTGATAAAAAGTTACCAAAAAAACAATTTTGTGAATCAACATCATTTAATTTACAAAAAAAAACAATTTTGTGAATCAACATCATTTAATTTACCAAAAAAGCAATTTTGTGAATCAACATCATTTAATTTCTTAATGCACTATAGAAACCTTTGTTGAATCAACATCATTTAATTTCTTAATGCACTATAGAAACCTTGAATCAAACATCAGAATCGAATTTAATACAACACGGATCTATCTTCACAAACTCAAATACAAATCAAAGAGAAACAAAACACTACCATAAAGAAGTCGTGTGAAGCCACGTCATAAAGATAGAAGCAGAATGCGATTTTAAATTTCGAGTTGGGGTGCGGTGGTCTTGGGCGGTTTAGGATTCGACGACTCCGATGGTTTTCCAACGGATTTGTTTCGTGGTTGATGGTGGTTTAGATGACCATCATCTTCCTCCTTCCATTCTTCACATGGTCCATTTTTTTCATAGAAAACCAATTTTCAATTAGGATTTGTAGACCTAAAAGAGAAGTCATCATTTGAAACCTTGAAATTCTGCATAACGTAAGAACTTCCAATACTACATCTTGAATTTAGGAACCAAAAATGATGGCGCAATAGCTTGAATCAAATCCAGCTGCAAAACAAATACATAAACAAACTATTAAAACCATAATTTCTTGAACAAACTTAGAAATTAACAATTTTGCAGATGTTATCAGCAACAAATGTACACACCTTTGAATCAACTAATACCATCTCTATGTGCACTTTGTTGGAAGCATTGGTTACAGTCCACATATGCTTGCACCTAACAATAATTTTCCATAAATATTTGGAATCATTGATGTCTTTAACAACTTCGATAGGGCGATACATAGATGATATATTTCTGTTTACAATCAAAACAAACAAATTGAATCTAGGTTAGATGTTGCAAATAGCTGAATATGGATGAAAGAAAAAATCAATTGACTGTGAGAATACCATGGATTTATGTTGCAAAGCCACAACCTTTTTTCGAAATCAATGGTTGTAATGGAGTAGAGTATAAGGGAAGCGAAGAGAATTCCATAGATTTTTGTAAGCTTTCGAAATCAACAATTAGAATTATTTTAGGGTTTATGGGAAGTTGTTCAAAAGGGGTTATTGATAAGTGATGCTTTGTATTCCAACTCATTGCAATAACCTACGTAAATAGGTTATTATTGTGTTCCATTGCAATTACTCCACGTAAATAGATTATGTTAATTTGAATTTGAAATTTAAAATGTATGTCAAATTGTGTTAATTGAATGGAATAAAATAAATGAAAATTTTATCAAAAAACTATGGTGATGATACGTCAGCTGCAATAAATACCAAATCAATATAGTAAGAGTATTTTGCAGAAATGTCTAATTTGCTCTTGTAATTAGTTAAGATGTTAATTTTGATTAAGGGACATAATGTGGTTTTCCGAATACTTAGAATTTTATAGATTTATAATAAATTTATCTCCATTATATTAATCATTTAGGAATTAGAATTTAATATAGAACTTGGGCCCCTTGGGCTCATTTAGCACACCTGTTGTATATTTGCACCTCTCAACACAATATACATCTAGCCTAATTATTCTAGTTTTATTATTTAGGTTAATTATTTTGTGTTAATCACTTTAGTTTAATTAATTTAAACTAATTAGTTTAGTTATTTAAAAATTATAAATAATTAAAATTCATGTGAAATTGGTTTTGTTCAACACAATAATCAAAAACTGTCGCTCAACGCGATAGTCAAATTAAGGTCAATTTCTTCGCTTAACACGATCGAATATTAATAAAGATCAACTCTTTATCGACCAATAAAACTTAAAAGATGTAACCAATCATCAAAACTTTTTTTTTTTACTATCATAATGTAAATTTTAAGATATTTTCAAAAAAGAATTAAATAGAATTGCTATCAAACTTAATTAGGAATTGCGTCAACGATCACTCAATTTTCAAATCCATACAAGGTTCAAGGATAACTTGAAAGCAATTCTACGCAATCCTATAAAAAACACCAACCAACTACGAACTACGAATTGAGACCCTGATTCTTCGCAAAGAGATACGTAGGCATGCAACTTAAAAACCGAAGCGAGTGTCGTAACTAAAAAATTAAAACATTTACGAAAATACATTAACAATAACATACCTTTAGATAAGAAATTCTCAATCTACCCTTAGACATAAAATTGGAGCCCCTTGAGAACAAGGGAGATGAAGGGTGCCTAACATATTCCCTTCGTCTAACCAACTCATAAATTTAGAATTTCTGACAAATTAGGGTTATCTGTTATTTCCCCATCCTTAAGATAAAAATTAATGGTGGCGACTCTCGTATTTTTATCTGGTTTCTACACATTGGATGATGTCGATACCATGTTTCATATCTCGGTCGCTTAAATATTCTTTAGACCTGCTCATATTAACCATGTGATGATAGTGCACGTGATTATGGATGATTTGGAGGTATTTGAAGCAAGGGTGCTAGAGGATTTTGGATTTAACTGGGGATTTCACCTCAATTGTCTTTGTTGAGGAAATTGTACGTGGAGCTCGTGGAGGTCCAGAGGTACCAAACTGTCGCTAGAGCGTACATGCTACATATGATGGCATGTACTCTCTTTGCGGAAAAATCTAGAGTTTACATATATATTCGCAACCTGTCTATGTTTCACACACTTAACACTCCATGTTGGGCTTGGGGAGTGGCCGTGTTGATCATGTTGTACACGACACTTGACGTTACTTCTCAACATGAGACCAGGCAACTTGCTGTTACCTTAGCCTTTTACAGGTATACTATAATTTATTTAATGATTTTTATTAGTTATTTTGGTGTATTTATATAATGGTTTTTATTTATACATTGTTGGATATACGAGCACTCCCCTATGTGCAAGGATATGGAAGGGCAACCAAGCTCACCCAGAAGGTGTGATGGAGTACAAGAGGAGGCTCGATGCACTGGCCGTAGAGGATGTCATCTAGACACCATATACATCTCATCGGCGTCATCGTGCATTTGAGGAGTCTACTTGGTATTCAAGACATATTATATGGGAGAATCATGTGGCTAGACACTTGTTTCTCCCAGAAGGTGTGATGGAGTACAAGAGGAGGCTCGATGCACTAGCCGTAGAGGATGTCATCTAGACACCATATACATCTCATCGGCGTGATCGTGCATTTGAGGAGTCTACTTAGTATTCAAGACATATTATATGGGAGAACCATGTGGCTAGACACTTGCCTGAGAGGTGTCAACGCAAGTATAGTTATGTACATGGCATCCCTCATCTAGTTCCATAGACTCCAACAAGTGGCATTGATAGATGGTTTTAGAGTTACATTGTCAGCTCTCCCCGTGAGACCATGGATACAACAATTGTGGTTCAACATTCGTCATAGTGCGAGGATAGATACCTTGAGTGGTTTCATAGTGTGTCACACCCTCGAGTCTTACCACCAGCTGCAACATCTGATGTTCTTGGGCCTTCAAGTGCCAGGGTTTCTCCGAGCCTCCACCACCACCTCCCCCTCCCGTAGGTGATAAGTACAGTCGTCTACGATTTATTGCATTTCATTTAGATAACCTTGTGGGTTTGGTAAACCCTGATAGTGAGATCTATACTAGTTTAGCTAGGTTAGCTGACGTAGCCCATGAAGGGCCTATATAGATCTATTTTATTTTGGTTTTATTATATGTATATTTTGTGACACACAGACTTTTTATTTATTGCATAATATTTTGGCGGTTATATATTTCAAATTGATGATGAACGTAACATAAAATAGTACAACAAACATAAAAAAAACAACTAAACATCAAAAACTAGGCACTGCCATATGTTTCTAGACGTTTTAACATCTTGATTATGTCGTCGATGGATCTTCGAATCTCCGCGTCCAATTCGATCAAACTTTTAGTTATCCTACGGCAAAATGATTTCCACATGGCCGTCCATCTTCATTAATCTTCAACTCGACCATGTTGTATTTCACTATTTCATTTGTATAAATCCAATCCTCCTAAAACTCGATCTTTGTCACCCTTCTGTTATCAGAATCAGGCAACAGTTCATTCAACTTATCTTTCAAGTTGCCCAAGGACGTGGCACCATCTGGAAGCTTGAATTCAACAACAGAGTTGTTTTCGTTGAAATATATCTGCCTTAATCAGAAATTGAGAAAAATGCATTATTTGAGATGTTTTTCTTTGTAGCATATGCCCCTATTTATACAAAATGGAGATTCATTTACACCACACAAATTTGTTTATGCAATCTAAACCCTTCAAAGATGTCGGCAAAATCTTAACTGGTGAAAAACTTGAATGCACAACCTACCGACAGTTTTTTTGGGTTTAAGATTTGTGTTCTTAAATATTTATTTGAGCAGAAAATTATTTATTTATCTAATGGGAGAAAATATTTTCCCATCTGATTTTGCCCAGAATATCAAGAAATTAAAGATTCGACATATGATCTTCATGGACAATAATAAAAAAATTGTGTAAAAATATAATATTCTGGGTAAACACTGTAGTTTGCAAGCAAATTATTTTATTAATGTTCTGCCTAAATAATGTAACATGTTTTATTAAAAAAACCAATAACCCCTCGTTTTCCTAATAAATCGAAATATAAAAGGCGCTAGTTTTTGTAAATAATAAAAGTGCATAAGCTGGGGTTGAAACTCACGCGCTAATAAAATTATACCTCAGTGTTTTAAACACCGAGGTCATAAGTCTTTACTTTTTATGACGACCTTATTTAACTCGTTTCTAATGTCGAGGTAAAATGTATTTCACGTCTGACGTTCGATACATTATTTGTAGTAGTTCTGACACTACTTTCCCCCTCTCTCTCTAAGTTTTATTTTTACTTTCTCTCACTAGATTTTATAGACAAATAATTTTGTGAGAAAAGTATCATTGTGAGTGAGGTCATTTGTGTAATTATGGAAAGGGTATAATTGTAAAAATTCATCAAGGATATTGTTTATATATACCTTGGTTGAATACTGTCCAATTAGGGATTATTTGTGGTTATTAGGTAAACCCAATAAAAGCTTTAGTTGGGGATTGTGTGATCAATCTTAGGTTAAAGATTAGTCGATAATAAAATCTTCTTTGGTTTTTGGTTATCCTAGTTAACACCAAGATAGGTTAACGATTATCTTGTTATTAAAATCTTCCTAGGTTAAGAGATCAGCCCGTTTAAAATCTCAGAGGTTGTTTGGTTATCTTGTTAAACAAGAGGAATTGAGATCGACTATTTTGAAACTTGAAGATTAACCACTCTAAGGTTCATGTTCGTGGAAAGGATATTAACCAATCTAGTCAACCATTGAGAAGGAAGCTTGGTTAATTAAATCTCAACATTATATTGAAGAAAAGAAGCAAACATCCATTTTTTTGTCTTGTAATTTTTTGGTTCAAGGTCAACCACCATTTCCTTGTATAAGAGGGTTTGTGAGTCTTTCCCACTAAAATCTCTCAAGTATCATTTGAAACTCTCAATACCAAGTCTTGGGGAGAGGAGTATGTCGTTTTGATTTGACTTAACCTCTATAATTCTATGTGTTCTTCTTCTTTCCTTAATTATTTATTTTCTGCTATTTAATTTCTACTACTTAAAATTTTAAAAATGTTTTTAAATCCTTATTTAACTTGCCAAAATTTTTCAAAACCACGTTTTTCCAAACCTCACAATTCACCGTCTATTGCGTGAGAAGTCTTAAGTCCAACAAATGCAAGTGGTTCAACTCTTGAGAGATTCAACGTCCCACTTGAAGGTCTTAGAGTCTCATCGGTCGGGCTTAATACATAATCTCACCTGAAGGACTTAAAGTCTCATCGAACACACTTATCCAAACTCACCTGCCTTAGGTACTTAGGGTTTTCTTGAGCGAGATCTAACGTAAAGTCTCCCCCAAGGGACACAACTGAATTATAGCCTAAGAGACTTCTAGGAAATATTGTTTGAGGAGTTGATAGAAGTATCGCCTGAGAGGTCCTACGACTCACATGATGGACTTAGATTCTCATAAGTTGGGCTCAATGCATAACCTCAACCAAAGGACTGAAGTCCAATCAAACTGACTTGTCTAAACTCCCCGTCTGAGGGGCTTGGAGTTTTCTCGGGTGGGGTCCAACGTAAATTCTTGCCCAAGCGATGCGATTGAAGTCTACCCTAAAAGATTTATGCAATTGAATAACTGAAAGTCCAATAGGATTTTTCTTGAGCATGATTCAACATAAATTCTCTCCCATGGTATGAACTGAAGTCTAGCCTAAGTGACTTACAAAAAAGTCTTATTTGATGGCTTTATAGAAGTCTCACCCAAGAGGTCTAACGCCTTTCCTGAGGGACTTAGTTTCTCATTAGTCGGGCTCAATACATAATGTCTCCTTGAGGAATGAAAGTTCCATCAAACATGCTTGTATAAACTCTCGGCTTGAGGGACTTGGAGTTTCCTCGTGCGAGATCCAACTTAAAGCCTTTCTTAAAGGATGCAGTTAAAGACTAGCCCAAGAGACATAACTTAAATTCCTATCTTATGGTTTGATAAATGTTACACCTAAGAGGTTATATGCCTCGCTTTAGAGACTCAAAGTCCCATCAGTCGGGCTTAATACATAACTTTTCTTGAGGAGCTAAGATTTCCATCAAGCAGGCTTATCGATACTCCCTTCCAGAGGGACTTAGAGTTTCCTCTGGCAAGATCCAATGTAAAGTCTCTCCCAAGAGACTCGACCAAAGTCTTGCCAAATAAACTTAACTAAAAGTATTGTTTGAGGTCTTGATAAGAGTCCCTCCTTATAGGCCAAAATGCATCTCTCGAGGGACTCGAAGTCTCGTCAGTTAGGAACAATATGAGGGTCTGGAAATCCCATCAAACATGTTTATCTAATTTCCTTACTTAAGGGACTTAGAATTTCTTTAGGTGGGATCCATCTTAAAGTCTCTCTTGAGGGATTAAACTATTAAGTCTTACCTAAAGAGCTCAATGTAAAGTCTCGTCCAAAGAATCTCACCTTGGAAGGATATATACAAAGTGTTAGTGTTTTTAAGTTGGCATTATGTTTGGTAAAACTAGGCTTTAGCAATGTCATGATGGATGTCATGACATTCAGAGATTGAAGATAAATCCTACCTGCTAAGGATGTTAAAACGAATCGAAGCTAAAGTCAGGCCGGAAATTGCAAAAAGATCGATGTTATGATGTTATGACATTCGAGTGACATTCTGCAGAATCTGTTTGTTCTGATTTTCAGAAGTTTGTTGAGTGCTAAATATTGTTTTTCCGTTATTAGAAAGCATGCTCACGTGGCTGCTAGGTTAATCTTAATTAAACCTAAATTGGTTGTTGAAAAGACCATGTTTTTAGGATTAAATTAAGTGAACCCTAGCTATCTTTATGGAAGCCCAAACGAAGTTTCGGGATCGCTTCTATAAAAGGAAAAGAACCTTACAACGCCTCCGAATGTATTGAAGAGATAGCAGCTTGTGTTTGTGTACTGTTAGGATTTGTAACAGTTGGTATTGTGTAATTCTAGTTTCTCTTGTGAGCCAAGCAACTATCAATTGATAAGTGCATTGGACTAGGATTTCTTTGTAAGGGTAGTTTATCACTCAAAGCTTTAAAGCACGAGTGTTTGTCTCTTGATTGAAGCTTTGAAGCAAGATCAAGATATTTTATTGAAGTGTGTCTTCACAATTCAATTAGTCAATAGGTTGATATCACTGTTGTGATTGAGGGGGAGTGAGTGGGAACTCATATCTAAGTAGCACTTAGGTAAAAGGATCATTGGGTAGTGATTAAGTGAGAAGGGTCAACCGTGTGTTGGTGTAGGGTCTTCAATTGATATCGCTAATAGTGAACTTTCTCCCGCTTGGTAGCCCCGGATATAGGTTTGTTGAACCGAATGGGTGAACAACTTATTGTGTTATTTATCGTCAGTATTTCGTGTGAATTGCTAACATAGTGTCGAATCTTGTGTCATAACATTCTGTGACATCAAGTATCCGCTGTGAATTTCAATTGGCATCGAGCGGGCACCGCTTGTTATTTCGGGTGAGATCTAGGGATAATAGTTTCTGGCGTAATGGATAAAGAAGGAGGATTTGGAGGAAGACCACCTATTCTGGATGAGTCTAATTATGATTACTGGAAACCTCATATGGTTGCCTTCTTAAGATCATTGGACATTAAAGCTTGGAGAGCTGCTGATAAAGGATGGAAACATCCCACCAAGCTTGAGAAAGATGGCACTACTGTCTTGAAACCTGAGGAGGAATGGAGCAAAGAGGAAGAAGAGCTAGCTCTAGGGAACTCTAAAGCATTGAATGCTCTGTTCAATGGCATTGACAGAATATCTTCGATGGTTCATCAATGTGGTGGCCAAGGATGTTTGGGACACTCTCGAACTACTCATGAGGGAACATCCAAGGTGAAGATGTCAAGACTTCAGATGCTCACTACCAAATTTGAGAATTTGAAGATGAAGGAAGATGAGAATATTCATGAATTTCACATGAATATTTTGAAATTGCCAATGCCTCGGAGCACTTGGTGAAAAGATGTCGAAGAGAAGTGGTGAGAAAGATTCTCGGATCCTTGCCTAAAGATTTGCAATGAAAGTCACCGCAATAGAGGAGGCTCGGGACATCAGCACCTTGAAGGTTGAAGAACCGATAGGATCTCTTATGACTTTTGAGATGGGAATCTGAACTGCTGACAAGAAGAACAAGAGCATAGCACTTGTATCCAATTCTAAAGAGGGATGCAAGGAGGAAGATGAGGAGAAGATATCGAAGCTATAGCCATGCTTGGAAGAGTTCAACAAACCGATCGGAGAATTGATCCAAAGTCAAGGTCACATGTCAGGACACGATCGACATCGCAGATCTTATGATTCCAGCAGAAGATCCAAGTCAAGAAAAAGGAGTCAAGGCGAAAGTCCAATGTCATGAATGTGAAGGATTTGGACATATTAGAGTGAATGTCCTACCTTTCTTAAGAAACAAAAGAGAGGAATGAATGTTACTTGGTCGATGGTGAATCAAGTAGTGATACTAAGAGGAATCACCAAACTTCAACTGCATCTTTCGAAAGGGCAATCCGATAATGACTCTAGTGATGAGGAAGTGACCTTTGAAGAACTTTCGATACTTACAAGAAACGTATCAGTGGTGAAGTATGTCGACAAAATGAAAACAGAAAAAGTCGATTGAGAAGTTGGAGGTAGAAAATGTGAAGTGGTCGAGAAGAAGGAAAAACACCACTATAAGTCATCTCAACGGTGAGATTATAGTGTTGAATTCAAGCTTGATCATATGACTAGGTATGTCAAGATGTTTGAACCGATAAGTGGAAGAAATTCTTCACTTGGACAAAATGTGGAAATAAGCATGGTCTAGGATATGTGGTTGAAAAGGAACCTTAGTGACAAGAAAAGAAGAGGCATGGGAAACCAAAGCCGAGCGATGTCACTGAAAACAGAAGTGTTCTGGCTCGGGCATATAGATGCAAAGAAATTTGCGATAACAAGAAGAAGACCAGACCTAATAGGCCAATGTCAAAAGATGTCACAACATTAGGGCCAACATCATGATCGAGAAACATGAAAAGAAGTTTCAAAGATGGAGATGTCACCATTGTGGAAGATTTGGACACATAAAACCCTTTTGCTATAGGTTACATGGGTACCCTAATCGGACTCCTATGTTAAGCCTAAGAACATCAAAGTACCCTACACTCAATAAAGAAGAGGACTGCAGATTAATAGCACATACCTCTCGAGTGTCGCAAGGAAGATTGGTACTTTGACGTGGGTGTTCCAAGCATATGACGGTATAAAAACCTTCGAATAATGTCAAACCTCACTCTACCAACTTTGTTACTTTTAGAGATGGAGCTAAAGGAGAAATCAAAGGTGTTGGAAACTTGGACCGCTCGAGTTCCAAATCTAAATGGAGTGTCTTTGGTAAAGGCTTGTTGCTAACCTCATAAGCATAAGTCGACTATGTGATATGGGATTTAAAGTCAACTTCACCAGTGTCCGAATGTCTTGTAATCAATGATAAACAAGAAGTGGTTATGAGAGAGTCGATCAAAGGACAATTACATGTGGGAATCGAGAACACCAACCTCTCCTGTGCTCTAGACAAGGATGAAAAGGAGGTAAAACTATGGCATCAAAAACTTGGACATCCGCATCTCGGAGGGATGAAAAGATCATCACTATGGAGGTCAGAGGATACCAAAACTCCATATTGATGAAGGAAGAGTCCGTGGTGAATGTCAAGTTGGAAAGCAAACCGAATGTCACACCCAATGTCTAGACATCCGACCACTCCAGTCTGGAGCCGCTTCATATGGATTTGATGGGGCCTATGCAGTTGAAAGCCTTGGTGGAAGAAGATATGCCTATGTTGTTGTGGATGACTTCTCCGATTTACCGGATAAACTTCATCAGGAAAAATCGATGTGTTTGATGTCTTTAAGGAGCTATGCAAAAGACTTCAAAGAGAGAAGGAAAGTTGTATTGTCATAATAAGAAGTGATCATGGAAAGGAGTTGAGAACAACAAATTTGATGAATTCGCTCCTCGAGGAATTAATCATGAGTTTTCTTCTCTATAACACCTCAACAAAATGGGGTGGTGGAAAGAAAGAATAGGACTATACAGAATGCAGAGCAATGATTCATGCTAAGAAACTTCCTATTCATTTTGGGTCAAGCTATGAATACACTTGCTATGTTCAATGAGGTCACCCTAAGAAAGAGATCTTCCTCCACCCTGTATGAACTATGGAAGGGAAGAAAACCAACTGTGAAATATTTCCATGTATTTGGCAGTAAATGCTATATTTTGACAGATCGTAATCAAAGGAGAAAAATGGATTCCAAGAGTGATGAAGGCATTTTTCTAGGATACTCCACTAACAGCATAGCATATAGGGTATTCAACTCCAGAACCCAGGTTATGATGGAGTCTATTAATGTCATTGTTGATGATCATCACCAGGAAAACAATGTCCCATATGATGTTGAGACATGGTTTGAGACATCACCTCAAGTACCTGATAAGGAAGATGTACCTGATCTTTCTCCTCCAAAATTTGAACCAGAGAAAGTTAACAAAGATCCTTCCATCAGAATTCAGAAAGATCATCCAAAGGATCTCATCATTGGGGATCCAACCAAGGGTGTCGTTACAAGATCTAGAGAAACTGTCTCAAACTCTTGCTTTGTGTCAAAAATAGAGCCAAAAAATGTCAAAGAAGCTCTAAGTGATGAATTCTGGATTGGAGAAATGCAAGATGAATTGAACCAGTTCAAGCAACATGAAGTATGGGAATTAGTTCCTAGACCAGAAGGAACAAACATCATTGGCACAAAATGGATCTACAAGAACAAGTCTGATGCAGAAGGGACTGTCACCAGAAATAAAGCTAGACTTGTTGCTCAGGGTTACACTCAGGTTGAAGGGATTGACTTTGATGAGACTTTTGCACGGTGGATGACGGAATCAATCAGCTTCTTCTAGGGTTGCTTGCATTCAAATTCAAACTATTTCAGATGGATGTGAAAAGTGCCTTTCTAAATGGCTACTTAAATGAAGAAGTATATGTAGAACAGCCTAAAGGATTTGTGGATCCAAGTTTCCCTGATCATTTCTACAAATTAAGGAAAGCCCTATATGGACTAAAGCAAGCTCCTAGGGCATGGTATGAAAGGCTAACCAAGTTCCTTACAGACAAAGGCTACAGAAAAGGAGGCTTGGATAAAACTCTCTTTGTCAAGAATGAAGGAGGAAAGATAATGGTTGCTCAAATTTATGTGGACGACATAGTATTTGGTGGAATGTCAGACTCAATGGTGAAACATTTTGCCAATCAAATGCAAGCTGAGTTTGAAATGAGTCTTATGGGAGAGTTGACCTACTTCCTTGGACTGCAAGTCACACAGATGGAAGACTCAACATTCCTTTCACAGAGCAAATATGCAAGGAATATTGTCAAAAAGTTTGGAATGGAGAATGCCACTCATAAAAGGACTCCTGCTCCCACACATGTGAAGTTATCCAAGGACTCAAATGGTGAAAAGGTAGATCAAAGTTTGTATAGAAGCATGATAGGGAGCTTGTTGTATCTAAACCCAGACCGACATTGCATTTTGTTGGGGTATGTGCAAGATACCAAGCTGAACCTAAAGTGAGTCACATTAACCAGGTGAAAAGAATCCTGAAGTATGTAAGTGGAACCTGCAGTTATGGTATTCATATTCCATGGATGTGAACCCATTTTGTCAGTTATTGTGATGTTGACGGTAGTCGATGACGAAAAAGTACCTCTGAGGATGCTTCTTCGGGAAACAATCGGTTTCTTGGTTCAAGAAGCAAAATGTGTCCTTGTCCACTTGAAGTGAATACAGCAGCGGTAGCGATTGTTCTCAAATGGTGCGGATGAAGCGGATGTTCGAGTACAATGTCACACATGTGATGACATTATATTGTGACAATCTAAGTGCTATTAATATTTCAAAGAATCCTATACAACACAGTAGGACTAAGCACATTGACATAAGACATCACTTCATCAGAGATCTTGTGGAGGAGAAAGTGATTAAACTGGACCATGTAGTCACTGAATTGCAACTGGCTGACATTTTTACTAAAGCTCTTGATGCTAGTCAATTTGAAAATTTAAGGAGCAAACTGGGCATTTGTCAATATGAGGAATTGTAGCAATTAAAATTGCTTACAAAGAGGAGAAGAAACCGGGTATTTCAAATAAATATGAATGGGTCATTTCTTTATTTCCCTCTTAGTTTTAAAGGTTTCAAGAATATCAAGAGACACCTCCATATAATAACCTCTCTTATTGAAAGTATCATTTTCTCTCCACCCACAAGATACTTTCAAATTCTCCGATTCCTCAATATATCCCGAGAAATATGTCTTCTTCATCCTCTTCTTCCCAAGACTGATTGTTCATCTCCCACCATGGTGAGATTAGGGCATTATGAAGCCATGAATGTTGAACTGTGAAGGTCTCCCTCATTCAATGGCAATCGACTTAATCGATGCATGCGGAATGATCAAGGTTCATCAGCGTCTACTGGTAAGACTTCTGCCTCATCCTCATTTGTTCCCCCTGAGATAAGAAATAGGGAAGGTACCAAGTATGTAGAAGAAGCCATTGCTAGGATAGTCACCAGAATCCTAGATGAACATCACTCTGTTCCTAGAATTTCTGTTCCCCTTAATCAAAGACCTGCTAGCCCTAGTTTAGCAGATGATCCAGATGTCACGAAGAATGTCATGACATCTGATGATCACGTCCAGGCAACTCATATGGACCCTGATTCTTCTGCTGATTTCCCTGTCAAAGCAAAGGGTGGTATTTCTGGTTCTCAAGATGAGCAAATAACCAGAACTGGAACTTCTTCAAAGAAGTATAGAGCTATATTTGCTGGCTGTTCAAAATGCAAAAGGACACCAATGGCCAAGAAAAGGAAAGCTCCTGAACCTGCAAAGTCTGATCAAGCTTCTGATAAGGCTGATGATGCTTCAGCAGAGGAGAGCAACTGATTAAGTTGCCGTTGTGTTTGATTTGTCAATTTTTCTGTCAATTATTTTCTGCTCTGTTTTGATTTTTTTTAGTTTCATTTTGGATGATTGTAATCATTGTATTGACAGATGTGTACCTCTAAAAACCAGGCTGGTACTTAATTTTATGCTGGTATAATTGTTTCTGGTACTGTTTGATTAAAAGTTTGGGGAACTTGTATTGTTTCCTTTGGTCCTTTATGGCTAAAAAGGGGGAGAAGAACTACTGTATGACAGTAGTATGAGACTTGGGACTTTGGGAAATTGTATGCCTGTTTAAAATTTTGTATATGGGGCAATTGTGGGAATTGTGGGATTTTTGTATGGGTAGAATTTATCTTCTCTAAGTTCTAGTTATTTGAAGCTTAGGAAAGCTTAGGAAAACTTAGAACTAGTTTATTGTCTTCTGCTGCATAGGTACTCTGATGTGTTAAGTAGTTTTAGCCAAAAATGTGCCAAAGGGAGAGTTTGTTAGTGTTTTTAAGTTGGCATTATGTTTGGTAAAACTAGGCTTTAGCAATGTCATGATGGATGTCATGACATTCGAGATGAAGATAAATCCTACCGCTAAGGATGTTAAAAGACATTGAACCGAAGCTAAAGTCAGGCTGGAAATTAAAATGATGATGTTATAACGGATGTTATGACATTCGATGTGACATCTGCTCAGAACTGCTTGTTCTGAGATTTTTCGGGAAGTTTGTTGAGTGCTAAATATTGTTTTTGTTATTAGAAAGCATGCTCACGTGGTGCTAGGTTAATCTTAATTAAACCTAAATTGGTTGTTGAAAAGACCATGTTTTTAGGATTAAATTAAGTGAACCCTAGCTATCTTTATGGAAGCCCAAACGAAGTTTCGTGGATCGCTTCTATAAAAGGAAAAGAACTTACAATTGTCTTGCCTCCAAAATGTATTGAAGAGATAGACTTGTGTTTGTGTCTTTAGGATTTGTAACAGTTGGTATTGTGTAATTCTAGTTTTCTTGTGAGCCAAGCAACTATCAATTGATAAGTGCATTGGACTAGGATTTCTTGTAAGGGTAGTTTATCACTCAAAGCTTTAAAGCACGAGTGTTTGTCTCTTGATTGAAGCTTTGAAGCAAGATCAAGATATTTTATTGAAGTGTGTCTTCACAATTCAATTAGTCAATAGGTTGATATCACTGATTGTGATTGAGAGTAGGAACTCATATCTAAGTAGGACTTAGGTAAAAGGATCATTGGGTAGTGATTAAGTGAAGGCTGTCAACTAGTGTGTTGGCCGTAGGGTCTTCAATTGATCGCTAATAGTGAACTTTCTCCACGGCTTGGTAGCCCCGATGTAGGTTTGTTGAACCGAACTGGGTGAACAACTTATTGTGTTATTTTGCTTTCATTTGTGTGAATTGCTAACATAGTGTCAGATACTGTGTCATAACATTCTCTGTGACATCAAGTATCTGCTGCCAGGAATTTCACAAAGGAACCTTAAGGATGCCAATGTTTATTAAATCACTTTGACCTTACTTAACCACCGTTGTTGAGGAAATGTATAGTGATATTTTTTTAATGGGCCATAAGGAGAGGTATCTTACGTAAAATAAGGAAGGCCAACAAGGGAGAGAAGGATAAGGCGCCCAATGAAGCCATCGATCGCTCGTAATAAGTCACAAAGCCATCCAAATCTTAGTAAATGCCCACCTGATTGAGCTTAGTCCATTGGACTCTCTACTACTTTACTAGTAGATGTGGGAGATGACACATCATATTATAATGACAAGAAAAATGGGTCAAAGGAGAAATAGCTTCTTCCTCCCTATAATTTAGTAGTGGGGGAGTAAATTCCATTAACCCTATACACAAGAGCTTTTATAAATACATCCACTACAAAAAAAACATATTTAACCTCGGTCGCAAATGGGATTTAACCTTGGTTTCAAAGACGAGGTAACGGATGACGCCATTAAAACTTGCGACATTACCCCTTGATTTTGAAACTTACCACATCCACCGATGAGTATAACACCTTTCACCACGGTTTTTACATAAAAAACGTGTAAAATGCAATTGATTTTATTAAGTATAACGTGGATTGCTTATTTCACTAAACCCTAACTGAACATATAAATTTTCAAATTGGTTAGAAAAATAATTATATGAACTATTGTGTTATATTTGAACAATTTACTGGTTTTCAAGCATTCTACAAACCATCATTCAACTCATGTTCTTTCATGGTTAAAATCTGTTCAATATTTCAAGATCTTTATACAACAATTTTGGAAGAAAGTTGAACAAAAACTAGAAGTATTTGAGATATTTTAACTAAAAAAGCATGAGATTAACGATGAGTTGTAGAATGGTAGAAAAATAATAATTAGTGTAAGATATGTTTCAAATACAATATCATTTTCATATGATTATTTCTAAAAGAAATTTAATATGTTATATGTTTAAAGAGGGTTTAGTAAAACAAACAGTCGACATTAGATATAATAAACTCAACTCGGCGGAACAAGATGAGAGTTACATAAAAATCACAAAAACTAAAAATTCAATATCAATCTAAAACTCAACAACATTAACATCAACATCAACAATAACATCAACAACAACATCATCAACAACAACAACAACAACAACATCAACAATATCAACAACGAGTCTCAATAATAATAATAATAATAATAATAATAATAATAATAATAATAATAATAATAATAACAACAACATAAAACCTTTAGGGTCCCACAACGAGTCTCAACAACAACAACAATATCAATAAACCTATAACATAAATCTATTTAAACAAAAATATCAACAACGAAAAACCTTTAGGGTTTCGGATCTCAATAACAGATATCAACAATAACAACAACAACATCAACAAACCTATAACTTAAACATGGTTATACATAAATAGCAACAAGATAAATCTATAGGATTTTGGATCTCAACAATAACAACAATTAGAAAATGGGTAGTGATATTTAACATACTAGATCTTTTAAGAAGAAGAGAAAGAAAATGTTTTGGATCTTTGAAGAAGAAACATAAGCCCTAAACACATATCCTCTTTAGTGGAGACTCTGTTGTATTTCGAGCATTCCTTACGCTCAAGTATTTTTTCGTGCCACGAGAGTCATCGATAGACTTCGTTGGGAAGATCCTTACCGCCTCTTAAGGAAATACTAATGTTTTGGACTTGTGAAGGAAGACATTTTCCACCTTTTAAGGCAATATATGAATGTTGGACTTCCACATGAAGGTCCTTTTCGCCTTTCCAAGCAATGTCAGAAATGCTAGACTTCCTTGATATGATCCTTACTTCCTATTAATGAAATACAAATATGTTAGATATCCACGGAAAGATACTTGTCACCTCTTAAGACAATATACAAATAATGGACTTCCACGGGAAGGTCTTCGTCCCCTTTGCAGACAATATAAAATGCAGGACTTCCTTGGGAAGATCCTTTTCGCCACTTAAAGAAATACAAATAGATTAGACATCCACATGAAGATCATTATTTCCTCTTAAGGAAATATAGGATTGACAGACTTATTTAGGAAGATCCTTCCCATTTTTTCAGGAAATACAAAATGCTAGACTTCCCTAGGAAGATCCTTGTTGCATATTAAGGAAATAAAAATATGCTAGACTTCCACGGGAAGATCCTTGCCACCATTCAGAGAAATATAACAGTACTACCCACTATGACCACCTCATCTCGATACCTTTCTTGAGGGACTTAGAGTCACATCATTCAGGCTCACCATATAACCTTACCTAAGGGACTTAGAGTCTCTTCAGTCAGACTCACTGCATAATATTTTCTAAAGGACTGAAAGTCCCATTGGACAAGGGACGCAATCAAAGTTTAGTCCAATAGAATTAACTTAAAGTCTTGTTTGAGGGATTGATAGAAGTTATGTCTGAGAGCTCCAACACCTTTCATGAGGGCTTAGAGTCCCATCCATGGGTTGAAAACATACATTTGCTTGATGGATTGGGAGTCTCATGAATCATAGCATGTACACTGAACGAGTTTACCCCTCGATTTTCATTAAAAAAATTGGCAGAATAAATTTATATTACCTCTGGTTCTTATTATAAGAGAAGATTTACTTTTTAGATTAATTCAATGACTAATGTATTTAGTCTATATATTGATCAAATACATTAATCATTGAATGAATTTAAAAAGTGAATTTTCTCTTATAATAAGGATCAGAGGAAGTATTATTTAAAAAAAAAACATGGCGCGTCCAAAGATTATATCTTATCGTCATAAAAAAAATAAATTTTCTAGTAATGCTCGTCCTAAAAATGAACGATGCGATATCATAGATACATATTATTACATTGTGAACATAAAACTTATATAAAGCCTCTCACCTCACGTGAGTTGACTCTCTCATATTATCATAGACATTATAAATACATCAAACATGATCTCTGCTACGGAGAAACTCTAACCACCATTATTTACTAAGATCTAGAGTATCATATATACTTTTTAATAAGTATAATAGTTAATTAATAAAAATAAATAAAAGTATATAGAGAGGAACTTAAATCTAATTGGCTCACGCTATTAAAAATAGGAACATAGCAATTGGTATTTCACCACATAGAGATAAAGAGTTTGCGTCAATTAAGCATAGAAATATGAATAAATTGGATATTTTATTTAAAAAAATTCTTAGGATAATAATTTAATTAAAAAATAATATATATATATATATATATATATATATATATATATATATATATAATTATCTTTTATTTAGAAAAAAGCTTTCTCTCTCTAGATTTGGGTTCTCCTCCTTCTCTCTAAAAGGGGACGGTTCTTTTTCTTCGTTGAATGCAGCAAGCAGAAGACACCATGGGAGAGGGATGGAAGGAGGTACAGAGAAGCCAGTTTTAGAGGTGGGTGCCACAGTGGGATTGTTACCCTCGGGTGGTTAACCCTGAAAGTGTTAAATCTTCAGAGGTGGTCTCCATCTTCTTTTCTGAATTCCATCTTCGACCGATTTGTTTGGTGGGGTGCATGCATAAAGTGCTATCAAAGTATTGACGAGTAGGCTAAAAAAAGTGCTTCATTCTATTGTCTCTCCATGTCAAAGTGTATTTGTACCGGGGAGACAACTTCTTGATGGGGTTCTTGTTGCAAATGAAGTGGTGGACTTTGCGAAACAAGAAGGGAGAAATTGTCTTCTTTTCAAGGTAGATTTCGAAAAAGCTTATGATAAGGTTAGTTGGAACTTCCTTAGATTTTTGATGGAGGAAATGGGTTTTGGGGAGAAGTGGAGAAAATGGATGGATTTAATAATTTTAAAAGCCATATGTTGGTGTTGGTTAATGGTAGTCCTGCAAAGGAATTTGAAGTGGAGAGAGGGTTGAGACAATGTGATCCGCTTTCACCTTTTCTCTTTGTTTTGGTGATGGAGGGGTTAACAAGATTGGTAAAAAAAATCTATCAGGTTAGGTGATTATAGTGGTTTCAATGTGAATGGTAGATGTATGGTGAATATCCTTCAATTTGCGGATGCCACTTTAATGGCGGGGGAAGGTTCTTGGAAACACGTTTGGGCGATCAAAACGATTTTAAAAGCTTTTGAATTAGTCTCGGGTCTTGGAATTAATTATCATAAGAGTAAATTAATCGGGATTAACATAAATACCAATTTTTTTGGTAGAGGCGTCTAGTGTGCTTTCTTGCAAGTTGGAAGCTCCTTGTTTTACTTTTCTTGGAATGCCAATAGGCTATAATCCAAGGAAATATTCCACTTGGGTTCCTCTTTTGAAAAAAATGAAGAAGCGTCTCACGAGTTGGAAGCATAGATTTTTAAATCTAGGAGGAAGGATTTCACTTATTAAGTCTATTCTTGGCTCTATAGTTATCTTCACTATGTCTTTCTAAAAGATGCCAAAGAAGGTGGCTAAGGAGTGTTCTAGCATTCAAGGTAATTTCTTGTGGGGGAGCGAGGAGGAAAAGAGAAGAATTTATTGGGTTGGTTGGAAGATGATTTGTCTTCTGATTGTTGATGGGGGGGTTGGGTATAAGAAGCATTCCGGAGTTCAACTTGGCGCTTTTGAGTAAATGGAGGTGGAAGATTCTTCAAGGTCACAAAAACCTTTGGTTGGATATCTTGAAAGCTCGTTATGGAGATATATCGTTGAAGGTGTTTAAAGGGGAGGAAGGTAGTAAGGATAGGTGCTCCAAATCTTGGTGGTGAAAAGATATTGTGAATATTTGTGATGCTTCTAATATAGATTGTTTTAGAGCTTTATGTAACTTTTTTGTGGGGATTGGGGAAGGTGTAACGCCCCGGACTGTCTCTTTTGGCCTCTCATTCCGATGTGACGACCACCCTTGCCTCCTTTGGCCTCAGGTGTTCCATGCGGTGTAACCACCCCCCGCCTTATTTTGGACTCGGGTGTTACAGAAGGGATTTACTACTTCATTTTGGGATGCTAGGTGGTTAAAGGAACATAGTTTAAAGGAATAATTTTCGGATTTATATATGGCTTCTAATTTGAAAAGTGTGTCGGTGGCCGAAATGGGGGGTGGAGGAATGGAGTGTGGAGTTGGGGGAATTTAGGCATTATTGAAACCTCTTTACCTTTAGAAAGTTCTTTGAATTTTTTCTCTCTTAAGGTGGAGTTATAGGAGAACCCTTTGAATAGTGAAGAGCATGATGTTGTAGAATGGAAATGGGAGAGTGGTGGTACTTACTCGGTAGTATCTTATTATGATTTTTTTGTGAGCCTTCGTAATACTTTTGGTCCACGTACAAGGCATGAAGTGGATGTTGTTGAGGTGTGGAATATGGCGGTTCCTTTCAAAATAAAGGCGTTTGGATGGAGGCTTTTTGCGGATAAACTTCCAACCAAGGATCAATTAGTAAAAAGAGGTATTATTATTTCTAATGATTCTTCTCTTTGTTCTTTTTGTGGGAGTGTGGAGGAAAATGTGGATCATTTGTTTTTCAAGTGTAAAGTGGTGAATGTTATTTGGGGTGAGATAGCTTTGTGGATAGGTAACCGTATTATAGAGGAAATGAATGCCTTGCAAATTTTATGGAATGATATTCGTTTTGTAGGAGGAACAAAGTGAACGAAAGTAAATCGAGAATGGTGTGGTTGGCAACCTTGTGGACAATTTGGTTAACAAGGAATGCAATTAGTTTTGAAAATGACAGTTGGAATGTGAATAATGCGGTGCGGAATATAAAAATTCTAGTTTGGAGTTGGTCTTATGTGGGTGAAATTATTCATCCCAATTATAATTTTTATGAGTTTAACAAATATCATTTGTTTTATCTCTCTAAGTTTTAATTAGTTGATAATTTCTAGTAGTTTTTTGTCAGATATTTTTTCGTTGTTATTCTAGATGATATATATATATATATATATATATATATATATATATATATATATATATATATATATATATATATATATATATATATATATATATATATATATATATATATATATATATATATATATATATATATATATATATATATATATATATATATATTATTGGTATATAACAGAAAAAAATTCCAAAAGTAAAGTATAGAGTAAAAAACTCTTAACAATTACGGTAGAGATTCTTTAAAATATTATTTTTAATATATTGGCTGTTTAAGTTTATTTTTACAATTTAATCCTCTAAGTTAATATACATCTGTACCATTGTCTTTTTTTTTATTTAAATTTTTATTAAACTAATAATCCAAAATACATAAAATTCGGCAAAAATATATAAAATAGTATCTTAAATACATAAAATAACATAAAAACATATATAGTAAGATCCTAATTAACACGTTTGTTAACTTAAAAGAATTAAATTGTTACGAAAATATTTATAGGACTAAGCTGTTAAGAAAAAAACTTAAATGGCTTGTAATATATAATTTTGCCAACATCATTTTAATTTTGAACCTTCCTCATTGCTCATGTCACGTCCACTTCACCTCATTAAAGAAGACAAATAATGGTACAAAATTTCAACTGTGTGATGTAAATAAATGCAATGAGTCCAAAATACTGTGAAGCACATGCATTGCCTTTAATGCTTGTCAGCATCGATTACTGAGAAAGAAGAAGAGATTCCGCCATCTTAAACGACGCAATGGTACAGAGCCCGAAAAAGAAGGTTTCGCCATCTCTAATGGCGCATGCATGCATGCGCTTACACGTTTGAAACTCTATAAATACCACCGTTCTAACTTTCTCATCATTCACATTCTACACACTCATCTTTTCCATTTTATTTTTCATTATTCTTTTTTAACTTAAAAGCATTGTTATGGATAGAAAATGCAGATAAAGTTAAACAGAGAAGAAAATGTAAGTTTTTTTTTTAAAAAAGATTTTATTATTATTTATGCTATTTTATCATTATATTTATTTATAATTTATCTATATATGTGCCAGATATATTTATAGCCAACTATATGTAAAAAATAAAAATTACTTATAACAGGGTCTAGAGGTATATTACTGTTAATATCATTTATTTGTATTTATTTTGTTTATATACTTTTTATAAATGTTATCAGTTTTATTATTAGTTAATTAATTTAAATTATTTATTTACCTACGGTATGTATGTGGATGGATTTAGTTGTATTCTCATAGATATAGATAGATTATAAAAGAAATGCTATCATTTGAATTAATTATTTAAATTTAATTAATATACCTCTTAAATGGTGCTGCTGTTCTTAAATAGAATTATGTTGGTTTGCATGTCAAAGCAATATATCGAACTATTTTATTCTGTACAAATCACTCTCAAATAATGGAGTTTTTTTTTTTTAAATGCAGATAAGAAGCAGATAAAGTTAAACAGAGAAGAAGATGTAAGTTTTTTTTAAAAGATTTTATCATTATTTATGCTATGTTTATTTATTTATTTGTTTATATTATATATTACTGTTAATATCATTTATTTGTATTTATTTTGTTTATATAACTTTATTATTATTGTTTATTCTCCCGTTATTTTTTATCTCCAGTGCAATATCTGATATTTTTAGGACTGTTAAAAAAATCATAAATTAAATTGAATCGTTGAATCGAACCGAACTGAAATTAAAATAACTGAATCATTATTAATTGTTAGTGAACTGAACTTATATTTTGGTAATGATTCTAGAACCGAATCGTTAAGCAATTAACTAATTTCAAAATAGTTCCGAACCGAACCGTTAATACTTTAATATATAAATTAAATTTTATTATAGAAAATCCAAAATTGATCTTTTTCAAAAAAAATTTGAAAATAATAAAATTAGTTTTTTCCTGAAAATAAAAAAATAGTCAATTTATTTTTAAAAAACATCATTTTTTCGAAAATAAAAAAAATACTTTCCAAAAATAGAAAAAATAGAATTTTTTCAACAAAAAGTCAATTTATTTTGAAAATTAAAAAAAATTTGACTTTTTCAAAAAAAAAAAAAGGATTTTTCTTTAAATAAAAACTCCATTTTTTTGAAAATAAAAAAAGTCAGTTTTGAAAAACAAAAAATTCTGTTTTTTCTTGAAGTATAAAAGTTGACATTTTTCACAAAAAAAAATTTTAAATAAAAAAGATAATTTCTCTAAAAATAAAAAAAATATATAATTTTTTTAAATAAAAAAATCAATTTTTTCCAAAAATAAAAAAAATTGATTTTTTGAAAAATAAAAAAATCGACTTTTTAGAAATAAAAATATCAGTTTTTTCTGAAAATTAAAAAATTGACTTTTTTCAAATATTAAAAAAAATAACTTTTTTAAAATAAAAAGTCAGTTTTTCTGAAAATATAAAAAAAAAAAAATTTCAGAAAAAATAAGTTAGTTTTTTCTGAATATTAAAAAAAAAATGATTTTTTTGAAAAATAAAAATCTTTTTTTAGGAGAAAAAGTCGATTTTGTTTTTTGGAATAACCAATTTTTTTTAAAAAAATACAAAAAGTAACCAACTTTTAAATTTTTTTACGTAAATAACCAACTTTCAGGTGTAAAATACAAGCAGGAGCCATCTCAGATGGGATGTCTCCTGCATTGATTTTTACAAGCAGGAGCCAGCCAAGATGACGCCTCCTCTTTAAATTTTGCCCTAAAACACATGGGAAAAGCCATCTGAGATGACGCATAGGTACAATTTTTTTAAAAAAATAATAATTTTTTTTTCAATTTAAATTAAAGTGCATGAAAATGTTGTGAAATAAATCTTGTATTATAAATTTTCATTATAAGGAAAAGCGATTACATAAGTTTATTCCCGGCGACCCGGGACTCTTAGATGACCATCGGTTCCACATGCGCGCGTCCTCTCCTAACTCGTCTGATGCGAGGTTCTGGATTCGGCTGTTGTTGGGTCGATGGGACCTGATCATGGGTTGATGGCTGCTCGTAGTGAATGAGATCAGGATCCATGAATGCCTCAAGATTTACATTGCTTGTTGCACCAGTTTCGTATAAACGTGTCCCCATGTTCTCGTAGCTTGGTCGTTGTGGTTGGGGGTTAGGTTCCATTTGGGGACTATAGTAGTCCTCATCCGTATATGCGGATTGTGAATGTGTGGGGTAAAAAGGAAATTGAGTGTTAGGAGTCTCGTACCCATATGAATGGTGGGGGGTTTGGTACGACGATGGTTGGTGGAATATTGGTTTGGTTGGGGAATATTCTTCAGGGAAGCCAGGGTCTGGGCTGAGGTGAGATGTTGATGGACCCATATAGGGGGGTTGGACATATGCTCTTTGTTCAGTGTATTGAAGTTGGTTGTGTGGCATATGTGAGTATTGGGTGGGTGGGTGATGAGGTTGTTGTTTGGGTTGGGGTTGGGATTAAGTGTTGGTGGTTCTATGTCGTCGGGTTGATTGGCGGGAAGTTGATGGTTGTTGGTAGTGTTGTTGGGGGTGGTTGTTGGTAGTGTTGTTGGGGTGATTGTTAGTAGTGTTGGTGTGGTTGTTGTTGTTGTTGTTGTTGTTGGTAGTGTTGGGGTTGTTGTTGGTATTGTTGTTGAGGTTGCTGTTGGCGGTAGCGTTGTCTTCGTTGTTGTTGTGACTCTGGAGGTTGCCCCCACTGGGTGCGAGGGTCGACCAAATAACGGGGTTGAGAAACATGCATTTTGGATTTGTGTTGGTGGTACCAAGCAATGTATTGAGAGTGTTGCATAATCCGTCATCTTCGTAAATGGGACATTGTAAGATATGGTCGCTCGATTTTCCACATCCTACAACTCTCGGCAAAATTTCTCCAATTATTAAGTCCCATTGGGCATCGACCCTTTTTAAATGCCAAGGATCCAGCATATCGGATTGCGGGGTATGTCTTGGAACATACCAAGCGCATCTTCACACGTGGTGCATTTCCACAATGTTAAACCGTATGATTGCGGTCTTGATCGAACCTCGCATCTTCATCATTTGGTACATGGTTCAAACCAGTATAGTCTCTATAACTGTTGATAAAAATAATGGAGATTAATAATGATAAAAATAATATCGTTAAAGTTAAAATAATTTGGAGTTAATCGAAATTACGTCCATCAGTTGGTCAGGTGGTCTATTAGATTACGATATAGGAGAACATTGTGTCTCGATTCTTTCCGTAATCCATGCCCACTACACTAAACCTAAATAACATTTAATATATTAGGATTTTATATATATGAAAGATATAAATATTTTAATAAATAAGCAATGTACTTACTTTGTTGCGTATGGAAAAAGCGGTCGTTGAGGATTGAGTGATTGCATTCTCAACCCCATGTTTGAAGTAAGAAAGCACATCCAGTTGACTTTCACATTGTAAAGCCTGGAACCATATCTTCCTATCTTATTGGCGTCTGTAAACTCAAATACATAAAATTTACACTATTCCGGGGAAAAAAACTACCAAACATTATATAGTTTCTAGTTTTATAATTTTTGTTCCTCGGTGGAGTTTTCATCAAAACAAGGGAATGGATAGAAATATACCTTGGCCTCTTGCACTAGACCTTGACCACTCAACGCAGATTGTTCCATTCACCTTACCATTGATAGGAAGACCCATCAATAACATCCTCTGTTTGGACATTCACCTACGTGAGAAATGTCGCAAGATGCTAAACTTTGATCGATGTGGTTGATTTTAATAACCTCTCCAAACCCACGTTCAAGGTATGGAGCGATGAGCGGATCCGGTTTGGAGGTTATAAAATCTCAACTACACAATCGATTCAAAGTTTATTCTTGCATGGAGGAGAGACATACATTTCATCATTATGAATGTGCCGTCACAGAGGACGATACATGTTGATGGGTCTTCCTATCAATGGTAATGGTCCATAACAACCAAACAATCTATCCGAGGAGAGTAGAGATAAGAAGGTCCTAGGAAGAGGCCAAGGTATATTTCTATCCACTCTGAGAGCTTATTCCCTTATTTGGATGAAACTCCACCGAGGAAGAAAAAATTATAAAACTAGAAACTCTATAATGTTAATGTTGTAGTTTTTTCCCAGTACGGAATGTAAATTTTATGTTGAGTTATAGACGTCAATAAGATAGGAAGGTTTCGTTCGTCACCATATTAAAAATGAAAGACACATCAACTTTCAATGGATGCTTTCTTACTTCAAACATGGGTGAATGCAATCACAATCCCGTCGTGCTCATTGCCATACGTACATTGTTATTAAAATATTTATATCTTTCACATATAAAATCTAATATATTAAATGTTAATTCATAGGTTTAGCGTGGTGGGCATGGATGCGAAAAATCTAAGACACAATGTTCTCTATATCGTAATAAACCACGTCGATGTGCATTCGATTAACAAATTATTTTAACTTTAACGATATTATTTTATCATTAATCTCCATTATTTTTATCAATATTTTACATGGAGACCGTGCGGGTTTGGACCATGTACCCAATGATGATGATGCGAGGTTTGAGTGAAGGCTGCAATCATCGGTTTACCATGAAATGCACCACGACGTGAGATGCGGTTGTATGTTCAAGACACCGCGATCCGATATGTTTGGATCTGGCATCTAAAAGGGTCGATGCCCAATGATATAATAATTGGAGAAATTTTGCCGAGTATTGTGGGATGTGGAAACCGGCGCACTATATCTTGTCCGTTTAAGATGACGATTAACACTCAACCACGTACCCACAAATCCAGATATATGTTTTCAACCGCTATTTGGGCCGCCACCGATGAAACCGAGCCCGAAGAACAACCAAGATATCGCCATAATAACTAACAATACCAACAACAACCTCATCACCACCACCACCAACAACAACCACACCAACAACCACCCCAACACTACCAACAACACTACTAATAACCACCCCAACAACACTACCAATAACCACCCCAACAACACTACCAACATCCATCAACTTCCCGCCAACCAACCCGACGACACAGAACCACCAACACTTAGTCCCAACCCCAACCCCAACAACAACCTTATCACCCAACCAACCAAATGTCCGACCCGCAATTCCATTACTCACATATGCCACACACCCAAGTTCAATACACCGAACAAAGAGCATATGTCCAACCCCCCTATATGGGTCCATCAACATCTCACCTCAGCCCAGATCCTGGCTTCCCTGAGGAATATTCTCCAACCAACCCAATATTCCACCAACCATCGTCGTACCAAACCCCCACCATTCATATGGGTACGAGACTCCAAACATCCAATTTCCTTTTAACCCCACTCATTCACAATCCACATATACGGATGAGGCTGCTATAGTCCCAAATGGAACCTAACCCCCAACCACAACGACCAAGCTATGAGAACATGAGGACACGTTTATACGAAACCGGTGCAACAAGCAATGTAAATCTTGAGGCATTCATGGATCTTGATCGCATTCACAACGAGCAACCATCAACCCATGATCCGGTCCCATCGACCCAACAACAGTCGGATCTAGAACCTCGCATCAGACGAGTTAGGAGAGGACGCGCATGCAGAACCGGTGGTCATCTACGAGTTCCGGGTCGCCGGGAATAAACTTATGTAATCGCTTTTCGTTGTAATGAAAATTTATAATACAAGATTTATTTCACAACATTGTCATGCACTTTAATTTAAATTGATTTTTTTTTTAAATTACACCTAGGCGCCATCTCAGTTGGCTTTTCCCATGTGATTTACACATAGGAGCCATCTGAGATGGTTTTTAGGGCAAAAAATTAAGAGGAGGCGCCAAGCAGCATGACTCCTACTTGTTAAAATCAATGCAGGAGCCATCTCAGATGGCTCATGCTTGTATTTTACACCTGAAAGTTGGTTATTTGCGTAAAAATTTTCAAAAATTAATTTTTTTTATATTTAAAACTTGGTTATTCCAAAAAAAATAATTCCTGATTTGATGTCTGATCTGATTTTTAAAATTCTGATAAAAACTATATTAATTCTAATATATTGAAGAACTGAAGTTGCAATTATTTAGAATATTTAATGTGAGTTTCTTGGCTAAACTATTTAAAATATGAAGTTCTTTAAAACCATAAAGCTTAAATTTATTAATTGATATTTAATTAAAATAAATCTTTAAAAAAAGGGTTAATACCTATTTTCACCCCTGACATATGGGGTGTATTTGAAAAACCCCCTGCCAAAAAAAAAGTTCCAATTGTTACCTTGACAAATTTTAAAAGTTTCAGTTTTTACCTTGAGGATGCCACATCACCTAAAAGGCTGATGTGGCTTATATTTTTGTTATATTTGTAAGTTTTTGTTATGCCATGTCACACAATTCCAATTAAAATGTCCAAAATGCCCTTTTCTACATTTTTCTTAAAATCCCAAATTATTTGGCAAATGCTATGTTTCAATTTAGACCCTCCAAATTAGGGTTCTTCATCCTTGCAAAGTGGTCACAACTTCATCTCAAGGAAATGGGAGCCCAAGTGCGATCTGAGGAAGAGGGTCCTGTTGAATAGCAACAGATACCCTAGCCCAGTTGTCTTCCACCCTTTCATCACCCCACCTTTTCTCTCTTACTTCACCCAAAACACACACTCTTCGTTAAGAAACTCTTCTTCACCGTGTTTCTGCAAAATCAAACTCAACAACTTCCCTCTCCAATCCGCTCTTGTTCCTTTCATCCTCACAAAAATCACCACGACTCACACTCACGATTCAACCTATCGCATGTTTCCACTTGAGTAAACCCGATCTCGATAAACTCGCGGAAAATCCATCTTCGTTAAGAAACTCGCCTCAAAATCTCGATCTACAGCGGAGTGGGACCACATGTGGTGTTAACTCAGGAGACTCCTCGGTAAAGTCTCCGTTCGTTGAATCTCATTGAATGTGAAAGCAACCGTGTTTCACAATGGATGGATTACGGTCGGAAAGGATGCGAAAGACGCTTACGCAGTTTCATCCGAATGTTAAAGCGGGCGGATCCTAGATTTGTTTTCGGTTCGACGGTGAACCGGAGTGTAGTCCATAAGTTTTTCAAATCCAAGGCAACATTTCAACCGGTATTCACTTGCAAGTTCGGTTTGAAACAACGAATCTTGATGAAAGTGACATGGATGACAAACCTTCAAGCCAAAGTATGAGAAGTTCAGATCAGAGCTGCTTAACAAAGACTTACAAGGATGAAGAACCCTAATTTGGAGGGTCTGAATTGAAACATAGCATTTGCCAAATAATTTGGGATTTTAAGAAATGTAGAAAAGGGCATTCTGGACATTTTAATTGGAATTGTGTGACATGACATAACAAAAACTTACAAATATAACAAAAATATAAGCCACATCAGCCTTTTAGGTGATGTGGCATCCTCAAGGTAAAAACTGAAACTTTTAAAATTTGTCAAGGTAACAATTGGAACTTTTTTTTTGGCAGGGAGGTTTTTCAAATACACCCCATATAATAGGGGTGAAAATAGGTATTAACCCTTAAAAAAATAGCCTAAAAATAATCACTTACTATTTTTAATTAAAACTAAATTAAATTATTAAAAAATTATATTTTATTAAATATACTAAAAATAATTAATTCACAATCAAATCGAAACAATTTTTTTTTCAAACTGTCACACTCTTCAAAATATTTTTCAATATGCCACGGCTTTAAATTTATTTTCAATATGTCACATTTCTGAGGTCTTTCACTAGATAAAATAGTGTAACGGGTCCATAATTTTTTCTTTTTCAATTTGGACACTATCGCTATTTTGAGAATGTTTTTTTCCAATAACAATGTTATGAAAAAAAATACATAAAATGTATTGAAAATATTTACTCAAATAACCATGTTTTAGAAAAAAACATATAAGCAGGAGTCATTCATCTGAGATGGCTCCTGCATTGTTTTTTTACAAGGAGAAGTCATTAGGAATGACGCCTACATGCAAGGGTTTTTCTAAAAGTCATCTCAGATCGCGCTTAGGTGTAAAATAAAAGAAAAAAGCCATCTGAGATGGCGCCTAGGTGCTAAAGTAAAAAAAAAATTGATTCACATTTAAGTACGAGACAATGTTGAGAAATTAAACTTTAAATCTAAATTTTCATCACAAACATAGCGAATAACAATCACTACAAAATAAATTGAATTTTGCCACGTGAAAGCCACGCCGCAACTAGCATAATAACGTCACAAACAGTTTTTTGCCACGTGAGTAAACACGTCGCTGGAGAGCGCGTGGCAATGTTGTTGCGGCGTGAAAAACATGTCACAACGTTGCCACGTGAAAATCACGCCGCAACATTCTTTATGGGTCAAACGATTATTGCAGCGGACATCGCGAGCTTTATAATGTCATTTAATTAAATGTTGCGGCGTGTTTTTTATGTCACTGAGTTGTGACGTGGAAAACACGCCGCAACCTATTTTTTTATTTAAAATTCTTTTCTATTTTAAATATAGTAGTTGTTATTTAATAATTTATATATTTTTTCGATTTAATAATTACGATTAAAATTATAATTTAATTATTAAATTCAATATTATAAATCAAATTATAAAAATAAAACTAAATGTATTCAAAAATATAAATTAATATATTTAATATAATAAAATTAATAAACTAAAATTTATATTTAATATGTAAAATACGATTATAAATTTATATTAATCGAAATAAAAAGTAAATAAATAATAAAAATAAAACTAAGTAGAAGGATCAATCAGTCGTCGGAAAACTCGTTAAAGAAGTCATCATTATTTTGGGGTTATTATTTTGACCACCATGTTGGGATTTCCACGAATGATTGCATAAATTGTCGCATTTGTTCCTCCATATCACCGCCTCGCCATTGCCTCCATTTCTCTACTATGTTCACCCTCATTGCATCCATTTGGGCCTTCATGGCCGCCTCCATTGGGCCTTCAATGCGGCCTCACGTTCTTCGGACTCGCGTCTAGCCAATTGTCGACCGTTTCTAAGCGATCCGGTGTCAAATTTGTTTGACGTGACCCTCTTTCACCGTCCGACTCTCGTCTGAGTTCTATCCCACTCCTCAAGGTGTCCGCCAAATTTCCACCCAAAAAGCATCAGTTAGGCCCCTTTCCCCCAACAACTTGACTCCAAATATAGAAATCCACATCTGGATGAACCGGTCTTCCCGGAGGAGGAGTATACTGAGGATTATGGGTCAGAAATTCTACAAGCAAGGCCTGATAATCCTCCTATATATACATACAATAAATAAATCAAGTTAAATATATAAGTAAAATTAATGAAATGAAAAAAATAATAATAATAAAAAAACATTTAGCCACGTGATTGTAACGCCACAACTTATCAGTTGCCACATAATTTTCACGCCACAACATCTCACTTGCCACGTGAAAATCACGTCACAAAATTGCTTAAAAAATAAAAAAAATATAAACAGAAATTTACTTACCATGGCCATTTTTGTACGCTCGTCAACAAATTCCCCCGATTTCTTTGTTCGGGTTTCGGTAACCAGCTCAGTCATCAATGGTTGCCTCCCCAAACGCTTCGCCTAAATAAAAAAATTAATGTAAATTAATTATCAATATATGTTATAAAACAAAATATGACTTTAAAAAGTGGTAATAATTACCATGCGACGAGCATGCTCAGCAGTACTAATGCTTCCAACAGCATTAAGGCAACCCCCTTTTTCTGATGCCCTCATCTTCTTGGCAGTTTCAGATTTAGCCTTAAATTCATCTGATTCCCAATACTTAAGAAGTTCTTCAAAAACTTCTTTGCCTATCCATTTGGGACGGATGCCCAAAAGTTGCCAATTTTCTCTAACACGTCGTAGCATGTCAGAAAGTCGTCGTGAAGTCCTGCCAAAATATTTTTTTTTCACTTTGTTATGGTTTAGAGGATCCCAAACACATTTTGCCTGCAATGTTGAATGACATTAAAATAAATAGTTAGATAAATTATAATAATACTTAAAAGGTCATTTAAATAAAAATAACATAAGAAATAAATTAATTATACCTGAAATTGCTTGAACCATTCGTCTCTATCTGAAACTTCTCTATAACTCTTCAAAAAATTTGTATAATTCTGCTGAATTATATAATTTATAACCCTGGCTACAGTCCAACTCGGCCCGAAACTAAAACAACAATAATTGAATTAGCATAATTAAGTATATAAAGTTATATTAAAAATGGAAATGTGTACTTATAAATAAAAATCAATAAATAAGAAACTTACGAGTTCCCTTCAGGCCAAACTCAAAATCTCCCATCAATGGTATGAATCTCACTAGGATCATCATCCCCTCGAAGATCTCTCTCATCTATCTGATCACCGTCACCGTCCACACCAAGATCGTCATCAGCCGACTCTGCATGATCATCGGATGCAGGTACATGTGTGTGTGTGCGCGGCGATCTGTGTGGGTCGAGAAGAGGTGGATCCTTCGGGATGCTTCGGACGGATAGGGCACTGTAGGAAGTGGAGTCTTTGGATCCTCCAGTGCCGCATGAATGGGGGCATCTGTGTAGGAAGTGGGGTGCTTTGGATCCTCCAGTCTTTGCATGAATGGGGGCATCTGTGTAGGAAGTGGGGTGTTGGATCCTCCAGGCTGCATGAATGAGGGTATCCGTGTGGGAAATGGAAAACTGTACTGGAAGGATGAAGGAACCTGTGTCTGCTGGAATGGTAAACCAGGTGGACTAACAAAGGATGGGGCCCAGATGGGTGATAAAGGCGGAGTCCCGGATGAGAACGTAGAGAGTCGAGAGGATAGTAATGGCGTAAATGGCATAATCTTGTCCATGGACATATAATGAACCGACTGCGGGGAGGACACGTGATGAGTGGTGGTGACATACTACTACCTTGGACGCCTGGGCTTCCTACCACTATCACTAGGACCCTTACCCTTATTATCCTTGGGTGGCATTTTTACCTATTTATAGAAAATACAAGTTAACATATAATATATTTGAAAAGCGCAATTCTCATGAATACATATTCATTAACTCATTCAATAGATGGTTAAGTAAAATTACAAGACACAATTCTAATTAATACATATTCATTAACTCATTCAATAGAGGTTGACTATTCTAAATCGTCAAGCTCGTCATCCATATCATCCTCGTCATCTGATGTGATATTGTCCTCAGATCCAGAATCTTCATGATCTTCATGATCCTCATCAACTTGATTCCCTCAACCATTGTATCGACAAACTTGTAGTGTGTTAATGCGGAATCACATCATTAACTTCAACTTCATCAACTTGGTAAGCAACATCTTCCACTAGATCGTCAGTTTCAATATGAACAAATGGTTTTGTTTTTATTACAACACAACACCCTCGTTTACGTGGCAGAAATGAAGGATAAGGAACATAATAAACTTGCCTAATAATATTTGACATTATGAAAGGGTCGTACTCTTTGTACCTCCGGTCCATTTGAATCTCATACCATATGTCTTATCTATTTTGTGCCTCTAGTTGGATCATACCATTCACAATAAAACAAGACAACTTTATTTTCCGAGTCTAAGTAATTGTATACTAACTCGTAGATATGTTTAACAAAACCATAGAAGTCATCTTCCCCGCCATCTGTAATTCCTTTCACAAAAACACCATTGTTTATGGTCTTTTTCCCTTCAGTCCATTCATGAGTGTGAAATTTATATCCGTTCACGAAGTATGTGTGCCATGTATTCACGTTTTGCGAGGGCCATTAGACAAGTTTTCAAATGGAGTATTTTCGAGTCGGCAACAACTCTATACAATTTCTCCTTGAACCATGGTGGAAATTGGGCATGAATGACACCGGATGTTGATTGTATACCGGTACTATCAAAATAGGCGTTGTTAAATTCCCTAAAAAGAAACACATTATAAGTTTCAAGGTAATCAATTTAATATTCACACTGTAAAGAAAATTAAAAAGTTGGATTATACTTACTCAAGATATGGTTTAACTTCAATGCAGTTGATCAAGACATGAACATGTGCAGATTGCATTTCTTGTTGGGTCAACCAATGCTCACCCTTCTTTCCAGATGGACGACCTGGAACCCCGAAGACTGATAAGGTGTACTGACTTCTTTCGATAACATTTACAGGATTCCTTATGACTCTTGGAGTTAACATCAAGTGCTTGAAATAGTGACTGCAAAAATATGAAGTTTCTCGATGCAAGTAATATTGATCCTTCAACTCTAGCTTTATTTTTCACTGATCGCTTTGAATCACCCATGAACCTTTCAAACGGATACATCCACCTATATTGAACAGGTCCCCTTAGATAAGCCTCATATGCAAGATGCACAGGTAGATGTTCCATGGAGTCAAAAATCCCATGCGGAAATACTTGTTCTAACTTACAGAGTATGACTGTAATATTTTGGTCCAACTTAATGATGCCATCCACTCTTAAAGATGATGCACAAATATCTCTAAAAAATTGACTAATTTCAGTGAGTGGATGAAACACATGTTTGGGTAGAGAACCGAACGCAATTGGTAGTAATTGCTCCATAAAGACATGGCAATCATGACTTTTCATACCATGCAACTTCCCACTGTTAGCATCGGCACATCTTGCTAAATTTGAAGAATACCCGTCAGGCATTCTCAAACATTTTAACCAAAAAAGCATCCGTTAGGCCCCTTTCCCCCAACTTTTTTGCATCATAGAAACTCGCCGGCAAGTTGTCCTTTGTTGCAGTTGAGTCCAACATCATTTTTGCGAAGTGCTCCAAACACTGATCATGAACATTCCAATTTGACTTGGCGGCCAATAATCTCACACACATTGATAGCTTTGAGTCTGACGACCCATCAAACAACGGCGTATTCATCTCATTCAACAACTGATAAAATCTCTATGCTTTCTCATTCGGCAACTCTTCCCCGTCAAAATCTTCGGGTTGATCATAGGTCACGTTAACACAAAAAGCGTCCTCAACCATGTCACCTATCAGATTAAAGTTTTTCTGAAATTCCATAGGCGGTTGCATAGGCGGTCGACTACTTGAAGCATTTGTGTTGCTAGTCTCTGGTACAGTATTACTCGGCAGTGTTTCACCATTATACGTCCAAACCCAATAATTTTCAATGAAACCTTTTCTATGCAAATGACGTGTTATTTCCTCTGGGTCACTAATTATATATCTACATCCACATTTAAGACAAGGACACTTAACTCCTCCTTCACTTCGACAATGTTCCTGAGCAAACGCTCACGTGATAAAACCATTAACTCCGTCTATAAAATTGGGTTTAAGTGCGCGTCTTCGTGGATATAGTCTATCGTACATCCAACTACGATAATACCTATAATATTCCATTTACTGCAAATTTATATAATCAAAATCTTTTTAATTAGAAATATTAAATAATCAACTTACTAATAATCCTAAACATATTCTTATTGTTCTTATTACTACTAAAAATATACTATGTATACTATTAAACATAAACATATTCTTTTATTTTAAGTATTTTTAATATATAATTTTTTTTATTATATACTATTAAATATTACTATTAATATATTCTATTAAATTCATTATTAAATTTATTAACATTCTATGCGCTATTTAAATATTTTTTATTAACATATAATACAATTTTATTATAATTGTTTTAAATATATAGTACTATATTTGTTTTAAAAAATATATTAACATCAAATATATAATGTTTTTACCATATTATACTATTTTTGATTATATTATACTATTTTTATATATACATAATTATAATAGACTTTTAACATAATAAGATTAAATATATATTTTTAATTATAATACATATTAAAATAGTTTTCAAAATATATTAAAACATTATATTTTTATTAAAACTGTTTTTATTAAATATATACATATTAAAATAGTTTTTTAAATATATTTTTATTCAATACAAAAAATTAATTTTTTTTACATATATTTTTATTAATACTATATACAGTTTTTTTAGTACTAGTTTTTTTATTAATATTTATACTACTAATTAATAGCAAATATAAAAAATCCTAATATATCTTCTATTCTTCAAAAATCTTAAAAAATCCTAATAAATTCAGAAATTATACCAAATATAAAAAAAAATAGCAACAAGTACCTCTATTCTTCAAACTCCTTCAACTTCTAGTCCAATATATCTTCTTCTCCAACCTTCTATTCAAATCAAACAAAAATTAAAATACATTACAACCAAATAATACAAAAAATAAAACCATATCAACAAAATAGAAACAAAATTAAATTATATTTACCGGAGATGTTGTAATAGAGATAGAGAGAATTTGAACAATGGATTGTGTGGGTAGAGGAAGAATGGAGGAAGAAGAAAGGAAAGGGGTTATGGTTTGGAGGAGGAAGAAGAAAGAGTTCTGTTTTGGAAAACAAAAACCCACTGACTTTGTGAAACGTGATTTTTAATTCAACTTATAAACATAGCAGCGACGTGAAATTCACGCCACAACGTTGCCACGTGTATTTCACGCCGCAACAATCCCAACGGATATAATCCCCCTCTTCACGTGCCAGCACATTCTGACCATCAATAAATGCTTAAATGTTGCGACGTGAATACCACGTCACAACATACTTTTTCCAAATTTCAAATTTCTCACCATCTGAACGTTAGACAAATTTGTTTATTTTATATTATATTTTTGGTAGCGACATGGCTTCCACGCCGCAACTTTTTTTACTTTATCTGACCCACCTGACTGCCATCAGCCTTATTCAATTAATTAATAAACTATGTTGCCATGTGATTATCACGTCGCAACTGGCTTTTTTTAGCCACATGATAATCACGTGGCAAAAACACGTGGCTGGATAGCATTTTTCTTGTAGTGAATTACATAGATTTATTGTTGGCGTCCCGGGACATGAAGACGACCACCAGTTCCACAACTGCGTCCTCTCCTAACTCGTGTAACGGGTCTTTGCTGAGGCCGTTGTGGTTGGGTTGATGGCCCCTGTGGTTGGGTCGATGGCCCCTCGTAGTGTATGCGATCAAGATCCATGTATGCCTCAAGATCTGCATTGCTCGTCATACCCATTTCAAATAGACGTGTTCTCATGTTCTCAAAGCTTGGTCGTGGTGGTGGGGGTTAAGTTCCATGAGGGGATGATAGCACTCGTCATCTGTATATGTGGAGTATGAATAGGTGGGGTGAAAAGGAAATTGGGTGTTTGGAGACTGGTACCCATATAAATGATGGAGGGTTTGGTACAATGATGATTGGTGGTATGTTGGATTGGGGAATATTCATCGGACATGTCAGTGTCCGGGCTGAAGTGAGATGTTGATGGACCCATATAGGGGTGTTGGATATATGCTCTTTCTTCGGAGTATTGTATTTGAGTGTTGGGCATGTAGGAGTATTAAAATTGTGTGTCGGGCATTTAGGTGGATTGGTAACAAGGTTGAGATTGAATGTTGGTGGTCCCGTGTCATCGGGTTGGTTGGTGGGAGGTTGATGGACGTTGGGATTGTTGTTGGTATTGCTGGTGCGATTGTTGTTGGTAGTGCTGTCGCGGTTGTTGGTAGTGTTGTCGCAATTGTTGTTGAGGTTGTTGTTGGTAGTGTTGTTGCGGTTGTTGTTGTGGAGCTGAGGGTTGGCCCCACTAGGTGTGTGAGTCGACCAAATAGCGGGGATGAGAGACATGCATTTATGGATTCATTACGGATCGATACCAAGCAATGTATTGAGCAGAGTGTTGCATAATTTCATCATCCTCGTAAATAGAAAATTGTAAGACATGGTCCCGACGGTTTTTCCACATTGTACAAAACTCCCTTGCAAAAGTTTTCCAATTTTTATATCCCTATTGGGCATCAACCCTTTTAAGATGCCAAAGATCCAAACATATCGGATCACACGGTATGTCTTGAAACATACCGAACTGCATCTACACGCGGTCGATGTGGTGCATTTCTACAATGTTAAACCGTATAATAGCAGTCTTCGCAGTCCAAACTTGTGCATCATCTTAATTGAGTACATGATCCAAACTCAGGTATGGTCTCCATATAAACTGTTGATAAAAAATATGCAGTTTAATGATATATTTTAAAATAATATACGTTAAAAATAGTTGGAGTTAATAGAAATTACGTACATCATCCGAGCCAAGGTGGTGCAACTTAGTAAATGTGTAGAAGAATCCTATCCAAATAATCATGAAACCCTAATACATTTTAAATTAAATAAATAAAATTAAAATAAAAGAAAAAACGCTTGTTGCATGGGGCGTTGTATGATGTACTCAAAGGCAATGTTTTAAAATCGGATCGGTCATTAAACCGATGAGAATACTGAGTTACTGGTTTATCGGTCGAATTACTCACTGATCAAACCGCATGATTAAATCGGGTTAAACTGGATAGCTCGGTTGAATAAACATATCATTATAACAAATTATATAGATATAAAACCAATTGAACCGGATCTTTCAATCTCTAAAAAATATACAAAATCTTCCAAAAATGTACTAACAGTAGATAAATTTACTTACCCTAGTATCTGTTTCAATGTGCTATATTAAAATGTGAATAATTTCTTAATTAGTCATATTTGTTAAAAATTCTTTGTGAGTTGAAGAAAAAAGCATTGTGAACTCATATTTAAGTGTATTTCAAAGATTGTACGGCCTAAGCTTCCATATTAAAATAAAATCTTCCACTTGACAAAAGTAGCATATTAAAATTTTGTCAACAAATGAAATGAATGCCAAGCTCATTACCTTATTGTATCGTGCATGAGAAACAGAAATTGAGTTTAATCTTTGAGGATTAAGAATGAAGTATTACACCATATTTATTCACCTGCTAAGCTCACCATTAAAATGATTGTAAAAAATTCAGCTGCTAAGCTCACCATTAAAAAGAATGTAATCCATATATTTCTAATTGCAATCGATTTCTCTCACCTTCACATTTAGAATCAATTAATTTTCAAGTGTAAATAAAACCAATGAGAAATATTTGGATTGAATAATTTCTTTAATTTATGGGACTGTATGGTTTATATAATTAACAAATTCAGAAACTGAAACACTATTATAATCCAAAATTTGATTAAACCCTAAAAGGCTAAAACTCCTTTCTACTCAATCATCTCCTTCCTCACTCCAACTACATTACATTGATTTTGATTTAGCCGGAAACGCAGTGAAGCAAGATGATGTACTGTGAGAAACGTTAATAGAATACGAATCGACGGAACATAGAACAAAAATGACGAACCTGAAAAGTGGAGACAAAACGGAAACGGCGGGGCAGAGAAAGACGCGGCGACGTCGCAGTGGAACCCGGTGGCCAATAATTATGTGCGTCGTGGAGTTTGGACTTCGTCTTCTTCATTTCTTCACTTATAATTCTGTTTCTGCGATTTGGGATAATTTTTTTTCACTTTTTAAAGCAAAATGACATTGTTTCCTTTTTAAATTAAAAAAATATGCAGATAGACCGCGGTTTAAGGTTTCCAGTTTTTTTCGGTCCAACCAAATTTTTATTATTTTTCATCGATTTAACGAAGCGGATAATCTAAATATTGGACTAGACCGATTGTTAGTCTGGTTCCCGATTCAACCAAACTGAACAGTCAGTCCGATCCAATTTTTACAACACACAAAGATGTCCACTCTATCTATTTAATTTGAAACGGCAAAACTGAATGGAATGTAGTATGCATTAAGATTTGGTCAAAATCGATCATATAAGAAAATTAGGTGTTCTTAAAAACTCCTAATTATCTTTTTTATTCCATAATCTTCCACGTGGATGAGTTTATTATTAAGTAATCTATTTTGTTGTTTCAAAACTCAGTAATTGCAATTTATAAAAATAAAAATTAAACTTAATAGGAGCAAACCGTCCCTCAATCATTTTGAAAGATACAGTTTCTCTTCCATCTACACAAACCGCCTCTTCTTTTCCCATGTCTCATATCCACCAATCTCTCTTCTTCCATATATTTTGAAATCTTACCACTTTCAAAACGCTTCCAAGAGTTGTCGTCAGAGTTAAGGCCCATTATACCGGAATCCTTGGCTGAAACCAACAAAATTGATCAAAGTCATCCTACAGATGCGGCAGATCTGCATTTCGTGGGGTGATGGTGATCAGAACTAAAACTCAAACGATGATTGCTATGTTTTTCGTTGATGGATTTTTCCTCGGTGTCCGATCGCATGGTCGTCGGTGATTATTCTGAATCTGAAAGGTATTTTTGAAACTCAAATACTTAGGTGGGTATTGATTTTTCATCTCCTGTATAAGATGTTTATGTCGATTTATTGACGTTTTCAGGGACACCTACGATTTGTTTTTCAGAGACCATGAATAAGTTGTCTAAAGATTGAGTCAGTTATGTAAATATTTTTCTCTGTTGGCTGTTTTCATTTTACTAATAATTAAGTTGCCATTTCCAATAAATATGATTTGATTAGTGGTTGATTTTCAAAATTATGATGTATGTGAAATGATTAAATTTTTTTATACCCATCAGATGTTCGATAATATTCTTCATTGAAATCTCTATGTGATTTTATGTTTCCTCTATGTTGTAGGCACTCTTCCAAAAAAGCATCAAAGCACGACGTTCATGAGGCAAGGTCCTCAACATTCTCTTGCTTTTGAGAGTTTTAGCCTTCTGCTGTCACACAAGTTATTGAGCTTCTGGTTTTTCATCCTGTGAAAATCTCTCAGCATTTTTCGGTAAATTCGTCATCATTTCTGCATAATCGTAATCATTTTCCGCTTCCTGTTTGCATAATCATTTCTCTCAACATTCCATTTCCATTGGATTCTTCTCCCAGCATAACACCAAAGAAGAGAAAATAGGGACTTTCTCAAACATTTTATGCAAAAACTCCCTGAATGTTTTCTTCATATTTTCATTTCGGATATGATCATCTTTCATATTAAAAATCAACTTTCATGTGGATATATTAGGATTCTTCTTTGGCATTTTGCATATTTAGTTAGTTTTTGTTATTGGTCGAGTTTCAAGAGGAGATTATTCGATTTGGAGCCAATACTTTTCTGACTTGGATATCTGCAAATGGTTTGAACTAGAAGTGGACATTTTTTTCATTTTGCGATTATGGTTCATGCTGTTTTTTCTATATAATCACATATTTCTGGTATGTTGGAGCAGCTTTATTGGTAATGTTGTTATGCCTTCAATATTGGCAGCTTTATTGGCAATGTTGTAGTTGAGACAAAGTTAGGAAATCTCCTCGTGACTATGAGTTTTTGATATGCATGATCACTAAATGGAAGAAAATATTAGTAGAATTTCTTTATCTCGGGTCATGATTATTTTGTTTATATACTAATCATTTTTTGATACTCATTTTATAAAACTTTTACTTGGTTTTTTCTTATGTTGTTACTTTTTTTATAGAAATTGAAAATTCTGTTAATTTTGTTAATTTACATAGTCGTTTACTTTTATTTGTATGTTTTGTGTTGATATACATTGCACAATGAAAATTCTGTTAATTATGTTTAGATTAAAGAGAGTGTTGATGAGGCCAAGACTGAAGCCCTTGAAGAAAGTGATTTGGTTACGGTAACTTTCGATGCCCTCGCACTATGTGAATTTAATGAGTTGTTGTAACAATAAATAATGTTGGATGTATTGCTGAACTTGACTATATTCGATTATGTAACAGGATCTTGAGATTAGGTCTAAGCATAACCCCGATCCAAAAACTCTCACTGCTAAAAGACAGGTTCCAGATGGATCAAGTGAGTCAACAACCTCAGAAGGATTGTCTGAAGGAGAGCTCTCATCAACCAAGCTTAAGAAGATTATCAAAATGGAGAAGAAGGATTAGTTGCAGCTATAATTTGTTTTTCGTCAATTTTTTTTCCGTCTGGAGTTGTAATTTGTTTGTTTCGTCGTTGCATTTTACTTTTATTCGACTATAACTACCTTATCATTTCTTGGTCAAGTTTATCAATATCCATTCTTTATTCATTATGGGTTATATTGTTTAATGTTAACTTATATATGTTACTTTACCATTCTCATCAATTGTTACTCCTACATCACTATTACCAAATCTTTGCGTATCGTATTGAAGGAAAATCGTGACTTAAAATTTGCAGCGGAAATCGATTTTTCTTTATGATCCTTACGAATGTTCATGGTCAGTGATAGAGTATTTTTACCTCTTGTGGCGATTTGGATTTCTGACGCTGTGATCACGAACGTTGATGAAGAACAACGTCAGGGATTTGGATTTACCTCTTGCTTCCGATCACAGTGCTAGCTGCTCACGAACGGAAGCTTTGAGTGAGAGAGTGAACAAAATCTCGACAGGGATTCAGGACCGAATTTGCATCAAGTGAAAAGCTTCATCACAAGGGTTCTATTTATAAGACCACAAGTGTGGGCTACAAGCTAAAAGCTCAATAAAGGCTGTAAACTAAAAGCCCAATAAAGCACACGAAAATCATACATTATGATGTATCTTGTATTAGGGGTGTTCAGATCCAAACCAACCCAATTAAAAACCGCAAACCGAACCTAACCAAACCGAAAACCGCAAAAAACCGCAATTGGTTCGGATGATTTTGGGCCATTTTTTGAAAGAACCGAGCGGTTCGGTTCGGTTTGCGGTTTTGTATTCATAAACCGATCCAATCCGAACCAAACCGCGATATTTATAAACTTTGGTTTTTTTTTAACCATAACAGACTTGGCCCAATGTTATTTTTCTAACCAAGCCCAATGTTATTTTTCTAAACGACAAACGCGCGAAGGAAAACGAAGACCCTGACCCAGTAACGCGAGCAACGGCGACGGCATCTTGAGGAAAACGAAGACGAACTAGGGCACAGCAACGGCGACAGAATCTTGAGGAAGAAGTGCAGACCACGGAGAGTTCTGGCTGAAGAAGAACGGCGGTGAAGAGATTTGGCTCTAGGAAGAAGGTTGGACCGGCGGAGAGTTCTTGCTGAAGAAGAACGGTGGTGACTCGGTGAGATACAAATCAGTGAAATACGGAATCAACCAGGTAACAACAATGTTATTGACTGCTATTGCTTGTGAAATTCGATAATGTTAGGTCGAAAATCAGTGAAATTGTTGTTCTGAAAATTCGAAAATGTTAGGTCTGATACATTGTTGTTCTGACTTATGATAACTGTTGTTCTGTAACTTCTGACTTATGACTTATGCATGATAGATAATGATAGATGACTGTTGTTCTGTAACTTCTAACTTATGAGTTATGTCTGAATACATAGTCTGTTCTGTTCTGGTAGTTATGTTCTGTTCTGTTGTCCTAATACATAGTTTGAAGGGAAGCCATAACATGGTTAAGTTCATTTGAACCAGCCACCATATAAAATTCAAGGACTTAGAGATGCAATAGTACATTTTCACTTGATTCCATCATTTTAGCAATTGGATAGTGTTAGAGTATTTTTGTTTGAGTATATATGTGTGCATTATCCTGCTTATACACAATAATGCTTTCTCTAGTTGAAGTCATTTCCTTTTCTTTTTAATGAGTGTGTAATGAAATAATTTCATTTAATTTTTACTAAAAATATTAATAACAAAAAGATTCTTGCACGTTACAAAATTTACTAATTTTAAGTAGAAAAAGTCACATGGAGTTTCTTTTCTATGTGGGCCAACCAGTCTATTATACTAGTTAGTAGTTAGTATATGCATGCATTGTTATATCAGTAAGGCTATTGGCAGAATATAAATTGTTAGAATGAAATTCAAAATGTTATATGTATCACATAAAGTTAAGTGACATTATGATCCAGAAAGTTATGTGATTCGAACGAATTTCATTAAATTAGTACATTTGAATATTTTTAAGTAGAGTGTCGACGAGCTAGTTATCACTCATTCAATTCATATTTTATGATTGCCTAATTGTTTTTTTCTCCATTGTCCAGTGACTTCTGTTATGTTCTCCATTGTAATATATTGACTTCTGCTGCCTGCTATATTGTAATAAGGGAATTGCTACTGCTGCCTGCTATACTATAATATATATAATTGCTGCTATATGTAAATTTGTTCTATTATGATAACTTCTGTTATGTTCTTAGATATGACTATTGATAAAGAAGTCAAGTCTGTTACTGGATCTGATGCTTCCTGTTCCATGGTCGAAAATCAGGTAAAACAATGATAAATTAGTGTATTTGATAAAGTGGTTATATTTATGAGTGTATTTGATAAAGTGGTTATATTTATCGTGTATGTATTATGTATTTTCAGTCTCAAAATAGTCCATTGATGCCTACAACAAACCTGCCCCAAACTATTGATTTAGACAAACAAGAAGGCGACAATGCTCAACAGAAAAAGAAAAGGAAAGTTGGAGAAGCGGATGATTCTAAAGTTGGCGATTCTAATGCTGGAGATTCAGGTAAACAAAAACCTTGTAGGCCTAAATCTTGGGTTTGGGATCATTTTACAAAAGATGAATCGAGTACTCGGGCTAAATGTAATTGGTGCGTGAAATCTTATGCGGCTGATTCTAGTAAAAAAATTCTCAAACATGTTCTTGATCCTAGTCAAACCATTCTTAGCCTTCAAGAAGAATCTAAAGAAAATAGGAATGCACTTGTTGGTATCCATTTCGATGTTGAATTGTGTAGACAAGCCTTAGCTAGAATTATAATCGTGGATGAATTGCCTTTTTCTTTTGTTGAGAACGAAGGATTTCGTCATTTTATGAGTGTTACACAACCTAGGTTCCCACTTCCAGGAAGGATTTCCATTGCTAGGGATTGTTTGAGTCTTTACGAGAGTGAGAAACTTAAGTTAAGAAGTATGTTTACTAAAACAAATCAAAGTGTTTGTCTAACAACTGATGCTTGGACTTCTGTGTAAAATATTAATTATATTGTTCTTACCGCGCATTTCATTGACCAAGACTGGAAGTTGCATAAAAGGATTCTCAATTTTTGTCCAATAACTTCTCACAAGGGAGCGATAATTGGGAAAAAATTGAAAAGTGTTTGGAGGATTGGATGATAGATAAGGTTTTCACCATCACAGTTGATAATGCATCTTCAAACGATGTTGCTATCGCGTACCTAAAAAATAGAATGGAGGATTGGAATTCACATCCATTAAAAGGGAGTATTTACATATTAGATGTTGTGCTCACATTCTTAACCTTATTGTCAATGATGGGATGAAGATGAAGCACATGAATTCTTCACTTTCAAAAATTAGGAGGCGGTTCGATATGTTCGACCACAGTCGTTTAGATAGATTTAGGACATGTATTAAAGAAGTTAGGTTACAAGACAAGTCATCGGCAGATGATTGTCCCACTAGGTGGAACTCCACATACCTTATGCTTGAAAGTGCATTGAAGTTTCAAAAGGCCTTTAAGAGATTAGGTGAGAAATGTGTTGAGTATGTGATGTTGGAAGGTGGTGTCCCAAATAATGAGGATTGGGATAATGCCAAGTGTTTTGTGAAATTCTTGAAGTTGTTTTTTGAAATCACTACGAAGGTGTCAGGTTCTACTTATGTAACATCTTCTACTTATTTCATGGAACATTGTACAATATTGGGGGCATTAAAGACTTGGAAGGAATCTCATAAAGATGACCCATTACTTACAAATATGGCTAATGCTATGGATGATAAATATAGTAGTTATTGGGAGAAGTAAAAAGATGAATATGCTAGTCTTTATTGTCGTAATTTTGATCCTCGGCGTAAGTTTCAATTTATTAGGTGGGGATTGGATAAGTTTTATGAGAAGGAAGTTGCTGATTATTTGTGTGATAAGGTGAAGAAAACATTAAACAAAATGTTTGAAAGTTATAGTCTTTTCTTAAGTAAAGACCAAGCTGAAAGTGTTGCACAAGAAATAGAGCTATCAGAAGTTGTTACATCTTCAGATCATATGGATGATCAATTTGAGAAGGACATGGATCAAGATTCAAATTCAAATAAAAATGAAGTGGAGTTGTATCTAATGGAGACGAGGGAGAAGAAAAGTTCAAATTTTGACATCTTGAATTGGTGGAAGGTAAATTCCACCAAATACCCTACTCTTGGTTTAATAGCTAGAGATATATTGGCTATGCCAATATCTATTGTTGCTTCGGAGTCAGCTTTTAGCACCGGGGGTAGAGTTCTTAGTTGTTATAGGAGCTCTCTTACACCCCACACCGTTGAAGCTTTAATATGTGCACAAAATTGGTTAAGATCCTCTCCTTTGAAAGTGGATATTGAAGAGCACTTGGAAGATTTGGAAAAACTCGAACAAGGTATATCTATGTTGTAAACTTTGTTTATAAATCTGTTTTATTCATTTAAGTTTGTTTTGTCTAACGTTTGGTAATTTATTTGATCATTTTTAGAAATGGCTCCAATCCCACAAGTAAATGAGGGACTTTCTGATATTGATTTATTTGTAATTTATTTAATATTTATTTATTTAATATTTAATATTTGTAATTCATTTAAGTTTGTTTTGTCTAACGTTTGGTAATTTATTTAATATTTATTTATTTGTATATTGCTTTTTGTATTCTGTTGCAATGTATTGTTGGATTACATAGTTGGTTACAAGCATGTAAAAGTATGGATGCATTTTGTTAGTTTTATTTTGGAGTATAATCAATTAGCATGTGACCTTGATACCGATTGTTAATTGTTGCAAATTTAAGAGAAAGTTGCCTTTATTCATTCTCAACTTCTGTTTTTTATTGGTTTTTCTATGTCTTAATGTTAAAATTACTTAATCTTATAATTATTTGTAACTTGGTATTGTTTTGTAGTGGCAAAAGAAGCATGATAGTCAGATTTATACTTTGTCAATGGCAGCTCACTCCAAGAAGCAAGAAGAAACAAATTATTAGTGCTTTTGATAGTTTTAATGTCTTTTGTCTTGATTTAATTCTGCATTTGTGACAAACAAAATTTTTTAGTTTATGTATTGGTTTGATTGAATACTACATTGATGACCATTTGTGACAAACAGAAAGTTTTAGTTTATGTATTGATTTGATTGAATACTACATTGATGAGTAATTTATGTATTGAATATCATTTTCATGTTAACTATTTTGAATTTTGCATTTGATTGCATACTACTATTTCAATTATTGTCAATTGTGCAAGAAGAAAAAGACAACATTACATATGAGTTTTGTTACAAAATGGAGTTGTTATATGAAATAGAATTGTAAATAGTGTTGCCACATAAATAATAATAAAAATTATTATACAAAAATTATTATACATAATTAAATTTGTTGTATGTAGTGTTGTCACATGAGTAATAATAAGAATTATTATACATAATAAAAAAACCGAACCAACCGAACCAATCCAAACCGCATTGGTTTGGTTTGGATTTTTTTTCTTTAGTCAACCGAACCAAACCGAACCGCATGATTTTTCTTCTTGCGGTTCGGATGATTTTTTTCTTAAAAACCGCCCAAACCGCACCGCGAACACCCCTATCCTGTATCTCTTAAGCATGTGGTACCTTACCACATTCCGTATTCCACTTAAGTATACCGTACCCTACAATGTTCCTTATTTACACTATCTCTCATTAATTTGTCCTTATGTGTGTGACCCTGTAGGTTTCCGCAATGTTGGAAATTCTATTAAATCACATTTAACATAATAAACAGTGAGCGATATCTAGCAACACATCACTGCTACCCAAGTCACGAAAATGTCATGTGATCTGACAAAACCTTTCCGTGATAATACTTGTGTGTATAACTACCCTTTTACCCTTATGTCTATATTGAACACAAGACATAGACCGTGTCATCCTTGTCTAGTTCAATATTGGGCCCTCAGACATTTATCCCGTTACGCAGGATGGGCAAATTCCATCTAGGTCACTCATGTCCCTCAGCATGCTTTGTGAAGTACCCATCAACTATCTTTATGATCATCCAGTTATGGATAACGTTTGATCAGCAATAAAGCACTTGACTCTACATCTAGGGTCCATAGTGGTTTCAGGTCGAAGGGTGGTACGCACCACTTATCACCATGAGAATAACTTATGACACTTTGCATAACATTCTATGTAGTATTCTCATAGCGGGTCAATCCAGTATAAATATTACTCCTAATATTTATACCTATGTCAAGACTTGATAACTCCTTATCCATGATCCATGAGATGTGATCATCAGTCTATCTTCATAATAATATCAATGCTTTAATGTTATCCCACTTCACAATAAAGCTCGATTATGGATACTTTAAGAATAATGTCCTTGTGTTTAATGGATCTCATGATTAAGTCACACTTAACATTGCATTAAACAGACTAACTATTCTAGGGACTTTATTATTTCAAAAAGAAAACATAATAAAGAAAAGCCTTTTATTATTAATAAATAATTCGATACAAGTACCAAAAGGTATTGGCCTGTAGGGCTTACACCAATAAGTATTGGTCGATTTTCACACTATTACTCGAATGATTCCCACAATGTTCATACTAAAATGGAAGTGATAAGTCAGGAAATTCTGCAGTAATTTATCTTTGATTTTGTTGGGATCAATTTGCTGTTTGGCTTTCTATGGAATTCCAGAAGAGTTTGTAGTAGTTTTTCAAAATAAATTCAAGGATGCTTCTACAGCGACAGTTCCAAACTTGGTGCTACGTGATGTTACATCGTTGTCTCTTGGTGTATCAATCATATGAGACCAAATGATAGTGGTGATTCCTAGGAACACTTGCATTCCTGTCAAGAAGACCATAAATTTTGTAACATGTGTAGATAACCAGTCTGTTGCCTTGATTGAGGTTAACGAGGGTGAGAGAACTAGAGCCAGTGACAAAAATCTGCTAGGTTCTTTTTTTCTTTCCAACATTCCCCCTGCACCTTGCGGCTATAGTTCCAATCTTTGTTTTACTATAGATGAAAATGGTATTTTGACTGTTACTGATATAGATAATTCTACCGACAATATGAATGAGATTACCATAAACCACTACAAAGAAAGTTTGTCTATTAGAAAAATGAACAAAATGATTGAAGAAGTCGAGAAGAACAAAGATGAAGACGAGAAATTTTTAAGAAAGGCCAAGTAATGGATGCATTAGATTCAAGTGTTTACAATAGGAAGAATGCATTAAAGAATGATGTTAATATAAAGCTAACAGCTCAAGAACGTGAGGACATCAACAATGAAATGGTTGTGGCCATGAATTTTATTGACAAAAATAAGAAACATCAGAAGGGAAATGAGAGGAGGAAAGTTCAATGTTACTGTTGTAAGCAGTTTGGCTATTTTGCTAGAGATTGCTGGTCAAACAAAGGAAGGAAATCAGAAAAAGCAAACATAGATAGAGGAGATTTAGATGATGAACCTGTGTTATTAATGGCTTCTAATTCTGATTGTAAGCGGTCAGAAGATTGGTGGTATATGGACACTGCATGTTCAAATCACTTGACTGGGAACAAACAATGGCTGATAGACTTTGACTCCAAAAGAAGAACAAAGATCAATGTGCTGATGATAAGTACCTTAATGCAAAAGGTATGGGAAATGTCAGAGTCAGGGTGAAGAATGGGAAAAACATTTTGATCAAAGATGTTTGGTATATTCCTGGAATTAAAAGCAATCTAATGAGTGTAGGTCAGCTCATTGAGAAAGGTTTCTCAGTTGTAATGAAAGACAACTACTTGAAGTTGTATGATTCCCATCAAAATTTGATTATGAAGTCTGAGCAGGGAAGCAACAGAACATTCAAGGTGAATGTTAATACAGTTGAAGTAGAGTGCCTTAGTGCAGAAGGCGCTGAAGGTGATAGTAAGCTATGGCACAAGAGGTTGGGGCATCTGGACTATAAAAGCTTAGGGCATCTAAGTTCTAAGAAGCTCGTACGTGGCATTCCAAAGATTGTGAAGCCTGAGAAGTCATGTGAGGTGTGCATGAAAGGCAGGCAACCAAGATTGCCATTTGTGTCAGAAGTTGCTCAAAGAGCAAAACATGTTCTGGGAGTAGTACATTTTGTATGTGTGGACCATTTCCAGTACGTTCACTTGGAGGAAACATATATTTTGTGTCATTTGTGGATGAGTTCACAAGGAGGACATGGGTAACACTCATTAAGTTCAAACATAAAGTGTTTACTGAGTTTCAGAAGTTCAAGATGAAGGCTGAGAAGCAGAATGGTCAGAAGATGAAGATTCTGAGAACAAATGGTGGAGGTGAGTATAACTCTACAGAGTTCCAGAAGTTTTGTGAGGAGAATGGAATAAAACATGAGGTTACTTCTCCATATACTCCTCAGCACAATGGTCTTGCTGAGAGAAGAAACATAACTTTGCTTGATATGTCCAGAAGTATGTTGAAAGAGAAAAAGATACCTCATATGTTATGAGGAGAAGCTCTTGCCACATCAGCATATGTTCTAAACAAGTGTCCAACAAAGAAGCTGAAGGAAATTGTTCCTTTAGAGAAGTGGAATGAAGATAAGCAAAGTGTTGGTCATCTGAGAGTGTTTAGTTCTGTATGTTACAAACACATCCCAGAAGCTAAAAGACAGAAGCTAGATGATAAAAGCAAGGTAATGTTACTGGTGGGGTACAACAGTACAAGTGCATATAAGCTCTATTATCCAGAAACCAACAAAGTTGAAATCAGCAGAGACGTTGTTGTGAAAGAGTCAGAAGTTTGGGATTGGAGTAAGTCCCAACCAACTTTTGATGTAGAGATAACTTCTGAAGAAGAGTCAGAAGTTGAAACTTCTGAACAAAAGTCAGAAGTTGAAACTTCTGAACAAAAGTCAGAAGTTGAAACTTCTGAAGAAAAGTCAGAAGTTGAAACTTCTGAAGAGTCAGAAAATGACATTGAAGAATCTGAAGATGAGTCAGAATCTGAGGTTTTGGAAGAAGAGTCAAAGTTAGAAGATGACTCAGAAGTTGTAGACAAGTCAGAATCCAAAGGTGATTCTGAGTTTGAAGAAGAATCAGAAGATGAGTTAGAATCTCAAGGAGATTCTGCTTCTGAAGATGAGTCAGAAAATGAAGGTTCCGAAGATGAGTCAGGACTTGAAAGTTCTGAAGAAGAGTTAGATCCAGAAGATGAAGAATCTTCTGGAGACTCTAAGGATGAGTCAGATGGTGAATCTGATTCTGATCCAAATTTTGTTGATGATCAAGAATCTGGTGGTGATCATGCTTTTGGAAGGGAAAACTCTGAAGACGTAGGTTCTGGAGGACAAGCTTCTGGAGGTGATCAAATTTTTGGTGGTAATCATGACTCTAAAGGTGGACCTTCTAAAGGTAGTCCAGCCTCTGGTGGTGGTCATGATTCTGAAGGAGGAACTTTTGAAGGTGATGGTTCTGGACAAGGTCCAGAAGTTAACAAAGGTGGAACTTCTGGTGGAAGTAAAACTTCTGAAGAAAGTCCAGAAGGAGATACCGTTCCAAAATTAGAAGGATATTATGAACAAATAGGTATTGGAGAAGTTCTCAAGAAAAAGTGTGGTTGAAGGCCATGAAAGAAGAACTTGAGGCTTCAAAAAGAAACAAGACTTGGAAGTTAACTGAGCTTCCAAAGGAGAAGAAAACCATCAACGCCATATGGGTTTTCAAGGAGAAATCTGCATTTCTAAATAGAGTATTGGAAGTTGCACACTGTTGCAACCTGAAGAAACTTGCAGAAGTTCTGATGAAGGATGTCAAGACTGAACACCTTATCTATTTGAGGGATGAAATTGGTGTTGTTAGTTTTTGATGAATATGAATTAAGGGATGATGTTGAGAATAATTCATATCGAAAGTCAAAAAGTTACTGCTCGAAGTTATAGAACTTCTGAGGTTGTATTTAGAAGTTATAGAACTTCTGAGGTTGTGTCCAGAAGTGTGTTTAACTTCTGGTTCCTTAACTTAGCTATTAAGTTTAGTTTTAAAGGGTACTTTAGTATTTGTTAGTTTGTACTGTTAGTACCTTTTATCTTGGTCACCAAGATTAGTTTTATTAGGGCCTATGTGGCAATTAAATATGATCAATATACTGGATATTAACGAGAATAATAAATTGTTGATCAAAATATTGAATATTAACAGGAATATGAAGTTACTGGTCAAAAAATTGAACAATAACAGAAAAGTAAATTTATTAATTAAAATATTGAATATGAACGGAAACATGACGTTTTTATATATTGAAACAATTATACGCACTGATTTACTATCTATTTTTAAAAATAAAAAAAAAATCATTTTTAAGAATATTTTGGAAACAAATGTATGTACCATATCGGTACCCGTGCAATAATTATAACAAGAACATGAAATTATTGAGTAAAATATTGAATATTAACGAAAACATAAAATCACTAATTAAAATATTGAATATCAACAGGAACACGAAGTTATTAATTCAAATTTTGAATATTAACGAGAACACAAAATTACTGATCAAAATATTGATATTAACGGGAACACGAAACTACTTGAATATTAACGGAAACATTAAGTTACTGATAATTTTTTTAAATATTAAAGAGAACATAAAATTACTAATAAAAATATTAAATATTAACGGGAAATGAAATTATCAAAATTTTGTTAAATTTGTCGTATAAGCCTCAGTTTTATTTTTATACAATTAACTTAAAAAAATCTTTTATTTTACCTAACTTTTTTTAATATATAAATAAATGATTATAAATCAAACTATTTTTTTATTTTATTTAAAATTATTTTTTAATTATATTTATCTTTATAATAATATCAATATTGAAAAAATTATAGGCCGGAACGAAACGGATACCCGTGCTGACACATTAGTTAAAAAAAACAAAATACTATTCAAAATTGACACTTGACATTTAAATGATTTAATAAAAAAATATAAAACAAAATGAGTAAATATACCAAAAAGAGAGATAAAAAATCAGAATCAGTAACTCCTTTCTCTCTCTTTTACAATCTCCTCTCATCTCTTTCCAATTTTCAATTCTACATCAAACACACAAAGCACATGATTCTAAGAAACAAAGAGTAAAGAAGTATCTGAGCAATTAGTGAAGATTTGAGTTCTTGTTAGCACTGAAAGTACATATTTCACATAAATCTTATCATTCCCACAATTTAAATTACAGAAAAAACTAAAAGTTTTTGTAAGATAAACTAACCATGTTAATGAAAATTAATAAGTAAGACCAAAGTAAGACCACATATCAACTTCACAATTGTCATCCGTTTCCACAAGAAATATAATGAATTAAAAACAAGTTATACCTAGAATTTAAAAGCTTTTTTTTTTTTTTTGCAATGAGAAATTATATTAAAGTGTCACCGAATAATGAATAATTTAAACATCCATAACAAATTGAAATAATATGGTATAACAGGGTATAGGTGTAAGCGACGAAAATTTTTACGCGTAGATTTTGGTTAGCAAAATCGTTTCGCAATAATATTGACCTATAAAAACATTTAATCGCTATTTGAGATTCAAGACAAATACGTTGTATTTATATGACATTTCACTTGGTTCATCTATTTAAAAAGTGAGTGCATGTCCCAACGATTTGACGTCTCCATTCATGTACATTCTAAAATATTAGATTCCATATATGAGACAATTTATTTTTGGTTCATTGAATAATCAATGTATTTAGTTAGTAGATACATTGATTATTCAATGAATCTAAAAATGATTTATCTCTTATATATGAAATATTATTTATATTATTTTTTTTGAAGTATAATAATAATTATTTTTATATTTGATTATTGCTAAAAGAAATTCACAATATCCATAGTTGATTTTACTTAATTGTAAGTTATAAAATTATAATATAAAAAAATGGGCTAAATGGTAAACAACTACAATTTTGAGAATTTTTTTTTTACTTAATAATTTTTTTTTAGATCTTTGGTGAAAATCTTAAAATACTCTCAAATTTCGTAAATATATCAGTAAAGTTACATCGCAACAGATTTCACAAATGCACATGTGAATTAACCTATAATTTATGAAAAAACATTTGCTAATATATGAGGTTTTATTTATAAAAAAATCATTTGAAAGTCCCTAACTATATGAGGCCCTGTGTTGTAGGATTGATTGTAGATGCACAGAGTCATATTTAATATTCTCGTTAAATTGTAGGGTTAATTGTGATGAAGGACTTGCTTAAAGATAATTGATCGTACCTGACCAGAAGGTGTCTTGGCCCAATCTGCAACGGCGGTCCAAAGTGAAAGAGAAGGGGGGGTACCTGCAAGGCACTCCGATGCCAAAGTAAGAATAGGCAGAGAGCAAGCAAGTGAGAAAGAGTAAAGAATGAGATACCGACCTCTCTGGGAGGGTATTTATAGCCCCGTTGGGCCAAGATCCGACTGGGCGGTCCAAGCCCACTAGCGGATTGCGGCTTTGTGGGAGGCCACGTGGCCTCCTCCCTAGATTGTCGCCGGAAATCCGGTTTGTTGCAGTTCGGGAGACTAGGCGGTTAAGGAAACCTAGTCAACAAGGTCCGTTAATATCGGGGCACGTGGGCCAAGGATAATCGAGATTCGTTGGTCGGCGTGCCCGCATGGACGCGCCCCCGTGCGCACATTCCCAATTGCTCTTCAAGGGCAATTGGGCTCGATCCGTTGGTCGCCACGTGCCCTCGTAGACGCCTCCCTCGCAATTGGGCATCGGTTGCCCGTGCCCGTGGACATTCCCAGATGCTTCCCAAGGGTAATTGGGCCTAGAATCTTATTGGGCCTAGAGCGTGGGCCAGTCCAGAACAATAATGCATGCGCCGTCTCATATATTCCCTATATATAATTTTAAATGCATGCGCCATCTCATATAAACATGTATTTTAAAAGCACATGTTAAAGTATATTATAATTTAAAAAAATTAAAATAATAAAATATAATAAATTTATATTTAAAATTTTAAAATATCAAATATATGTATTTTAAGAAAATATTTTTACAAATAATTTTTTAATATGCGTTAATTTATTATTTATTTAATTCAAAATGTAATTATTTATGAATTTTTTTTCTTACCTAATTATTTAAAAGAAAAAATTCGAAAAACTCATTCAACGCACCATTTTAATTTTGAGGCTTCCTTCGTTGCTCATGTCAAGTCCACTTCACCTCGTTGAAGAAAAATAAATAATGTACTGCAATTCAACTGTGTGATGTAAATGAAAGCAATTAAACTGTTTTGAATACAACAAACAGATTCCGTCAAAACTATGAAGCACATGCATTGCCTTTAATGCTTGTCAGAATCGATTATTGAGAAAGAAGAAGAGTTTCGCCATTCTAAATGGCGCAATGGTACAGAGCCCGAAAAAGAAGGGTTTCGCCATATCAAATGGCGCATGCGTGCATGCTTGGTCTTTCTCATCTTCCCTATCGCTACTCGTTTGAAACTCTATAAATACCACCGTTCTCACTTTCTCATCATTCACATTCTACACACTCATCTTTTCCATTTTATTTTTCATTACTTTTTTTTTTAGCTTAAAAGCATTGTTATGGATAGAAGATGCAGATAAAGTTAAACAGAGAAGAAAATGTAAGTTTTTTTTTTTTTTTTAAAGATTTTATTATTATTTATGCTATGTTTATTTATTTGCTTATATTATATATTACTGTTAATATCATTTATTTGTATTTATTTTGTTTTTATATTTTTTTTATAATTGTTATCACTTTTATTATTAATTAATTAATTAAAATTATTTATTTATATGTGGATGAATTTAGTTATATTCTCATAGATATAGATAGATTATAAAAAAAATGCTGTCAATTAAGTATTTAAATTTAATTAATATACCTTTTAAATGGTGCTGTACTTAAATAGTAAAATTATGTTGGTTTTGCATGTCAAAGCAATATATCAAACTATTTTATTCTGTACAAATCACTGTCTAACTTATGATTTTTTTTCAAGAATTTTTCCTCATAATGCCACCCACACTCCAAATATTTTTTTCCACAATATCATGGTTAAAAAAATAATTTCTAGAATGCCACACCCCTTTATACTTTCGCCATATGAAATGGTGCAAGAGACTCACACAATTTGGTCCATTGAATTTTCACCATTTCAAATGGTGCAATTTTTTTTTTTAATTTTTGATTTTAAATGTTACAATTTTTAATATTTTTAATAATTAATTAATTATAAATAAGTTAAATATGTAATTAAATAATTACAAAATTATAAAAAAATCTAAATTATTATAGATTATAATATAACTCAGATTAATAAAAACATTTAATAAACATTAAAATAATTATAAATATTAAAAAAACAATATTATTACATAAATTAATGTTGTTGATGATTCAAACGAGAACAAGAAAGACAGTAATGCGATACTGAAACACAATGACCAAACCATATTGTTGTGTTGGTTAGGTCTCTTGTGTTGAATTTGTTGGCGGCAGATTTTCTTGTGTCGGAGTATTTTTCTTGTGTCGGAGCTGTAGGCGGAGGATGAGACCAAATGAATTCTTGAAAATCATAATCATTGACGTTAAGATCCAAGCCAAAATTGGGAGTTGATTGCGTGTATGGGGCCTGTTATAGCTGACACATGGTAGGAATATAAGAGGTTATGGTTGGTTGGATGTTAGAGGTTAAAGGATTATGTTGGGAGTACGGGGAATCAAAGTTTAGTGGTTGGACGATTGTATGTCTGTGGTTGTTGTGTTTCGTATATATAATTTGATTGGGAGTGACATAGGGTGTTTTTGGTGTTTATAGTTTGTTGTTGATAAAAAAAGGGGTAGGAGTTTGTAGTTGAGAATAATGGGGGTTGGGAGTTTGTTGTTGGGAATAGTGAGGGTTGGGAGTTTGTTGTTGGAGAGGTTGCTGAGAAAAGTTGGGATTAGGATATTTTTTTGTTGAGATCCATTAGCCATGTTTGTGGCGTTCTAATTTTGACAAGGATCAATGAGAAAACTTTCGTACAATGCGTATCTATGTGGAAGTTGTTGATACCATCACATGTACTATTCTAAAGGTTTCGTTTCTTGTAATTGATCTTCGTCCAATGCCCACAAGTCTCAATTCATCCAATAATATTGATCCTCGGTGTATAGTTGGGTATATGCATAATGACTCGATTTGATCGTCGTCATTTTGTGGTGTTCTTGGAGACATCGATGATCTTGTGGTATTTCTTGGAAATGGACAAATTCTAGTTTGACCCTATCATGCATTTCAAGAATATAAAAACATATTATATATGTTATTGAACTCCAAATCAAGTCATCCTCATGGCTTCGCGGTTCGCGTCCAAGATACGACCTCTAAATAAACTGAAAAGTTATAGAAGAAATTTTTCTGTGTCTCACCAAAATAAATTTAATAAACATATGTGAATTTGTTGAGTGACGAATAAAAACATGTTCTATTTGCATGTGGTCAATCCTAAAACGGTATCCTTGGAGATGGTGTCGTGGGTTATTTTGGTAGTCAAGATTTTTGATGCACCACCTAAAAGGAAATAGAAAATGATATTTAAAATATAAATTAAAATTAAAATATAATTTAAAACTAAAAAATAAATTAATATGAAACATTACCTTCTTGCGTAAGGATATCGTCTGGAAAGTGAAGATACCGGAGATATGATAGGCATGCATATAAAAGCCCAAGCTTGGAGTAATAAAATGCATACCGAAAACTCTGTAAATTTGCAGTTTACAACTTTGGACATCTCCCTCATTAAATTGCACAAAACAGCGCTGCCTCAACTGTATTTTCCACATTCGTCTAAATCTACAAGAAATTGTGTCCATTTTTCGTTGACAGTATTACCGATTTTGTCAGGAAACAAAAATTTCCCAATGAGTAATAGAATATAAATTCGAGCATGCTTAATTTTAGAATCTTCAGATGATTCATCTGTTGGTGGATTTTGTTGGTACAAAAATCTATATCTCAGGATCACCGAAAGCTTAGCTCAAAAATGATCTCCCAGAGCATCATACCTCTTGTCAAAAGTGACACTGCAATCAAGGTAAAACATATTATCACCCACATTCGTACGGCTCACAACTACACAATATCTTACAAAAATGCGTGGATTGCAAAGAACAAAGCAATTGAAGTTATTTACGGAAATTGGGAGGCCTCATACAACGCCTTCCCTCAATGGTTGATGGTCATGAAAGAGTTTCTTCCTGGAACCGTCATAGAACTTGAAACACTCCCCGTATATTCAAATGAGGGAACACAGCTATCTGGTGCAAGAATTTTTCATCGTCTGTTTTGGGCCTTTCAACCTTGTATTAGGGGTTACACATATTACAAACCAGTAGTGCAGGTAGATGGAACATGGAAAATATAAGGGCACATTGCTTCTGGCTGTTCCACAAGATGGGAATGGTAACATTTTCTCAAATCCTATGCATTGGTCGAAGGTGAGATGAGAGAGGTTTGGAGTTTCTTTCTGAAAATTTAGAGGTTACACGTCACACCCTAGCCAGATATATGTTTGATATCTGACTGATATGAGTCCATAAAGAGTGCCTACAATAACCTGGACAATGGTTGGCAAAACCCTCCATCACTACACATGTATTGTTAGGATTTTGCCAGCCATTGTCAGGGTTATTGTAGGCACTCTTTATGGACTCATGTCAGTCAGATATCAAACATATATTTGGCTGAGTGTGATGTGTAGCCTTAAATTTTTCAGAAAGGAACTCCAAGCCCTTCCTGTATCACCTTCGACCAATGCAAAGGCGATTGGGAAAATGTTACCATTCCCATCTTGTGCAACATCCAGAAGCAGTGTTTTAAAAACCGGACTGGTTGGTCGGACCGGTCGAACCGGGAACCGGCCAGATAATCGGTCTGGTTCAATAGTTAGATCGGGGATGTCATTGAACCGGCAAGAACCGGTGAAAACCGAAAAAAAACCGGAAAAACCGGCGATTTTTTAAAACCGGTGGTTCAACTGCATTTTTTAATTTTTTTACTCAAAACTTATAAATTTTTAAAAAAATATATAATTTAAATTTTTTATTCATTTTGATTATTTTATTAAAATATTATATTTAAATAAAAAATAAAATTAATTAATTATATTATTTACAGAGAAAATGTTGTTGATGCGGTTATTTTGTAGATAATTTTGATATTGAAGAAGAATATCTTAATATTGAAATAATTTTTACTCCTTGAAACTAAATAGTAGATAATAAAATTATTTTGTTATAAATTATTCAATTATACTATGTTGCAATTATACTTTATAATTTTGTACTATTTTATTATATAAGATACCTATATTTAAAATTTAAATTTAAATTATCAAATTGTAAATTTATTTATGATATGATATTTTCAAAATGTTTAAAATTTAAATTTAAATTATCAAATTGTGAATTTATTTATGATATGATATTTAAAAAAAAAAAATTAGTTCTAATTATATTTTGTAGAGATTGAGTCATCCGATTTGACATGTTTTATACCTATATAATTTTGTTATAAAGGCCGGTCTATTCAACCGAGTTCTCCGGTTTAACCCGGTTTAGTCATGCGGTTCGACCAATGACCTAGTGGTTCGATCAATAAACCAGTGACCCAGTACCTTCACCAGTTTGATCAAATCAGGCGATGAAAAATTCTTGCTCTAGATAGTTGTGTCCCCTCATTTGAATATACAGGGAGTGTGATCGGTGGTTTTTACACAGTTATTTAGCATTGAATTTCGTTATCGTTTCTTTTATTTGTCTAGTCTTATATGTCATTTTATCGCATTTTACGCTTTGGTTATGTGTTTGAGTATTTTCAGGGTCATAAGAATAAAATAGGATAAATCGGGGAAAAAGAAGTGCAAAAATCAGAATATGGGAGGCTACAAATGCATCAACACGGGCCCCCGTGTTGATCAACACGGCCCGTGTCGAAAAGCCACTAGAAAACGCAAAAAAACCAAAGTCAGTGCATCGACACGGGCACCCGTGTTGATTAACACTGCCCGTGTTGATTAGCACGGGCGCCCGCGTGAATCAACACTGCCCGTGTTGATTGACCTGGCAGCAAATATTTTTTTTCAAGAGATCAACACGGGCACCCGTGTTAATCAACACGGCCCGTGTTGATGGATGCGTGTGGAAACTTCACTTTTTGAGTTTTGGACCTTTTCTTTGTCATTAAGGGTACTTTGGACTTTGACTAAGACTTGGATTAGAGAAGAGACTATTAGAAGGAATTAGAGGTTAGGAAAAACTACTTTTGAAACGACGAAAGAAATATCACGGAGAGAAAAGAGCGACGAAGGAGAATTCGGAGACGGCGAGATTCAAGGGCGGCCACCATTGAAGATCAAAGTCATCGTTATTCTTTGTAATGTTTAACTCTTATTTGATATTTTCTTCTAATACTATGAGAGGCTAAACCCCCCAATGCTAGGGGGTGGTCCTGGTTTGATGATTGTTATGAATCCTGATTCTTGATTTCCTTAATACATGTTTATCTATTTCAATTTAATTGTGTGGTGTTCTTATGATTATGTATCGGACAAATACATGTATACCTATGACTAACAATTGGCAGGACTGTGATTGTTAGGGTTTCTACACATTTAGGTTATTAGGAGTCTCACCTAGGACTAGGAACTCTTTCTAATAACTTGAATTCTTGATATTTTTATGGTTAAAACCAAGAGTTATTTGAATGGACATTTGAATAAGGATTAGGGTTTTAATAGTTGTCTTCATTAAGGACTTAAGGAAGAACAATCTAGAGATAGGTAATTGATAGCTTTCATATGCAATGAGGAAATCAATTGGATCATAGTTTTGTTAAATCAACCACTCACCCTAGCATCATTCTTATTATATTTCATCACCATCACTTGTTACAAGCGTAATTGAAAGTTTTAAAATCAACCAAACCATTGTTTTTGTTCAATTGAATTAAGAGCACGAATAAGTATTTACCACGCAGTCCTCGAGATCGATACTTAGGGAAACTCATTATAACTACATCGGTGAAAATAGTACACTTGCTATTTTTCCGATCAAGTTTACGCGGACCGCAAAATCTTGATTTACTCTTAATCGTTTGAAATTTTATTGCTATGCAATTAAAATTTTTCTATTCATTTGTTTATTTATTTTCTTGTACATTGTATTAGAACTAATATTGTGTCTAATATTTTTATGTGAGGTCGACCTGTGAATATCTTTTGACGAGAAATAGAGAGAACCTTCGCTCGAAGAGGAGCAAAGCAAGCAAGATGGTGAGGAAGAAGATAGGAATTCAACACACTCCGAGTCGAAGACGAACCAATGAATCCACCTCAAGAGATTGCTAGGGATTATGGAGGGACAAATGCACCAGGGGGAAGATTGACCATTATTAACCAACCCGTTAATGTTCCTAATTTTCAGCTCCACCCGAGCACCATCACGCAGTTGGAGAAGAGATCCTTTTCTGGAAGGGTTAATGAAGATGCTAACAAGCATTTGCAACGATTTCTGACTATGAGCACCACTCTAAAGATAGATGGGCATACTGAAGAACAGAAAAAGTTGTGAATGTTTTCGTTCACCTTGGCAGATGAAGCAGAGGAGTGGTTCTATTCTCTTCCAGTAGGTAGCATTACATCTTGGGAAGATATGGAAACAACATTCCTCAATGAGTATTTTCCAGCATCCGTGTTCATGAGGAAAAGATATGAGATATTGAATTTCAAGCAAAAGGAGGGTGAATCATTAGGAGACTCTTTAAGAGATTTAAAAGACTCTTGGTGGCATGCCCTACTCATAACTGGATCGACCGAGCGGACGGATGTTTGTGAATGGTCCGAGAATCAAAACGAAGCAACTCATTGACACAGGTGGTGGCTCATCCAACTTCTCAAACCACGGTATCAAGAAGATTATTGAAGCTATAGCGCAAATGAGCATCCGAATTATATGAGGGCTGCAAGCAAACAGAGGGAGTGATTGATTTGAAGTTGGAAGTAAATAAACAACTCAAAATCAAGAGGCGATAGTGCAGTGGAGAAAAGCTTAAAGCTATGAACATGGGCACTCAACAGTAGCACAGTTAAAAATGTGGTTTGTGACATTTGTAGTGGACCGCACATGACTGCACAATGTCTTGCAACTCCGAAACAAATTGAGGAGATAAAATTCTTGAGGCAGAATAATCCATATTCTAACACCTATAAACCTGGGTGGTGTATCAAAAATATTATTTATATGTTAAATATTATTTTCTATTTCCTTTTAGGTGGTGTATCAAAAATCTTGACTACCAAAATAGCCCGCGACACCGTCTCCAAGGATATCGTTTTAGGATTGACCACATTCAAGCAAAACAAATTTTTATTCCTCACTCAACTAATTCACATATGTTTATTAAATTTATTTTGGTGAGACACTAACAAATTTCTTCTATAAATTTTCAATTTATTTGGAGGCCGTATCTTGGATGCGAACTGCGAAGCCATGAGAAAGCCTTGATTTATAGTTCAACAACATATATAATATGTTTTTATATAATTGAAATGCATCAAACTGATAGGGTCAAACTACAATTTGACCATTTCCAAGAAATACCTCAAGATCCTCGATGCCTCCAAGAACACCACGAAATAACGACGATCAAATCGTGTCATTATGCATATACCCAACTATACACCGATGAGAAATATTATTGGATGAAGAAATATTATTGGATGAATCGCGACTTGTGGACATTGGACGAAGATCAATTACAAGAAGAAACGGAACCTTCAGAAGAGTACATACGATGGTATCAACAACTTCCACATAGATACGCATCGTACTAACATTTTCTCATTGATATTCGTCAAAATCAGAACTCCGCGAACATGGCTAGAGGATCTCAACAACAACAAAATCCTAATCCCAACTTTTCCCAACAACCCTTCCAACAACAAGATCCTAATCCATAATCCTTCCAACAATAAACCCTCAACCCCCACTATTCCCAACAACAAACTCCCAACCCCCATTATTGTAGTAAATAGAGATGTCACGAGAAGGGGGGTTGAATTGTGACCCTTTTAAAAATTCGTTTTTATCCTAATATAAAAACAGTTTTTTAAGATGTTTCTTGGAGAAAAAAAAGTTAGTTTGAATCTTAACTAAGATTCAGTGTTGTGTGTTTGTTAGAAATATGAGAATATAAATGGAATAGATAAACAAGTTAAAATTTGAGAGAAATCACACAAGAGAATCATCCTGGGTCACCAATATGGTTAGTCCAGTCTTTACAGTCTGTGATATTGTCGCAGCGGGAAAAATTCAATGAAGTCGCCACTAATGTTTATTTATCCTAAGAACGGGGAAACTATAGTAAAACCCAAAAAATATGGATATGGCGGTCATCGTGACCAAGTTAAGGGTTCGGGAGTCGGTTAAGCGAGGGGAAGGTGTTAGCACCCCTTACTTCCCTTGTACTCAAGGGGAACCTTCTCTAATTTTAGGGTTAAGGTGTGTTTGTCTAAGGATTCTTACTCTATTTTCTAAATTATTAACGGTCACGGTTAGTGGTTAGTGACTCGTTAAAGCATTGCGCTTTATGCCTATGTATTCACCAAGAGATGAAATCAGAGTCTACGTAGTTCTCATGGATTTGGTTAGCATTTTTTATGGAATTAAAATTGGTCACCTTTAAGCGATAAACTTATGCGAGCTCGCGTAATAGAGGCTAATATCTAGTTTCTCGTTCGCGTTAAAGAGTATCAATATAATTCTTTTTTTTTTAAAAAAATTGTTTTGATTTTTTTAAGTTAGTAAAAAAAGAGAAATTTCGAATTGGTTAGACGGTTTAACCTAATACTAAAAGGAAGCATATTTTTTTTTATTTTTTTTTAATATTAAAAAGTAAAAGTTGTTAGAAGAAAAAAAAAAGACTCTTTTAAATTTTATGATGTAATTAAGAAAAAGCACAAAACTAACACATCTAACTTATATCAATGTTTATGCTAAACTAATAGAATTAAAGTTATCCTTAAATTTAATATAAATTAAACAAATTAATCTTAATTAAACTAATCCTAAATTAACTAATATAACTTAACTTTAAATCTAAATTAATCTTAATTAATATAAAAACTAAATGATTATGGCAAATATTAAATAACCAAAAAGTAAGAGGAAAAAAATAACGTTGCAGGATTTCAATTTCAAATTTGAGATGCAAGTTATTTTAATATAAGATGTAAATAATAATATTAAAAAAATGATGATGAACAAAACAACAAAAAAAAGTAGGTGATGATGAGCAAAAAAGAAATAGGTGATGATGACATAACAGGGAGCGATGCATGCTACCATTTTTTATTTTTTACCTTTTTCATTTATTTATTTATTATTAGCACTAATTCAACAACGATACGTGGCATGTTTTCACTGATAAGAGTTACAAGCAATATTTAAGATCTTAAAACAGAAGAAACAAATCTATATCGTTTCTCTCACTCAACAATTTCAAGATCTCTCTTCCAAACCAACAACTACAACAGACACCATAAACCTGTTCATCAAGCCTCTTTCTCTTCTCAAAAAAAAAGAAAAATATTTCAAAAAAAAACATCAATACATAATAAATAATCTATGCACATAAAGAAGGCTTACCGTCGGATACGGCGACCGTTTCACGGCCAGGATGAGCAGCGGACGGAGAACTTGCGCGTCCGGGATGGCACGTAATATTGCTGCAGTTTCGAAACGAAAATCAGATATTGCAGGTGCTGCTTGTTGCTCGGCACGGAGGTGTTGCAGTGTCGTCAAAAGAAAGTTGTTTCTCTTTGTATTTTTTTTTGGGTTTTCTTTTTCAGTGAATGTTGTTGTTCTTCTTTTTTTCTGTCCCTTCTGTCGATATTTTTTGTGGTTTTTATAGTTGAATATTTGGTCTCAGAATTGATTGTAATTGAATCATATTGAATGTTGACTGAATTATTCAAGGAAAGATTTTGAAATCAGATTCGTAACTGCTTTTGAGCTTGGGATTCAAGTTACGTATTTGGTCTAATTTCTTGTAAATTTCAATCCTTGATGTATCAGACAGTCTTGGATGGAAAGATTTTTTTTGTTGAGAAATTAATTGATGCAGATTTCGTATAATTTTGAAGATTTGGGATCAACTTGATGACTTGGCTTTGTTGATGTTATGAGAACCGTGTGATTTACTTTAATTCTAGAAAACAAATACTAATAACTAATGGAAAAACTACATACACTGATAATGACAATAATTACAAATTAATATTTTTCTAACTCCTAAAAATAACGTTAAAAGAGTAAAAGTAAAATTTAATATTCTAATAACCTTTTTAATTTAAAGTTTAAGAAATGTAAGTTTGAGAACAACACTAAAAATATTAGAAACTAAATAACTCTGTAAAATCTAAATAATAATAATTGAACAAACAAACCTTTTTTAATAATAAAACTAAAGTTTTAATTTTTAAGAAATTAAAAATATTTTTTATACTATTGAAACTTATAATAAAATATCTAACACTATTAATAATAAAAAGAAGGAAAAATAAATAAGGTTTAGAGAAAAATAATAATAAAAGTTAGATAAAAGTAACAACAACAAAAATAGAGTCAACAGATTCAAATCGGGACACCACAACACGTATTGTACTCCTTACACTTGCTCTACTATCCACTAGACCAATGTACTTATTTGAGATTAAATGGTGTTTAAAAATAATGAAGGGTACGATAAATTGCCTTCACGCAAAAATTATAATCTCATGTCCTAGTAGCTCAATGCAATGCATGATTGTGAATGTTATGATAATGCATATGAATGTAAAGCAAAAACCAATTAAAAGTAAAATTGGGAGGGCAAATTTTGGGGTGCAACAGATATTTTCTTTACTAATGCTTGAAAAACTTCCTTCTTTAATGCATCTTTACAACTATGTATTTTCTTAGCCTCACCAGACTTACAATACTGGTTAATATGACTTTAGTAAGCGAATTTTTTCCCCAAAATATCACATGGTGAAACCTTAAATCCTATAATGCCACATCTGGAAAAAAAATTTCCCAAACTGCCACACCCCCGGTACCTTTTTGCCATTTGGGCTGGCAAAAGGGCCCACCAATCTACTTTTTAGTAGGCTTTCGCCATTTGAAATGGAGAAAAACCCATTTTTATTTTTATTTTCGTTTTCTTTTTCTAAAAAAATAATTAAAGGTTTTTTAAATATATTTTTATTAAATAATTAATTAAATATAGTTAATATACTTTTAAATAATTAAAATTTAATTAAAATGTAATTTTAAATAATAATAATTAATTAAAATTTAATTAAACATATTTTTAAATAATAATTATAATTAAATAAAATTTAATTAAACATAATTTTAAATAATAATTAATTAAAATTTAATTAAACATTATTTTAAATAATGATAATTAATCAAAATTTAATTAAACATAATATAAAATTAAATATAAAATTATAATTATACAAATTATAATTAAAAGTTTAATTAATTAACTAATAATTAAATTATAATAAAGGATAAAAAATACAAATTATTGTTGATGTTGATGTTGATGATGCAACGAGAACCGAAATGACAATAACGCAGATTGGAACACGAAAACCAAAACCATATGTGTTGGTTGGGTCTCTTGTGTTGGATTTGGCGATGGATTTTCTTGCGGGAGCATTATCTTGTGTTGGAGCCACGGTGGAAGTTGAGCAAAAACCATTTCTTGAAATTCAAAATCACTAACATTAAGATCCGGCCAAAATTGAGATTTGGTTGGGTGTTTGGGATCGGTTGTGGGTGACGGATGGTAGGAATATAAGACGAACGTGGTTGGTTCGATGTTAGAGGTTGATGGGTTATGTTGGCGTCCGGGATGGCACGTAATATTGCTGCGAAACGAAAATCGATATTGCAGTCTTGCTTGTTGCTCGCACGGAGGTGTTGCGATGTCGTCAAAGAAAGTTGTTTCTCTTTGTATTTTTTGGGTTTTCTTTTCTGAATGTTGTTGTTCTTCTTTTTTTCTGTCCCTTCAGTCGATATTTTTTGTGGTTTTTATAGTTGAATATTTGGTCTCAGAATTGATTGTAATTGAATCATATTGAATGTTGTCTGAATTATTCAAGGAAAGATTTTGAAATCAGATTCGTAACTGCTTTTGAGCTTGGGATTCAAGTTACGTATTTGGTCTAATTTCTTGTAAATTTCAATCCTTGATGTATCAGACAGTCTTGGATGGAAAGATTTTTTTTGTTGAGAAATTAATTGATGCAGATTTCGTATAATTTTGAAGATTTGGGATCAACTTGATGACTTGGCTTTGTTGATGTTATGAACCGTGTGATTTACTTTAATTCTAGAAAACAAATACTAATAACTAATGGAAAAACTACATACACTGATAATGACAATAATTACAAATTAATATTTTTCTAACTCCTAAAAATAACGTTAAAAGAGTAAAAGTAAAAATTTAATATTCTAATAACCTTTTTTTAATTTAAAGTTTAAGAAATGTAAGTTTGAGAACAACACTAAAAATATTAGAAACTAAATAACTCTGTAAAATCTAAATAATAATAATTGAACAAACAAACCTTTTTAATAATAAAACTAAAGTTTTAATTTTAATGAAATTAAAAATATTTTTATACTATTGAAACTTATAATAAAATATCTAACACTATTAATAATAAAAAAGAAGGAAAAATAAATAAGGTTTAGAGAAAAAATAATAATAAAAAGTTAGATAAAAGTAACAACAACAAAAAATAGAGTCAACAGGATTCGAAATCAGGACACCACAACACGTATTGTACTCCTTACACTTGCTCTACTATCCACTAGACCAATGTACTTATTTGAGATTAAATGGTGTTTAAAAATAATGAAGGGTACGATAAATTGCCTTCACGCAAAAATTATAATCTCATGTCCTAGTAGCTCAATGCAATGCATGATTGTGAATGTTATGATAATGCATATGAATGTAAAGCAAAAACCAATTAAAAGTAAAATTGGGAGGGCAAATTTTGGGGTGCAACAGATATTTTCTTTACTAATGCTTGAAAAACTTCCTTCTTTAATGCATCTTTACAACTATGTATTTTCTTAGCCTCACCAGACTTACAATACTGGTTAATATGACTTTAGTAAGCGAATTTTTTCCCCAAAATATCACATGGTGAAACCTTAAATCCTATAATGCCACATCTGGAAAAAAAATTTCCCAAACCACACAGTACTTTTTGCCATTTAATGGCAAAAGGGCCCACCAATCTACTTTTTAGTAGGCTTTCGCCATTTGAAATGGAGAAAAACCCATTTTTATTTTTATTTTCGTTTTCTTTTTCTAAAAAAATAATTAAAGGTTTTTAAATATATTTTATTAAATAATTAATTAAATATAGTTAATATACTTTTAAATAATTAAAATTTAATTAAAATGTAATTTTAAATAATAATAATTAATTAAAATTTAATTAAACATATTTTTAAATAATAATTATAATTAAATAAAATTTAATTAAACATAATTTTAAATAATAATTAATTAAAATTTAATTAAACATTATTTTAAATAATGATAATTAATCAAAATTTAATTAAACATAATATAAAATTAAATATAAAATTATAATTATACAAATTATAATTAAAAGTTTAATTAATTAACTAATAATTAAATTATAATAAAGGATAAAAAATACAAATTATTGTTGATGTTGATGTTGATGATGCAAACGAACCGAAATGACAATAACGCAGGAACACGAAAACCAAAACCATACTTGTGTTGGTTGGGTCTCTTGTGTTGGATTTAGCGTGGATTTTCTTGTGCGGGAGCATTATCTTGTGTTGGAGCCAGGTGGAAGTTGAGCAAAACCATTTCTTGAAATTCAAAATCACTAACATTAAGATCCGTGCCAAAATTGAGATTTGGTTGGGTGTTTGGGATCGGTTGTGGGTGAGATGGTAGGAATATAAGACGCGTGGTTGGTTCGATGTTAGAGGTTGATGGGTTATGTTGCGCGTCCGGGATGGCACGTAATATTGCAGCGAAACGAAAATCGATATTGCGTGTTTGCTTGTTGCTCTCGACGGAGGTGTTGCGATGTCGTCAAAAGAAAGTTGTTTCTCTTTGTATTTTTTTTTTTTTTCATGAATGTTGTTGTTCTTCTTTTTCCGTCCTTCATCGATATTTTTGTGGTTTTATAGTTGAATATTTGGTCTCGAATTGATTGTAATTGAATCATATTGAATGTTGTTGAATTATTCAAGGAAAGATTTTGAAATCGATTAAATCGCTTTTGAGCTTGGGATTCAAGTTACGTATTTGGTCTAATTTCTTGTAAATTTCAATCCTTGATGTATCGGTCTTGGATGGAAAGATTTTTTTTGTTGAGAAATTAATTGATGCAGATTTCGTATAATTTTGAAGATTTGGGATCAACTTGATGACTTGGCTTTGTTGATGTTATGAGAACCGTGTGATTTACTTTAATTCTAGAAAACAAATACTAATAACTAATGGAAAAACTACATACACTGATAATGACAATAATTACAAATTAATATTTTTCTAACTCCTAAAAATAACGTTAAAAGAGTAAAAGTAAAAATTTAATATTCTAATAACCTTTTTTTAATTTAAAGTTTAAGAAATGTAAGTTTGAGAACAACACTAAAAATATTAGAAACTAAATAACTCTGTAAAATCTAAATAATAATAATTGAACAAACAAACCTTTTTTAATAATAAAACTAAAGTTTTAATTTTTAACAGAAATTAAAAATATTTTTTTATACTATTGAAACTTATAATAAAATATCTAACACTATTAATAATAAAAAAGAAGGAAAAATAAATAAGGTTTAGAGAAAAAATAATAATAAAAAGTTAGATAAAAGTAACAACAACAAAAAATAGAGTCAACAGGATTCGAAATCAGGACACCACAACACGTATTGTACTCCTTACACTTGCTCTACTATCCACTAGACCAATGTACTTATTTGAGATTAAATGGTGTTTAAAAATAATGAAGGGTACGATAAATTGCCTTCACGCAAAAATTATAATCTCATGTCCTAGTAGCTCAATGCAATGCATGATTGTGAATGTTATGATAATGCATATGAATGTAAAGCAAAAACCAATTAAAAGTAAAATTGGGAGGGCAAATTTTGGGGTGCAACAGATATTTTCTTTACTAATGCTTGAAAAACTTCCTTCTTTAATGCATCTTTACAACTATGTATTTTCTTAGCCTCACCAGACTTACAATACTGGTTAATATGACTTTAGTGTTTAATTTTTCCCAAAATATCACATGGTGAAACCTTAAATCCTATAATGCCACATCTGGAAAAAAAATTTCCCAAACTGCCACACCCCCGGTACCTTTTTGCCATTTGGGCTGGCAAAAGGGCCCACCAATCTACTTTTTAGTAGGCTTTCGCCATTTGAAATGGAGAAAAACCCATTTTTATTTTTATTTTCGTTTTCTTTTTCTAAAAAAATAATTAAAGGTTTTTTAAATATATTTTTATTAAATAATTAATTAAATATAGTTAATATACTTTTAAATAATTAAAATTTAATTAAAATGTAATTTTAAATAATAATAATTAATTAAAATTTAATTAAACATATTTTTAAATAATAATTATAATTAAATAAAATTTAATTAAACATAATTTTAAATAATAATTAATTAAAATTTAATTAAACATTATTTTAAATAATGATAATTAATCAAAATTTAATTAAACATAATATAAAATTAAATATAAAATTATAATTATACAAATTATAATTAAAAGTTTAATTAATTAACTAATAATTAAATTATAATAAAGGATAAAAAAATACAAATTATTGTTGATGTTGATGTTGATGATGCAAACGAGAACCGAAATGACAATAACGCGGTACTGGAACACGAAAACCAAAACCATACTGCTGTGTTGGTTGGGTCTCTTGTGTTGGATTTGGGGGCAGTGGATTTTCTTGTGCGGGAGCATTATCTTGTGTTGGAGCCACAGGTGGAAGTTGAGCAAAAACCATTTCTTGAAATTCAAAAATCACTAACATTAAGATCCAGGCCAAAATTGAGATTTGGTTGGGTGTTTGGGATCGGTTGTGGGTGACAGATGGTAGGAATATAAGACGAACGTGGTTGGTTCGATGTTAGAGGTTGATGGGTTATGTTGCGCGTCCGGGATGGCACGTAATATTGCTGCAGTTTCGAAACGAAAATCAGATATTGCAGGTGCTGCTTGTTGCTCGGCACGGAGGTGTTGCAGTGTCGTCAAAAGAAAGTTGTTTCTCTTTGTATTTTTTTTTGGGTTTTCTTTTTCAGTGAATGTTGTTGTTCTTCTTTTTTTCTGTCCCTTCTGTCGATATTTTTTGTGGTTTTTATAGTTGAATATTTGGTCTCAGAATTGATTGTAATTGAATCATATTGAATGTTGACTGAATTATTCAAGGAAAGATTTTGAAATCAGATTCGTAACTGCTTTTGAGCTTGGGATTCAAGTTACGTATTTGGTCTAATTTCTTGTAAATTTCAATCCTTGATGTATCGAGTCTTGGATGGAAAGATTTTTTGTTGAGAAATTAATTGATGCGATTTCGTATAATTTTGAAGATTTGGGATCAACTTGATGACTTGGCTTTGTTGATGTTATGAGAACCGTGTGATTTACTTTAATTCTAGAAAACAAATACTAATAACTAATGGAAAAACTACATACATCGATAATGACAATAATTACAAATTAATATTTTCTAACTCCTAAAAATAACGTTAAAAGAGTAAAAGTAAAAATTTAATATTCTAATAACCTTTTTAATTTAAAGTTTAAGAAATGTAAGTTTGAGAACAACACTAAAAATATTAGAAACTAAATAACTCTAAAATCTAAATAATAATAATTGAACAAACAAACCTTTTTAATAATAAAACTAAAGTTTTAATTTTAACGAAATTAAAAATATTTTTTTATACTATTGAAACTTATAATAAAATATCTAACACTATTAATAATAAAAAAGAAGGAAAAATAAATAAGGTTTAGAGAAAAAATAATAATAAAAAGTTAGATAAAAGTAACAACAACAAAAAATAGAGTCAACAGGATTCGAAATCAGGACACCACAACACGTATTGTACTCCTTACACTTGCTCTACTATCCACTAGACCAATGTACTTATTTGAGATTAAATGGTGTTTAAAAATAATGAAGGGTACGATAAATTGCCTTCACGCAAAAATTATAATCTCATGTCCTAGTAGCTCAATGCAATGCATGATTGTGAATGTTATGATAATGCATATGAATGTAAAGCAAAAACCAATTAAAAGTAAAATTGGGAGGGCAAATTTTGGGGTGCAATAGATATTTTCTTTACTAATGCTTGAAAAACTTCCTTCTTTAATGCATCTTTACAACTATGTATTTTCTTAGCCTCACCAGACTTACAATACTGGTTAATATGACTTTAGTAAGCGAATTTTTTCCCCAAAATATCACATGGTGAAACCTTAAATCCTATAATGCCACATCTGGAAAAAAAATTTCCCAAACTGCCACACCCCCGGTACCTTTTTGCCATTTGGGCTGGCAAAAGGGCCCACCAATCTACTTTTTAGTAGGCTTTCGCCATTTGAAATGGAGAAAAACCCATTTTTATTTTTATTTTCGTTTTCTTTTTCTAAAAAAATAATTAAAGGTTTTTTAAATATATTTTTATTAAATAATTAATTAAATATAGTTAATATACTTTTAAATAATTAAAATTTAATTAAAATGTAATTTTAAATAATAATAATTAATTAAAATTTAATTAAACATATTTTTAAATAATAATTATAATTAAATAAAATTTAATTAAACATAATTTTAAATAATAATTAATTAAAATTTAATTAAACATTATTTTAAATAATGATAATTAATCAAAATTTAATTAAACATAATATAAAATTAAATATAAAATTATAATTATACAAATTATAATTAAAAGTTTAATTAATTAACTAATAATTAAATTATAATAAAGGATAAAAAAATACAAATTATTGTTGATGTTGATGTTGATGATGCAAACGAGAACCGAAATGACAATAACGCGATCGAACACGAAAACCAAAACCATACGTGTTGGTTGGGTCTCTTGTGTTGGATTTGGGGCGTGGATTTTCTTGTGCGGGAGCATTATCTTGTGTTGGAGCCACAGGTGGAAGTTGAGCAAAAACCATTTCTTGAAATTCAAAAATCACTAACATTAAGATCCAGGCCAAAATTGAGATTTGGTTGGGTGTTTGGGATCGGTTGTGGGTGATAGATGGTAGGAATATAAGACGAACGTGGTTGGTTCGATGTTAGAGGTTGATGGGTTATGCGCGTCCGGGATGGCACGTAATATTGCCGCAAACGAAAATCGATATTGCGGTCTTTGCTTGTTGCTCGGCACGGAGGTGTTGCAGTGTCGTCAAAAGAAAGTTGTTTCTCTTTGTATTTTTTTTTGGGTTTTCTTTTTCAGTGAATGTTGTTGTTCTTTTTTTCGTCCCTTCGATATTTTTGTGGTTTTTATAGTTGAATATTTGGTCTCAGAATTGATTGTAATTGAATCATATTGAATGTTGACTGAATTATTCAAGGAAAGATTTTGAAATCAGATTCGTAACTGCTTTTGAGCTTGGGATTCAAGTTACGTATTTGGTCTAATTTCTTGTAAATTTCAATCCTTGATGTATCAGACAGTCTTGGATGGAAAGATTTTTTTTGTTGAGAAATTAATTGATGCAGATTTCGTATAATTTTGAAGATTTGGGATCAACTTGATGACTTGGCTTTGTTGATGTTATGAGAACCGTGTGATTTACTTTAATTCTAGAAAACAAATACTAATAACTAATGGAAAAACTACATACACTGATAATGACAATAATTACAAATTAATATTTTTCTAACTCCTAAAAATAACGTTAAAAGAGTAAAAGTAAAAATTTAATATTCTAATAACCTTTTTTTAATTTAAAGTTTAAGAAATGTAAGTTTGAGAACAACACTAAAAATATTAGAAACTAAATAACTCTGTAAAATCTAAATAATAATAATTGAACAAACAAACCTTTTTTAATAATAAAACTAAAGTTTTAATTTTTAACAGAAATTAAAAATATTTTTTTATACTATTGAAACTTATAATAAAATATCTAACACTATTAATAATAAAAAAGAAGGAAAAATAAATAAGGTTTAGAGAAAAAATAATAATAAAAAGTTAGATAAAAGTAACAACAACAAAAAATAGAGTCAACAGGATTCGAAATCAGGACACCACAACACGTATTGTACTCCTTACACTTGCTCTACTATCCACTAGACCAATGTACTTATTTGAGATTAAATGGTGTTTAAAAATAATGAAGGGTACGATAAATTGCCTTCACGCAAAAATTATAATCTCATGTCCTAGTAGCTCAATGCAATGCATGATTGTGAATGTTATGATAATGCATATGAATGTAAAGCAAAACCAATTAAAAGTAAAATTGGGAGGGCAAATTTTGGGGTGCAATGATATTTTCTTTACTAATGCTTGAAAAACTTCCTTCTTTAATGCATCTTTACAACTATGTATTTTCTTAGCCTCACCAGACTTACAATCTTGGTTAATATGACTTTAGTGTAATTTTTCCCAAAATATCACATGGTGAAACCTTAAATCCTATAATGCCACATCCGGAAAAAAATTTCCAAACGCCACACCCCTTTTTGCCATTTGGCAAAAGGCCCACCAATCTACTTTTAGTAGGCTTTCGCCATTTGAAATGGAGAAAACCCATTTTATTTTTATTTTCGTTTTCTTTTCTAAAAATAATTAAAGGTTTTTAAATATATTTTTATTAAATAATTAATTAAATATAGTTAATATACTTTTAAATAATTAAAATTTAATTAAAATGTAATTTTAAATAATAATAATTAATTAAAATTTAATTAAACATATTTTTAAATAATAATTATAATTAAATAAAATTTAATTAAACATAATTTTAAATAATAATTAATTAAAATTTAATTAAACATTATTTTAAATAATGATAATTAATCAAAATTTAATTAAACATAATATAAAATTAAATATAAAATTATAATTATACAAATTATAATTAAAAGTTTAATTAATTAACTAATAATTAAATTATAATAAAGGATAAAAAAATACAAATTATTGTTGATGTTGATGTTGATGATGCAAACGAGAACCGAAATGACAATAACGCTGATCGAACACGAAAACCAAAACCATACTTTGTGTTGGTTGGGTCTCTTGTGTTGGATTTGGGGCGTGGATTTTCTTGTCGGGAGCATTATCTTGTGTTGGAGCCACAGGTGGAAGTTGAGCAAAAACCATTTCTTGAAATTCAAAAATCACTAACATTAAGATCCAGGCCAAAATTGAGATTTGGTTGGGTGTTTGGGATCGGTTGTGGGTGACAGATGGTAGGAATATAAGACGAACGTGGTTGGTTCGATGTTAGAGGTTGATGGGTTATGCGCGTCCGGATGGCACGTAATATTGCTGCAGCTTCAAACGAAAATCGATTGCTTGCTTGTTGCTCGGCACGGAGGTGTTGCAGTGTCGTCAAAAGAAAGTTGTTTCTCTTTGTATTTTTTTTTGGGTTTTCTTTTTCAGTGAATGTTGTTGTTCTTCTTTTTTTCTGTCCCTTCTGTCGATATTTTTTGTGGTTTTTATAGTTGAATATTTGGTCTCAGAATTGATTGTAATTGAATCATATTGAATGTTGACTGAATTATTCAAGGAAAGATTTTGAAATCAGATTCGTAACTGCTTTTGAGCTTGGGATTCAAGTTACGTATTTGGTCTAATTTCTTGTAAATTTCAATCCTTGATGTATCAGACAGTCTTGGATGGAAAGATTTTTTTTGTTGAGAAATTAATTGATGCAGATTTCGTATAATTTTGAAGATTTGGGATCAACTTGATGACTTGGCTTTGTTGATGTTATGAGAACCGTGTGATTTACTTTAATTCTAGAAAACAAATACTAATAACTAATGGAAAAACTACATACACTGATAATGACAATAATTACAAATTAATATTTTTCTAACTCCTAAAAATAACGTTAAAAGAGTAAAAGTAAAAATTTAATATTCTAATAACCTTTTTTTAATTTAAAGTTTAAGAAATGTAAGTTTGAGAACAACACTAAAAATATTAGAAACTAAATAACTCTGTAAAATCTAAATAATAATAATTGAACAAACAAACCTTTTTTAATAATAAAACTAAAGTTTTAATTTTAAACAGAAATTAAAAATATTTTTTTATACTATTGAAACTTATAATAAAATATCTAACACTATTAATAATAAAAAAGAAGGAAAAATAAATAAGGTTTAGAGAAAAAATAATAATAAAAAGTTAGATAAAAGTAACAACAACAAAAAATAGAGTCAACAGGATTCGAAATCAGGACACCACAACACGTATTGTACTCCTTACACTTGCTCTACTATCCACTAGACCAATGTACTTATTTGAGATTAAATGGTGTTTAAAAATAATGAAGGGTACGATAAATTGCCTTCACGCAAAAATTATAATCTCATGTCCTAGTAGCTCAATGCAATGCATGATTGTGAATGTTATGATAATGCATATGAATGTAAAGCAAAACCAATTAAAAGTAAAATTGAGGGCAAATTTTGGGGTGCAATGATATTTTCTTTACTAATGCTTGAAAAACTTCCTTCTTTAATGCATCTTTACAACTATGTATTTTCTTAGCCTCACCAGACTTACAATCTTGGTTAATATGACTTTAGTGAATTTTTCCCCAAAATATCACATGGTGAAACCTTAAATCCTATAATGCCACATCGGAAAAAAATTTCCCAACCCCAGTACCTTTTGCCATTTCATGGCAAAGGGCCCACCAATCTACTTTTAGTAGGCTTTCGCCATTTGAAATGGAGAAAACCCATTTTATTTTTATTTTCGTTTTTTTTCTAAAAAATAATTAAAGGTTTTTAAATATATTTTTATTAAATAATTAATTAAATATAGTTAATATACTTTTAAATAATTAAAATTTAATTAAAATGTAATTTTAAATAATAATAATTAATTAAAATTTAATTAAACATATTTTTAAATAATAATTATAATTAAATAAAATTTAATTAAACATAATTTTAAATAATAATTAATTAAAATTTAATTAAACATTATTTTAAATAATGATAATTAATCAAAATTTAATTAAACATAATATAAAATTAAATATAAAATTATAATTATACAAATTATAATTAAAAGTTTAATTAATTAACTAATAATTAAATTATAATAAAGGATAAAAAATACAAATTATTGTTGATGTTGATGTTGATGATGCAAACGAACCGAAATGACAATAACGCAGATCGAACACGAAAACCAAAACCATACCGTGTTGGTTGGGTCTCTTGTGTTGGATTTGGGGCGTGGATTTTCTTGTGGGAGCATTATCTTGTGTTGGAGCCACGGTGGAAGTTGAGCAAAACCATTTCTTGAAATTCAAAAATCACTAACATTAAGATCCAGGCCAAAATTGAGATTTGGTTGGGTGTTTGGGATCGGTTGTGGGTGATAGATGGTAGGAATATAAGACGAACGTGGTTGGTTCGATGTTAGAGGTTGATGGGTTATGTTGCGTCCGGATGGCACGTAATATTGCTGCGTTCAAACGAAAATCGATATTGCGTGCTTGTTGGACGGAGGTGTTGTCGTCAAAAGAAAGTTGTTTCTCTTTGTATTTTTTTTTGGGTTTTCTTTTTCAGTGAATGTTGTTGTTCTTCTTTTTTTCTGTCCCTTCTGTCGATATTTTTTGTGGTTTTTATAGTTGAATATTTGGTCTCAGAATTGATTGTAATTGAATCATATTGAATGTTGACTGAATTATTCAAGGAAAGATTTTGAAATCAGATTCGTAACTGCTTTTGAGCTTGGGATTCAAGTTACGTATTTGGTCTAATTTCTTGTAAATTTCAATCCTTGATGTATCAGACAGTCTTGGATGGAAAGATTTTTTTTGTTGAGAAATTAATTGATGCAGATTTCGTATAATTTTGAAGATTTGGGATCAACTTGATGACTTGGCTTTGTTGATGTTATGAGAACCGTGTGATTTACTTTAATTCTAGAAAACAAATACTAATAACTAATGGAAAAACTACATACACTGATAATGACAATAATTACAAATTAATATTTTTCTAACTCCTAAAAATAACGTTAAAAGAGTAAAAGTAAAAATTTAATATTCTAATAACCTTTTTTTAATTTAAAGTTTAAGAAATGTAAGTTTGAGAACAACACTAAAAATATTAGAAACTAAATAACTCGTAAAATCTAAATAATAATAATTGAACAAACAAACCTTTTTAATAATAAAACTAAAGTTTTAATTTTAATGAAATTAAAAATATTTTTATACTATTGAAACTTATAATAAAATATCTAACACTATTAATAATAAAAAAGAAGGAAAAATAAATAAGGTTTAGAGAAAAAATAATAATAAAAAGTTAGATAAAAGTAACAACAACAAAAAATAGAGTCAACAGGATTCAAATCGGACACCACAACACGTATTGTACTCCTTACACTTGCTCTACTATCCACTAGACCAATGTACTTATTTGAGATTAAATGGTGTTTAAAAATAATGAAGGGTACGATAAATTGCCTTCACGCAAAAATTATAATCTCATGTCCTAGTAGCTCAATGCAATGCATGATTGTGAATGTTATGATAATGCATATGAATGTAAAGCAAAACCAATTAAAAGTAAAATTGGGAGGGCAAATTTTGGGTGCAAAGATATTTTCTTTACTAATGCTTGAAAAACTTCCTTCTTTAATGCATCTTTACAACTATGTATTTTCTTAGCCTCACCGGACTTACAATCTTGGTTAATATGACTTTAGTAGCGAATTTTTCCCAAAATATCACATGGTGAAACCTTAAATCCTATAATGCCACATCGGAAAAAATTTCCCAACACCCCATTTGCCAAAAGGCCCACCAATCTACTTTTAGTAGGCTTTCGCCATTTGAAATGGAGAAAACCCATTTTATTTTATTTTCGTTTCTTTTCTAAAAAATAATTAAAGGTTTTTAAATATATTTTTATTAAATAATTAATTAAATATAGTTAATATACTTTTAAATAATTAAAATTTAATTAAAATGTAATTTTAAATAATAATAATTAATTAAAATTTAATTAAACATATTTTTAAATAATAATTATAATTAAATAAAATTTAATTAAACATAATTTTAAATAATAATTAATTAAAATTTAATTAAACATTATTTTAAATAATGATAATTAATCAAAATTTAATTAAACATAATATAAAATTAAATATAAAATTATAATTATACAAATTATAATTAAAAGTTTAATTAATTAACTAATAATTAAATTATAATAAAGGATAAAAATACAAATTATTGTTGATGTTGATGTTGATGATGAGAACCGAAATGACAATGCGATCGAACACGAAAACCAAAACCATCTGTGTTGGTTGGGTCTCTTGTGTTGGATTTGGGGGCAGTGGATTTTCTTGTGCGGGAGCATTATCTTGTGTTGGAGCCACAGGTGGAAGTTGAGCAAAAACCATTTCTTGAAATTCAAAAATCACTAACATTAAGATCCAGGCCAAAATTGAGATTTGGTTGGGTGTTTGGGATCGGTTGTGGGTGACAGATGGTAGGAATATAAGACGAACGTGGTTGGTTCGATGTTAGAGGTTGATGGGTTATGTTGTGAGTAGGTGAGTAAAAGTTTGGTGGATGAATAGGTGTGAAGTGCATGGGTGGACGGTTGTATGTTTGATGTAGTTGGGTTTCATATGAATAGTTTGATTGGGAGTGAGATGGGGTGTTTTGTGTGTTTGATGTTTGTTGTTGAAAATAGTATGGGGTAGGAGTTTGTAGTGGGGAATAATGTGGGTTAGGAGTTTGTTGTTGGGAATAGTTGGGGTTATGAGATTGTTGTTGGGAATAGTGGGGGTTAAGGGCTTGTTGTTGTGAAGAGGGGTGAGGGGTTTGTTGTTGGAAGGGTTGGGGTAGGGTTGAGGATTAGGATGTTGTTATTGGTATGGTTGTTGGGGAAAGTTTGACTCAGGATTTTGTTGTTGGCTGGGTTGTTGGGAAATGTTAGTATTAGGATTTTGACAAGGATCAATGAGAAAATGCTCGTACGATGCAAATCTATGTGGAAGTTGTTTATACCATTGCGTGTACTCATTTGAATGTTTAAGGTCTTCAACATTTTCAATAACTTGATCTTCATCCAATGTCCACAATTGGCGATATCCAACATAATTGCTCCTCGATGTAAAGTTGGGTCCATGGATAACTACGTGATTTGTTCGTGTTCATTTTGTGGTGTTCAGCAAGGCATCAAGGAACTTGAGGTATATCTTGGGGAATGCCAAATTGAACACCATAAAATGAACACTAACAAATCACGTAGTTATCCATGGACCCAACTTTACATCGAGGAGCAATTATGTTGGATGAATCGCCAATTGTGGACATTGGATGAAGATCAAGTTATTGAAAATGTTGAAGACCTTAAACATTTAAATGAGTACACGCAATGGTATAAACAACTTCCACATAGATTTGCATCGTACGAGTATTTTCTCATTGATCCTTGTCAAAATCCTAATACTAACATTTCCCAACAACCCAGCCAACAACAAAATCCTGAGTCAAACTTTTCCCAACAACCATACCAACAACAACATCCTAATCCTCAACCCTACCCCAACCCTTCCAACAACAAACCCCTCACCCCTCTTCACAACAACAAGCCCTTAACCCCCATTATTCCCAACAAAAATCTCCTAACCCCAACTATTCCCAAAAACAAACTCCGAACCCACATTATTCCCCACTACAAACTCCTACCCCATACTATTTTCAACAACAAATATCAAACACACAAAACACCCTATCTCACTCCCAATCAAACTATTCATATGAAACCCAACTACATCAAACATACAACCGTCCAACCATGCACTTCACACCTATTCATCCACCAAATTTTTACTCCCCCTACTCCCAATATAACCCATCAACCTCTAACATCGAGCCAACCACGTTATCTTATATTCCTACCATCTGTCACCCACAATCGATCCCATACACCCAACCAAATCTCAATTTTGGCCTGGATCTTAATGTTAGTGATTTTAAATTTCAAGAAATGGTATTTACTAAACTTCCACCTGTGTCTCCAACACAAGATAACGCTCCCGCACAAGAAAATCCATCACCCCCAGATCCAACACAAGAGACCCAACCAACACAATAGTATGGTTTTGATTTTGGTGTTCCAGTACCGCATCATTGTCATTTCGGTTCTCGTTTGCATCATCAACATCAACAACAACAATAATTTATATTTTTTATCCTTTATTATAATTTAATTATTAGTTAATTAATTAAATTTTTAATTATAATTTGTATAATTATAATTTTTATATTTAATTTTATATTATGTTTAATTAAATTTTGATTAATTATTATTATTTAAAATAATGTTTAATTAAATTTTAATTAATTATTATTTAAAAATATGTTTAATTAAATTTTATTTAATTATAATTATTATTTAAAAATATATTTAATTAAATTTTAATTAATTATTATTATTTAAATTATATTTTAATTTTTATTTAATTATAATTATTATTTAAAAATGTGTTTAGTTAAATTTTAATTTATTATTATTATTATTTAAAATTATATTTTAATTATTTAAAAGCATATTAACTATATTTAATTAATTATTTATTAAAAATATATATAAAAAATCTTTAATTATTTTTCAGAAATAGAAAACGAAAAAAAAAAACTTAAAAATGGGCTTTTCTCCATTTCAAATGGCGAAAGCCTACTAAAAAGTAGATTGGTGGGCCATTTCGCCAGCCCAAATGGTAAAAAAGGTATAGGGGGTGTGGCAGTTTGAGATTTTTTTTTCCAGATGTGGCATTATAGGATTTAAGGTTTCACCATGTGATATTTTGGGGAAAAAATCTTAGTAAGCTTACACAAAGAAACCAAGCCTTTTTATATCGCTTGAAGATATACAATTGATATTAAGAATGCTTTCAATGATTCTTTACAACTTCACCATATGGTAATGAGAGGTTGAGGTGGATATCTATAAAAATGTGGATGTTAATATGAGATATTGATCTTTGAGAATGATAAGAAATTTGCTAGCCTTTTTTCTCTTGTAAGAATCCACACTATTTCTTGAAGGAGAGGTGTGTATTTATAGGCAAGGAAGGTTGATGATGAGTCTTTGCCTTTATATCATATAAAAATGTTCTTTTTCTCCTTTAGAATGAGTCATTAAGTTTTTATCATGATAAGGACAAGATTTGATGTACATAAGGCTTTATGTTAAATCATCGGTAAAGTGATGACGTCACTTATACATGCAAATAGTAACTTTTGTCTTTTAGTGGAGCGAGTCCTCTAGAGTCCTCAGTATGGTCAAGTCCTCTAGTTTCAAGTTTCTTGCTTCCACTTTATATCATGATTACCTCATGTTTTATGACGTCATGTTGCTGACGTCATAATGATGATGTAATGCATTCATCACATATTTATACTTTGAAAGAGTTTGTTTTCTCTTCTTGTGAAGAAGAGTCCTCTAGTCTTGTTGTACCTTTGGTAAGCCTGAGTCCTCTGGTTGTTTTGTTGCATTTTGTTCACACATGTTTTAAAGCATGTTTTTGCTTGTACTTCTTTGAAAGATGAAGACTTGTCTTAACCTGTCTTAAAATATTAGAAGTAACAATATTTGATATGTCTTTATTTTATTGTTTGTTATTCTTAAAACCAGATAAGTTTCAACAATCTCCCCCTTTTTGAGAATGACAAACATTTGTTCTTTTTATTTGGAAAAGGCTCCCCCCTTGATTTATGCATAGCTTTGTTTTGAAAAATAATAAAGCTCCCCTTTAGGTTATGCATGATTTTGTTTTAAAAGATCAAGGTTTTCTTGTATGAATCAATATGATGAAAAGTAGTTAGAATTCTTATACACTAGAAATCATTCTTATACTCTAAAAAAATAGCATGATATCTCAACTTTCAAAATTTGTAGAAGAATAGGAATTAACAGAATATAATAATTAACAAAATATAACATACTATTTTATAATGTTATGAGTTTTTTAGTACAACCATCATATTGAGTAGTCATTACAAACACAAAAAGACAATAGACAAAACATAAGAAGACAAGTCATAAAGGACAAAACAAAATTTCTACATATTTAAGAATGTGCTAATTCCTAAATACAGAGAAACTAAGTTGAAATTCTTTTGAGCTTTTTTTTCTTTGTTCTTCTCCCCTTTTTGTCATTCCAAAAAGAAGGTGAGAGGTATCAAAACAGCAGGCAGCTTAAAGAGCATCTTCTTCTGATGTTGAACCAAAAGAGTGAGGAACCATGTGATACTGAAAAAGAGGAAGATCAGAAGGTGTGGGAGTTGGACAGTTATGCTGAGCAATCCACCTAAGCATGGCATGTTGATAATTTGTAGCATTGACAATGGTTTGTTGCAGGGCATGCTGGCCTTGAAGAATCAGATTAAGGGATGTTGTTTCAGTTGTGTTAATTTCAGTCCTAGGTTTAGGAGAAGGTTTAGTAGTAGAACCTGGACATTTGAGGAAGGATGATCCTAGAGATCCAATGGTGTCAGGTTCAGGCAATTGAGATGAATTTTCTCCTTGAGGTGTGTGAATTGGAGATTTATCAAAGTTGGGAGGATAGAGAAATGCTTCCAAGTCATTTTCAAAGTTGCTTTGGGCTTAAGTAGTTGCAGAATTCTCAAGGAATGTGGCAGTTTGGTGTTGTGCATCAAAGTAGTTTATAGGGCTTGGATGGTGAGATGTGTTTTTGTTCATTAAGAAGGCTTCTAGATTGAATTCTTCATGATGGGGAGAGTGAGGGGTGAAGAATCAAAAAAGGGAGGCCTAGTTGGAGAGACCATAACAGGTTCAGCAGAGGCATGTGATGGAGAAGAGAAAACTGGATTGTTTGGTTCCAGTGATTAGACAGGTGAGAAGTTAAGTGGTCCAATGTTGGGGTCCTCTTGATCATCTAAGGGAATTTCGAGAATGGGTTGTAGATTTCTGACAGAATTATCAAGGTCCTCAACATATGGTTCATTTTCACATGTATCAGCAAGTCCTTCAGTAGGTGGAGAGTTTTTTTGGAGAATTTGGGGGAGTGTTTGACTCAGGTTTTGAAGAACTAGCTTGTCCAGAGGTATGGATTTTTCTAAGTTTTCTTTTCTTTGGGATAGGTTAAGAGGAATATTTTGAGCTTCTTTTTCTATTAGGTTTTGTGGGTGGAATAATGTGCATTCTTGTTAGCTTATTTCCCTTAACAACCTGAAGATATAGGAATACTTTCTCTGATTCCATTGGCACATAGAAAAACTTGAAAACTCTTGTCAGAATCATGCCATAGGGTTCACTTCTACCACTTATAGAAGCATTGCGAATGTGATTGAATAATATGTATCCTAGGTTCAAAGGTTTAGCTTGAAGAAGGTGGTACATGATTAAGAGATCAGTGCTAGTGCATTTTTCATAACTTCCCGCTCTAGGTAGAATTGTGTGAACACAGATGTTGTGCAAAATGTGAGCTAATGGTTCAAGGTTAGAGGACACGAAATTCTTCCTAGGGTTATTTGTGACAAGCTTCTTGATGGTTTCTATAGGGACATTAGCTTACTTGTACCAGTTATCAAAGTAAAAGCATGGACCATTGAAAGGTAAACCTAGTATATGAGATAACAAGTCAGGGGTGAGGGTGATATTTATACCTTTGATATTGGCTTTGATGGTTTTCTCGAATGTCTTTGCAGCAGCATAGAAGCTCTTGATGAGCCTTGAGCAGGTTTCAACATGCATGGTGAGGAAAGAGGTCCATTCAAGCGCATCAGTGAGAGCTTGAATATCAAATCCCTTTTCTGTGAAGCTTTTCCGGGTGTGATGGTGGTGAAACTCCATTTGCTGTTGAAGAGTTCATTGTCCGATTGATTTTCCAGAACAGAGTTGTCCATAGGTTCGAATGGTGGATCAATCATGTCTGGTTTTTCAATGGTTGCAGAGGTTAAGCCCTTTTTTTGTGAGAATGAACAATCAGAAGAGGTCCTGAGAGTTTCATGTTTGGTTTGAGGTTTGTTTGGTGGAGTCTGGGTAGAGGAAGTTTTTCCTTTGGATTCTTCTTTGTTTGGGGGCAAATGGGTTGGAGATAAAGTTGGAGAGATTGTGTTGAGAGGTTCATGAACAGAGACGAGATGGAGATTGTCCATGGAGAGGGTTGAGTTTCATTGAATAGGATGAAGGGTGAGTTTGAAAATTTCCAGAATGAGATGGTTGAGCTTTATTTGAGGAGGAGGAAGAACGATGGTGAGGTGATGGGGATTATAAGAGAGTGGATGTATTGACATTGGGAGTAAAGAAATGATGATTATTTTTTCATAGTTTAGAGTGTCAAAGTTGCCAAAATAAGAGTGAAAAAGGATATGACAAGACATGAAGTTGAAGGTTGGTAGAGAGAAGTGATGAAGTGTGTACGTGTAGTAGTAGAAGAAGTTTGAGGATCAAAACTAAATTAATATAAATGAGTAATGACCAATGATGTTGTCCCCTTTTAATTAACAACCCATTTTGATATTTATATATATATATATATATATATATATATATATATATATATATATATATATATATACACACGCACACACATGTATATGTATTTATGTATCTATGTTAAGAAAGATATTTTTAGTGTATATATACATACATATTAAAATAAAGAAGGATATGTGGAATTTTTAGATGGAAAATTATTTAGGCATTTCAATGATATAAAAATGTTTTTTAATAAAATTAAATCTATCTTCAACAAGAGATCTTGTGAAAATATCTGCTAATTGATTTGCAGTGTCAACAAAAATTAATTCGATATTATCTTTCTGTACATGATCTATGTGAAGTGATGCTTTATCTCTATATATTTTGATCGAGAATGTTGTATAGGATTTTTTGATAAGTTGATTGTGCTAGTGTTGTCACAGAAGATTGATACCTTTGGGTATTTGAGAGAATAATCTTCTAATTGATGTTGTATCCATAGTATTTGTGAACAACAGTTTGCAGCTGAGATGTATTCTGCTTCTGTAGTAGAAAGAGAAATTGTTCTTTGTTCCTTGAAAGAAAAAGTACTAGTGGAGCATAAAGCTTGGGCCACGAAGAACCAACTTTCTTATTCGAGGGACAAACTATAGAGTTATGTTAAGCAATCAACAAGTAACCTATATAGAGGTCACCCTACAACGAGGCCGGTCAAGCATAACTATATGCTGAAAAGACAAACTAGAGGAGTGATATGTAGATCATCTTCTTGATGTTTGCAACACATGTAAAAAAGAAGAATGAGATAAGATGAAGATGGAGGGGAACAATTCACAAAGTCCACAATGCGTCAGATGAATTTATCTGGTCTAACTTCATCAAAATCAACCAACTACCATGGGACGTTTAGTCATGAGACCTATCAACACCCAAGTTCCATTGATGTTGGGAAAATTTATGACTCCAAATGAATCCAAGTCAGAAACAAATATTAAATAATTAAAGAAAATAAAATAATAATTAAAAATAGTTTGAAAAAGGATTATTTAATTGGATTTTTATCGATGAAATACATAATGGTATTCATACATAAAAATAAAACTCCAAAGAAATTATCTAAGGTCAACAAGTGTTGACAAAAATTTTCCGAAAATTTAAAAGTCAAAAACTATTATTAAAAATAAAATAAAATAGCAAAATAAACCAAAATTGGCAAAAATAGTAAAATAAGAAATAAAAATAAAATGAGGTCATCAATAATTGTCAAGAGACTATTGGACCCTTCCCTAAGTTTTCCAGAATTTAAAAATGTTAAAATGTATTTTTAAACATTTAAACAATTTAAATAAAAGAGAAAAATCATTAAAAAAATATCAAATCTGAAAAATAAAATTATGAAAAAATAAATATCTGAAAGAGAATATTTAAAAAAAACAATTGTGATTTTTTTCATAATTTTTGAATCATAAATGAATTTTTGAAGTTTAAAACAATTAAATATAAAAATCAGAAAATAAAAATAAAACTAAAAAAATCTAGACCATTTCATCAATGTTAAAACACGTTAGTAAGCAGATCTGATTGATCTGACGCGCTTGTATGTTATGGACCTTCTTGGAAATTACACCATATCAGTTTTATAAAATTAAAATAAAATAAAAAAATGTGGACCATCAGATAATGTCAAAACGTGTAAGTAAGCCAATCCAACAGAGCAGTCGCGTTGTGCATATCATGGTCTTCTGGAAATATCACACGTGATCATTTATTAAACATATTTGGAAAAAATGTGTGGCAATTTGTCATTGGTTGAAGACGAACACGTAGGTCGTCTTCAACCTTCGTCCACGCAAAAACTAGGTTTCTCGAATGGAAAAAATTAGCATTCATGAGTGGTATCCTTGGATTCGTCTCTTCAAGATGATCTCAACTACATGCTCGTGAAAAATTTATATTAACTACAACATAGTCAATTTGGAAAAAACCAGAAAAAACATGAAAATGATTTTTGAAATTAAATGCACAATTCGCCATGAAAATGGAAACTAGAAGAAGCATGAGCTTCAAAGAAGAAAAGGCTACACCCTAAAAATTTATTTGGAGCAAAATGATTGAGAATTCTACCTGAACAAAGTTCAATTTCAGAGCTCAGAAACTTGACTTGACTAGCACGATTCTTCTTGCTAAGAGTATGGTTAGCTTCAGGGAAGTTCAGTGAAGAATGAAAAGAGATATTAGATTGAAAAGTGGAGAAAAGGTGAATTCGAAACCTCAGAAATGTGTGTTATGGAGAGAGTTAGGTAGGGTATTTCTGGTTATCCAAGCTTGAGAAAATGAATGGAATAGGTCCCTCTATTTATAGGGAAGTGAATGGTGATCAAAGTGAGGAGAAATTGTGAGGTTTTGAGTGAATTCGTGCAAAGTGTGTGCATGAGTGAAGTATGACTCGTTTTGCATAAAAACACAACCAAATCTTGCGTTTCAAGGTGCTAACTGTGTTTATAGCAAGTTGGTTAAAAATGTTTATAGCAAAAACACACAAAAATATGGTGATTAGAAGCCACATTATGAAAATCCAATCTTGACTTTGAGGAAAACTTCATTTTCAAGGTACCAACTTTACAACCATGGTACTCTCAGATTATGGACATTTATGGCATGACTCTTGATGCATTTGAAAGATATCATGGCAAACTTTACAATGTGACAAGAAATATGGCATTTGGATGCTTGAGCTAAAAGTTGTGTCCCTTTGAAATCGTGAAAAACCAATTGATTTTGACACTTAATGTTTTGCCTTCAAACATGATTTTCCACTCAAAATTTGCTCTTGATCAACAAAGATGGCATGAATTAGATCTCTTAAATGGCATTATGGAAAAAGAACCACTCAAAAAATTCAAAAATTGAGAAAGTTATGGCCTTGTGAAGATGATAAATAATCATGAAATGACCTATAATCTTTTGATCTCTTCAAGCATTCTCCAAACATCTTCAAGTCTTGAAACACAAATAGAGTTAAATTTCACATCCTCAATATTGTTGTGGAAAAATGATGAACTTAAGGTGATAAATAATGAACAATTTATGATTCCATGAAGTTGATGGAAAAAAATGGATAAATTCACCAAGGACTTGTAATGTTTTGACTTCCCAAGAAATATTCCAAGAATTTTATATTCTTGCCAATTGAAATAAGTTGTAGTAGACATCCTTAAGTCCATTGTGAAAAAATAATGAGCTCTAGGAGACAAAGGAAGACCAAGTTATGATCTTTTGAAGTTACACAAGAGAGATGGGTGATCATTCTAGAAGACTTGTGATCTTTGACCCTCAAAACATATCTTAACCAAATAACATCCTTGAACCAATGAATATACTTGTTAAAGATCCTTTTGAGAGAACCATAGCTTTGGAATCAATCAAAAATATCAAACAACAACCAAGATATGGTCTTTAGAAGTCCAAAACCCTAATTCAAAGAGCATTGGCCATGGCATGGGGACTTCTTCAGCACTAATGATTTATCTTAGACATGGAGTGTTGTCACATAATTAGATACTTTTGTAGATGATAGTGAAAAAACATAGAAACAATATCCACTTCAAAACATTGAGAATTGAGGGAAATATGCACTTGTGATCCAAACCTCAAGGACTTTCCCAAATTAGGTCAACCACTTGAATCAACTTTGCATATTGAATTTATCTTGCGAGATAGAACATGATGATATTCATTAGACATTGTCAATGATGATAACTTGAGACACACCACATGGAAAATCTTGACAAATCCTTGAGTTTTGGGTTGGAGAAGGCATAGAAATAAACACATGAACCTATGCACTTTTTGAAGAAAAACTTTTGTATCATCTACCTATAACACAACATCTAAAGAACAAAATATGTACATATCTTGTGGTTATGCAAACATCAGTCATCATGTACAAAATATACACAAACAAAGTGCTTGGTGATCCCTATAAGAGAAAACTTAGAGATAGGAGATAGAACCAAACCCTAATTTGTGATCTTGATGCAAAATAATAGTATGAGATAATGAGAGATCTTAGGGGGAATTAGGGTACAACAAGGCGCATCCACCATTGAGATAAACATCTCCAAAACTTACCAAAACTGAGAACAGACACCATGATCTCATAACCACGAAACCAACGATATCCATGCATGCTTATGATGATAAAACTATAAGCCAAATAAGGTTGAAATTAATAGGGTAAATTTTGGGGTACAACACTTAGTAACTCATCCTACAACACATAACTCGTCACCTTGACATCTTAATCGTCAAGTCATTGGTATTTGCATCATAGATGCATCACGAATACGCCTCAAATATCATCACATGGACTTTCACAAATCACCAAAGAATCATATATATATATGTGTGTGTGTGTGTGTGTGTGTGTATATATATCAAAACATATAGACGTTGTGTGTGTGTGTGTGTCAATTACTTCACAAAGACTCATATATCTACACTAAATTAATTAAGTAATTAATCTATAATTTAGGGCGTTACAGTATAGGGCGTCCCGATTTCAAATACACTTGAATAAAATACTAGGGATTTGAAATCCACCCAACACATATGATACGATAATTGGGATTTGGTATTGGAGAAGTGCGTAGAGGGAAATAACTCTCCGAGAAACCGTATCTTGTAAGATTAAAACACACATTCTCATACACACTTTCTATGAGATGGCCCATTTTAGGGAAGCACATCCATTTATGCCATGGTGCAAATCCAACCTCGGCAGGTACAAGTGCGTGATATATTTCCTCAACCTTCTATTTACTCCCTAGCACACAGGTGTATAATTCTTTGTTTTTTCATCAACTATCTGATCAAGGTATCTCAAACAATATTGTAATACTCTTCACCACTACCGAGCAAACCATAAACAACTCAAAAAACACAGTTACCGTCACCACCGACATTGACGATCCGATCAATGTACTTGTGCATGAAAATCGGCATGTGATCCATGAATGATATTTTTGGTGGAATTGGAGTAGTAGGTAGTTTACTAATAAGGGCACCTTTGAAATCACTTTTCTGAGATTTTTGTGTAGGTGAATCGGGAAAAACTTTGTCAACGTGTTTCTCGTAGTAGAACTGTCGTCTGATATCAGTTTCAACTTCTTAGGCGCCCTTTATTTTTTACCGGTTGGGACGGTGGTTTCAAATCTGTGGTCTCTGGGTACGCAATATTCCTCAACTGTTCTTTGATGTGGAGTTTGGTGGCGTTATCGGCTTTCAAAAATATTTCTTGTATTGCTTATCATTAGGCCAAGATGGGGATATTCGACTTATCGGTTTTCATTTTACTGTCATCCTCAAAACTTAGTCTCTTCCAATGACTAGAGACCTCGTCCATACGTATTGGGCTATCACCATTCACCTTCTTAGATATGACACAAGCACAAGGGAGAACATATGCTTACACTTTGAGGTTTCAGCATCCACATTAGAAGCTCGTTTGGCCTCGTAAAAAATATAATTAAGAGTCATCCGAGACATGTTACCAACCAACTAAGAATATAGCGTGTTGTCTTTGAGTTTTTGTTCCAACACCGGGATACTATGACCAAATGTTGACTGTATCTTTTTATACTGGTTTAGTATCATCTACTTCATAGATTTCCAACCCGTAATCAAATCACCCAATCTATTTCCCAACCAATTCTTTAGACATGCATGTGCAGATTCAACTCGATTTGTTGTTGTATTACTAAGGTGCATAACCCGATCAATCCAGGCACAAACAACCTTCTCTGTAACCTGATCAAGAATTGTACTTTCAACATATTTCAATAGATCGAGATATTTCACGCAAACATTACGGAACTGTAAAACAACATTAATGTATTGCTCTTTTGTAAATGCATTTATTATAACATTCCATTCATCCATAATTTTCTCCACAATAACACCCGACTTGACCAATTTTCCATCTTCACCTGCAACCTGTTTTGACCCCATCGCGGGTTTATCCCGATTTCTCACATTTGTAATAATATGGTACCTACAAAGTAATGCGTAAGAAGTGGAAATACGGTTGCAACAGAATTCATTAATGTCGTATCTTGGTTGGTAACAATGACTTTCGGCATATCTTTTTGATCCTTCAACATTGACCTACAAACCTCTAAATCCCATGCAAAGTTGTCCTCTTTTTCGCACTCAAAAAATGTGAAACCAATAGAATACGTCTTCTCAGTCGACGTAACACCAACAATTTTCAACAACGGAAACATGTACTTGTTGGTCTTGTACGTCGAATAATTATGAGAACGGTAGGAAACATGTTAAACAATTTAATGTAATCAGGGTGAGTCCAATAAATGTCTCTAATTGTTACCTCATCATCATCTTGTCGGTGCCTACAATTATAATTGTTTTCATCTGGAAGTTTCAAGAGGTGTTGCATTTCGATTTGATCCTCCCTAATTGCTAACTTGGTTTGATAGAGCTTATTGTAAACTTGTTTGATGTTTGATGTGTTCTCGGGTCTTTTGCACTTCAAGGTTGCAAGTATATTTTTGGGCGATACCAAATTCAAAATCATGTCAAAAACACATGTCTTTTCATCCGGAAGGAGCCAGCATGCGATTGGATGACCAACCAACTTTTGAGTTAAATCATGATTGTGTAATTTGCTAATCACATTAAACTTCCATTTCTTATTTACCATAAGATAACCACACAACCTAAATAGATATTCACATTTTCTTAAATCGGTGTCGTCGCGTTTAAAACTTTGAATACGACGTATGTATTTCCCACTTCTTTTGCATGTCAAAATCATAAATGCATTTCTTCTATTTGTACCATTATCGGACATTGCTATCACAATACCAAATCCTAGTTTTGTTTGCCTCTATATGAATCAACTACAACATGTCTTCACGTAATTAAAATTCTTCAACATTTTCAAATTGCTCACGAACATCTACCGCCTTAATTACAAAAGGAGAAACTACGAGCGGTGAAACAACTTTAGACACATCGGGTTTGGAACAGGATCAGGGGTGCACCATACCTATGTTACATAAATAATTATTAACATGTCACAATAAAAGTTGTTGTAAAAATAAATACAGACAAGAACCGAAAATGGACTTTCAGTTCTGTTCAACCATAAATCAGATGTATACTTTCTGTTTTTACATAACCTTATTTCTTCAAAAAGTAACAGATTAATGTATGGATTGAGGGATGAAATGAATAAACTTTACCAAAAATTCTACTTTCTTGAGCTCTTTTTGATGATGAACCGCAAAAATGATTATTTAGAGTGGAAAATGGATTGAGAATGATGAGGGATTTTGAGAGGTTTTGAGTAGAAAGAGTGAAATGATGGTGATCAAATAGTCCAACATGGTCACTATTTTAAGTAATTTGTATCGTGACAAAAACCGAAAGTATACTTCCGATTATATATAAAATATCCAGGTGACAACACAATTCAATATACTCGCTAATAGAACCGAAAATAAAATTTCAATTTAGAACCGGAAGTATATCTCTGATACCATTTCGTACGATTTGAAGGGTGAAACTACATTTACTTTGTTTTGTAAAAAATAAGATACGAATCAGAAGTATATTTCCGATTTTAAAAAAGAGATTTTTATATTTTTATAAGGTGTCTCACTTCACTATAGCATAGATTAAAAAAAATTCCCTTTAAAAAACAATATTATATAGTAGTAGATATTAAATTGTATGTTGTGTAATAAAAAAAAAGTTAGTCAAAATAACTACAAATTGCCTGCTATAAATCAATTATCAAATAGAACTTTTTGAAAAACTAAAAATTAAGTTATAAATTTTTTTTGTCTTAACAATAAAAACTATAATCGTAATTAATATATTGAAGAACATATTTGAAGTTGCAATTATTTAGAATATTTAATGTGAGTTTCTTGGCTAAACTATTTAAAATTTGATTTTTTTTAAAGCCCTAAAGCTTAAAACTTAAATTTACTAATTAAATTTTAATTAAAATAAATCTTTAAAAAATAGCCTAAAAATAATCACTTACTATAAGTATTTTAGAAATCGAACCGATCAAACCGAGAACTGGTTAAGTAATTAGTCTGATTCAATTATTAGATCGCTTATGTCATTGAATCGGTACGAACCGATAAAAATCGGTGTAAATTTGGAAAATCGATGGTTTTTCTAAATCGACAATTTAATTGCATTTTTATTTTTATTTTAAAAAAATTTAAACGATGTCATTTTAATTCTTTTAATTAAAAACTTTAAATAAAAAAAGAAAGAAATGAAATAAAAAATAAAAATAAAAATAAAATAAAATAATAATATCATTGACGGGAAAGCGGCTGCAAATACGGTTGATTTTCCTGCAGATGATTTTCATATTGATAAAGGAGATTTCAATATTGAAATAATTTTCTCTTCTTTGAACTAAATTTGATACACATTATAGTTATTTTGTTAAAAATTATTTAATTAGATTATGTTGCAATTAGACTTTCTATACAATTAAATTTTGTAATTTTGTGCTATTTTATTATGTGTGATACTTTTGTTTAAAATTTGAATTTAGATTTGAACTTGTGAATTTATGATATGATATTTTAAAAAATTTAAGTGTTAGTTATATTTTGTAGAGACTGAATCATCTAATTCGATCAGATTTATAACTACATAATTTTATTATAAAGACTGGTCTATTCAACCGAATTATCCAATTTAATTCGGTTTGACCATGCGATTTGACCAATGACTTAGTGATTCGGTCAATAAACCAGTGACTCAGTAATCTCACTCGTTTGATGACCTGTCCGATTTTTTAAAACACTACTTACTATTTTTAATTTAAATTAAATTAAATTATTAAAAAATGACATTTTATTAAAATTTACTAAAAATAATAAAATTCACAATGAAACCCAAACAATTTTTTTCTCAAACTGCCACATTCCTCAAAATTATTTTTCAACATGCCATGGCTTGATATTTTTTTCCAATACGTCACGTTTTTTAGGTCTTTCGCGAGATGAAATGGTATAAGAGGTCCACAATTTTTTCAATTTGAACACTTCTGTCATTAGATGTGGCATAACTTTATTTGTTTATGTGAGATATTGGATCGAACTCTATTGGGTCGAAGGATGCTAGGATTGTTAGCATCGAATTGGGCCTGTTTGTTATGTCCAATTGGTTAAGTTAGCTTGTAATGGGTATTTGTGATAAAAGCCCATTAGTTTAGTATGTTAGGTTTATTATAAATAGCATACTAGTCTCTCATCATTGTATACTGCAAATCCTAATTTAGGGTGAGAGGGTTATTTGTTATTCTTGTATACTTGTAATCTTGTTTTAAGATAAATGAAAGAATAGCAGTTAATAACCAATCCTTATGTTCATCATGTTCTTCATTCTTTTTCCCTACCTTGAGCAACAAGCTTATATATATTTGTTTCAAGGCATCCGATTCACAACAAATTGGTGCGGTGAGCGTGGAGAAGATGCCTTCGACAAATTATGAGATTGAAAAATTCACCGGAGTTAACGATTTCGGTCTGTGGTGCTTGAAGATGAAAGTCCTACTGGTTCAGTAGGGTTGTTTGGAAGCGTTGAAGGGAGAGTCAGCCATGAACGAAGCGTTAACGACAGCTGAGAAGAAGGCAATGATAGATAAGGCCCACATCGCAATTTTGTTGAGCCTTGGTGATAAGGTTCTTCGACAGGTATCAAAGGAGACGACGGCGGTAGGGTTATGGGTGAAACTTGAAAGTTTGTACATGACTAAATCGTTGGTGAATCGACTCTATCTGAAGCAAGCTTTGTATTCATTCAAGATGATTGAAGACAAAGTGTTGGTTGAGCAGTTGGATATATTCAACAAGCTGATTCTTGATCTTGAAAATATTGATGTGAAGATCGATGATGAAGATCAAGCTACCGTCATTGCGTGTTGCCCAGATCACATGTCCACTTCAAAGAAACTCTTGTATGGAAGGAGTCCCGACCTTTGAAGAGGTTCAATCAGCCTTGTATTCGAAGGACTTGAATGAACGAAAGGAGCATAAACCTTCGACGGTTGGTGAAGGTTTGGCCGTTAAAGGAAAATTCTTGCGAAAGGATAATAAGTTCGACAAGAAGAAAGGTAAAAGTCGCAAGTTTTATAGCGAAGCATCTAGTATTCGATGCTATCATTGTAAGAAGGAGGGTCACACAAGAAAAGTGTGTCCTGAACGCCTGAAAAATCATGGAGGAAAGGATAATGGCAATGCAGCTATTGTTCAAGATGATTTCGACTCATCTGATGTTCTTGTGGTTTCGAGCAGAACTCGTCAAGGAATGGATTATGGATTCGGTGCACTTGGCACATGACTCCAAACAAAGACTTGTTCGAGGAATTATGTGATCAAGATGGTGGATCCGTATTGGAAACAACAAAGCTTGCAAGATGCGGTGTGGGATCCGTGAGATTCAACTCCATGATGAGTCAATAAGGTTATTGATCAAGTCGTATGTACGATTTGAAGAGAAATTTGATTTCTCTTGGTGAATTCAAGAAAGGATATGTTTTGCAAAGAGAAAAGTATCCTAAGAGTCATGAAGGGTCAAGGAAGTCTTGAGAGCGTGAAGAAACAAGGCTTGTATACCCTTGTGGTGAAGTTGTAAGTGGTTCGACAAATGTTGCATCCACGAAACCTTTGTCGAAGATGTAACCGCATGAGATTAGGCCATGCGTGAAAGGGTCCGTCTAATGGGGAAACAAAATTTGCTTGGTGGAGACAAAGTCGAAAACCAAGTTTTGTGAACCCTGTACTTGGAAAATCTTGCAGTGAAGTTCAACAAAGGCAAACAAAGAACACATGGATCCCTTGATTGCATCCATGCCGATCTTTGGGGCCCGCAAGGTGTCCATCACATTCGAGCAAGGTATTTTCTATCCATAGTAGATGACTATTCAAAGTTATGGGTATTCATTAAGACTAAGGATGAAACTTTGAGAATTTCAAAGGTTGGAAGACTCGGTCGAAACCAAACTGACAGAAAGGTCAAGAGGTTGAGAACAAACAATGGTCTTAAATTTTGCAATGAGGCATTCGACAGCTTTTGTGCTGCCTCTAGTATTGCAAGGCACAAAACTACTGCAGGCACTCCAAAACAAAATGGTTTGGCTGAAAGGTTTAATCGAACCATCTTGGAGAGAGTTAGATGCATGTTGACTAGTGTGGATTAAAGAAGGTGTTTTGGGTTTGCTTCGAAGAACATATCTGATAAATAGATGTCATTCGACTGCGTTAGATATGAAGACACCTGAAGAAGTTTGGTCGAGACATCCACCAAATCTCGATAAACTAAGAGTATTTGGCTGCGTAGCCTATGCTCACATTAGGCAAGACAAGGTCGAACCTAGAGCTCTTAAATGCATGTTCATGGGATATCCCGAGGAGTCAAAGCTTATAGGCTATGGTGCCTAGAGTCGTCACGTAAGAATTATCACCACGGGATGTTGTTTTCAATGAAGTGAAATGGCTTTCAAGAAAACGGATGATGTTGGTGAAGTGCGTATATCGACGAAGAGCGAACAGTAGAGATTGAGGTGGAGCATGTTAATGCTGAATTGCATATCCCAGATAAAGTCGAAGAAGCAGATGATGCTAATGAAGTTGAGGAAACTGTTGATGACTATCTATTGGCAAGAGATAGGACACAAAGAGTCATCAAACCGCCTCAAAGGTTTGGGTATGCAGATCTTATAGCTTATGCCTTAATCTCTGCAAGTGAGGTTCTAGACGAAGAACCAAGAGACCATAAGGAAGTTATGAGGAGTCGAAATAAGACTGAATGGATGAAGGCCATGGATGGTGAGATGAGTCTCTTCATGATAACAACACTTGGGAATTGATCAAGAAACCTGGAAAGTTAGTCACCAAATGGATTTTCAAAGTTAAGGAAGGAATCGAAGGAGTGGCGTCGAAAAGATACAAGGCAAGGTTGGTTGCAAGAGGTTTCACTCAGAAAGAAGGTATAGATTTCAATGATGTGTTTTCTCCTATTGTAAAGCATAGGTCCATTCGAATGTTGCTTGCCATGGTGGCACAGTTCAATCTTGAACTGGAACAGATGGATGTGAAGATGCGTTTTGTATGGTGATCTAGATGAAACAATCCTCGATGAGGCAACTCAAGGGTATGTCGAAAAGGGAAAGGAAGATTATGTGTGCAAGTTGAATAGATCTTTATATGGGCTGAAACAATCTCCTCGACAGTGGAATAGGAGATTCGACAAATTCATGACACGCATAAGTTTTGTTAGAAGTCAGTTCGACCATCGTGTTTACTCGATTTCGTCCGGTAATTCATTTGTTATTTTGTTACTCTATGTTGATGATATTCTCATAGCAAGTAACAATGTCGAAGAGGTAATGAGGGTGAAGGCAGAACTCAATAAGGAGTTCGAAATGAAGGATCTAGGAGCATCTTCCAGGATTCTTGGAATTGACATTCGAAGAGATAGAAAGCAGTCAAAATTATGCTTATCTCAAGAGGCATATTTACGAAAGATTCTCGAAAAGTTTGGTATGTCGAATTCGAAGCCCGTTGTGACTCCAACAAACCCTCAATTCAAGTTGAGTATTGATCAATGTCCCAGTACTGAGGTCGACAGAACTTATATGAATAGCATCCCATATGCTAATGTAGTAGGTTCTTTGATGTATGTTATGGTTTGTACTAGACCCGATATAGCATATGCAGTAAGTCTAGTATATTAATTTTAAATAGTTTTTTTATTACGTTAATTCAATTATTAATTAAAAATAAATTAAAATTATTTTAAATAATAAAAATAAATTAATTTTTTTAACTTAATTATAAAAATAATATTGTTATCTTAATAGTCATTTGAATAAGTTCATGCAATAAAAATTAATGAGGAATCAAAAGACTATTGATACCACAATTACGATGTCTTCCCACACGAAAACCACGGCGATATTGTTGTGTTTGTTGTGTTGGAGCTGGCGGCGGAGGATACTCTAATGTTTCTTGTGTTGGAACTAGAGGCAGAGGATAGTTTTGTGTTTCTTGTGTTGGAGCTGGAGACGTAGGAGGAGACCAAATAACATTTGCTAAATCGCAATCATTGACATTAAGATCCAAGTCAAAATTGAGAATGGATTGTGTGTATGGGGTTTCTTGTGTCGGATCGCTTTTAGCGATCTGTCTATAAAACCGAAATATCAATATCATCGACGTATAATCAACTTAACACGATGCAAGAAACAGGTAGAGAGATAAAAATGCATGAAGTAAAATAACGGGTAGTTTACAACTACAAAACGATGCGAATTTTGGTTTAAGTTGACTTTCGGTCAACCTGGATGCAACTAGCGATGTAAATGTGATGAATGGATGACTATTTAATGCTAATGACCTAATGGAAGCGTATGCAGATGAATGTGAAGCCTGAGCCAGATAAATTCGAAGTTATGAGGGTAAATTTGGGGTGTGATAGCGAAGATCATTGATGTTCCTAGCATCGAAATCAACATGGTGGACATGAAACATACTGTTGAGATTCAAATGAATGTGGCTTACCCTAAATTTGGGGGAAACTTATTGGAGTTCTTAGTTCGCTATTAGAAGAATAATTTTGAGGCACTAATGTGCCCTAGGTGCAGCGTTGTTTATGATAGAAAGGCAACATAGAACCATGAGAGGATACAAATGGCCAAGACAAGAGGAAATTGGAAGGACTCAAAAAATGATTTTGTGTTCGACAAGATAGGCATCCCCAGAAGGCCAGATACTTCTTATCCTCAAGCAAGTTGAAGGGAAACATATAAACCTCTTGCGAATGCTCCCACTGATAGGTGGGTGAGGCCTGTCGAAAATAGGGGACAGGGACAAGAAAAATGGAAGAATTTTAAGTTTGGAAGAGGCTTTTCGGTTGCTTATAGAATGAAGTTCCATATATCAAAAGAAATAGACTATCAATCTGCGAATTACTAAAGGAAGAATCTGATGACCAGGTGTTATACCTCAAAATTTTCCCTCCTATTTTCAAGATCAAGATGCATCTCCATACACAAGAACTACTCAAGGGTTGACCAGACAAACCCTCTCCTAAGCAATCAACCCATAATTAGGGTTTTGCTTCTCTCAAGACAAATATGAGTTCTAATATCTCAAGTGAGCATCATGTCTCATCATATGCATCAAAGTATAACCATGACAAGTTTCAAGCCTCACAGCTCAAGTTTGCTCAGTCAATTGCTCAGATGGGTAAAAATCAGTTGTATTGGACAAAAAGTCAATTGTGGTCAACATAGACTCAAACTTCATCAATTTTTGTCAACATCAAGGTTTTGAAGTCACATTCATTATTTGAGCAAGGTTGATCATGATTCATCAAAAAAATTCAAAAAATGATCAAAAGTCAAAAATTTCTAAATTAGGGTTTCTTGATGAAAAGTCAACAGAACTTTAACCAAGCATAACTCTCACATACTTCATCCAAAATTTTTCCACCAAATCTCATTTTAAAGGGAATTCAATTATATATAACTTTGTCTCTCACAATGTTTGCCCAAGAATGCTTCATTTGAGAGATATGGGTCAAGACATTATAGGTCCTTTCAAAAGTCAACAAAACATCATCTTTTTTCAAAAAAGTGTACATGAGAATAGAAGCTTCAATGAAGATGAAATCAAAATGAGCTCTTAGAGGACATCTTAAGCTTTCTAAAAAAGTCCAAGATTACTCTAAAATGATAAAAATTGAGCAAGTTATGGCTTGAACAAAATTGGAAATTTTGAAGAAATGCATGAAGAAAATATTGATCAAACTTGAAAATTTTCCAAATGGACCCATGTCTCTTTAATCTAAACTTGTTTCTAACATTGTCAAGAACCTCTAAGCCCATCCACACGCCATGATTTTAATTATTTTATTTATTTTTGAATTAATTCACTTAAATTCTATTTTAATTAAAATAAAATATAAAATTAAATGGGATGAGTGCAAGGCTGTAAATTTAAGTTTCTTGAGGTCCAAGATAATCATAGCAAGCTATCAAATTCGAGCAAGATCTGATTGGCATGAGATTGGAGTTGATTGAAGATCAAAAATAGAAAGATTTGATGTTGATTTCCAATCAAATATCTTTGCATTCAAAGCTTGATTTTTCATCAAATTTGCTAACCTAATTCATTATACTATATATTCACAAGTATTCCAGATGCTCAGGACGAGTCTTTGCAGGCTAACAAACCCTAGACAAACTTGAAAAATCTGTGACATTCAAGCCATTAGCAGACCAAGAATTCAATCGATTCAAGCCATTCCAAGGTTGCCAATCAATTCCTCGTTGCTCTCTGAAGCTAATTGCATCATCACCATCGATCGAAGCACCCAGAACTGCAAGAACACGATCACGGTTTGGTTCAAATTTTTGAATTTCGATTTTGTACATACATGCATATTTAATTTAATTTGACCATATATTTATGTTTGTGATGAAGTTTCGATGTTTTCTGGATAGTCTGTTTGAAGTTTAAGTGCAGCTATCATGATCTACCATGGATAGGGTTCATAGTTTCGAATTAGGGCTTTACAAAAAAGCCAAAATTAGACAAAACCAAGGTTACCATCACGTTCAGGAGGTCGATTACAATTGATCCATTGTCTCACAATTAATTTATATTGCATATTTCATGATTTATGATTTGCAGGTGTTGTAGCTACGGACAAAATTCGTACGTAAAGCTTTTAGCCACGAACGATGTTCGTAGGTAAAAGCCTGTGTCCAAAACGAGGAAGACGACCCCCCCTTGGTGCGCGTTTTGAATTTAAAAAAATCAATTTTCTATTTTTCATATATAATAATTTCGTTTCATTCTACTAACACCAAACACCTGCAGTACATATGGTAAGGCACATTAACCAGTCACCTTGAGGACCTGGGTTCAAATCCAGCCTGCACCACCTTATTTTTTCATCAATTTTCTCACTAACATTTTTTTCTTTTTTTCTATTTTTCTGTTTTATTTCTTATTTTAATTTATTTTCAAATAATTTTCTAAATATCATAAAAAAAAACCCTAAAAAATGTTTCCTTTTCAAATTTAGGTCACAAAAATGTTTATTTAATTTTTGACAAATTTTTATTTATTTTTCTTTTATTTAATTATTTGCTTAATTAATCATAAATTAACTTTTAATTTCTTTTCTTAATTAAAATCAATTCCAAAAAAATACAAAAATATTTTTCTTTATTAATTAGGTTTTTTTACTAACCTCAAATATTTTTTACTACATTAAAAACTTTTTTCAAAGATTTAATCCTTTTCTCGATATTTTTTCGATTATTGTAACTGTTCCTAAGTTGTAATAGCTAGGTTTAAATTTCTCGCACATTTACTTTTCCGCATTTACTTTTCCGCACCTCCTATTATGTATCTACCCCAAAGCCTTGTAATAGCGTAGGATTTACTTTCCGCACCTTTACTTTCTGCACCTATATAACCGTATATATCCAACTGCTAGTAACTAGAGTTTGTATGGCATGACTAATCAATGAACGTAGAATAACCCTAAGTCAAGATAAATATCTGAAATCAATACATTGTGCACACTCACGCCCTTAGGGTATCATCTCTTGTTGCATTACGAATAAACAATGGTGATGTCCCTCGAACGTAGGGATACCATTAGCAAAAGTCCCTCGATTAAAAAATCATCACAAAGATCATAGTCCCTCGATAACCCTCGATGTTGCCTACGAATATACGATCTCGTCCCTCGATTATTGCCTACGAATAAGTGATGATCGTCCCTTTGAATTGCTAAGGTATCCTTACAATTTTTCCTTCAATGACCATTTGATGACTCTACGCTTGTCCCTTCACATCCAACGGATAGAGTTACCTACCAACTAATGGTATGGATAGCGTTGTCCTAAAGGAGAAGGAAAATAATAAGAACGACCTTCTGAGTGGGTAAAACTCTTAATTGCTTGCTCAATCAAAATACTTTTCACATCTCACACTCTTTTCAAAAATACTTTCAAACAAACACTTTGTATACATTTATACGAGAATCATTACAAAGTTACGTTTTTCAAACAAATATTTTCAAACACTTCATATACATTCTTGAGGACTGATACAAGAATCATTACAAAGCAAGATATTTTCAAACAAATCACACACACAAAGCAAGTTTTCAAAAGGTGAGCTAAGCAATTAAGAGCTCGTAGATAACTCCGGATGGAAAGGATGCTAACACCTTCCCTTTTCATAATTACTCCCGTACTCATAATCGATAAAAGGCTTTTCCTGTTCTTTTCACCTTTCCATTATTGGATAAAAGAAAAGTCGGTGGCGACTCTTTTTAACCGCAACATTTGCAATAAAATGCAAAACAAACAAGTCACTTCTCCCACCGTGTTACAGAACTGGCGACTCTGTTGGGGAAACTACCTAAAGAGAGGTTACCTTAGGGTTTTAGATCACCTTTTCTTGCTTTGATTGTTTGCCTTGTCTGATTTACTTTTAAGGGTATGCTTGGGTATTATATTTGTGGGGGATCCTAGACCCGAATTTAAGTTTCCTTAGGTAAGTAGCAATAGATCATCGCGATTGTCCGACGTAGACCGAAATGGTTAGAATGATGGCTACGATTAGTGCGACACTTTGGATGTCCTGATGTTCCTCATGTTCAGTTGAGGAAATATTTGGCATTTGCGTGGTGTCGTCAAGCACTAACTAAACTTTTAGAACCCTAATTGACCCATCTTGGCCATTAGAACGTAGTGAGATAGTCGACTTAGGTAAAGATTGAGGTTGGTTGATACTCGATGCTATGCTCATTGAGATTTGACTTTCGGGATGTTTCGGTCGATCATTTGGTAGTCGTACTGAAATAAAGCCAACGAGAAAGATCCGTGATATGAGATTCCTGGAACCCGATTACTATTATAGGACAGGTTGAACCAACTAAAATTCTGGTGAAGGGTAGGCACCTATATCTCATGCAGGCCTTAAATCATATACTGATTTATACAACAATGAGCGACGAGAATGGAGAAACAAAAAAAGATTTTGCTTAACTGGATATACGGTTGAGGGTCGAATCTAAGCCAACTAAAAAGTATATTGATTGGCTTATATCACTGTAATATTTATATGCATCAAGCAGTCAATTTCCTAGTGACATCCGTATACAAGGTTCCACTTCACAAATGACACCTTTAGAACAACAAACTTTCATTAATCTCCATATCCAAAGCACATTTAACCAACAACATACACAACAATCCACACAACCATCCTCGTCCAACATTTATAATCAACCATGCCAATATAACCAACCAACCCAACGACCATCATACAATCATCCAACCCAACAACAACGCCAATACACCACATCCCAACAAACAAACTACACCTATTAAACACCACACCAACCAATACACTATACATTTGATTTTGCTCGATATTTTATCAATTTTTTAAGAAGAATTTATGATAATTAATATATTTATTTAACACCTCATTTATTCTAGAATGAATAATATCCTTTCATTATTAATACAACATTAACTTTAATTCTTAATTTTTTTACAATTAGTATGATTTTTTTTAATTTAATATCAATATTTGATATTTATGATAATTATAAGTATATTTATATTCCTCGGAAAAAAAGAAACTAAAAATTTGATTTATAAATCGAGATTTTCATTGCTTTTATCAATATCTTTTGAAATTTAAAAAATTCATATTAAATTTTTCTTATTTAAAAAAATCTAAAGTTTAGTAAATAAATATTGTATAGTATTCTCATATTCTGAACACATATGAAAATAAATTATTCAAAAACTTAAAAAATTTAGGATAATTAAACCGTTTTAAAAATTTTAAAAAATAACAAGGACTAAAACCAGTGGCGGAAGGTTGAGGGGACCAAATATACAAAAATAACTAATAAAAAATAATAATAATATTTTGAAATCAATTTTTTTCCTATTATTTAGTTAAGGTTAGCATTTTGAAATCAATTTTTTCTATTATTTAGTTAGGGTTAGCATTTTGAAATTAATTTTTTTTCTATTATTTAGTTAGGATTAGCATTTTGAAATCAATTTTCTTTCTATTATTTCGTTTGAATTAGCATTTTGAAATCAATTTTTAAGCTGCATTAAAAATATTTATTCTATTTACTTTCACTTTTTTATACTAGCAAAAATTACATTTATAGATTGTGTTCTTAAAAAATATGTGTATGTGGGAAAAAAATTAACAACCAAGAAATATATGTATGACAAAGAGAGTAAAATTATATTAAAAAAATATTTTAGATTTTTATAAATTTGGATGGACATTATTCTTAATAAATAAATTGAATTGAATTTTATAACAAAAATTAGTGGATATTAATATATTATTTTGATAATTCATTAACAATTCAAATCAAGTTTATTTCTAATAAATAAATTGGATTCAATTTTTTTAAATAACTTTAGTGAATTATTAATATATTATTTTAATAATTTATTAACAATTCAAATTAAATTTATTTTTGTAGAGAATAAAAGAGTGAAACTAATATAATATTAAATTTGAAAATTTAATTAAATATTAAAAAAAATTGAAAAAAGGCTCAGTAGGATTTTATAAAAAATAGTACAAATAACGACTTTAGTAGGATTTGATTAGATGATTCAAAGGTAAATGAAAGCACACTTATCCGCTTCGACAATGTGCTCTTTAAGTTTTTCTAGTGATGATATATTTATAAATATACATTTTAATAAGAAAAATTATATAATATGACTATTTTATAAAAATATTATCAAAACTTTGGGGTGGCCATGGCCATCCCCTGTCCTAACATAGTACTGCCACTGACTAAAACTGCAAGAAAAAAATTTTGCAAAAATTATTATTCGAAAGAAAATTTTAAAAGGACCAAAACTGCAGAGTCACATATTTATAAGTACTCAAAACATATTTAAACCTATTAAAATATACACTCCATATGCATACTACCAATCTCATATTTTCTAATAGAATATTTATATGATTACTGTAAATGAATATAATATAATATTAATGTATGTATTGTTAATAATAAACAGAGATGTTTTTGTAAATGAATATAATATAATATTAATGTATGTATTGTTAATAATACACAGAGATGTTTTTTTAAATGAATATCATATTAATGCTTGTATAGACAATGATATTCTACTTTTCCTCTTCTATTTTAGAGAACAGATTTAGGGTATGTTTGGTTCAATTGAGGGGAAGAGGAATTTTAATAAAGGGAAGGGAAGGGAGCTGAAAGGAAGGGTATGTTTCCCTCTTCTATAAAGAAAATAATAATAAATAATTTAAAGATGAAGAATAATTATAATAAATTGATGGAAGTAATAGAGAAAATTAAAAAAGAGAATTAAGAATATGAAAGAAAATAATAATTTTGAAATACTAAAATAAAGTTAAGGATATTTTAGTAAATATATTAATTTGTTAAATATTAATATTCACTTTCCCTCCCCTCCCTTTTCCTCCGAATTTTTCCGATTGGAGAGATGCAAAATGTGTGATTTTGAGGGATTTTGCTCTCCTCCCCTCCTAAAAATTGAACCAAACATATTTCATTATAAATCTTCCCTCCCCTCTCCTCTATCTACCTAGAACCAAACACACCCTTAGAGTCTATTTGATAAAAATAACGATTGAATGATAAGTTATTTGATAAGTTATTTGATAGTTTATAGTTGATGACAGATAACTGGTAGCTTATAGCTGATAGTTGAGACAGATAGCTAATAAATTAATTGAAGTGTTTGATAAAATTAATAATTCAACTAACTTATAAATATAAAATGACTTAAAAAATATTTAATATATAGTTATTTTATTTTAAATTAAAAATAAATTATAAAAGATAAATATGAATTTTATTAAATAAATAAGGATAAAAAAGGAAGAAAAAATAATAAACTATAAACTAAAACGCTATTTAAAATAACATTTAAAAAATAAACGATAAATAAGTAAAATAAATTATGAGTTCGTGAACAAAAGACGGTTATCAAATAGGTCTAAAATATTATATAAACTTATAAATTATAAGCTATGAGACATAAACTCTGATCTTAGCAAATATATTCTTATTATAGCCAAGTTTTACTTCTGTTTTCTTTTTATATTGATATATTATATACCATTTTGTTCGCATTCACCAATCATCATGTCATTGTCGCTACTATTAGCACTATATTCTCAATTTAAATAAGTATCACAAAATAATAATTATAACTCAAAATATTTTTTGACAAATAAATTCAATTATATTTATTTCCTTTTACTTTTATTTCCTAATAAAAAAATTAATCATTTGATTCCTTGTTATCAATTTTAAATATTTTAACTAATTAAAATCAAATTGTTCCATTATTTTTTATTCTCCTGTGTTGAATTGATGATCATATTTATTTTAATAGTTAATAATTGACGATAATAATCAGTATTAAAAGATATTAAACTATAATAGAATATAAATTTGATTTTATTCTATTGTTATTAGCATTTTATCATATTACTTTTTAACAAAATGGCAATAAACAAAAATTAATCAAAAAATATTAAATTATAATAGGATATAAATTTTGATAATTAATTTAATACACTATTACAATAAGGATTGTATCTTAAAAATCATCACAAAAAGACAAAATTAAAATTAATTTGTCAATTTGTGTTTACTTTGAATTTTTCTGTTATTTTATTTATATAATTTAAAAATTTTGGTAAATAATTTTTTTTATTATATTTTAAAAATAATTACACGCAACACATCAATATCCCTACGAGCACACGGGTAATCTTACCAAGTTTATATAGGTAACATTACCAAAATTCATGTAAACGTATTGGTTATTACATTTTTGTACAATTAAAGAAAATAAAAGTAATTTTATTTTGAAATTATTTTTATGTTATTAATCAAAATTTTGAATATTAATAAGAATACGAAGTGGTTGATCAAAATATTAAATTTTAACAGAAACATTAAATTACTAATCAAAATTTTGAATATTAACAAGAAAATAAAGTTACTGATCAAAATATTAAATATTAAAGGGAAAAATTACTGATCAAAATATTAAATATTAACTGAAACATGAAATTATGAATCAAAGTATTAAATATTAACTCATCGAATTATTAAATATTAACAAAAACATGAAGTTACTGATCAAAATATTTTTTCATAAAATATATATTTAATTAATTTTTTTTCAATAAACATAAAAAATAGCAACACTACAGCATATCACACTAATACCACTGCGAACTCACGAGTATCCTATTGTATTCTAGTGACCTTGTGCATAAACCTTTTTTCAGTAAACTTCTATAAAAATGGGAACAGTACAAACATAAGATATGCTTGCTAGAATGCTTGTTAAAATGTAATCAAATGGTTTCAGTAAATTGAGCTAAAAAGATCATTAATAATGTTGATGATTATTGATCCTTCAAACGAAATAAAGCTGAAAAAATGTATTTAGTATTTTACATACAGTTTTTCACATAAAACTTCTCGCCCCCTACAGACCTCATACTTGGTCTAATAGAGACTTAGTAACATAGAAAGGGATATTCTCTTCCAAACAACTTATACCTAAAGTGACATTGCAATGCTAACTGGCGTAACACAGAGACTTATCAACTAGTGTACTCAATGTCTATCAAAATACAACATTTCATTTGAACAAATTTATATGATAAACAACCAAACAAGTGAACAAATTTCTTCCACACATGATAAACAAGTAACCAGTCTTTAATTAAATATATTCAATACAACACATTTCATGTGAAAATGTCTTATAATAAAAGGCATTAAGCAATAAGCATTAAAAAGAACTTACACTTAACACCAACTGTCATCATAATGTCTTCCAAACTACAAAGCATGAACATCAGATAACTAGAATCATGATCATCAAATTAATAGTATCATGATCAATTACTAAGTTACAAATAGTAACTAACAAACACTACATGACTGTTCAGTTCAATTCTGATGAAGATTTTGAAGAGGTAGCCTCTTGGCAAACTTATTCCTTAACACGGTCGAGCTAACATCTTCCTTCTTGTCAATTTTAATGTTTTCTTTCATATCACTATCTTTTGCTGCAGGTTTTTGAGACAAATTCATTTCAATCCTCATCTTTTTATGCATCATTGATGATTCATGGAGCTTGGGAGTAAAAATGATGTTTTTCTCTCCACTTGCAATTGGTGTACCAGTTGATGATGAGTCCAATTTCTCTTGATAAGCATCTTCAACTTCAGAGGCAGTGTCTAGAAATCAAGGTTTACAAAAAATATCAATTCATTGTTACATAGAAAGATAGTCACTTGTTTATGAGAAAAAACACGGGCAGTGCAATTGCAAGCACGACTGCGATTTATCACATCAGTTGAATACCATAAACACTTCAAATTTAAACTCCTACCTTGAGCAAAATGTTGTTGAAGGCCGAAATCACATGACTCCATTTCACTAGATTGTGCCACAGCTAGAAAAAGCTCATCTGCTTTCACTTCCTTGTCTGAATTTGCACCACTAGTAACATCTACTTCACTCGTTTTCCTTTTCCGGCTCGTCGAATATGCTTGATTTTCATCTTTGGGTCCATCTAGCCAATATCATCATGAAAGTCGGAGGTGTAAAAAAAACTTGCTTAGTGTAGTGCAGTTGCAAACACAACTGCAATTTATCACATTTGTTGAATACTATAAACAATTTAAACTCCTACCTTGAGCAAAAAGTTGTTGAAGGCCGAAATAGCCTGACTCCATTTCACTAGATTGTGCCACAGCTAATAAAAGCTCATCTGCTTTCACTTCCTCGTCTGAATTTGCACCACTAGTAACATCCACTTCACTCATTTTCCTTTTCCGGCTCGTCGAACAAGCTTGATTTTCATCTTTGAGTCCATCTAGACCAATATCATCAAGAACATCGGAGGTGTCAAAAAACTTGCTTAGGGTAGTGCAGTTGAAAACACGACTTCGATTTATCAAATTTGTTATACTATAAACACTTAAAATTAAACTCCTACCTTGAGCAAAAATTTGTTGAAGGCTGAAATCATGTGACTCCATTTCACTAGATTGCGCCACAGCTGGAAAAAGCTCATCTGCTTTCACTTCCTCGTCTGAAGTTGCACCACTAGAAACATCCACTTCACTCATTTTCCTTTTCCGGCTCATTGAACAAGCTTGACTTTCATCTTTGGGTCCATCTAGATCAATATCATCATGAACATCGGAGGTGTCAAAAAACTTGCTTACTTCTTCTGGCTGCGCTGAAAAGCAAGCCTCCTGATGGTTTTCTTCAATCATGGCAATCTCCATCTCTTCCTCCTGATTGTTTTCTTCTTCAATCATGGGAATCTCCCTCTCTTTACGCATCATGGATGATTCATCGAACTTAGTAGTAAAAATGATGTTTTTCTCTCCACTTGCAATTGGTGTAGTCTTTGATGGAGAATTTTGACAAGCATCTTGACCTCCAGAAGCAGTGTCTAGATAAAGGTTGACATGAATATCAATTAATTCTTATATAGAAAAGGGCATTCATACAATCTTTATTCATAAAATGATCTGCAACCGCAAATGAATTTAACTGCAACTATTAACCATGTTATCATTTTTACTTCAACTAATAACCATAAAAGAATATGGATCCAATATTTTCCTGACAGGTCAAATTTATATATTTATATATATAGAACTTTTTAAAATGTCATTGTTAGGATTGTTTTTGAAACTACTCTGTTTCAGAAAGTAAACCAGACAATGCAAATGGGACCTCGCCTGCAGTGTAACACATTTGTTGAGTGCATAAACACTTGAATGGAAATTGAAATGCACTCCTTACTCAATTTAAACTCTACCTTGAGCAAAAAGTTGTTGAAGGCTGAAACTGTATGAATCAATTTCGCTAGATTGTGGCACAGTTGGAACAAGCTCGTCTGATTTCCCTTCCTCCTCTGAACTTGCACCACTGGTATCATCCATGTCACTTCTTTTTCTTTTTTGGCTCGCCAAATAAGCTTGATTTTCATATTCATCTCCAAGAGCGGTGCCTACAAATAAAGGTTTACATGAACATCAATTAATTCTTATATAGAAAAGATCATTTGTAAAATGGAAGGGATGTAAACCATCGAATTCAAGTTGGGTGGTTGAAATGGAGAAAGGCATCAGGTGTTTTATGCGATGCAAGGTACCGCTCAAGCTGAAGGGAAAGTTTTATCGGACAGCGGTAAGACCTTCGATTTTGTACGTGACAGGATGTTGGGCGAGAATAAGGTAAGTGTAGGAAAGATGAGGATGTTGCGGTGGATGAGTGGTAAGACTCGACAGAATAAAATTAGAAATAGAATTAAAAATATTAGAAAGAGTATCAAGGTAGCACCTATAGTAGAGAAGATGGTGAAAAATAGACTTAGGTGGTTTTGACAAGAGAGAAGACATGTAGATTTTGTAGTAAAGGGAGTAGATCCGATAGAGAGAAGGCAAATAACTCGAAGAAGAGGAAGACATGGAAAGACTTTAATGTTTTGGATAGAAGCATAGTCCTTAATAAAACATTATGGCAAATCAAATCTTAACAATTTTAGAAATCTTTAAAATGTCAAAACATTGTTTCAGAAAATAATCAGGGCAATGAAATTGTGACCACAACTATGATTTAACTCATTTCATGAATAAATAAACACTTAGAAACTGAAATGTTCCCTACTCAAAATTTAAACTACCTTGAGCAAAAAGTTCCTGAAGGCCAAAATCACTTGACTCCATTTCACTAGGTTGCGGCACAGCTGAAGCAAGCTCATCTGCTTTCACCTCCTCATCTGAATTTGCACCACTATTATCATCTTCTGCTCCTCCTCGGCCAATATCCTCCTGATTGTTTTCTTCCTCCATCATGTTAGTTTGCATGCTTCCTTCCAAGTTACAAGTTTCCATAACATCACCAAGTGCAGTTGATTCAAAATATGTTTCAGCCTCAGCAACCATACAAGTTTTTTCTGATGACTTACGCATCTCTTCTTCCCAAGCTTCTGCAGAAACAGTGAAATATTATTTTATAGATTCCTACTTATATATAAAAACTATGAATACCGATATATTAAAGAACCTAAACTGCATTATACCTAGAGCAGCCATTGGATAACTACTAAGATCAACCTCTTCATTGTCATTCATGACCACTCGGTCAACTTGCTCCTTATTGACACCAAGCAGCTTGGTAGACGAACCAATCATTTTCTCTGGAGTAGGATTTAAACTCATCTTTGGTGAAGATTCAAATATCACTGCACTTGTATCTGCATTTTTTGTAGCAAGTTCTTCAGAAACAGACTGTATAAGATCCTCATTGTCGCTCATGACCATTGCACTAGGTTCTGCATGCATAGCATCTTCATTGGGATCAATGCTCTCCTTATCGACACCAATCTCCAAGTATTCCTCCAAACCAAAAAATCCAACATCACCATTTGTTGGTGAGCCTGGATTATTAAACAGCTTGGGAGAAAACTCCATCATTTTCTCTTGGCTAGGATCAACTTGCTCCTTATTAGCACCAATTTGCACGCTCTCTTCCACATTACAAAATACAACATCTCTTGGGGTCACTGAATCATTTAGCAGCTTGGTAGATGAACCAACTATTTCCTTTGAAGCTGGACTTGTACTCATCTTTTGTGACGATTCAAACTTTGCTCCACTTGTATATGCACTTTTAGTAGCAGTGCCTAAAATATCAAGGTTAGAGATTATAAACTCATCGGTATTACAAAATGTTTAGAAAGTTTAGAAATAGTTCTAAGATGTACACTATGACCATAAAATTATTTGGCTAAACAAAACAATTTACCCGTGACAACCATTTTGTCAGCATCAATATCACTAGTTTATACATTAATTCCAATAAAACAACTATATCACTTTCTTATATTAAGGTGGAAGAAATGTTGAAAAAAAAAAAAATCCTACTTATATACTAGCAGAAAGACAATAATAATTTTATAATGCCTTCATAATAGTGGTAGATTGTAAATTATACACATCAACAATCACAAACAATCAGTAACTTTCAAAAAAACTTCCATTTACCTGAATCAATCATGTCATGAACATTATGATCACTAGGTGTTGCAGGCTTTACTTCAAAGGCATCTGCATTTCCAGCAGCAGTACCTAAAATATAAAGGTTTAAGATATTAAAACAAAGTGTATCATAAGGAGTTATGAGAACAGTCATGGATAAAATTGAAAATCAATTAATCAAATAACTTCTCTATACCTGAATCAATAGTTTGTTGAACGTTAAGATCTCTGGACTTGATTTCACTAAGTGGAGAAGTGGTTAGAAACTGATCTGGTTCCTTATCAAGTAAAGGATCAGCCCTCACATTGGTCTTCTCACTAGAATCCTTTTCAGCAACAGTTTCTAGAATATAAAGTTTGAAAAATTATAAATAGAAATAATATATTATTATAAAAACCAAAATCAAATACAAAACTGATATAGAACTTGATATACCTGAAACTTGTTATTATTTTATGGACTCCTACTTATATATAAAAAATATGAATACCAATCTATTTAACCTAAACTGCATTTTACCTAGAGCATCCATTTGATAAGTACTAAGATCAACCTCTTCATCGTCACTCATGAACACAAAACTACGTTCTGCATGCAGAAATTCATCACTAGGATCAATGTTCTCTACACTGATCCGCAAGTTTTCATCCACAATTTCATCCTCCATCAAATTGCAATCAAGTTCTTCAAGAACAGTCTGTATAAGAACCTCATTCTTGCTAATGGCCATCGCACTAGGTTCTGCATGCATAACATCTTCATCATGGTCAATGTTCTCTTTATTGACACCAACCTCCAAGTTTTCCTCCATCAATTTGTTACCAAGTTCTTCTGAAACAGTCTGTATAAGATCCTCATTGTGGCTCATGACCAAAGCACAAGGTTCTGCAAGCATAACATCTTCATTGGGATCGATGTTCTCCTTATTGACACCAATCTCAAAGTTTTCCTCCAAACCACAAATTCCTATATCATCCTCCATCAAATTGCAATCAAGTTCTTCTGGAACAGCCTGTATAAGATCCTCATTCTTGCTAATGACATTCGCACTAGGTTCTGCATGCATAGCATCTTCATCGTGGTCAATGTTCTCTTTATTGACACCAACCTCCAAGTTTTCCTCCATCAATTTGTTACCAAGTTCTTCTGAAACAGTCTGTATAAGATCCTCATTGTGGCTCATGACCAAATCACAAGGTTCTGCAAGCATAACATCTTCATTGGGATCGATGTTCTCCTTATTGACACCAATCTCAAAGTTTTCCTCCAAACCACAAATTCCTATATCATCCTCCATCAAATGGCTATCAAGTTCTTCTGAAACAGCCTGTATAAGATCCTCATTCTTGCTAATGACATTCGCACTAGGTTCTGCATGCATAACATCTTCATTGTGATCAATGTTCTTATTGACATCAATCTCCAAGTTTTCCTCCATCAATGTGTTGCCAAGTTCTTCTGAAACAGTGTGTATAAGATCCTCATTGTGGCTCATGACCAAAGCAGAAGGTTCTTCAAGCATAACATTTTCATTGGGATTGATGTTCTCCTTATTGACACCAATCTCAAAGTTTTCCTCCAAACCACAAAGTTCTATATCACCATTTGTTGGTGTCCCTGGATTATTAAACAACTTTGGAGAAAACTCCGTCATTTTCTCTTGACTAGGATCAACTTGCTCCTTATCAGCACCAATTTGTATGCTTTCTTCCACATTATGAAATACAATATCTTTGGGTGACACTGAATTATTTAGCAGCTTGGTAGATGAACCAACCATTTTCTTTATAGCTGGACTTATACACATCTTTTGGGACAATTCAAACTTCGCTCCACTTGTATATGCATTTTTAGTAGTTGTGCCTAAAATATCAAGATTAGAGATTATAACTCATTTGTATTAAAAAGTGTTTAAAAGGTTAAGAAATATTTCTAACATGTGCACTATGACTATAAGTTATTTGGCTAAACAAAACAATTTACCTGTAACAACCATTTTATCAGAATCAAGATCACTAGTGTCAACTTTATTTAATAAATTAGTGTTCAGAAACCGAACTGGAGTCCCATCTGAATCTCCAAAACTAGACGAATGAACCTCATCTAGAGTATTCTCAACATTCACATTGGTGTTATCATCAGTACTTTTTGCACCCGATGATGCATAAAGGCAGGTTGTAGCAGCTTGGGATATTGCACAATGATAATCACCAAATTTGGGAATTTGTTCAACTGATCCTTGATGGACATCAGTATCTTCATGAATATCAGTACTTTCGCTCGATGTCTGAAATTCTCTCAACATATAATAGTTACCAAACCCTTCTAAACCAAGTGGAGAAGGGGTTAGATCTAATTCCCTATCAAGTAAATGTCCAGCCCTCACATCGGTCTTCTCATTAGAATCCTTCTCAGCAGCAACAGTATCTAGATATATAGAGTTTAAAAAATTATAAATAAACTATATTCTAATAAAATCAAAACTAATATAAAACTTGATATACCTGAAGCTTCCATTTGACCATCAGTATCAATGTCAAAGTCCGATACTGTAATTTTGAAATTCGATTTGTCTTCATCAGATCGTACCGGGCATGACACGAGATTATTAAGGTCACTGGACTTGACCTCATCAGTATGCTTCACAGCTGTTGATGCATCAAGGCACATATCAACAATCACAAACTACCAATAAATTTCGAAACAAAAAATAATAATAATAACTATACCTGAATCGACAATGTCACAAATATTAAAATCACCCGGTGCTGGTAACTTCATTTCATGGGCATCCGCAATTCCAACAGCGATGCCTAAAATACATTATGTTCAAGATTTCATTTTTTTTAAAAATCCAATAAAATTAAACACAACACTTTAAAATCCAAAAACTTCCCTATACCTGAATCATCGGTGTGAGGAACATTAAAATCAGATTTGACTTCACTTAATGGAGAACTGGTTAGAACTTGATCTGGTTCCTCAAGTTCAGCACTTACATTGGTTTTCTCATCCTTCTCAGCAACAGTATCTAAAATTATAAAGTTTGAAAAACTATAAATAAACAAATACTTATAAAAACAAAAATCAAATACAAAACTAACATAGAATTAGATATAACTAAACCTTCCATTTGAACATCAGAATCACTGTCAGAGTCCAATACTATAATTTCCACATTCGATTTGTCTGCATCAGATTGTAACCGGCTTGACCCGGGATTCTCATTTTTTTCTTCCTGTTTGCATAAGTAAAACAAACCAACAACTAAGTAAAGAAATACTTACAACTCTAGAGTAAAGAATATTTTACCATTAACATATAAAAAAAATACTTACAAAAGAGAATTTTTATATTTCTTCACACTCATGATTACGTTTAATTTATTTATTTTTAAAATTTTGGTGTCGGCATGTCAGTATCATGTCATGGTTGTGTTCAGTGTGTCTGTGATCCGTAGAAACAAAGAGATCAAAAATATTAAACATGAGAAAACGAGCGGCCTAACCTTGTAGATGAGAGAAAGTTTCTCGGCCATATCTTTATTCTTAAGATTAGCAGGAATACCGTGCTTCTTGCAGAGGGTTTGAAGCTTCTTTCTCTTCATTGAAAAGAAATCCATGTTTTGTTTTCGGTAGAAAAAATCGCAACTGTTATGGGAAATTTTGAGGAGAGGATTTGTGAGAGAGGAAAGAAAGTGAAATGAAAGGTTTGTGGAATTTGAAATTTAAAAAGATGAAGAAATGGTTCAGTTTCCCGCTGTTGTCGGAACTTATTAACTGTATTGGATTTTGTTTTCGGATACGGTTTTATCGTCGTTTTAGAGTTTAGTAGTGAACTAGAGACGAGAAAACGAAGAAGTGGCTCCATTTTTAAATCCGTAATTTGAATTTTTTTTAATTTATAAATTTTGATTATGTACTCTTTCGCTTTTTTTCATAATGTTTAATAATTATTTTTTGTTTTTTCCGAAACAGACCAACAAATAGACATTATGTATTTTAGGCTATACGTAGAATGGTTAAATTATTCAACACTCTATTTTTTTACTTTTTATTTTTTAAATTATTTTTCTTTTTTTTTATCTAATAATTTAATATTTATTCAATTTTTATTCACTATAATAATTTTATTTAGTAAAATTCAATACTTTATTCCATTTATTTTATTTTATATTTTTATTTTTATGATTATATATTAATATTAATTATGATTGAAATTAAATTAAAATAATTAAGAATTAATTAATTTGTTTTATTTTTTAAATTTAATAATATTTTGAATTTTTTTCTAATTTTATATTCTTAATTCATTTTTTTCCTTGCAAGTAATAAAGATGGGATAAAATAATTAAAAAACTAAAAAACGCAATAGAATACACTAAACACAACATAATTTAATTAGTACAATAGACTTAATTCACAAATAATTTATTTAATCATGAAATTATTAACCATGCAGTCCCCCAATAACGACAACAAAAATTTAATAGGAAAAATAACAAGTGTACTATTTTTGCCTCTTATAATTTTGACGTTTAAATGTGTATTTTATTTTAATATATTAAGGATATTTGTAAGGACTATTTTGGTCATTTTAATTAAAAATAATCTCAACTTCTACTTTCACTTCAAGAAAGAGAGGAAAATATTTTTTGGTGGGTCCCATTTAAATCTTTCTCTCCTCATTTTTGTAGTGTTGCCAAAAAGTAGAACTAGTTCTCTCCATCCACTTTCTTTCCTTTCTCATATTTTTCCTCAAAACCAAACATACCGTAAGAGTTTAAAATTTAGGAATATAAATAAAAAAATATAATAAATTTCATAAATTTAAAAAGAAATTAAAGAAAAAGTTAGTGGAGTAAAGTTAGATTTAAAAAAATTAAAAATTAAAATAATAAAATTAGAAGTTTGTGGGTTTACAAAATATATTTTTGAATAATAGAAAAAATAGTAGTAGTTAATTTGAAAACGTGGGTTAAGAAAATTATGAGTTAAATTAAAAAACATAAAATAATAAGTTAGAGGAATACAATTTATTTAAGAAAAACTATAAAGTTAATTTAAGAAAAACTATAAAAATAGAAGTTAATGGAATAAAGTTAATTCTTACATAAATTTTTTTTTTACATAATTAATAAAATAAAATATAATAAACTTTAGAAATTGAAAAAAAAATAAAAATTAATGGTCGTATCAATTTTCATTAAGACCAAAATAAATTACTCTTTTCAAAACCAAAATCCCATCAACTATGGAGAACATTAAAATTGGTTATTATTATTAATAACTATTATTAAAATAAAAAATCGTTACATTCTTCCACTTGGTTCATAAAATTGATTATTAGTATAACTGAGGCATCAAAATCTCCACAAATAAATATGTGACTCATAAAAATAGTTCCTCTTAAAGCGAGTAATATCATTTATATATTATAATCATATATATTATTCTGGATTGACCCAGCACTTGGCCCATGGTCATTGAGGCCCAATCCAATAGGCAGATTCGAAGGCCCATCTGCCCATAACGAGTAGGGTTTCCTTCCTGTGCACGTTAGGGCCACATGGCCATCAGTTACTTAACCACCACGTGTCATTTGAGAAGACTGGGTCAAGCACCCTGCGTTTCCTACAACGTAATATATATATATATATATATATATATATATATATTGTTCTGGACTGGCCCAGCACTTGGCCCATGGCCATTGAGGCCCAATCCAATAGGCAGATTCGAAGGTCCATCTGCCCATAACGAGTAGGGTTTCCTTTTTGTGCACGTTAGGGCCACGTGGCCATTAGTTACTTAACCACCACGTGCCCTCTAAGAAGACTGGGTCAAGCACCCTGTGTTTTCTGCAACGTAACCGCCACCTGCCCTCCGTAAATATCGGGTCAAGCAACCCGCATATCCCGGAGCGGCAAACCACGGAGGAGGCCACGTGCTGGACTCCTTGCACACGCAAGCCCTGACAGTCCGTTAGTGAGCTTAGATCCGCTACCCACTAACTGGACCTTGGCCCAACGTTGGGGGTCTATAAATACTCTTTCATTCAAGAGGGTCAGATAACATATTCATTATCTCTTCTTTGCTTGCTTGCTCTCTCGCCTATTCTTACTTTGACATCGAAGTTTCTTGCAGGTACCCGTCATCTCCTTCAACCGCCATTGCAGCTGGGCCATGACGAACCTTCTGGTCAGGTACGATATATATATATATATATATATATATATATATATATATATTAAACTTGATGAATAAACCAATGTTTACTCTTGGTCCAAATGTAACATATTTCTCAAATTGATGTGCGCATGAAAATGAGAAAACATCACAATATAAATGTTTTGTTAATAAACTGTATGTATACAATCATAAGGCGGACTAAAGTCTCACGTTCTCTACATGATCATTGAATTTTATTGGTGGCATGCCATTAGTCAAAGGATTAACGATCACTAAATCAGTACTATGATTAATAACTACTATTTTATCTTTAACTCTCTCTATAATGGCTAAATACTTTATGTTGATGTGTTAATTTCGAATTCCACTTTTGTTGTTCTTGGCCATAAAGACAACAACTGAATTATCGCAAACAATCTTCAGAGGTCAAGAGATAAAATCCATGATTATAAGCCCATAAATAAATCTCTTAAGCCATACACCATGAGAAGTAACCTCAAAACAGGAGACAAATCCAACTTCCATAATAGAAGTAGCAACCAAAGTTTGCTTAGTACTTCTCCATGAAATGGCTCAATCGCTCATCATAAAAATGTATCTTGATGGTTATTTGCGAGAATCAACACAACCAACAAAGTCGAAATCTGAATAGCCAATCACATCTAGATTGTCCGTCTGCCTATACATTAGCATGTAATCTTTTGTTCCTTTAAGATATCTCAACACCTTCTTTGCATCTTTGGATCAAAATGAATCAGATTTTGAAAAAATTGTAAGACTTATAAGTCGATTTCAAAGGCGGCGCCACTGTTTCACTAGGGATCCAAAGATGTTTGGTGAAATATGAAGTAGGCCTTATTGAGACGGAGTGGAACTCTTGTATAATGATGCATGAGTGAATATGCAACGCTAGCACTCCAATATCCAAATTAGTAAGATAATGAATAATATAATAAGTTGTGAGTTAGAGAGAGAGAATATCACAAGTCTCATGTGAGATGACTTATATAAGTATGACAATTATGAACATTCTTTACCATTTCAATTTAGAATGCAAGAGACCATATAATTACACCTAGTCTTTTAGTGGAATTGTCAAGACTAATGATTTGACTTCTTTTTTTCTAGTCGCGGGTCCAAAACAATTTGTATAATTTATCCTCTAACCATAGCAAATTAATGTACTTTTATTTAAGAGTATGTTTGGATTAATGAAATAAGATGAAATAAAGTGGAATGAAATTGAATAAAGTTATGTTTGGATTAATGAAATAAGATGAAATAAAGTGGAATGAAATTGAATAAAGTTATGTTGCAGTGTTTCAATTGATTAAAAAAAAGGATGAAATGAAGTAGTATCGAATGGAATGCATTTCATCCTATTCCATATTTTTTTCTACTCTCTAATTTGGAATGAATGACAAAATAAATGTATTCTATCATGACCTACCAAAATAATAAAATGATATTTTTATTCTACTCCGTTTCATTTCACTCTCTTTCATTCCGTTCCGCTCTGCTCCATTCTGCTCTGTTCTTTTTTACATATAAAAAATAGCCTTAAAAATATTTTCATATCATTATAAATTATACAATACCTTTTAAAATTAACAGGTTTTCAAGATATTCATTTTTAATGATATTTGTAGACATTATCAAAATTTTACATAAATTCAAGTAAGTTTGAGCTAATTTTAATTTTTGGGCCTTTGTACCTCAATTTCATTTAGGCCTTGTAACATATGTACATTGTACAGAGCTACAATTCCACAACATAAAAAACAAAACATCCAGTAACATACAAACGCACGCGTACTCTCTCTCTCTCTCTCTCTCTCTCTCTCTCTCGTCAGGCAAGCTCTCTCTAACTTTTTCTCAGTGTTTTTTTTTTTTCCTGTTTCCATTTCGTAAGATTTTTACCTCCGCGATTTTGATGAATTTTTTGCGCTATTTTTCTTAAGCAATTTGAGACACTCTTTTGCTTTGTATCAATTTTTCTTCATCACTTTTCATTCTACTTCACTTATAGATTCATATGTTGAAATGGGTACCTGAGTTTCTCTCTAGTTCGATTGAGTAGGACATAAAGTTTGAATTTTTATACAATTAGCACTTTGTTTGAGAAACCCTCATAAATTTATCCAATTGAATATTGATTTACTGTAAATTGGGGTTTGAAAACGACTGCCACAAAACCGTATCAGAAGATGCCGATACCAATACCGTTATTCACCAAATTGTGAATAATTTACACCACGATGGCTGCAATTAGTGTTGCAACAGTGTACCCACTGAAATCGAGAAAACTTTTACGCGACCGTTAGTTTAAACTAAGATAATCGGGGTTTAAACTAAGATAATCGCTCATGTGATAATATTTATCTATCAATCAATTGATGAGCTTAAGGAATTCTAATAAGGAGTTTTAGGGTTTAAATCTTGGAAACTAACATAATCATTTATTTACTAATATTTTGTTTTCTGTTTTTATAGGTGATTTGAAATGGCTGAACCCTCCAAGGTCATTCATGTTCGAAATGTCGGTCATGAGATATCTGAAGTAAAATCTCTCTCCCCCTCTCTATATATGTTTGTATTTGTTGCTTATGGTTTTTAATATAATAATGTCCAGAGTTGTTTCAAATTTTTGGAGGTCCTGTGTAGGTTAACCACACTTTAACCATGGAGAAACAAATATACTGTTTAATCACGATTTAACCGTGACAATATTTTATGACACATTTTATAGCCATGGTTTAACCGTGACGATTTTTGGGTGCGGTAGTCCGCCTTGAAATGTGTTTTATGTTATATTTACTCGTTTAGGAATGGAAGTATCTATGTTAGATCTTTATTGTAATCTGTTCTACAATACCTATATCTCTGATATTAATTGTTTTAACTAGTTCTCATGTAATGTCGGTAAAACTAAGTTGGATAGTATTGTATTAACTTCAATATCGATTGTTCTTTTTGTTATTAATTGTTATATTTATTAAAAGAAGCTGAAAGATCATGTCAGTAGATTATATTCTGTTGACATAATTCGAGGTTTATAATTTGACACAATTTTGCGAGCTGGTGATTAATTATATCTTGTAATGAATACAAATGATTTTGAATTGTGCGGTATGTGCATGAAATGTTGAAATTCCGTGTCCTTTAAGAGATCTAAGTTTCAAATTTCTTCAATTATTTATATACTGTCTCATCTGGTTGCAGAATGATTTGCTTCAGCTATTTCAACCTTTTGGAGTCATAACAAAGCTCGTGATGCTGCGTGCTAAAAATCAGGTTTTCTTCATGCCTTCAAATGAATCTTTCAGTTTTTCTCTGACTCTTAGAACTCACGGACGGATTGTTATCATTCTTACAGGCTCTTCTCCAAATGCAAGAAATTCCTTCTGCTGTTAGTGCTATACAGTTCTATGAAAATGCTCAACCAAGCATAAGGTATGCAATTGTGTCAACTTGATGATGTTGGACGGCATGTTTTTGGTATTTAGAAAGCACTATTCATTCTCTTCGATGTTAAGAAATTGCTGTTTTAATCTCGTTCTGTTTCATTCAAGGGGGAGAAATGTTTATGTCCAGTATTCCTCTCATCAAGAACTGACGACAGTGGATCAAAATCAAGGACGAGAAGATGAGGTTGGTTTTATTTTGGTTTTTCTTTAATTGAATGATATATACTCCTTATGTTCCCTTTTTTTACTTGTCGTATTTGCATAAAAATTACGTTCCTATTTACTTGTCGTTTTCAAAGTTCAGTGCTCTCTGTCATTGACCGCCATTTGCCACCGACAACACTGATACATGTAAAAAAAAATCCTAAAATGACAAGTAAAAAGGAATGGAAGGGGTACCTTTTTCTTTTGGCATTTGTATTCTTCATTTTTCATGTGATCATTTACTGTATAAATAATTATCTTACTTTCCATATAATGGGCTTATTGTTAAATTTTCTCTTTCTCTTATCATATACTTCTATATTTATTATCCTTTCTCTCTATCTCTTCTCCTTCTCTATGCTGTTTGCTGTCTGCGGTCGGCAACTCTTTGGATGCACAGCCAAATCGAATTCTCTTAGTCACGGTTCATCAAATGCTTTATCCTATAACAGTGGATGTGCTACAACAAGTATTCTCTCCCCATGGATATGTGGAAAAGGTTGTAACATTTCAGAAGTCAGCTGGTCAGATTCTCAGATTTCTTCCTTTCTCTCTCTTTCTTTTCTTATCAAGCGCTTTTGTCATTTTGGTCATGCAATAATATTTTTTTTTTTGAAACATATCAATCTTTTTTCTTTCTGTAAATAATCAGGAGAAATAATAAAACACAGTTTTTTAATGAGTGAAATTATTTTGATGGAAAACATGGGTGAATGGCCAATAATATTATTTTAGTGGATAAAGATTATCGTTATATTGGATTTATGCTTGTGTTTAATCTGTTTCATCTTCTGTTTGAAAAATTGTGTAGGCTTCCAGGCTCTCATTCAGTACGAAACTCGCCAAAGTGCCATCACTGCCAGAACTGCACTTCAGGTTGTTTTAAAGTTGCATAGATTTCATATCACACTCTACTTAGCTTGTTGATTCTGATATTGTTTTTCTGGAATGATGATTGTACCTTTGGATCTTTCTAGGGACGCAATATTTATGACGGTTGCTGTCAGCTGGACATTCAGTTCTCAAAGTAGGTTAAAATTATCTCTTTCTCAGCAACTTCATCCGACCTTCAATTTCATGCTAATTTGTATGAATGAGTTATACCCAATATAAAACCTACTAGGGTATTTTAGAACAAAACCTATCAACTTGGGCCACCCGCCAAATTATTCAAGCACTAAAACAAATATTGTTGGGATCAATGTAGTCAAGATCGGGTGCTGGACCGTAAGATCTTACGTGCTAAGGATGAGTTAGCCCCTATATAAAAACTTCATACTCGGTTTAGATAATTACGCCGTGTTCTCCTTTGCTGGTTCATTTTGTATCTCTCCCAACTTTCTTTTAATCTTTACTTTTACTGAACTAATTTTTTTTTGTTCGACTTTGATTCATGTTAATTGCATTGCAGTCTTGATGAGCTACAAGTGAACTACAATAATGATCGTTCAAGGTGATTCAATAACTTCTGTTTTTATCTTAACGTCATCTATTTTTCAACAGCATATTCATTAGTACTCAGTTTATTATTCTTCATTTCTGCAGGGACTTTACAAACCCAAATCTGCCTACAGAGCAGAAAGGCCGACCGTCACAAGTATGTTCTACGAAATTTTCTTTTATAATCTATTTACGAACAAATTTTCTTGTTGATCATTATGAACTACTTTCTAATTCTAGTTTCATATTTCAATCTAATATGAAATAGTCTGGATATGGCGATGCCGGAATGTATGGTGGGGTTCAAGGTTCTGGACCCAGATCAGGTGCTAAATATTTTTAATTGCTTTCGCTGATTCGCTTTGTTTGGTTATTGAGGTCTGTTTGTAATGTACTAATTTTTTGTCATTTTTATTTTTACAGCTGGATTCTCACAGGTGGGTACTTTTCAAGCTAAGTTAAAGTCACCATATGCGATTATTGATGCTCAGTTTAATATATGAAGAAGTTACTATCGGTTTGCATCGTATAAGAAGGAGCATTAAAAATGTGCAACAGTTTCTCACTTTTCGTTTTCTATTTTAATAATAACTTGATAATAATTTAAACATGCTAAGTACTTGTATTGCCTGAAGCCTCTCTGGCGAGAGTCCGACATTGGGTGAGATATTACCTGAATATGAGTTTATAAGTGGGAGACAGATTACCCCTCACGTTACAAACCGGTTTTGTAGGGTTGAGTTCGGTCCAACTAAAATTTGTAACTCCCCATTTGCAATCAATTGTAGATATGCATTTAATAACTTTTAAGATTTTCATTTACTTTATGATAAATGACATTATAAAGTGAACCCATTACTATAACTTTCTTGTGTATAAATTAACTATATACATGCATGATGCATTTAAAGTGAACGTTTTTGTTTATATGTAGTGCATGCTTTGTTTAGCTTAATTTTAATGTTTTCTACCAAAAGATCTATAAATAAGATTTTAATTACTAGATGATTTAAACACAAAGTTAATCCCTCTATATACTTATCATTGTGTTTTGGATTATAGATGGGCAATGCTGCAGCCGTTGCCGCTGCCTTCGGGGGAGATTTTCCTCCTGGAATAACTGGAACGAATGACAGGTGTACAATTCTCGTCACTAATCTCAATCATGATGTAAGTACAGGCGACTAGAACTTTTCATTTTGGTAGAAAGTTGTCTCTTTTTTAATATTTGCTTTAAATTTGGTTATTTCAGAGAATCGACGAGGATAAACTGTTCAACTTGTTCTCCATTTATGGGAACATTGTCAGAATCAAAATTCTCCGGAATAAACCAGATCATGCACTTGTTCAGATGGGCGATGGTTTCCAAGCCGAATTGGCAGTATATTTTCTGAAGGTTTGTATTATTCATTCAAATATTGGTTTTGATCGTATTTTCTAGTTCTAGATGGTAGAATCAAACATGTGGTTGATACCAGAACCTTTTCAATTTCAAATAATAGGGATCCATGCTATTTGGAAAGCGAATGGAGGTGAACTTCTCAAAGCATCCAAACATCACCCAAGGAGCTGATACACATGAATACATAACCTCAAATCTCAACCGGTTCAACCGAAATGCTGCTAAAAACTATCGCTATTGCTGCTCGCCGACAAGGATCATCCACTTGTCCTCCCTCCCACAAGACATTAATGAAGATGAGATTGCAAGTCTTCTACAGGAGCACGGAATCATTGTCAACTGCAAAGTCTTTGAGATGAACGGGAAAAAGCAGGCTCTTGTTCAATTCGAGAGCGAGGAAGAGGCAACTGAAGCCCTTGTATGCAAGCATGCAACTCCACTTGCTGGCTCCGTGGTTCGCATCTCCTTTTCGCAGTTGCAGAATATATGATGCAACACACTGATAAGAAGGGATTGATTCTGAATTTTGAAAGGATAATTTTTATGGTCTCGTTTTTAATTAACTTATGAAAGCTGTTCTAGACTTTTTTTCTCCATTGCCTTGACTGGTTGGTTCTCTTGTGTTAGATTGCTCTAACATAATGTTGATGAGGTAAGCTTTATGGTTGCAGATGGATGAAGTGTTTGAGGGGTAGAAAAGAGAAAATTAGTACCTTGTTTTAAGTTTTGAGGGATTGAGTTATGGTTTTTATAATATGATTGTTGATGTATATTGTTTGTAATTTGGGCTTAGTTGGCCTTTCTGTTGTAATATCATTTAAACACCAAAATTTTCTTGTCCAACCAACTAAACAGTAAGCTACATTGTTGTAATTTCAATAAACATCAAAATTTTCATGTCCATCTAAACCAGAAGCTACATATTTGAAAACATGTTTTATTGTTATTTAGTCTTTGCACAACCTTGAATGGAAGAATGGAAAATAAAAGCATCAAGTGAAAGAAAAGTTCTATTTGAGGGATGCGTTCATATGATCTTCTATTTCTCTCAAATAGATCTATTTTTTTTCTTTCCTATCATGAGTTTTGTATTTTTCTAAACACCAACAATGTTGTACCTTCAATGACTTTCCATCAAAAATTGTGAAACATTGTGTATGCTTTCTCTTGGGCAGTGTTTTAAAACCCAGCCCGACCCGGCCGGTCGGACCGGTCTGACCGAGAACCGGTGGTCCAGATGGTCCGATTAAGGGATAAGACCGGAATTACATTTAGACCGGATGAAACCGGTGTGAACCGGCCGGTTCACCGGTTAAACCAGTGAACCGGCGGTTTTGACTGAACCGACGGGTTTGACTTTTTTTGTTAATTATTTTTAAAAATATTGTTATAGATCAAATAGATTTAGATGAGGATGAAGATGGAGACATGGATAATGCACAAGATACTATTGTTGATATTGTGAATCAAGAAAAAAGTAACACCGGAGAAGATAAAGTTGGTGGAGAAGACAATGAAGCTGAAGATGAATATGAATATCAAGATTATGACAATTTGACTTCATGGACATAAAAAATTATGGATTGTTGAGTGTGGATTTCTGTGACTTATTATAATACTATAACTTATGAATTATTAAGTTTCTATCACTTATTTGAATTTATAATTTGCTACATTAAGTTTCTATCACTTATTTTGATTGTTATTTATACTTTTGTTTATTCTAAATTATTTGAATTTATAATTTTCTATATTATTATAGTTACAAATTTCATATAATGAATATATTTTTTTATAGAAACCGGTCAAAGTTATGCGGTCGACGTGACCCATGGTCGACCAAGAACTGATGACCCAAGAACTTTACCGAGTCGATCACCGGTCCGGGTTTTAAAACATTGCTCTTGGGGACATCGGAGAGTGACTACATCAGGAGACTATTTGCGTGTCAAAAACATATTATCACGAGAATTGAGCCTATGTTGATCGAGTAATTTTTATGAGAATTTCTTATTCCACTTCATAGGAAAATCGAAAATATATTTTTGATTTACACCCTCATCACTTATAATTCTTTCGTTTTGAGATACACCATTCAAAAGACAAAAAATGAAATCGGAAATACACTTCCAGTACAAATCGGAAATGCACTTCCGGTTTTTGACAAAAGAAAACATGTTCACCCCAATGGTTTTATGCTACTTTTGGTGTTATGGCAACAATTTGATGCTTTATTAGAAATCGAAAATATATTTTCGGTTTGTACCAGAAGTGTATTTCTGATTTTTTGTAAATACAATTTAAAAACGGTGTGCATCATGAGTATATTTTTGATTTTTAGAGATATTTTTGAAATTTCACGTGGTGTCTAAGAGAAGCACATGGTGAATTAAAAAATTCTCTTTTTTATGGACATTTGGCCAGACCAAACAATTATCTCAAGTTTTTGCTATCATATATGAAGTGACAATAGTTGATCTAAACAATAAGTGAGGTTGCACAAGAATCTGAATTCCGGTAACTTTAAAGTTTAAAGTTGCATAATTTTGGGGTGTTCAAAACCAAACCAACCCATTAGAAAACTGTAAATCAAACTAAATCAAAACTGTAAAAAATCGCATTTAGTTCGGATTAGTTTTGGATAATGTTTTAACAAAACTACATGGTTTGGTTTGGTTTGCGGTATATATTTTACAAACCGAACCAAACCGCATTATGTTACAACCTAAATTTTAATTCACATTTAACCCAAACCTAAACCTATTATATGTTAGCCTTATGATTACAAACAATGTTCTCATTCTTACACTTATGGTTTCAGTTTCAATCTTCTTAAATCTCTCCTAGTATTATCTCGCCATATTCACCATTTACATCATGCCTCTTCTTCTCTAATCTCTACTCACTTATTTTATTTCTTTTTCACCTTCTCATTTTTATACAAATATTTTCTCTTTCAATTTTATTTTATCGCACATCTTTATCTTTAATCTCTCATCTCTTATGTTCTTTGTTTTTCATCTTCACTAATCTGTCATTTTTTTTCCATTATAATATTTTTGATATTGTTTTATGCTATTATTTTATGTTTATTATTTCACTTTTGTCTAATCTAATTTTTATATATTAAATGAGAAATTATTGTTCAAATATGATGAGTTTTGTTGTTATTTGGTAGTGTATGAACGATCAAATACCAAATTATGTTGTCATCTATATGTGTATGTATGACTCAACAAAATATTTTGTAAAAAACCGAATCGACCGAACCGAACTAAATTGCATTGATTTAATTTGGTTTGATTTAATTCTTTTCTAAAAGCCAACCGAACCAAACCAAACCGCACACATTTTTCTCTCGCGGTTCGGATGAATTTTTACACCAAAACCGCCCAAACCGCACCGTGCCGTGAACGCCCCTGCCGTAACCCAAGTTTAAGTTATATAACATGATTATTGTGGGAGTTTAATGTATATATTATCTTCTCAACTATCACCTGGTTAGTAAGAGTTTTATCACATTCTTTTACGAGAGATGAACAAAATTCTGCACCTTTGAATCATAGCCTGCAATCTTTTCATCTTCTCCCATCTGTAGTAATTTATATTGTCTTTGTAGTGTCTGAAATCTTTTCATCTTCTCCCATCTATAATAATTCATATTATCTGTCGTTTCACAACTTTCACCTTCTCACCTCCTTTGTAATACAAAACTCAGATTCAATATGAGAAATCCGATTAAAATTCGTTGTATCTACTGCAGATTGAATACAGAACACAACCTTGCAACCTTGCAATCTTTTTTCATGGCATTCTTGTGTCTAATTCTCTGAGCATTAGTTTTATTGTGAGCAAGTTCAAAAATGCCATTAGTATTCTCTGAGCATTAGTTTCACAACTAGTTCTGACAAATCTCTATAATTTTGTGTTCCTCTTTTGCCTCAACTCTTTAAATTTTTGTAATTTATTTTTTGGCTTTTATTTTTAACTGCTAAGTTTTTCAAAAATATTTTTAAACTGTGGTTTTATTTCACAAAATCTTCAAAATCATTATTTTTTTAAACCACACAGTTCATTCTCTCTTGTTTGTGAAGGTTCAAGTCTACCAAAAATATTGTAACCATCTTCAAGATATCCTACGCAAAGTGCGAATATCTGTTGAATGAAGATCAATAATCCTGATTACAAATATTTTGTTGTACGATATTGTGATGAACTCCTATAGTAATTGAATCTATCCATATTGTGCCGGACTTCATAGGCCTTTGTCTATCCTATAACCAATGTTTTAAAATTTAAAATCGGTATAATCGATTTATGCTATCCAAAAGGAAAAAAAAGCAAAAAATGTTATAAGAGAATGTAGGAGTTGTATGACTAACCATACTTTGAAACCAAGAACTCTCATAAAATGGATACGCAAGCATTTCGTTTATGCTATCCATTAACATTCACCAAACGCAACAACAACAACCACTCTATCAAAACACTCTCTTCTCTTTGGAACAAAACCCACTCCCACTCTCTCTTCAACAATCCCCACACTTGCAGGTTCTTTAAACTGAAATCCACCACCAGCAGCAACAACAACAACACCTCCTTCAACGAGGCTGCTTACGAGGCCGAGCGGTTAACCCTCGACGCCAAAGCTCGCCAATCCATGGCGGTTGAGGGGGAGATTTCTTCTCTCCGAGATGATCCCAAAGCTTGGAAATGGATAATCCGCAAGCGGATTTGGGATTTGATGGAAGATAATAATTTTGCACAAAATCCCAGGCCTGTTCATCATAGAATCCCTAACTTTGTTGGTGCTTCTCTTGCTGCTGAGAAGGTATGCTATTGAAACACATTAACCTTGCATAAGCACTTAATATAATCGATTATTTTTTGATGGGGTGTGGAATGAGAATTGACTTTTATTTGGCATGCTGTGTGGGTACTTTTGCAGATGAGGGAACTAGATGTGTTCCGCGATGCACAATGTGTTAAGGTTAATCCAGATTCTCCTCAGAAACAAGTCAGATTTCTCACTCTTTCAGATGGAAAGAAGTTGTTAACTCCTCAACCACGCCTGAGGACAGGTTTTTTCTCTGTAATTGAGTCCAATATGTTAACTTTGGGTACCATCAAAGACGCCTGTACTTCTGTTGGTGTTGCCAAATATGGACGACCAATCGGATTAGATGAAAAGATAAAAGTAGATCTTATTGTTATTGGATCTGTTGCTGTTGACCCGACTACAGGTGCTCGATTAGGAAAAGGAGAGGTACATTTCGAAATATGGTTATGTTCCGATTAATCTCATGTTCATTTCTTTACTTAACCATTCAAGTGCAGGGATTTGCAGAACTTGAATATGGTATGCTGCGGTATATGGGAGCTATTGACGATTCAACGCTAGTCGTAACCTCTGGTAATTTTGGTTTCTGCTCATCATGCGTAAAATTTACAATTTTCATTTATTGATTCATTATAACACAATAAGAACTACTGATACAGTGCATGAGTGCCAATTGGTGGATGATATTCCTGTTGAAAAGTTGTTAATCCATGATGTACCAGTGGATATCATTTGTACTCCAACCAAGGTCATTTTTACAAACACATCCATTCCAAAGCCTCAAGGTTCGTCAAATATTTCTATCTAACTTCCCATTTTCTTTTTGATTATAGTGCCTTTCTTCCCTTTTAGTACCGACACATCTAAAAAAATGGTGGTCAATGTCCGTGTCGCTGTTGGCAACACCGAAACTGATACGACACCGACACTTATAATTACGTTTAATTTATTCTTTTTTTTTTCAAATTATTAAAGATGTTAATTGGAATTTACTTATTTGAGCTTATCTTTTAGCATATACACTTTTGAAAGTGTTTGGCAAAGCTTATAGAAACAATTTATGGCTTTTCAATTTATGAAAACAACTTATATGTAGAAATAACTAATGCATAAACACTATACAACTAAGCGAATACACATTACATGTTAGTTTTTAATCATAAAACTTAAAAATGTTTTGAAAAATGAATCCAAAGGCTCTAACTCAGCTTATTTCTTTTCCATAGGAATATATTGGGACAAATTGTCTCCTGAGAAGCTAGGACAAATTCGTATACTCAGAGAGCTCAAAAGGAGGATTGAACAAGAGACTGGGCAAAAGCTTCCTACAGGTCCATCAGAAAAATTACCTCCTACTGCTCAACGAGGCAGACGGGGTTAATTTTGTCAATATCAATTTTGTCAATTTTATGTATATATATTAAATATGTTTAAGATACGCTTCAAAACGGAAATGTTTAATACGGTTATATGAATACCAATTCTAACTTAATTCAAGCAAGCATTTCACAAGTGGATCTAATATATATAAGTGATGCTAAAGACTATTTTACAGTAACTAAGTACTTGAGCTCTATTGGGAAATAAATTTTCACTAAAGACGAATTGAAGCTCCTAAAGACGAATCATTGGGGTACTATTTTACAATTGTCGATGAGATAATTCAAATTCAATACCTTGAAGTTACAAGGGTAAGCTCTTACCATTGATCTAACTTTTCAAGGGTAGATATTTACATATATTCACCTATTCACTTTTATCACGTATACTCATTTGTATACTTCCATCCCAACTCAGAAGCCCAATTATGCATATGATTCAATTAGAATTATCAAATGTATATAGTTAGTACAGATGAGATTCAAGGTATATATTTCTAATCCCCATCTTTTACTACACTTATTTATGGACTTCGTAGTTGACTTTGACGAGAAACAAAAAGAAGTCTGGATTAGCGCCATTATGTTTAGAGAGACGAGCATCCTCAGTGCATTCAAAATCCTTAGAGCAACGAGCATCTGCTGGAAATTTAAGATCCTTACTTATCATATTGATAAGCCATATTAGCTTAATAAACTCAACCTACATTGTAAATTGACAAGACCCGAATATAGCTCGAGAAGAACTTGAAAGCAGATCTCCTACACATTGACCAAATCAAAGGGAGAAGGAAACCCCACAAATCAAACAGACCCAACAAATGACTACAAAAGAAGGCATATTGGATGACTCAATCCCTATCACCGCTGGAAGAACTGATGTACACAACAGAGAAGAAATTAGTCTCCACAAAAGGCTAAGACTAACGTTGGAATGATCGAAAGAAAGTTAGGAACCAACGTCGTTTCTAAATTGAAATACACAAAATATCTATCTAATACCATACTAATAAAGGGAACCTCCCGAGAAGTGGATGATGTGTGTCAACTATACTAACCTCGATCTAGCTTTCCCGAAGGACTCTTGTCTACTACCTAGCTTAGAAAGATTGGTAAATAACCCGACCATATACAAACTATTATGATTCATGCATGCCTAATTAAGGTACAACTAGATACTCATGTTCAGACTTTATAAGAAGGAAATGACATTCATGATTAGACAAGTCAACTACTGATACAATGTGATACCCTTTGGAGTGGAGAACACATATGCGACAAACCAAAAAATGATATATAAAGCATGTATAGAGGAGATAGGTAAAACACTAAGACATACCATAACTCATATCATTTCAAAGATAAAAATGATCGCTAGATGGATGAACGTGGACTTCCTAGGGTCGATTGCCCGAGAAACATGTACCAATGCTCTATGAAATCAATCACATATAAGATAAGTATCTCTCAAGGTTCTTCAAAATTTTAATAAATAGATCTTTTTCGTAAATTAAATATGGTACGTTGATAAGTGCCCAAATGTAGTTATTTTGTATATATGTTTTGTGACACTTATCCGTTCTTGTTTGTTAATATCGGTTGAATAATCTCACTTTTTGTTGTAAATACGTTTTATTGCATTTTGTGTATATATTGTACCAATTTATTAGTTCTGTGTATATTTTGTAGGTATTTGTTGCATTATTGGAGCAAGAGGAATAAAAGCTCCAAGATGCATTATTGATCAATAATGGAATAAGACAAAAAGAGAAGTCATTCCAAGTTGTGCAGAGAAAGCAACAAAAGTTTCTTTTCTGGTGTCCACCGTCGGGTGGTGTGGAGGCGATGGCATGATTAAGTCACGGCGCGGGAGCGTGCAACTTTTTCAAAATCCAGTAACTCCTGACTTTGGCTCGCCAGCAGCTCGTTGGGCGAGGAAGAGAAGCAATGCCGGACGGTGATTTTGGTCGCCGGGCGGTGTTGAGATATTTTGTCCAGATGCTTACGTAGAGCATCGTGAGCCAAGTAATAAGAGTCCAACCTCGGAAAGTGCAATTGGAGCGCCGGGTGGTGGCTGCGAGACAGATTTTGTATATAGTTTCATTTCATTTTTGTGTTTTATGGTTTTTGGGTTGATTTTTGCTCGCAAATTCCATCACCTTTATAGTTTTTGATAGATTAGCTTAGAAAACAACACTAGGGTTTTGCATACAGATGATTGGAGGTGGATTGCTCTTCGATAGGCGTTGACAAACCGAGATAAATGAGTGGTTTATCTATTCTTTTCTCTATGTATTTCTCTATTGTTGGTTATGCTTGTATATTTACCTTGAACACATGTATATTTGTCGCCCTTGGCGTTGTATAAAGTTTGCTTTACGAATTTGTGTTGGTAATTGTCTTAGGTTTTTATTCTATGTTAGTCATTTGAGCTTTACTAGACATAGATTGCTTAGATTCTTACCTAGAATGATTATCTGTTAGTTTCTGAATGCTAGAAATGAGTTTAGAGCTGACATTTATTTAGAGTATCTAAACTTAATGCCTTTGTGTTGGTTGTTTCGAGCTAGAGATAGTCATTATGAGTGGCGCGGTTGACTTTTGTGTTGTTGAGGTATGCCAAACATGGATACCGAGGTGATACAGTCGAATTCTCAATTTGGGTCAGAAATAGCTTAGATTTGTGAGAGGTATATGATGACACGGACGTACATCGTGAAGTAAGATCCTTTATACTTTTTGTCTTTTATTTTCAACTCATTTAATCCCAAACTCATTAACGATATAATTGTCGAACGACGAATCAATAACCAATCTCTATGGACACGATACGATATAACCTAATCGGTATATATCACCCGGTAAAAATAAACACCTTACTCTTTTCTTGCCACTAAATAGCGCAGCAACATACGTGCGAGCACTATTATAATCCTTAGTAATATAACATATATGTGTTTACGATCATGCTTGAAGTGCAACTGGTGCATATGCTATAAAGAACTAACCATTCCAAGAGCGTATGTGGTGGATCACTGAAAATCATCTACCCCGAACTAGGACAAAACCTAGAGGCAAGGGCGCGAATGCCATCTTTGGTCACTGACAGCTCTCTGTGACACTGAAGGCTTGCAGCAACTCTCCTCAGCCGGTACAGGTAATGATTATGCATGGTTATTACTCTAACTTGCATCAACCATGACCACAAAATTTAGAGAATATGACCAGAGGGGCATGCAACAACAAGCTTCAAGGATCCGACCAACTCTTGCTCAAGGAGGACATAAAGAGGATATTACTAATGGTGCAAGTCCCTAATTATTGAAACAATCAAATTCAATCACCGCAAGTGCAAGAACAACAATTTGGTTCTAAGATGAGAAACTAAGTTGAGAACAAACCCAATAAAAAGCGTGAAGACCATGAATAATATTAAAATAATTACATCATGGATAATGAAACCTCAAACGAAAACATCATACAGGTAGCAAAGAAACATAAAAGCACAATAACTTGTTCACATTACAATTGAATAAAAAAGAAATCATGTCTCTCCATCTTGAGATGCTACATGAACATCCTATACCAAGGTCACATCTCGAACAACTTTGAACAGGTCAAGTTACAAGCAGGTGTAGTGGCAAAAAATTTGAGACTAAGTTATTGAATTGACTCAACTCATAATCAGTGAAAGTCGCCACTACACTTTATTGTTTCCAAAGGAAAATGTGAAAAAACAAACAAAACCCAAAATAAAATAGAGATCAAGGTACGAGGATTAGTTATGCAAAGCGAAGGTTTTAAGCACCCTAAATATCTACGATAATCTGCAGGAACCTCTTTGAAAAACTGTGTATGACTATAAAAAAAGTATGTGAAAAATATATGGTAGAGATGAGAAAAGAAGTATTTTTTTACAATTTTCGCATTGATAGAAATTCCAATGAGTTCTAGGACTACATAACAATAATGTGCAATGTCGAAATGAAACCCTATGTAGTTCGGGTAAAAAAGACTAAAATTTGTGTGTTGATTGATTTTAAATGAAGAGATAAGTCGTCATTTTTAAAGGAGAAGACTCGTCTAAACACCCACAAGGTATGATAAAGAATAAAGGACTACACACCAACATGAGAGAGGGTTTGAGAATGCCTATAGTACTCAAGTGGAGAAGTCGAGAACCATGGAGATAGAGGAAGAACATCTCAATTATGAATGAATCATGTCTAATCACAAAACTTTTTAAAGTAAAAAGTGCGCGAGGGCACAAAAAAGGTTTGAATAAGGTTACATGATTTTTAGTCTTTTAAGAAAAATGTCAACGTTTTATTAAATTTGTCAATGATGTTTATTAAGAAAAAGATTTTTGAAAATGCATGGACCTAAGTCCAAGTTTATTGCGAAAGCGGTTCAATTTAGAAAACAAGAAGCTTTTTGAAAAGAGGGAGAAGATTTTGAAATTAAAGAAAATGGGAGGAGATGAAGAGGCTATCCTATGTACAGGAAAAGTAAAAGGTAAAAGTAAAAGAATGATCTAACCGAATAACAAACCAGTACTTCACATCAAGAAGCCAATACAATGTTCCCATCCCTTGGATTAAACACCAAGCCAACAAAGTAACCGAACAAAAATACCAAGCCTCAGATACACTAATGCCTTAGATGAAATCAAGTCTTCACAAAAATTGGACAGAGTAATGATTGCATTTAGAGGAATTCCCGCTCATAAACGAGCATAAATAGAACAACCTGCACACAAATAAAATAACAACCCAATACCTTGGAGTAAACCCCAAGGACTTCAGAAAAAATAACAACAGAGTCACAGAATCTCCGAGTCAAGGTCAAGGTCCTAATACTAAGTTCAAGATTCAATCTCCAAGCATAGGAATAGTAGCCAAGTCCAAGAGAAAAGATTAAAAAAATTTAGTGTTCAAGTTGGATTATTAAGTATTTTCAAAAATAAAAAGAAAGCTCAAGTGAGCAAATTCAAAATGACATAAAAATAAATGCTCAAATGAGCAAAGAAAAAATGATATGAAATGAAAATGCTAAAATAAAGTGCATAAAGTAAAGAGCATAAAAATAAAGACATAAAAATAAAGGCATAAAAATAAATGCATAAAATAAAAGTCAATTATTAATGAGTTAGTAAGTCAATTGTTAGAAGTTACAGGTTTTACATGAAGGATCCATAATGATTTAAACGTTGAGCCTAAGTCAAAAGTCATGAGAAATCATCAAAAGGTTGATAGAATTAAAACCTCTACACGATGAATCGACAGTTTTATTGGCCATAGCTAAAAATTAATCATCCTTGGGCTTGCAAGTCTAAGGATTGTGCCACGAAAAATCAATCACATAAAGAAAGAAAAGGAAATCATATGGTTCGCGATGATTTGAGCCTTGAGTCTAGGTTGAAGATTATGAGAATTCATCAGAAGATTGATAGAATCAAAACCTCTACACGATGACAATTTTATCGGCCGTAGCTTAACACGTAATCATACTTGGACAATTTCAAGCATAAAAGCTTGGGCCACGAAGAACCATTTCTAATTTAAGGGACAAAATATAGAGCTATGTTAAGCAATCGCCAAGTAACTTATATAAAAGTCACCCTACAATGAGGCCGGTCAATAGCGATCTATGTATCGTACATGATAGAGAAATGATATGTAGATTATCCTTCGAAAACATGTAGCACAAGTCAAAATCAAGAATGAGATAAGATGAAGAGGGAAGGGAATGATAGATCAACTTAGATCACCTTCTCAAAATTATTTCATCTTTAAGTTCAACCACTCATCTTGGTTGATTAAAGCACTAAATATATCACTAACTCAAAGCACTAAGAATGAATTAAATAATTCACTCTTTCGTAGATTTGAATTAATGAAAATTTATCCAACTTCATCGACGCCCAAAGCCCATTGAATTTAAATATAAATTTGACATTTAAGATTGCGATCCAAGGCAAACATCAAAAGTATTGAGTAGAAAAAGAGAAATCACCAAAACAGGCAAAAAATCAAGCGAAAAAACCATTTTGACTTTAGTACAAGTCGATTGCACTCTGGTGCAAATCGATTTGCACTGCGTTTTTTTCAAAAATTACGCAGAAAATAAGCTATGCAATCGATTGCACTAGCAGATGCAATCGATTGTTCACTGTTAAAAACAGAAAAACAACATTTCAAAAGGCAAAATCCTTGTTCAAACTTTTCACTAAACATCTTATGATCTTGGATTCAATTGAACACGAAAATTTCAATAAATTTTGAAAAATTAACACCAATGAAACTAAAAAACATTGCTCAATGAATCAAATCACAAGAATTATCAAGAGATCACATTGTAGAAGATGAAGATCTCACTTTCCACTTGTAGATCTTGAAACTTGACCACAAAAACACTTCACAAATTACTTCGATTCAACTCTAAAAATTAGCACCACAAGCTTTAATCTAGAGAATTGATGAAGAAAAAGTGTTTAAATGGAGGTTTAGCTCAAAGATTAGTAAATTCCAATGAAGAATTTACTAACTTTTATGAAGAAGAGCTTTGAGTGAATTTGGAGAATGAGGAGAGTAGAGAGAATTTTTAGCAAGGTGAGTTTGACTATCAAAAACTTGAGATTTGAATGAATGAGGCCTTTATTGATAGGATTTAGGCTTAGAAATTAGTGGTGGTTTGGTATTTGGTTTGGAAATGAAATTAGGCTTGGAAATTTAATTTGGAGTCAAATTTGAATCAAGTGGTGTTAATGTCATCAAATGAAGGTGTATGATGGAGTTTAATTATGATGAGGTAGTGAAATTTTGGTGATAAAAAAATATATTCAAAAACAAAAAGAAAATTGGAGGCAAAAATCACAATTTAAAAATTGCCTTATTTTTTAGAATTTCGTGTATGCAAATCGATTTGCATACTTGTGCAAATCAATTTGGACATAAAAAAATTGAAAAAATTTCAGTACAACAACACTAGGAAACTTTGCTTGTCAGATGCTTTGGCTTGATTCCTGCAAAGCACAAAATATACAAAACAAAATCAAATATTTTTGGTATTTTGATTAGAGGTTAGTAAAAGAAATAAATGCAAATCTTACACATACACAATCCACAATCCATGTGCTTGGCGATCCCTCAAGGACAAACTTAAAGATAGAAAAACGAGTAACAGAGATAGCCAACCTAAACGTGTGAAATTGATGTATTGTGGTGATATGAGATGATGGAAAATCCTAGGGGGAAAATTGGGGTATAACAGCGGTGAGTAGAGATATCCGAACAAAGTGCTCCCACTTGGTTAACCTCTTGATCGAATGCATCGTATAACCTCTTAAGATTTTGTTGGAGAGACTCATCAACCTCTTTCCTTAGTCCAACCACCTGTCCCTCATAGGCCTCACGATCCTTAGCCCGTGATTCCTTCTCCCATTGAAGGGATCCCACAACCTCGTCATCATAAAACTTTATCTCTACCACAATAATGGTAGATTTCTTTAGACACTTTTCTCCATCTCCAAAGAGGGTTCAAGCCCAAGAATCCTGGAAACTAAAGAGGAAGGAGATCCATGAAATGTTTCCTCCTCTTGAACAGACTCAACACTACTAGCCTTATCTCGTAGGGATGACACCACATGCTAAAGCGTAAAACTCTCTTGTTTAGCCTCTTCACATTTACCATTCCAAGTACCCTCTATTTAGAAGGATTACCCATGGCTAAAATATCACTCTAACCACAAGTATCTAGGGATAATAAAGAAGTAATCCAATAAGTGAATAAGGTGGATTTTGAGAAAAATTCATTTATGGTAGGCTAGTGAGATATCTCACAATGCATTTTACTGCATTGAGATATGATTAATCGTGGTTTTTCTTGAAAATGAGTACAACATCCCACATAAACATGATATTAGGATGAGACGCAGAAAGGTAAAGAGGGGAGTCGATCATACCTCCATACTTACTTCCTTCAACTAGATTTTCTTCCTCGTATTTGTCCATTCCTGTAATTATGTTCTTAAGGGGACGAACATTGGACCATAATCTTAGGAAAATATATACTATCAAGTGATGATAAATTAACTTATACAAGATGATAAAGCTTAAAGGAAATAAAGAACGCAATAATTATCAACACGGTTTAGTGAAAACCACACCTACATTTGGGGGGCATCCAACCCAAAAAAGGAAACCCACTCTTCTATATACTTAATACAAAGTGTATTAGATGAACATGCCACTTGTTAAAACACCTATTCTTAATTTAATAATTTCTTTCTATTTAGGGCTCTCAATAAAACTATTTCACTCTCAATAGTCAGAAGACCAAATGAGCTTACTCTAAACTCTCCCAGTTCAATGTCACTTTTCTAATACTACGTGTGAAACTTTGTTATAGGCTCTCCCTAACTATGAGAACCATCTCACTTTAACTTAAACATTCTCCCAAATATTTGGACAATAAGAATATGATTGATAAGATGAAATAGTCTTAAACTCCCACTAACAACTTTGTTCTCAAGCTTATTAAATTAATATATAGGAATAAAGTATTAAAGCACAACTAACAAACCAATGTCTAAGCCTTTAGATATGAAACTTTGGCACTTATAAAGGTGTACAAATAAAAACTCAAACAAAGACTCAAAAGATAAACCCTAACACATGAAATCTTCAATACTTACATCCTCTCAAACGTTAGGTTTGAGTCTCCTTAAATAGTAATTCTTCTTCTGGGATTTTTCCAATGGGCATAAGCAACTTTGATCCCGTACATAAATATAGGATATTATATTTTTATTTGTTTCTCAACAACCTCGAAAAATATTTGATTTGTTTCAAATTTAAATCTCTATTTAAATTTATTTTGATAATATCCAATCTAATCAAATATAGCAACAAATATAGCAACAAATACGATTGAAACCCAACCGAAAATTAAGTTCAGAATAACATCCATCATGACTTGCTATCAAAGGCCAGATGTTGTACAAATGCTGGAAAATTCGGTTTGACATCTATCCTTTTCATATAATTCTAAATCTTCGAACAAATCAATTATAATGTCTACTTGATATAACTCTTAATTCCAACTTCTCAAGCAAATGATTCAGGATATATCTCTTGCTATAACTGAACCGCACTTCTAAATATTAAATTGAAGATATTATCATTAAGTGCAAATACATATCTTGTAATTAAAATAAATCACATTAAATCTCTTCATGGAATGTTTGTTTAATTAAATCTTCAACACAATCTTCGATAAAACAATCAAATATATCTTCAGAGCATATTCAATTAAATAATTTCTTCAATGCAAATCCAAGCAAATCTTGTCAACTCCATATCATTTTAATTAATCTATATCTAATTGAAATTCGGACACACATAATATCAGATGTCCATACAGATGTCTTAACAACACACAATATCACAACAGATCTTACAACAAACATAATTGCTAAGAATAGAAGGATTATGGATAGGGAAGACAATGGGCAGGATTTGGGAAGCGTACTATAGTACCTGTCCCCATACCCGTGATATGAAAAACATCCCCGTACCCGAGCCCAAACCCGCGTGGGCACCAATGTTTATACCCGTATCCTATGAGTATCTTAATACCCATACCCGTACCCCTTTACCCGTGTTTGTAGTAAAATAAATCAATTAATTACAAAATATCCTATAACTTTAATTTTTAATAATATTAAAAAAATTATGAGATGTTATTATTGATTTAGGAAATAAAATAACCACTTTTTATTAAAATTGTGTAATAGTTCAATAACGATATATATATTTTTTTAAATTGATAAATGCGCATTTTGATATAATAATACAAATGACATTATATAAATATATAGTGTGGGTATGGGGCGGGCTGGATAGTAAGGTACTCGTGCCCGCACCTATACCCGCTTATTTTAATGAGTATTTACCCGTACCCTTACACATATTGTGGGTGTTTACCCTACATGCTGTGGGCATTTTTTGCGGGTACCCATAAGGTATGGGTCAAATTTTCATCCCTAATTGCGGAGGAAGATAAATAACATAAACTTAAAGAACACAACCAATTGTTAATCCAGTTCGGTGCAATTTACCTACTTCGGGGGCTATCAATCCAGGAAGCAAATCAACTATTAGTAGTATTAATTCTAAGCCTAAACCATTCTAGTTTACAACTTATCTCTTAATCTATACCCAATGCAACTTATACCTAGACACCTTAGAGATATGGGAAATCTCCTTGTCACTCCCAATCCCAGTGACAGTCTATAATCAACCTAAAATCATAATGAATCAAAATTAAATCTAAATCTGAAGTTTACTCTTCAAGCACAATACTCAAACTATTGCTTAAAATCTTAGAGTGACAACAATAACTTGACAAACTGTCAAGAGCAATAAGTCAACTCAAATGCATCAAGAGATGCATGAGAAGATACAAAATACAAACAAAACCCCCTTTAAGAATCCTCAAAACCTAAGACTAAGAAATCGAGGTAGTTTCTTTAAATACTCTTCAACAATCCCGGGGCCTTGAATCTTCGCCCACATATTTCTTGTTGCATACGCTGAGAGCTGCAGTAGTCTATGCAGAAATATCTCCATGAATCTTGGAACAAATCTTCAAGTATCCTAAATTAGCTCAACAACCAAATTTAGAAACTTTAATGCTGATGGAGATTTGATTTGCTTGTTCCAGATTGCATCTACTTGGCCTGCGAAAACAACTGATATACTAGACCAGGAATTAAAACAGCAACACCTGCTGTATCAGATATGATGATATCTACTTCGATATCTGGCTGAAAAACTCATAACAACTGAAACTGCTATGATAGTTGATGTAGATGTTAAAACATCTTTCTCAACATAATTAGATCCATGTTTTAACAAAATTTAGCCAATTATAAAATCATGGAACTGACAATCTTCTCCTTTGGTAAATTTGGCTAAAACAACCAAAAACCAAATACAATGGAGAGAGGAATAAAACCACAAAACAAACTACAAAAATAATATATCAAAGTTATAACAGCTACACAATCAGAGGCACACTACTCCCCCTATCAGAAATAATAAGTTCTCCCCGTCAAAGAAAAACCCACATCAAAAGAGAGATCCAAAAGGATTTTCAAACACTGGACGAGATGTTGGAACATCTGTTAAGACATCCTCATCCTGCACACTTGACTACATCACTAGTAGCAACATAAGCGCACACATACACCAAGGCAACAACATTAAACATCATGCCCCCCTAAATACTTATATTCATGAAGAAACCATACCACACACAACACTTTACTCCCCCTTTTAACCAAAATATTGAGAAAAAAAAGAAATAGAATAAATGCACACATGAAAACACAAATAACAACACAAGTAGAAACAAACACTAACATCAAACTACAAATAGAAGCATGTTTCACAAAAGCAACCACACAAGTTCAAGAATTACATCAAAATGGTACATATTACAAAAAAAGGGGTCATAATCCCTTAAAAAAAACTATTGACAAAGCATAAAACCCACCCTACGGCGCGCGAAAACTTTGGAGATAAAATATGCAAAGGAATAGCAATATCCTGATAGATAATTTTCAACTATTATGTCTTGGTCTTGTTGAATATCAACACAAGAGAAGGGGTTGAATCAACATCAAACGGTTATGGTTTGTAGGACTGCTCTTGAACACTTCTTTTGTAACCATACTTTTACAAAGTAAGAAATTATCCTAATTCCAAATTTTGAATTGGGGGAGATGTAGCCATAACGAGGACGATTTGTGAACTTCCTAAACAAATCCTTGTGTCGCTCTCTATTATCTCTTTACTCGCTTTTATTTACAATATGTAATTTGTCGAATATCATTCTTTAATCGATTGACTCGTAAGAATTTTTCTACAATTATTTTGTTTAAAGTGGTGTGTTGATTAGCCTATAATCACTTTGATTATAAGTGATTTTTATATCAACACAATTCAAAGAAAAAATTATAAAAAATCGAACGCGCACCAAGTGTTTGACAAATTGCAATGTTCTATTCTTACTCTCATTTATAGTCTATATGTAATTTGTTGAATGTGTTGTTAAATCGATCAATTCATATAGAATTTATCTTTAGTTGTTAAAGTTTAAATTGATTTGTTGATTAGATTATAATCACTTTGATTGTAAGTTCTTTTTCATATCAACAAGCTCAAAGAAAAATCAAAAAAATTAATTGCGCGTTACATGTTCAATAAATTGACAAGTTATGTTTTTAATATGATTTCATTAGAAATAGGAAACCGTTGTGTTGGATATAAAACGCTTAATTGAAATATTATTATGTTGATTGATTTTATCATTATGTTAATTCTATATGGCTCGTACATATCCGAGTTTCCAATAACTAAGTTCAATTAGACTACTATATTTGATCTAGACCAAAAACTTTCCGCTAAACATTATTTTTCAAATAAATTTTAAATAACTATTTTAAAAGGTAGCTTTCATTTAGGTATCTATTCACCCTCTAAATATGTTTTTGAAGCATAACAACTATCATTAATCAACACTCTGAAAGAACTAGAGAACACAATTCCCTTCATCTAAGAAATCCACTTCTTACCAAAACTCATTCTATCAAAACATATATAAGGAAACCCCAAGAAACACATTGATACACCTTTTCAATGTCCACCTTCATAATCAAACATTTATTCTTATTCCTCTTTGCAAAGTTGATCACCTCATTCAAAACCAAAAACCCATCCAACATCTGCCTCCTGAAGCAACTCGATTTTCAAAAAATCATTTAAATGAATTTTCAAAACAATGAAATCGCCACCTAATTTTATTTGTTCTAGAAAGAACGGGGAAATATAGATAAAACCCACAACAATCAGATAAGGTCGCAAGACCAAAAAGCATAGATTCGGGAGTCGGTTACGCAAGAGGAAGGTATTAGCACCTCTTACGTCCATCGTACTCGATGGGACCCATTTAGTTCAAAATGTGTTTGTGTGTGTATTCGCTAATTTCTAAATTATGAATTTAAGAAAGAAGAAAACGGGATTTGTTTGTTATTATTTTGAGTTTGACACGGTTTAAAAACCACGTGCCTACGTATTCCCTCGTGCAATGGGAAAGTCAAAACTCCGTAGTTCTTGTTGAAAATGTCTTGGATTGGTTGTGTTGATTTTAGTTGAAAATGTTTTTGATTTTGATAATCGCATATGAGCGAAAAAGATTTGAATGAGTTGAATTGATTTTAATTGTAGATGACAAGTATCAAAACGTCGGGATATCCTCTAACGATTCGATACTCGAGATTGGTGATTGAGGTCAACCGATCTTCTCTCATCCAAAATCTTTATTATGAAAGGAGTGAGGTGAAACAAAGTTCACTTTTTATTAAGTGTTATGGAATAAAGTATTCGAGTCATTGGGTTACCCTCTAATGGCCCAAATACTTTACATTTTTTAATTAAATCGCAATAACCTCTAACAATTTAATTAAGTACCATAACACTATATTTTTTGTTTTTGTAGAAAATTGATTTTGAAAACAAATTCAATTAATTAATTTAATTCGAAAGTGTTTTAAATGTTCAAGTGTATGGAATAAAGTATTCGAGTCATTGAGTTACCCTCTAATGGCCCAAATACTTTACATTTTAATTAAATTGTTGGGCGAACCTCTAACAATTTAATTAAGTACCATAACACTATGTTGAAAATTGCGCGCTGGACGAGAGAAATGATATTTCGGGTTATGGTTAACCAAGTATATGGACTTGATTAACCATGAGACCCGTGCATGGTGATTGGTATATGGACCAATTATTTTCGGTTATGATTAATCAAGGCAACGAGGGCCTTAATTAACCTCGTGAGGATGGCCATGCCCATCCCCAACCATGAGACCCTCGAGAATTTGGTGTGGGTAACCAAAAATAAGAGAGAGAGCGGAGGCGTTGTTGTTTTATATTAATGTGAGGTGGAGTGTTCAATCGCGTAATAAACATGCAAGCGGATAATGTAATAGCGGATAATAAAAGAAAATAAATTAACACACAATACAAATCGGAATTTAAATAATTATTAGTATAGATATTCTTTTACTTGATGAAAAATCAATTAACAATTTAATTGGTAATTCAACAAATAAAAAACTACCATATGCCAAATATTATTTAATACATCATTATATATATAAACTTGCATAAAAAATTGAATTTAAAGAGAAAAGTTTAGGAATGGGCCTGTTTGAAGCTTTAAGCTGGAGGGTGTGAGTAGCAATCTGAGCCCAAGCCCAAAAATACTGCTGGATCTTGTATGAGATGCTCCATGGAAACAGAGTGTGGTCTACCATTCTGGATCGTCGGATCTGGACCTTGGCAGATCTGATGGCTTATGGCAGAAGGGTGCAGATTTGATACCATGGACATGCCTACACCAGATTTCGAATAGGGTCACACAGGTGGTGACAAGTGTCACCACCTAAACAACACATCCTAAAACTAAATGTCCTATTAAACTATATTAATCATATTTTACTAGTTAATTAAAGTAATAACCATAGAAACATATATATATATGAAAAGAGTACTTAAGTTAATGCTTTTTTTATCATTCTATTAATTATCTAAATGAACAACAAAAATTGATTATGTTTAATACTGAAATTATATATTTTTTAAAAGAAGAAAATAAGTAAAACTAGCAGAATAATACTAATCCTAAATATTTTCTAATAAATTAACAAAATGAATAAATAAAAAAACAAAACAAAGAGTAATCAGAAAACTATGTTTTTCACGACCCCTCACGAAAACACCTCTCATCTCTCTTGAACTCTCTCGAACTATCCGTTTTCTCCCATCTTTGACGCTGCTCTCTCGCCGCTCCGACTCCACTGTGGACGTCTGTCCCTCTCCCGATCGTGACAGAAATCTGTCTCTCTCGATCTGTCACTCTCTCTCTCTCGAAACCTCGCCGCTATTTCGATCGTCTCTCTCCGCGATCCTCACTGGTTGTCTCTCGACCTCTCATCGTCGTTCTCACGCGATCTCTCTTTCTCTCACTCGATATGTTCCATTAATCATATTGGCGTTCTAAAGAAAAAACGTTTGACTGCTGTGTTTGCAGGTTAGGAAAGGAAAGGGGGTGAAACCCTAACTCCGATCTAAGCCAAAACGGTGATGCTATGAGGAACCAGATGCTGGAAATAAGGAAAGGAAGAACAGAAGACGGTGGACGGCGGCCTGTGACCGCAACCCCGGTGAGATCTTCTCTGTTTTACCTTGAGTTTGGTCTCTGTTGCCTCGTTTTTGGCCTTTCTGAAGGGTCTTCTTTTTGGAAAATGATGATGGATCTGTAGATAGGTATTGTTCTGTGTTTGGTTTTGATGAATGTGTTCTGGGTTTTGGCTTGTTAGTATGCTGTTAGGGTTCTGATTGGGGAATTTCGGCTAGGGTTTGGTTGGGTTTGAACAGTTGCTCCCTCCTTGGTTCTTGTGCTTTTAATGTTTATATAGTGTCAGTTAGGGTTTTGCAGGGTTCTGTTGTTCTGATTTTTTTGAAAAACAAACCTTACCAATGTTTGATGGGCTTGCATCGATTTGTATTGGGCTGATATGTTTTGATTTTTTCTGGCTGTTCTGTGTTGCATTTCTGATATGTTAGGCTGCTGGTGTATTGATGTCTTGGTTGTGTAATGCTGTTTTTAGTAAAACTTGCCCGAAAAGGTGTATACCCTTGCTGCCCTGTATAAAATTCTTGTACTGTCATGCCCAAACTGCTTTTCCTCATCTTCTTTCCACACCTCCTATTGTGAACTTGTGGATTTGCAATAGTGAGCTTTACGGCCGATGATTCGCTATGAGGCCTCGGTTTTGATCGAAACCACCACACAACCTGATTCCGGAAAGAAAATCCTAATGATGAGATAGAATGATGTAAAACTGCCTTTTGTTAATGCTGTCCAATTATGCTAACTATGTTCTTGTTTTGTTTCATGAACACGAGCCATGGCACAAACTTGGAAAAGGTGAAGGAAAGTTTGGAGCAAGAAGACTTGGAAGCCAAAGAAACAACAAAATTCTCAATGGACAAAAGGATTTAGGCATATAACATTTGTAATATTTTTGTATGTTTGCATTTATAAACAAAACTTGTACTAGTAACCTTGGAATTCTTGTGTTAGAAGTTCGGAAATTTGTAACATCACATCATTTGAATTGCTTTGTGGATTCCAATGATTTTGTAATGAAACACATCACTTGTTAATATTGAATAACAAAATGTATCTTGAACGCGACATAAGACCTTGATCATTCAACAATTGCCTTGTAGTATTGTAGAACTTATATCTTGTAATCCAAGAAACTTCCCTTGTAACTTGAATTTGAGAATTAACCATGAATGGATATTACACATGAAAATTGTAATAATGTTTGAAACTTTAAGCATAGGAGTTGTAATAATCTTGAACGATTTGAATGAAATCGGAAGCGATTGAAAGAATAAGGTTGGAAATATGAATTAATCATGAATGGAAATTTCCAACTTTATTTCAACTTACTCTTTTCTCATGAACACACCACTTCTTGCACAAGTTAAAACTTGATGTATTAGGTAAACAACAATGAATCCAAATTTGAATCACTCTTAAATTCCTACTTGAACCTCCAAATTAGAATCAACAATATCAAATGAATGAAGGAAGCAAGAATGTCCTTGAATTAATAGAAATAAAATCTAACGTGCTCTTGATCATATAATAAACCCAGTGGTGATCATGCTCAAAATCTCAATCCAAATGATGAGGAGAAATTTGCAAGAACCTGATTAAAAACCCTTATCTCATAGCTCATTTCAACCTAATCTCAAATTCTTATCAACTTGTTACTCAAGCAACAGAAACATAACCAAATAAAAGATAACCACCCAATTTGACTACCATAATAAATTCATACATCATAACCTGCGCTATGGCCTCAACAATCCATGAAATACCAATACCTTAAATCCTCCGAAGACGGAATAAGCCTTGAAATATGGAGATAATAGTGACCATAAGAATTTGAGTCCAATGAATTTCTACTGATAACTGAAAGTGTACTAAGATAAAACTCATGATAATGCTTCAGATATCATGCCAAGAAAGACGTCACACATTTAATAATCGACAATGAATGCCTTGAATCTCGTGGGCGATGAACACGACCGGGAAAGATCTCAACATGTGGCAACTTGACATTCGTAAATCTTGTACACAAGTTCTCTGGATGAATATTCACATACATCAATTATTGCCAAGAACGAACAAAGTTGACGAGCAAACCGAATGCACTAGAATTTGAATTGTTGATCAATAATCGGATAATCATAATCCACCCTTTTACATCTTGAACAATGAACTCGAGACAACAGCAGAACCCAAACTTGTGATGAATTGATCTCCTGAATCAGGAGGTAATGATATTCAAAATAACTGCTTCGTAGCTCCTCGAGAATAGACCATTCAATTCAACAATCGAACACCAAGCCCCGAAAACCGGTAGATATGAACGGATAAGATTTAATAATTAAACCTCGTCGTTTCCCAATATCCCAGATTGGTTGAAAGCACCACGCCTTTTCTGCTCAACAGAGAAATCTTTGGGAATCAACTCCAACCCGTAACCATAGAACCAGTGGTATGAATGCATGTGAGTGTTATGATAAATGCAAAGCCTAAACCAGATAAGATCGAGACAGGAGGGCAAATTTTGGAGTGCAACAGCTGCCCCTATTTAATCGTCTTAAACCTGAAAGTGAAATTGGCGCTAGCCTTTTGAACTTTCAAGGTAGAAGAAGATTAAATACTAAAAGAACCCAAAAATTTGCGCTCCGAAGAACAAGTATAAATGTTTATGTTTTTTTTTTTATAATAACCTTTTTTATTTTTCTATTTTTTTGTGATTTTTTTTTTGAACAGTGTCGGTACATCGAGAAACGAATGCGCTTGAATACGCGACTTCGCAGATTAGAAATGAAAACTGATAGATCTTTGAAACGAGCATACTTCAATAAGTTGTATCGCAGATCAAAAAGACGAAACCAGACAGACCTTTGGAACGAGCATACTTCAATAAGTTGCTTCGCAGATCAGAAAGGTAAGAACTCATAGATCTTTGGAAAGCGCATACTTCAATAAGTTGCATCGCAGATCAAAAATGAGAACAGGTAGATCTTTGGAACGCGCATACTTCAATAAGTTGCATCGCAGATCAAAAACGAAACCAATCAGACCTTTGGAACGAGCATACTTCAATAAGTTGCTTCGCAGATCAGAAAGGTAAGAACTCATAGATCTTTGGAACGAGCATACTTCAATAAGTTGCATCGCAGATCAAAACGAAACCAGACGGACCTTTGGAACGAGCATACTTCAATAAGTTGCTTCGCAGATCGGAAAGGTAAGAACTCATAGATCTTTGGAACGCGCATACTTCAATAAGTTGCATCGCAGATCAAAAATGAGAACAGGTAGATCTTTGGAACGCGCATACTTCAATAAGTTGCATCGCAGATCAAAAAAACGAAACCAATCAGACCTTTGGAACGAGCATACTTCAATAAGTTGCTTTGCAGATCAGAAAGGTAAGAACTCATAGATCTTTGGAACGAGCATACTTCAATAAGTTGCTTCGCAGATAAAAAATGAGAACAGACGGGAGTATATGTCAGGTAAGGATATTAGACATACACCGGAAAGAGACCGACCGAAGACGACTCTATCAAAGGTTTCGAAATATACATGCCCGGTAAGGATTTTGGACACATAAAGATCGAATATACATGTTCGGTAAGGATATTGAACACATATAGGGAGCATATGTCAGGTAAGGATATTAGACATACGCAAGAATGAGACCGACTGAAGCAGACTCACTGGGGAAAAGATATATGGAATGGTAAAATCGTCGATCGAAGACGAATTCACGGGGAAAGAGGCCAAACAAAGGGGACTCTAGCAAGGATTGCCAAACTAAGTTGGACTTTGAAAGTTTGCGAATATGCAAGAAATACAATATCCTCAGCCAAGGGTGTAATTTTTCAAGAGTGGCAATTATATGAATTACCACACACCAAGTATGGATACTCAAACAATTGAGAAGCAAGAAAGGTTAGACACCGACTCTTACTCACACTCTAACGATAGAGGCAAACATGGGTAAGAATACCAAAAATAAAAAATTGCAAAAAGTAAGACGCTTGGTAATTGAATTGAATGGTGTAGGAGACCGACACGGGGTCAAAAATGCAGATAACAACAACAAGAAGAAATTCTTGAGGGAACTCTGACTGGGAATACCACTTGGGATTTTTTTATGGATAGACTTTTCTTCGGAGACGCAAAAGGTACTCGAGAAACACTTTAATCTGGCTTATGCTTAGATGCAAGTTTGAGATTATTATTTTTTAGCGTAATGCTCCATATCAATGGAAATGCTACGCATTTTTTGGATGTTATGCAATGCAATGATGCATGTTTGAGATTATTATTTTTTAGCGTAATGCTCCATATCAATGGAAATGCTACGCGTTTTTTGAGGATGTTATGCAATGCGATGATGCATGTTTTGATATTATTATTTTTAAGCGTAATGCTCCATATCAATGGAAATGCTACGCATTTTTGAGAACGCGATGCAATGCAATGATGCATGTTTTAATGATTCATCCAGGACTAAAGGCAATTGTGAGCTGCCGAAGGAACATCAACCCTCCATGAATTGAATATAAATCATCTGGTCTTTGTCAAAGAGATGATAGTCTGGACCCTGACAGGGGATTGTAGAATAGAAGTATCCTTTCAATGATCAACATCACTGGGGAAGTAACTCTTGGAGGTTAACATTCATCTGGGATGATGATCTTGTTGCGTAGAGTTCCTGATTTCAATAACTCTGGAATACGAGCTCTTGCATAGGAGGAGTTGACAACATCTTCTGGCACAAGTGAGCCTTTGAAAATCATCTCGCTGGCGGGAACCGCCCTTTGCGATCTTCTGCGCCGGGGAAGGATTGATAACATTCGAGGGCACACATATGCCATAGATAACTCTTGTTGGAGAGAAAGAATCCTTGTCGGTGACTGAAGCCCATGCACATGGTGCCCTTCGCATAATTGAAAATGTAAAACAGGAGACATAACAATAATTCTGCTACGGAGATCAACTGTTTCATTTGTTAATGCCGTGTACCCGTAATTCCGAGTAACTTCAGAAATTATGCCACGTGCCGTTGGGCACTGATGTTTCATATGCGAAGTTTATTGAAAATATCGGACGTCGTTTTTGCAAACAAAACAGTTAAAAATACATGAAAATAAGACAGAGATAAATGATAGAAAACACATTGATGAAAGTAATTTTATTGATTGATTAGCCGTAAATGAGCATTTACATCAAGAAGCAAATCGAAAAGAGGCAATTTCTTATACATCAAAGTTAAAAGAAAAGGTGACAATAAAATCATGGATTTTGTCGAACTCGAATCCGCCATGCTCTTCACAACTTCAACATCCCTTAACATTGAACTATCCGAAATGCTCCGATTAGCCTAACCTCAATCCCTCCGATTATCAAGTTTTTGTAGATAGCCGACCAAAACATGTCGTGCAGATTGTAGTCGTCGCCTGAATCCCTAATTTTTGCTCGACCGCCTTTCGGTTTTCAATCCACCGATACCCTTTTTGCCCAAGCCGCCTTTCGTGTTTTCGACTCGGTGTACAATCTTCTATATTTATCCCTAACTTTTGCCCGAACCTCTTGGTTCGTCGGATGCCCTTATTTTGCTTAGGCCACCAACCTAACGGGTCTCTTTTATGAAGTATTTTTGACTACATCTGCATTGATCGGGTGAGGGAAATCTTCTCCATCCATAGTTGAGCAACATAGCTCCTCCGAGAAAACTTTCTTCACGACATACGGTCCTTCATAATTTGGAGCCCACTTGCCCCGAGCCGGTACTATTAGGAGGCAAAATTCTCTTCAAGACAAGGTCACCTTGAAATCCGAGGACACACTTTCTTGTCGAAAGCCCTTTTCATACGCTCGTATAGCTGTCCATGACAAATAGTCGTCAATCTCTTCTCGTCGATGAGATTCAATTGATCAAGTCTATTTTGAATCCATTCACTTCATCGAGTTGCACATCCGTTAAAATCCTTAAGGAAGGAATTTCAACTTCCACGGTAGATCGCTTCCATACCGTATACCAAGGAGAAGGAGTTGCCCCGCTGACGTGCGTATTGAAGTGCGATAGCGTGCAAGGCAAATGGTAACATCTCGTGCCAATCCTTGTAAGTGACAACCATCTTCTGTACAATCTTCTTGATATTTTTGTTTGCCGCCCACAAGACCATTCATTTTGGACGATATGGAGAAGAGTTATGATGTTTTATCTTGAAACGCCGCACAATTCTTTCATCATTTTATTGTTGAGATTCGAGCCGTTATCAGTAATGATCTTCTCGGGAACCCCATAGCGACAAATGATATTATGCTTGATGAAACGTGTGACCACTTGTCTAGTGACACGAGCATAAGATGCTGCCTCAACCCATTTGGTAAAGTAGTCAATGGCAACAAGGATGAATCGATGTCCATTAGAGGTGGGCTTAATTTCTCCAATCATATCAATGCCCCACATCGCAAAAGGCCATGGAGAAGTCAAAACATTTAATGAAGAAGGTGGCACATGCATCTTATCAGCGTAAATTTGACATTTGTAGCATGTTCTGGCATGGTTGTAGCAGTCATTTTCCATGGTGGACCAATAATAGCCTGCTCTCAAGATTTTCTTGGCCATGGTGTGTCCACTAGAATGCGTCCCAAAGGAACCTTCATGAATTTCTTCTATAATCTTATTTGCTTCGTGTCTATCCACGCATCTGAGCAAAACAGAGTCATAGTTCCTTTTGTACAACGCACCGCCATTGAGGAAAAATTTAGCTGAGTACTTGCGCAGGGCCTTCTTATCAACGATGGAAGCATCATCAGGGTATTCTTTCGTCTCGAGATACCTTTTGATGTCATAGAACCAAGGTTTTTCATCTGCTTCACCTTCTACTTCATAGCAGAACGCAGGCTCATCCAACCTCATTATAGTGATAGGTGGGGCATCATTCGCCCATCTGACCTTAAACATGGATGACAGAGTAGCCAAAGCGTCTGCCAAATTATTCTCTTCCCTTGGGATGTGATCAAAAGTGATCTCGTCGAAATAAGGGATCAACTTCAAGACATGATCTCGGTATGGAATCAAATTCGGATGGCGAGTCTCCCAATCTCCATTGATTTGACTAATTACCAAAGCGTAATCTCCAGATACCGCTAAGATCTTGATTCTCGATCAATGGTCGCTTCAATCCCAAAATACAAGCTTCAGACTCGGCCACATTATTGGTGCAATCAAACAGATTCGGCAAAGGAATGGAATATGAAAACCGGTTGGAGAAGTGATGACGGCGCCAACACCATTTCCCAATGCATTTGAGGCTTCATCGAACGCCATCGTCCACCGTGAGCCAGGCTCGGGTCCCTCTTCAGGGCCTGGAATGTTACAATCTCTGATATACATAATGTCCTCATCAGGGAACTCAAACTTCATCGGTTGATAGTCATCATCTAATGGTTGTTGAGCGAGATAGTCCGCCACCACACTACCTTTGATAGCCTTCGAGTAGTGTATGGATATCATATTCGTCAGATCATTTGCCACCGGGCTATCCTTCCTGTGAGAGCTGGCTTCTCAAAGATATACTTTATCGGGTCCATTTTGGAGATCAAGAAAGTAGTGTGAGTCAACATGTACTGTCTGAGTCGTTTTGCTGCCCATGCGAGTGCGCAACAAGTCTTTTCCAATAATGAATACCTCGATTCGCATTCTGTGAACTTCTTGCTCAAATAGTATATGGCGTGCTCTTTTCTGCCTGTCTCATCATGTTGACCGAGCACACAGCCCATGGAATTCTCCAACACGGTCAAGTACATAATCAACGGTCTACCTTCCACCGGGGGTGAGAGAATTGGAGGCTCTTGTAGGTACCTCTTTATACTGTCGAACGCCGTCTGACAATCATCGTTCCACCTGGTTGTGGGATTCTTTCTTAACAGCTTGAAAATAGGTTCACAGGTAGCTGTAAGATGAGAAATGAACCTAGCGATGTAATTCAGTCTTCCCAAGAAACCTCGCACTTCTTTTTCTGTCCTTGGCTCTGGCATCTCTTGTATCGCTTTTATCTTAGCAGGGTCAACCTCAATCCCTTTCTCGCTTACAATAAAGCCTAAGAGTTTCCCCGATCTCACCCCAAAGGTGCACTTACTTGGGTTCAACCTCAGCCTGAACTTTCTCAACCTTTCGAACAATTTCAACAAGTGAACCAAGTGTTCTTCTTCTGTTTGGGACTTGGCAATCATATCATCCACGTAGACTTCAATCTCTTTATGCATCATATCATGAAAGAGAGTAACCATAGCTACCGATATGTTGCCCTCGCTCTTCAAACCGAAAGGCATCACCTTGTAGCGTAAAGTCCCCACGGTGTAATGAAAGTTGTCTTTTCCATATCATTGGTGCCATCTTAATCTGTCAGTAGCTGAGAAACCATCCATGAAGGAGAATACTTTAGCTCGAAAGTGTTATCGACCAAAATGTCGATGCGGGAGAGGAAGTCATCCTTAGGGCTAGCTCTATTCAAATCCCTATAATCAACACACATCCTTACCTTGTCGTCTTTCTTCGGCACTGGTACAATGTTTGCAACCCATGGGGGATAAGAAACAACCTTTAGAAAACCTGCTTCCATCTGCTTCTGAACCTCTTCTTTGATTTTCCTTGACATTTCTGGATGTGTTCTGCGAAGCTTCTGCTTTACCGGGTGGCATCCTTCTTTGAGGGGCAACTCGTGCATGACGATGTCAGTATCTAACCCGGGCATATCTTTATAAGACCAAGCAAATATGTCTACGTACTCATGTAGCATTTCGACAAGCTTTTGCTTAACTCCATCTTCCAATGCTGCCCCAATTTTGACCTCCTTTCGAGCATCCTCGGTTCCTAGATTGACCACTTCTAGAGCCTCTTGTGCGGCCGGATGACCTTTCCTCTTGCCTCAACATCCCGGCCGTTCTTCGTAATTCATCCTCTTCTTCCTCTTCACTTGATAAATCGGTTCGTCGAAATCATAATGAGCCACAGGAATCATCGTCGACAAAATCCGGTCCGTCAAGGACCGCATCCGTTGTTGGTAATTTTATTTTATTATTATTTTTAATTAAGTTTTTTTAATAATAAAATAAAAGAAAAGACAAGAGGTTTGTATAAAAGAAAGTAAAATTTGATATTGTCACCTTTAAAAGCAATAAGTGAAGAAAACAACAAAAGAGAAAAATTTGAATGCAAAAAGGACGCCCTTCATTAATGATAAACTTGAAAGTTAAAAACATGGTGGCCCTACAGATGATCACTACGCTTGGGCATAACGTAGGAATTATGGCATGACATAAAATGTAAAATTACTCTTCAAAACGAGTAACCACCGCAACATCTTCAACGAACCAATTGAAAGCTCACGCCCGGAGCAAGAGGGTAGATCCACTTGTCCACATAATAGTCACCGTCCGCTCACCATCAACAACATCAACATCTTCAACTGGATTCCACCTTTGACAAACTTGACAGAGGAGACACCCCTTTGCTCACCGGGTGGAGACGAGACCTTCATTCCGGAGCAAAACCCAAACCCTCTTATCCGTCTGGTAGGAAGTTCTAGCACTTCCCCACCCTTCGTGATGTCCCGACTTGACAATAGCCCCGAGCTCGTAGGATGCCATGGAGACTTCACCTTTTGCAAAGGGATCTTTCGATCGACATCGCCTCAAAAGCTTGGCATGGAGTTTCGTGGATCTCCTTCAACTTCAACATACCGAAAGTCGCTCGATGATCGACGACATAATCTTCTTCACCATAAATGGTGACCACCTTCCCATTAATTAAGAACTTCACTTTTGGTGCAAGGTGGATGTCACCAGCCCCATGAATCCAGGGGCCCAAGTAAACAAAGAGGAGGGATTAATATCCATGACGAAAAAGTTGCATCAAAACCTGGGCCCACCTTAATAGGCGGTCCACCTCGCAAACACCGACCTCTTCGACCCATCAAACGCCTTAACTATCAAATCACGGGTCTCAAAGACAACCCTTCATAATCCAACTTCAAGAGAGTAGACTTGGAAGAACGTTGAGGATGATCCCGTGTCAACCAAAGACACGGGATAGAGTAGTTCTCGCTATCTCCACGGAAACGTGTAGCGCCTTGTTATGCTTCCTTCCCTGAGGTAAATCAAGTCAAGAAACCGAGACCATTACTTGCGAAATGTTGTTCACAATGCCTCCAAATTGGTTAACCGAGATCTCTTGGGAACGAAGGATGTTCCTAACATGCATCAGAGCTGCGGTGAGGCTCGAATCCTCAACAAAGCTAAGATAGAGATCTTGGCTTATCGAGCTGGTCGATTATCTTGTAATCGCTCTTCTTTATATACCTCATCAATTCTTCAACATCTTTGGTCATCTCGTGGCTCGAACAGTTCTCGAATCTTGGTGCCGACTCACCCCAATCATGACTCCTTCCTTTGCTTTAGCCTTGGCCAAAGCTTCGGATTTTTCCAACTAGATTGGGTGGAGAGAAGATTCGTCCACTTCGGTAATCCGACTTTCTTTCGCAATGTCATGCATCGCAGCTCAAATCTTCCAATCTTCTTTTCATCGACTTTCCTCCTTCGAGGTCTCCACATTCAACTTGCCGTCACGGTAGTACTGCACCGTAGTTCCAGGATGGCCTTTTCGCTAGTGTGGTACCGACCCGCAAAGTGATAATCAGGAGGTTTCTTAGTCGGCACGGGATTGTAACGGAATCCTTCTAGAAGTGACGGGATAGTGACCACGCCAACCTCATCTTCAACATTCGCATATCAAGTTCTTTTCGGACGAATCAAGAGTCCTTCAAGAATCGATCGAATCTCGCTCTCAAATTATCACACCTTCAATTTGGATTAAACATTGTTTACAACCATCATCACAACGGAAATCTCCTTCAACAAGAATTGCTTCTTTATCCACCACAACGGGGTGGTCAGATCATTAACATCCATTATCAGGTTCAAACCTCCATCTTCGCAAATTGCATTAACAGCATTTCCACCATGAGGAGGTAAAGGGTGTTGAATGACATTGGGAGTGGGAGGAGGTCCAAAGTTGATTGCCTCGGTTCAGTAAATTCTGCACCTTGTACTTGAAATCATAGCAATTCTCAATGGAATGCCCCGGAGCATTAGAATGATAGAGACAGTGGGCATTCGCATTGAAGTACTTCGGCGGGTTGTCAGGGTCAATCTTTAGATGGCGTAGTTCAATCATATTCAGACTTTGCAAATGGGCGAATACCTCTGCATAAGACATTGGCAAAGGGTCAAACTTCTTCATGGGTCTTGGCTGGTATTGTCTCGGAGCAACATCTTGTTTGGGAACACTAGCGGAATAGTTAGAACTTGGCGATTGAATTCTGGCGCTTCTCTTTCCTCTTCGCTCATACAGTGCGCTTGACTCACCTTCCTTCTTCTTCTGGTAACCACCAAAAGACTTCTTGGCGCCACCAACTTGATTCTTGTCAGTACCAACATCTTGGATCTTTCCTAACTTGATCCCCATCTCAACTCTTTCACCGAACATCACCATGTCAGCGAAAGTACTGGTCGACGCAAGAGGCATAGTACGCCCATCTAGTGTGCGGTAAACATTTCCACCATCTCTCGCTCCACCATTGGGGTTGAACTTAGCAGCTACCTTGCGCCACCTTTGCTGTCTTGAAAGATTTTTCTTCGAGCTAGGTTGTGCAACCGGCTCAGAGGCGCCATATCGTTGTTAAAGCCATAGTGTTGAACAAAAGCTACAATCAACTCTCTCCAAGTTCGCACTGGAGCTATCAAGGCCCATATACCAATCCAATGGCCCATCACCAAACTATCTTGGAAAAATGCATCAAGAGCTTCTCATCCTTCGTACGCAGACATCCTCCTATAGTAATACCTCAAGTGGGTTTTAGGACAAGAGTTGCCCTTGTACTTCGAAAGCTCTGGGATTTTAAATTTTGGAGGAATCCTCACTCCTTGAACCAATCCCAAGTTGGACATGTCGAAACCCAAAACATCCTGATTCTCAAAGGCTTGCATGCGCTCCTCGAGCATCTTCAACTTCCGATCAGCTTCGGTTGGCTCTTCCTCATTGGAAAACCAATCCTCAAAATTGTCCTCCTCAATCTTGGGAGCAGGAATCTGAATAGTCCTTCTGCCTGGTGGAGGAATCCACCCAGGCTCTGGCTGCTGGCGATGTGTGGGAGTAGGCGGAGGAGGAACCACCGAAGCGTGATTCATTTGAGCAGCTTGATTCTCGCCGGTAAGATCCACAAGACCGTTGTTGACCTCCAAGCTAATTCCGGACAAAGCATTCCCATGAGGGGGAGGAACAAACGCGGCTTCCTCAGTAGTGGCTGCAGCGGGCCTCACAACCAGAGCTCTCAACTCCTCTTGTTGCAGAGCCATGTTTTGAATTATCTCCATCAATTGCCCTATACGAGTATCCATTCTTGTCCCCAGGGCAGCCATGTCAGCTTCCATCTTCTCCATCAATTTCTTCAAGTTACTTCTTGTCGGGTAACGATGAACGATGAAACCTGTAGTCTCTCGTCTGTGGAGAAGAAAACCAACGGCAGAAGTAAGATGACTGATCTCAAAACCCTGTTATGTATGATATGCTATGGGAGTATGCATGCATGCCCATGATATGTTTTTGTACATTTTATTTTCAGGGACTCTTTGAAGACTCGTTAGTTAACAATAAACATTAGAGAAAAAAAAACTGATTAAACTGCAATTCAACGAAATCTCATAGAAACTCAAAGTGTGAGTTGTGACTACAAGGCTGTTCAAGCTCAAATAGAGCAATAAGATTCGTACTGGAATTTAAATCATTACAATAATAATTAGATTCAAATATTCAAATAATATAAGTGGCTAAAAACTAGAAATGCTGTCCACGACGAGGCTTCAAATCTCTAGTTTCCGCTTTGAACCTGTTCACCACCTCTTGACAGAGGAAGAGGAAGTCACTCACAGCAGGAGGTATCGGGTTGCCTTCGAGGTCTTCTAGGGCCGACCTGAGTCTCCAAGGTACGTCGATAATCAAACGGTTACACATGTCAACCATTTCACTGTACTTCCAATAGAAATGCCCATTCTGTTCTTCTAGAAAGGACACTAGTTCATCCTTTTCATCTAATGATTTATCTCTTTTGGATCCCATCAATCCAACCTTGGCATTGCTCTCTAAGGCCTTCGTAAGCATCCCTATTGCTATCTCTTTCTTCCTCGCAATGTTCACTCTTGAATTTTTCACTAATTCAATTGCTTCCAATTCTCCGCGATGCACTTCTTCTTTGCATTATCTCATTCTCTAGCATTTTATTGGTTCGTGCTAGAAGCTTCTAATTTTGAAATCTTTGCTCGAGACGTGTTTTCAATGCTTTCTTTTCTTCAACGGCCTTTCCTTCATCTAGATAAACCTCGCCCTTTGTTGCCGAGCGCCTTCATTGTCGACGGAGGTCCCTTGCCCCACTTGCCTCCTCAAGTTTTCGTAACATCTCATCGAGCTCTTCATCCTTTTCATTCTATTCTTCTCCCTCTAATTCTTCTTTTACCTCCTTGAGGTTGGCTTCTAAATTTTCGCTCCGAGAAAATGCGAGAATTAGAGCTTTGTAGCTCCAATCTTTCCTCCTCCATCTTCTCGATAATTTCTCAAGCCTCATATTCTCCTCTATTGGCACATGAGTGATTAGTGTTCGGGATGATCAAAGGGTACCTCTACAAAGTAAGGCAGCTTGATTTCTTGGACTCTCTCTATCACCCATCGCGATAAGACCTTCCATCAATTCCGCCTCTTGATTAACTCGGCTTTCCCTATGGATTTGACCCCAAGCTCTTCGGATCTTCAATACTGCGGTCCTTTTACCAAGTTCGCACAATGAAGCTTTCCAAGTGCTCAAGCCTTGGTTCATTCTCCATTGGATACCCCAATTGCCTTGTCGCAAGTCTTGGGTTATAATTGATGCAACCCATAGACCCAATCAAAGGAACATTAGAATATCCACCACGTGAGTGATAACATCAACGAATCCCCAACCCGAGAATGCCACATCACACCATCCGTTAGTGAAGCCAATTTTGAGACCAAGATAAGTTTCTCAGATCTTCTCCCACGGTCCACTTTGAGGAATATGAGAAGTCACCATAAATACAAAGATGGAGAACAACACGTAACCACCCTCGCTTCTTCGATGTCTCTCATGGAGATGGTAAAGAACATCACCAACAAAGGCAGAAGGGTTCTTCGACATGAATATGCCAATAGCAGACGGGCTCAAGTAACCAATTTCATTAGTTGGAAACAAAACCACCCCAAAATGAGCAAAGCCGAATGGAGTCGAAAGTCGGCCAATCGTCTTGAACACTCAAACTTGACAACTTATCTTCCAAGCTTTGCCTAAAGATACCTTTGTCTGTAATCCAAGGTGCCACCTCCCTTACAGGAAGAAACAAGGCGGCAGCTACCTTAGCCTTATCGAGGTCTTCCCCTATGTTGAGGAAAGGAGTGTCGTCCTTCAAAGGCCAATTAAGGATTCTCTCGAACTCTTCAATTGTAGGAACAAGCTGAAAGTCTTGGAATGTGAAGCATCGAAGAGGAGGATCATAGTACTTTGCCAAAGCAATCAAAGCTTCCATGTCCACATTGGTAGTCAAAAGATCTAGGATGTTCCCAAACCTTTTCCCAAAATAAGCTCTACTGACAGGCGGAATTCTTTCACTTTGAGTTATCAGCTTCCCCAACTTCAGTTCTTTGAGTTTGAGACATGGAACGATCTTCACAGTTGGATTCATTCTTCCTTTCGCCATCGCACCAACAAAATCTATAAGGTTCCCTGAAAATAAAATTTATATGCTAAATGGTTTTGTGCAAATGTATGCAATGCATGTTGCAAATTAAATAGAACTGGTTCATAGGATCGGCGGTCAAGGTTTCGACGCTACCCAACAATTCCCTGTAAGGCTAATCTTATGTTTTTGCTAAATGTTTCGGGTTCAGATCCCTTTACAAACACTATCATCGCGAGAGGCCTACGTGGCGATAGTATTTGTAAAAGTATACCCCAAGAAACGGCTCTTAACAGATGCTCTAAATCCAACATTTGAGCGTTTTGGTCTTGGTTAGACAACGTGAACAAAACTTAGAGTTATAGGTCATTTGTCCAAAGATTGATGTCCCAGCTAACGCTGGCCAACGACCTCCTTAAAACAACCAACTCTAAGCCGAGTCTTCGCCGGGCCAACAAGACAATGGAGTCAAGTGGACCTAGGCTACGCAACCCTCTATTCCTAAAAGGTGACCTAGAAGTTCGGTAGTGGGCTCATCTATGTAACAATGCCCATGAATTCCCATCACAATAATATATCAAGATTAATATATAAAGCATAGAGGAAAATAAGCAAATAAACAATAGATAAGCTTAAAGAAGAAAGCGATAAACAAACACACAAACATGCGAAGAACTAAACTAGGTTGACTCGCTTAGTCAAAAAAGTTTTAAAATAATCCCTGAAGTCGCCAATCAAGCAACTCGATTTTCAAAAATCATTTAAATGAATTTTCAAAACAATGAAATCGCCACCTAATTTTATTTGTTCTAGAAAGAACTAGAAATATAGATAAAAAAGCATAGATCTGGGAGTCGGTTACGCAAGAGGAAGGTATTAGCACTCTTACGTCCATCGACTCGATGGGACCCATTTAGTTCAAAATGTGTTTGTGTGTGTATTCGCTAATTTCTAAATTATGAATTTAAGAAAGAAGAAAACGGATTTGTTTGTTATTATTTTGAGTTTGACACGGTTTAAAAACCGCGTGCCTACGTATTCCTCGCAATGGGAAAGTCAAAACTCCGTAGTTCTTGTTGAAAATGTCTTGGATTGGTTGTGTTGATTTTAGTTGAAAATGTTTTTGATTTTGATAATCGCATATGAGCGAAAAAGATTTGAATGAGTTGAATTGATTTTAATTGTAGATGACAAGTATCAAAACGTGGATATCCTCTAACGATTCGATACTTAGATTGGTGATTGAGGTCAACCGATCTTCTCTCATCCAAAATCTTTATTATGAAAGGAGTGAGGTGAAACAAAGTTCACTTTTTATTATGTTATGGAATAAAGTATTCGAGTCATTGGGTTACCCTCTAATGGCCCAAATACTTTACATTTTTTAATTAAATCGTTGGGCGAACCTCTAACAATTTAATTAAGTACCATAACACTATATTTTTTTTGTTTTTTTTGTAGAAAAATTGATTTTTGAAAACAAATTCAATTAATTAATTTAATTCGAAAGTGTTTTAAATGTTCAAGTGTATGGAATAAAGTATTCGAGTCATTGGGTTACCCTCTAATGGCCCAAATACTTTACATTTTAATTAAATTGTTGGGCGAACCTCTAACAATTTAATTAAGTACCATAACACTATGTTGAAAATTGCGTCGTTGGACGTAGAGAAATGATATTTCGGGTTATGGTTAACCAAGTATATGGACTTGATTAACCATGAGACCCTGGTGCATGGTGATTGGTATATGGACCAATTATTTTTCGGGTTATGATTAATCAAGGCAACGAGGGCCTTAATTAACCTCGTGAGGATGGCCATGCCCATCCCCAACCATGAGACCCTCAGAGAATTTGGTGTGGGTAACCAAAAATAAGAGAGAGAGCGGAGGCGTTGTTGTTTTTATATTAATGTGAGGGTGGAGTGTTCAATCGCGTAATAAACATGCAAGCGGATAATGTAATAGCGGATAATAAAAGAAAATAAATTAACACACAATACAAATCGGAATTTAAATAATTATTAGTATAGATATTCTTTTACTTGATGAAAAATCAATTAACAATTTAATTGGTAATTCAACAAATAAAAAACTACCATATGCCAAATATTATTTAATACATCATTATATATATAAACTTGCATAAAAAATTGAATTTAAAGAGAAAAGTTTAGGAATGGGCCTGTTTGAAGCTTTAAGCTGGAGGGTGTGAGTAGCAATCTGAGCCCAAGCCCAAAAATACTGCTGGATCTTGTATGAGATGCTCCATGGAAACAGAGTGTGGTCTACCATTCTGGATCGTCGGATCTGGACCTTGGCAGATCTGATGGCTTATGGCAGAAGGGTGCAGATTTGATACCATGGACATGCCTACACCAGATTTCGAATAGGGCCACACAGGTGGTGACAAGTGTCACCACCTAAACAACACATCCTAAAACTAAATGTCCTATTAAACTATATTAATCATATTTTACTAGTTAATTAAAGTAATAACCATAGAAACATATATATATGAAAAGAGTACTTAAGTTAATGCTTTTTTTTATCATTCTATTAATTATCTAAATGAACAACAAAAATTGATTATGTTTAATACTGAAATTATATATTTTTTAAAAGAAGAAAATAAGTAAAACTAGCAGAATAATACTAATCCTAAATATTTTCTAATAAATTAACAAAATGAATAAATAAAAAAACAAAACAAAGAGTAATCAGAAAACTATGTTTTTCACGATCCCTCACGAAAACACCTCTCATCTCTCTTGAACTCTCTCGAACTATCCGTTTTCTCCCATCTTTGACGCCGCTCTCTCGCCGCTCCGACTCCACCGTGGACGCCTCCCTCTCCGATCGTGATGTAACTCTCTCGATCCGCCTCTCTCTCGAAACCTCGCCGCTATTTCGATCGTCTCTCTCCGCGATCCTCACTGGTTGTCTCTCGACCTCTCATCGTCGTTCTCACGCGATCTCTCTTTCTCTCACTCGATCTGTTCCATTAATCATATTGGCTTTCTAAAGAAAAAACGTTTGACTGCTGTGTTTGCAGGTTAGGAAAGGAAAGGGGGTGAAACCCTAACTCCGATCTAAGCCAAACGGTGATGCTATGAGGAACCGGATGCTGGAAATAAGGAAAGGAAGAACAGAAGACGGTGGACGGCGGCCTGTGACCGCAACCCCGGTGAGATCTTCTCTGTTTTACCTTGAGTTTGGTCTTTGTTGCCTCGTTTTTGGCCTTTCTGAAGGGTCTTCTTTTTGGAAAATGATGATGGATCTGTAGATAGGTATTGTTCTGTGTTTGGTTTTGATGAATGTGTTCTGGGTTTTGGCTTGTTAGTATGCTGTTAGGGTTCTGATTGGGGAATTTCGGCTAGGGTTTGGTTGGGTTTGAACAGTTGCTCCCTCCTTGGTTCTTGTGCTTTTAATGTTTATATAGTGTCAGTTAGGGTTTTGCAGGGTTCTGTTGTTCTGATTTTTTTGAAAAACAAACCTTACCAATGTTTGATGGGCTTGCATCGATTTGTATTGGGCTGATATGTTTTGATTTTTTCTGGCTGTTCTGTGTTGCATTTCTGATATGTTAGGCTGCTGGTGTATTGATGTCTTGGTTGTGTAATGCTGTTTTTAGTAAAACTTGCCCGAAAAGGTGTATACCCTTGCTGCCCTGTATAAAATTCTTGTACTGTCATGCCCAAACTGCTTTTCCTCATCTTCTTTCCACACCTCCTATTGTGAACTTGTGGATTTGCAATAGTGAGCTTTACGGCCGATGATTCGCTATGAGGCCTCGGTTTTGATCGAAACCACCACACAACCTGATTCCGGAAAGAAAATCCTAATGATGAGATAGAATGATGTAAAACTGCCTTTTGTTAATGCTGTCCAATTATGCTAACTATGTTCTTGTTTTGTTTCATGAACACGAGCCATGGCACAAACTTGGAAAAGGTGAAGGAAAGTTTGGAGCAAGAAGACTTGGAAGCCAAAGAAACAACAAAATTCTCAATGGACAAAAGGATTTAGGCATATAACATTTGTAATATTTTTGTATGTTTGCATTTATAAACAAAACTTGTACTAGTAACCTTGGAATTCTTGTGTTAGAAGTTCGGAAATTTGTAACATCACATCATTTGAATTGCTTTGTGGATTCCAATGATTTTGTAATGAAACACATCACTTGTTAATATTGAATAACAAAATGTATCTTGAACGCGACATAAGACCTTGATCATTCAACAATTGCCTTGTAGTATTGTAGAACTTATATCTTGTAATCCAAGAAACTTCCCTTGTAACTTGAATTTGAGAATTAACCATGAATGGATATTACACATGAAAATTGTAATAATGTTTGAAACTTTAAGCATAGGAGTTGTAATAATCTTGAACGATTTGAATGAAATCGGAAGCGATTGAAAGAATAAGGTTGGAAATATGAATTAATCATGAATGGAAATTTCCAACTTTATTTCAACTTACTCTTTTCTCATGAACACACCACTTCTTGCACAAGTTAAAACTTGATGTATTAGGTAAACAACAATGAATCCAAATTTGAATCACTCTTAAATTCCTACTTGAACCTCCAAATTAGAATCAACAATATCAAATGAATGAAGGAAGCAAGAATGTCCTTGAATTAATAGAAATAAAATCTAACGTGCTCTTGATCATATAATAAACCCAGTGGTGATCATGCTCAAAATCTCAATCCAAATGATGAGGAGAAATTTGCAAGAACCTGATTAAAAACCCTTATCTCATAGCTCATTTCAACCTAATCTCAAATTCTTATCAACTTGTTACTCAAGCAACAGAAACATAACCAAATAAAAGATAACCACCCAATTTGACTACCATAATAAATTCATACATCATAACCTGCGCTATGGCCTCAACAATCCATGAAATACCAATACCTTAAATCCTCCGAAGACGGAATAAGCCTTGAAATATGGAGATAATAGTGACCATAAGAATTTGAGTCCAATGAATTTCTACTGATAACTGAAAGTGTACTAAGATAAAACTCATGATAATGCTTCAGATATCATGCCAAGAAAGACGTCACACATTTAATAATCGACAATGAATGCCTTGAATCTCGTGGGCGATGAACACGACCGGGAAAGATCTCAACATGTGGCAACTTGACATTCGTAAATCTTGTACACAAGTTCTCTGGATGAATATTCACATACATCAATTATTGCCAAGAACGAACAAAGTTGACGAGCAAACCGAATGCACTAGAATTTGAATTGTTGATCAATAATCGGATAATCATAATCCACCCTTTTACATCTTGAACAATGAACTCGAGACAACAGCAGAACCCAAACTTGTGATGAATTGATCTCCTGAATCAGGAGGTAATGATATTCAAAATAACCAGACTTCCGTAGCTCCCTCGAGAACAGACCATTCAATTCAACAATCGAACACCAAGCCCCGAAAACCGGTAGATATGAACGGATAAGATTTAATAATTAAACCTCGTCGTTTCCCAATATCCCAGATTGGTTGAAAGCACCACGCCTTTTCTGCTCAACAGAGAAATCTTTGGGAATCAACTCCAACCCGTAACCATAGAACCAGTGGTATGAATGCATGTGAGTGTTATGATAAATGCAAAGCCTAAACCAGATAAGATCGAGACAGGAGGGCAAATTTTGGGGTGCAACACCTCCCTTATATAAAAGAATATTGATTACAAGAGATCAATTTTCCAATAACCGTCAGAATTTTAGAAATAAGACGATACAAGCAACCAACCAAAGAAAGTCTTCAAAACATTGAGGATTATCACACTTCAGAATCAAAGCTAAGAAAAAGCATCAATAGCTTTGGGAAGCTTGTCACTAACAAAACTCCAACACTTAACCCAAACTCAATAGCTTTGAGAAAATCATCCGGCCTCAGACTGTTATCACAATCGCTTTGCCGTATCACCTCCTTAATCTCATTAAACGAAAATCGCTTTGCCGTATCACCTCCTTAATCTCATTAAACGAAAAAGAGCTTGGAATAAAAATTTATCATTATCAGACAAACAATTAAACAAAACTCCATCCAAAACAGGTCTAAGATGCAAAGGTTCAAAAAATTTGTTTGCAAAATAGATTTTAATTTCACCAACATCCTCAATTCTACCTTTCTACGTACTTAGCCTCAAAATATTGATGTTTGCTGTAAATAATTTCTTTTATTTAATTTTTAAAATATCAATTTTTTTCCGTTGATAGTATTTACATGTTTAAATATTTATATTTGATAACTTTTTTATATTATGATTTTTTTTTTTGTATTCATAATGTTATGTTTAATGCCCATTTATAATCTAGTTTTTAAAGTTATATAGAATTTAGAGGAAAAAGAGGAAAGAACTTTGAAAAAAAAGAGAAGAATTAAGTGGAAAAATAAAATAATTTATGTTCAATGGATTTTATAATATTGATTTTTATTCAAAAATCAAAATTTCTCTAATTTGAAAAAACGATAGAAAATATATTGATTGAAAGTTTTAGAGAGCTTAAACAAATCGTATAAATATAAGTGTTGCATATTCAAAAAGTATAGATATATTAATTATAAGTAATGTTTTATCATTTTATATAATTATTTTCTAACTTAAAAATATAAAAAAATTCTCTATATTTTTTTAATTTTTTTTCTTGAAGTTATCCATTCCTCTCTCCTACAAACTCTTAACAAACTTTTATATGTATGTGTTACTTTAACTGTTTCCAGAAATAATATATTTATTATCTACAGTATAAGTTATATTGCCAACAAATTCCTTAATATATGTATTCCACAATTGTAATAATTTTAATTCTAAATAATTTCAATTTTGTAAAATTAAAAATTTAACTTTTAATATATATAATTTTTTATGTAAAGTCAAGTTTTTAAATAAAAATATTATGTTTTATTTCATTAATACCACTTTAAAATTTATTTTTGAAAAAAAAAATATGTGTGCTGTTTTATTTGTGCTTGCCACTGGTTTTACATAATAGTTAAACCAAATGAGGAAATCAGTAAGCTAGAAAAAGGAAGTATTTCAAATTTATTTAATTTCAGATCTAGTTATAAATTTTTTACTTTCCACCTTTTCTTCCTTCCATAAGCAAGCATGACACATTAAGATCTATAAATAATATAGAGAAGGAATATATGATATTGTTCAATTTTTTAGTAAATTAGTTTCTGAAATAAAAGTCATAAGGAGCGGTAGAAGTTGAAAGAAAAGAAGAAATAAAGTGTTGTTAGAGATACTTTCATTAGCTATAGAGAGGTAAGATTTTACAATATTATGTTATTATTGCAATTTTAATTCACTTTTCTTTTATGTATTCATGTTATTTTCTTTAGAATTTAGATATCTTCTAAGCTATTTATATCTCTAATTAGAGACAGATTAAAATTTGAAAAGATAGTATGGAAATTAATAAGAATTATAAAGATATAGAAGTCAAATCCATGATTGTTTATTAAGCTACATCTACATCTACTCGTAAGTGTAGAGAATTTAAATCCAGGATTGTTTATTAAGCTAAAATGTCTTTCTTTTTGTTATTATTTCATCCTTCAATATTTTATTTTAAGTCATTTTCATGTAATATTTTATTAATATTTTACTACATCAAAATTTAGGACGTGCATAAATTTTTTATAAATTTAAAGTTTATTTTATAAAACAATATAATATTTTTGTATTTAAGAGTATTTTCATATTTTCTTCTTCGTTTAAATAAAATTTATCCCTCAATTTTCGGTTGCACGGTGATTTGAAATTTTGTGTGATTGCTATCTATAAAATCTATTGTTGGTCAAACTCAATTTATAATTTATAAAATAAAATTATTATTAATAATATGTATATGATATATTTATACATTATAAATTAGTTAGAATATAGTTGGATGATTTAGATTTTATTTTATAGAAATTTTTTAATCATCTTCTATTATCAAAATTAAATATTTTGCATATTTATTATGTATCTTCATTCTATGTATTTAATTAGTGTATATCGATCCATCTAAGTACTACTACCTCCATACAAATCAATGTATATATATATTTTTAAACTTAAGGTGTTTATACATTATTTTATGTAAGATTAATTTGAGTGATGATGAAGAAATTCTACAGGGAGATTAACATCAAAGTAAGAAGCAATGACTTTCAATTGGATTCAAGGAGTATTGTTTGCTTTCTTGAAGTGTTTTGGTGTTGAATCTTTCACAGATCATGTATGTGAAGATAATTCTTCGAGTAGAAACAAGAAAAGTTTTCTAAATTCTTCAGAACTATCACTTCCAAATTCTCAAACTCTTGTATGCATATTAATAATTCAAACTTTTGTTTACTCTCTCTCTCTCTCTCTCTCTCTCTCTCTCTCTCTCTCTCTCTCTCTCTCTCTCTCTCTCTCTATATATATATATATATATATATATATATATATATATATATATATATATATATATATATATATATATATATATATATATATATATATATATATATTATTTCAAATGTCATGTATCTTATATATTATATATTAGTTATCAAAACTTATAATAGTTTATATGCAGAATGGAAGTTCAATAGAAAAGAGTAGCAATTATGTCTCAATTTCTCGATTATTATTCGTAAGCATATCTATCTTTTCATATCCCATGATACATTATTCTTTAACTCATTTTTATTAAATTAGTTAACTCTAATTTTCATAAGTATTTGTTTGATTCAGGAAAACAATATTGATCCATCTAGTAAAAAATTTGCAAAAGAGCATGCTAGTGTGAAGTTGAGTAAGTTGGTGGAAATTTATAGGGACAAGAATAGAGACCAAGTATATGGTGTTGATGTTCTTTCATCATCCTTAAAAAAAGAACCATTGGGGTTAAAGTCAGAAGAAATTACAACCTTTGATTCACACACAAAACCTCATGCATGTGCATTTAGTGTTGAAACCCCTAAGGAAAACTCTTCAAGTAGCAACAACAAAACCCCTAAGGAAAATTCATTATTCACAAATACTCAAACTCTTGTATGTATATTAATTATTCCAATGTCTATTTTTCTTCATATGCAAATTATATTACATCTAGTTATGTCTTTTTTTTTGTGTGTAACTCTAAATTTAGTCAACACAATTTTATAACGGCTTGAGTGAATTGTTTGTAGATTGTGAGTTCAATGGAAATGAGTGCTCTTCAAAGGTTTATACCACCTAGCCAATGTCCACTCGATATTTTATATTCTTTTCAGCATTCGCTCCAAAAAAGGAAAAAGGTAAACTAGTTCTATATTTTTATTTTTATTTTAAATTATTCTTCATTAATTAAATTAACTATTTTTATGTTAACAGGCTAGAATCGAGCCCTTACATATTTAAAAGAGAAATAAAAAAGTTTGGTTGGCTCAGGATTATTATCAGTTCTAGTGTAGTTAGTGTTAGAATGTGTGCATAATTCATGTTCGAAATAGTAATCGAATTATGTTGCAATGTTGTGTATTATTTGATTCTGTTGAAGGTGGTGGTCGAACAGCTTGGCTGTCGAAATATTATCCTTTAGTATATTGAGTCAAATCCTTTGGGCTCTAGGTGTTGTGGGTCTTAGTCTAGTTTACACTATTGGGCCTAGGAAATGTGTCTATATAAGGAGCATTTATTTGTAAACATAATAATCATTTTTTGCACAATATACACTTTCATTCCTTTTAGCATCACATTTTATTCTCTTCCCATTTCTCTAAAACTTCTTCTTCTTCATCACAAATCTATTTCTTTCATCTTCTGTTCCAACAAATTGGTATCAAGGAGCTCGGTTGCGATTCAAGGAAAATCTAATGGCAAACGGAACAACAACGTCGACACAGATTCTAGCAAATCTGCCAGTTTTGAAAGGAGAAAACTATCAACGATGGATTGCACAAATAAAGGTCATTTTCAGATTTCAAGATGTTGTTGAAATCTTGAATGATGGTGTATCGGAGCTGGAAGCAAATGCGAGGTAAAGTCGCGACAAAGATCAGAGGAAGAAAGATTGTAAAGCACTGTTCTTGATTCATCAGTGTGTAGACGCTGATGTTTTTGAGAAAATAATCGAAGAAGAGTCAGCAAAAGAAGCATGGGACAAGTTAAAGAACTTGTATGGCGGAGGAGAAAAGTTGAAGAAGGTGAAGTTGCAGACGCTGAGAAAACAGTACGAGATGATGCACATGAAGGATGATGAATCGATTTCTGCATACTTCTCAAAGATGGTGACACTGACGAACCAAATGAAAGCATGTGGAAAAACAATCACAGACCTGCAGAAAATAGAAAAGGTATTGAGATCTTTAACAGTAGATTTCGACTATATCGTTGTGACAATTGAAGAAGCAAAGACTCTATCTGAGATGAAGTTAGAAGAACTTCAAGCTTCATTAGAGGCTCATGAGATGAGATTGAAGCAAAGAAACTCAGAAAGAGAGAAGGTAGCTGAACAAGCATTGCAATCAAGATTCAACAAGAAAGTTGAAAATCGAAGTTTCGAAAGCATCTTGCAGATGATGAGAAGTCAAGCAAGAATGCTGATTCGAGAAAAGGTGTGAGCAACAAGTATTCTGGGAAGAAAGTTGACAAGAAAGATAAGCAATGCTACAATTGTCAAGGTTTTGGTCACTTCGCTCGAGACTGTCGAAAGAGGAAAGTAGAAAGGGCGAAAGAAAGTGATGAAGCTCAATATGCACGTGCAGGAGACAGTGATTCAGATGATGTGCTAATGATGGTTAATTCTCAGTCGAACTCTGAGAAAACCAAAATGTGGTATCTGGATTCAGGATGTAGCAATCACATGATTGGCAACAAAAATTGGTTCACCAAACTAGATGAGTCAGTAAAAAGGGTGATAAAGTTTGCTGATGGAAGACACATCAATTCTGGTGGCAAAAGAGATATTTCGATTGCCAAAAAGGATGGTGGAAAAGCTACTATCACTGAGGTATTGTATGTACCCTCTATGACAAGTAACTTGATAAGTGTAGGTCAATTACTCGCAAAAGGATTCAGAATGAAACTTGAAAGGAATGAGATGAAGGTCTATAGGGCTGATGGGAGGCTAATCATGAAAGCACCATTGGCAGAAAACAAAATGTTCAAAGTTGAACTCAACACATCAGATCACAAGTGTCTCGCTTCGATGACAAAAGAAGAACTGGCACCATGTATGGACATCTAAACTTCAGAAGTTTATGCATGCTCAATCAGAAGAAGATGGTGGTTGGTTTGCCTTATATGAAGGAACCAAAGAAAGTATGTGAGGAATGCTGTAAAGCTAAGCAGGCAAGGAAAGCATTCAAACATGACTTGCCTATGAAGTCCAAGCGCAAGTTGGAGCTAGTTCACTCTGATGTGTGTGGACCATTTGAAGTAAAGTCAAATGGAGGCAACAAGTATTTCCTTACGTTTCTTGATGAATTCACCATACATATATGGATTTACAACATTGAAAAGAAAAGTGAAGTATTCACACAGTTCAAGAAGTTTAAGTTGCACGCTGAAAGGCAAAGTGGCTGCAAATTGAAGAAGTTAAGAACTGATGGTGGCGGTGAATACATGTCTGTTGAATTTGCCAAATTTTGTAATGGGGAAGGTATAGAGCATGAGGTTATTGCTCCTTATACACCTCAACACAATGGCATAGCTGAGAGGAAAAACAGAAGTATACTGAACATGACAAGAAGTATGTTGAAAGCTAAAGAGATGCCTAAGAGATTCTCAAGCACGAAGAGTATACATTTTGAACAGGTGTCCAACAAAGAGGATAGTTGGAAAAACACCTCATGAGGCTTGGACGGGATCGAAGCCAAGTGTAAGTCACTTTAGAGTTTTTGGATCAATGTGTTTCAAGCATGTACCTGAACAATTGAGTAGAAAACTGGATGATCGAAGTGAACTGTGGTTCTTATAGGTTATCATTCGACCGTGCGCATGTCGTATTCATCACCGAAGATAAACTAATAATCAGTAGAGATGTTCGAGTCGACGAAAACAAAGGTTGGGATTGGAGTCAAAGTTCAACACAGGAATCAGACACTATTATAACTGTGTTTGAAGAAGATCCACAAGATGAGCCCTCGAATAGTCGAAGTGAACAAGGCAACACTTCAACTAGTCGAAATGAAGAACCACCTGAGCAAAGTGAAAGAAGGTCGACAAGAACAAGAACTGAATCAACTAGGCTGGCTGGGTATGAAAGATTTCCAGATCAAGTGATTGATGATGATGGTGATTTAGTTGAATAAGCCATGATGATGGATGAAGCAGAACCAATCGATTTGAATGAAGCAATGGGTAATTCGAATTGGTGCGAAGCCATGAAAGAAGATCTCAGAGCCATTGAGAAGAACAAGACTTGGGAGCTTGTTGAAAGAACGAATAAAAGGCCAATTAAGGTAAAGTGGATATACAAGGTGAAACGAAGACCAAACGGAGAAATTGCTAAATACAAAGCAAGGTTGGTGTCTAGAGGTTTTCTACAGAAGCCAGGAATAGACTTCGACGAAGTATATGCACCGGTTGCTAGGCTGGAAACAATTTGTATAGTTGTTTCGACAGCAGCATACAGGGGATGGAAGATGCATCAGCTGGACGTAAAGTCAGCATTCCTGAATGAACCATTGGATGAAGAAGTCTATGTCACTCAACCACCAGAATTCGACATCAAAGGACAAGAGTCGAAGGTGTATAGATTACAGAAGGCTCTCTATGGTTTAAAGCAAGCTCCTCGAGCTTGGAATAAAAGAATAAATAATTTCCTGATCGAAGCAGGTTTCACAAAGTGTGTTTCTGAACATGGAGTGTACGTAAAAGATGTCGACAGTGTCAGTCGAATCATTTTATGCCTCATGTAGATGACTTATTGATTACTGGAGATGGAGAAGCTGAGATAGTAAAGGTCAAGTCAAAGCTAATGCAAGAATTCGAAATGTCAGATCTAGGGAATCTCTCATATTTTCTAGGAATGGAGTTCAAAAATACTGAAGAAGGAGTATTCTTGCATCAAACCAAGTATGCTCAAGATATTCTGAAAAGATTCAAATTGAGCAACTGTAACGAAGCTGTCACTCCGTTAGAGACAGGAGCAAAGCTGAAGAAAGAATCGAATGATAAGTTTATAAATTCGACATTGTACAAACAGATCATTGGATCCTTGAGATATCTTTGCAATACAAGACCTGATATCTGTCAAAGTGTGGGGTTGCTGAGCAGATTTGTGGAGAAACCCCAAGAGTGTCATCTCAATGCAGTAAAGAGGGTGTTAAGATACATAAAGGGAACTGTCGACCATGGGGTGTTGTTTCCAAAGAAGTCGAAGAGCAACACAAGCGTTGAAGTTCATGGATACATTGATTCAGATTTTAGTGGAGATCAAGATGAAAAGAAAAGCACTGCAGGCTACATCTTTATGATCGAAGATGCTCCAATCTCCTGGAGCTCGAAGAAACAAAGCATTGTGGCTTTGTCATCGTGTGAAGCAGAATATGTAGCTGCATCATATGCAGCATGTCAAGCAGCATGGATTGAGATGTTACTTGAAGAATTCAAGATAATGGAGCCTAAGAATATAAAGTTATTTGTTGACAACAAATCAGCAATCAACTTGGCGAATCATCCAGTGTGCCATGGTCGAAGTAAACACATTGAAAGAAGGTATTATTTTCTGAGAGATCAAGTCAACAAAGGAAAAATCGAAATAAAATACTGAAAAACTGAAGTTCAACTAGCTGACATATTCACTAAACCTCTGAAGAAAGTCAGATTCGAAGAGCTGAAAGAGAGCATCGGGATGAGAAGTCTCGAGAACATGAATTAAGGGGGTGTGTTAGAATGTGTGCATAATTCATGTTCGAAATAGTAATCGAATTATGTTGCAATGTTGTGTACTATTTGATTCATTGGTGGTGGTCAACATGGTCGTCAAATGTTATCCTTTAGTATATTGAGTCAAATCCTTTGGGCTCTAGGTGTTGTGGGCCTTAGTCTAGTTTACACTATTGGGCCTAGGAAATGTGTCTATATAAGGAGCATTTCTTTGTAAACATAATAATCATTTTTTCACAATATACACTTTCATTCCTTTCAGCATCACATTTTATTCTCTTCCCATTTCTCTAAAACTTCTTCTTCTTCATCACAAATCTATTTCTTTCATCTTCTGTTCCAACAGTTAGTGATTAGTTATATCATTAATTTTTTTATTTCTATGTTGAGGTTAGAATTGGACCATACCATATTTTATTGAAAGTTACTTATGGCTCGTAGTTGTTTGAAAACCCTAAGTATTTAAAGGTAATGTTAATGTTAGAAATAATATGAAATAAATGATGTATATCTTATGTTGATTTATATGTTGCAACATTAGATCTAATTTAGTTGTAACATTATGGTTACTCCTTTTATAATAAAACCCTAACGCCTCAAAAATCTACCAATCATATTTTTAAGGACCTATATGATGTCGTCCAAGCTACTCATAAACACATGGATGAAGTTATCTAAGATATTTATCACCACATGGATGGATTTTTTCAAGCCACAAATTAACATATGAAACTCCAAACTTGACATCTAATAATAGATTCAAGAGGCTAACTATGCTTATATCAAGTTTCTTTCATATAATGGGTTGCCTTGAGTCGATTTAAACAGATGCTTCAAAATCAACAATTAATGGACTTATTTTCTTTCACAAAGGCATTATAACTATATTTTGGTTCTTCAACTTTTTCTATCCACGAGGAAGAGTTATTCAAACATTTCCAATAAGGTTATCAAGTACAATTTGAAACAATGGGAAATCGTATCTTATGTTTACCCCATGATTCTATTCATAGTTATATTATTTTTGGTTAAGATTAACAAACACATTAACAACAGTGAATAGGGGAATGTATTAGAGAGATAGTGAGATACAACGGTGAATAGTTATCCAAAATAAAAATCAATGAAATTCCGAGGATCTTTAATACTCATACTTTATTTTCCAGTGCATTAGAGAGAATCACTAATATTTGATCCTCGACTATCCTAAGTTCAAACCAACCAAATCCACCCCATTCGATTAAGGCTAGAAAGAATTCTGCCAAGTCAGACAAGGGAGTGTTTTCCCTAACCATTAGTGGAAAAGATCGACAAAGGAAGGAAGACACGGAGGGGGAAGGAAAACACTTTTGAAGATTGATATTTCCCCCCTTCTTTTTCATTAAAATAAAGAAGACCGACAATGGCCTATAATGCGTTTTATTAGAAGAGAATACACTTTTTGACTATAAGATTTCTTTTTCAACCCTATAACTTTTTAGCGTATCATGTAACATTTTCTCAAAATATTATTTAAAATTGAAAAGTTATTTCCGGTACGCACCTTATCAGGCATAAATTATATGTAAAAGTTAGGTGCAAATTAAAAATATAAATTCGATTGCAACTGTCAATGTAGTTCTAGTTTGTATTCAGATTTAAAAGCGCGCTGCCTTTTCCCCTCCCTTTGCATGGATATTTTCAAAAAACAAAACACAAAACACAAAAATACACCTATTACTCTCAAACCCCATTGTTACAAAATCAAATTACTTCGCAAAAATCTCGTTAGGAATCATCAAGCATTAATTAACTCAAGTATTCAACCACATCCAATCAATAAAAATTATCAATTGTAAGTTGTTTGATTTTTTTTTATAGTTTTTGTAATTTCTACTCAAACTTGTTTAGGGTAGAAATTATGAGTTGTTTAGTGTTTTCAATGTTAGCGAGTCATAAGAAACGTATTTGAAACATCTTTTTTTATTATCAATGACATTATTTTGAGGTTATTTGTGGGTATGCTTCGCCATTGACGAAGCACTCAAATTACAGGTCGTACCAGAAATGTATTTTCGGTCATTTTAACGTTGCAAAAACCAGAAATGCATTTCCAATTTTAGTATGTTTCTATTTTCCCCTTATTTTTGAACAATAGTCCTTGTGTTAACGTTTGTTTTGTACTTTTACAAGAGTAATGGCTAAGAAAACATCTAGGTTGAGGCATGACAAGCTTGCACAACATGCTTATGGGTGGAGGGAAAAGAGTCAGTCATCTCAGGCTCTTTCTGCCTATGGGCAGGTTCTGCCATATATGTGCACTACAACCTCTGCTTCCAGTGTTCATGTTTCTACTCTTACTTCATCGCCCCCCACAACATGCATAATTCTCAAGTTAATCCCTCATTGCCTTCGTCCTCTCGTAGAGGCACTTTCTCATCGATAGTAATTGAGGCGGGAGAGGTATCCGGTTTTCAACCGACACTAGAGGCCTAGCCACAACCTGTACCCCAGGAACCCGAGCCACCCATGACATCCTAGCCTGCATCCCATGCACCTGAGCCATCCCAGACATCACAACATATATCTCACGCACGTAAGCCGACACCTGCGACGCTTCAGAGTTTTGAAGGAGGACTGTTTGATTTATCTTTGTTGCCTTTGTACCCGTACCATGTTGCTATACATATATGAGACAGAGAGGTATATGAAGTTTGAGAGATTCCTTCTATTACATTTTTATTATGGTTTTTTGTTGAATGAATTTTGTCAAACCGTGTATGCAGGAACGTGAAATGCGAATGCCATTAATCTTGGGCGGAAGATCAGTAAACTTAAACCCCTTATTGAGCCTTGGTTTGGTGAGTTGTTACTGCTTACAAGATTGAAATATTTGACCAATTCTGATTATATCGTCGTTAATTAGGGAATTATTAGAGCTTTTGTTGAGAGGTGACACCATGAGATATCGTCATTCTACCTACCACATGGTGAGATGACGATCACACTGGAGGACCTCGCGCCATTGCTTCCAGTGGTTTAAAAACCGGACCGGACATCAAACTGGTGGAGGTACTGGGTCACTGGTTTATTGGTCGAACCACTGATTCACTGGTCGAACCACATGAATAAATCGGATTAAACTAGATAACTCGGTTGAATAGACCGGTCTTTATAACAAAACTATATAAATATAAAACTTATCGAATCGGATGACTCAATATCTACAAAATATAACTAGAACTTAATTTTTTTTTTTAAATATCATATCATAAATAAATTCACAGTTTGATAATTTAAATTTAAATTTAAATTTAAAACATTTTGATAATATCATATCATAATTTGATAATTTAAATTTAAATTTTAAATATAGGTATCATGTATAATAAAATAGTACATAATTACAAAGTCTAATTGCAACATAATATAATTGAATAATTTATAACAAAATAACCCTATTCTCTATTAAATTTAGTTTTGAGGAGTAAAGATTGTTTAAATATTGAGATATCCTTCTTCAATATCAAAGTTATCTGCAAGAAAATCAACCGCATTTGCAATATTTTCTCTGTTAATAATATAATTAATTTAATTTTTTTTATTTAAATATAATATTCTAATAAAATAATCAAAATGAATAAAAAAAAGTTATAATTTTTTTTAAAAATTATAAAAAGTTAAGTAAAAAAAATGCAGTTGAACTGCCGATTTTTCCGGTTTTCCCAGTTTTCACTGGTTCAATAGCATACCTAATCTAGCAATTGGATCAGACCGGTTACCTGGTCAATTTTTGATATGACCGGTCCGACCGGTCGGTCCGGTTTGGTTTTTAAAACACTGACTGCTGCATCTTCTAATTAAAGGTACATTTTTAGACCATGGCATGATTGACAAAGATGAGGCGTTAATATGTTGGTAGAGAAATTGAGACTTAACCTTTAGAGTGTCATGGCCGAGTTGGACTTCACCCGTGGTGCCCACATCAGATAAATTATTTGAAGATGGTGTTCACAAATGAGATAAGGCGTGCACGTGAGGATGATGGTGATCCCGAGCAGTTTACCCTACACTAGAGGTTGGCTATGAAAGCATACCTTTTGTTTCTGGTTAGCACACAAATTTTTTTGGAGACTAGTTCCACTTACACATATTTGATGTACCTGGGGTACTTTGATGATTTTGAGGAAATCCACCAGTGGAACTGAGGGGCTTCTTGTTTGGTGTACTCGTATACAAATTTTTATGACAAATGTAAGTGGAAGAAGAAGAAGATGACCGACAACATCACACTTCTGACAGTAAAATTTATTGGTCTTTGTGGTGTTTTGTAATTATTGTGATTCCATTACTAATTAATAATTATTGTTATTTCAAGGATGGATCCTACAACACTTCTCCCGCATCTCGGGTTGGTCACTTGCTACTGATTATATTAAAGATAAGATGTGTGCCACTGCACACGACTCTCTCCGAGGGAATCAGGCGACAAAGTCACTCCGAGTATATATTGATCGGCTAGTGTTTGATGACATACACTTCCATTCATACGTCGACCACCGTGACATGATACCATTTGACGATGTTGTGCTTTTTAAGATATGGTTGACTTTTGGGTCACACAAGATGACTGCTTATATGCCTAAGCACATCATACGTCAATTTAGGCACACCCAGTACATTCCCCGTGATCATGCATTATTTGCTCTTCCCATGGTGAAACGCAGGGATATGGATGACTTATTTGATGATTATGAGAATCTTATCATTCCATATGAGGCCTAGAGTACCATTTCTCCAAATGATAGGAGCTACGAGGACGATTATATCATATGATTCTTTAGGGTATCTCATTCATACCTAGTACAAGATGTTCCAGGAAACCCACCGAGGTCAACTCATCATGAGATTCTTGAGGAGTAGCAAGCTACAGACGATCATGCCACTGATGTATTGCCTAAGTGTCATTGTATCACGGAGATCGCAAATGTGAGTATTAATGGAGGTTTATTTCTTGATGGATCTGATGTTAGAGGTGTTTTGGATGGCGTCATGGCGGAGGCTCAAGGGCTCTGCTTTACAGGAGGCAGTAGAGGAACGCTGGGAGGGGGACATTCCAACTCATAGTCCTCCATACCCAGTAGTCTTGGTTGTTGTATATGTATTTTGGTTATCGTTTTTTGATTGTATTTGGATAATATTTTGAGTTACCCCCTTATATTGACTACGAGCACCTTTTATACTGCTTATTGCTATCTATTTATATATGTCTTTGTTCTATATGTCTTTGTAGTATGTTTTGTTGTATACGTCTTTATATTTAATGTGAACCAACGCGCAAAAAGATCCATTGCCAGCATTAGTATTTTTGGTAATGTCTGCACAGAAATCAAAAATATATTTCCACTTCGCTTTGGAAATGTATTTTCGATTTCTAGTCAAGGTTTAACAAAAAAAGATACGTACCGAAAATATATTTCTGATTTCAAGGGAAACTTTAGGAATTGTGTTGGCTTATTCTTTTCACTATAAGGTGGAAAGAGAAATTCTCTTTTGACCATGATGGTATGCTTTGAATTTTAGGCCCAATCGTCGTTTTACTTGCAAGCCTATTGGGATAACAACCTTCATTGATATGCGGTTTTAGCATAGGACCACTCTGGACAATTGCCCATACTCTTTTTTTATTTATTTATTTAAAAAACATGAGAAAATACTAAAAATTAAAAAGAAAAAATAATATATATATATATATATAGAGAGAGAGAGAGAGAGAGAGATGCTATTTGTACACTATTGTGTACACCAAATACTTACACCAAACACTGTTCACCGTATTTATACGGTGAACAGTGTTTTTTAAATAAAATAATAATATTTATAAAAAAAAGTTTTATTTTTAAAATTATTTTTATAGCACAAATATAAAATTTATTATTAACCAACTTCATTATTGCATTAACCAGAAAAATACATGTTATTAACCATATATTTTATTTATAATATATTAACCAAGTTTACTACTTCATTAACCAATAATTTACATATTTTAATGTCAGAACTTGGTTAATGTTATGTAAATTATTGATTAATAAAGTAGTAAACTTGATTAATGTATTATAAATAAAATATATGATTAATAACATGTATTTTTCTGATTAATGTAATAATGAAGTTGGTTAATAATAAATTTTATATTTGTGCTACAAAAATAACTAAAAATATTTTTTATTTATAAATATTATTATTTTATTTTAAAAAATACTGTGCACCGTATAAATACGGTGAATAGTATTTGGTGTATACAATGATGTACGAATAGCATTTCTTTATGATAATATTTTGACACTTGTGAATTTTGTTGTTGCTGTCAAGGATATGAAGCCGTGATTTGTATAAGATGTTGCTATCCAATTAGAAATGTGCATTATTTTATTTAGTCTTGAGTTTGACTAAGTATCAGATTTTCCACGTGTGGCTAATGAAAAGAAAATAAAGTATAGAAAGCACCTCCAATTTCATTACAACCATTCAAATGCGTAAACTGGCAAAATTTTAGCCACGTTCTAAAATCTCAAGAATTATATATATTATTACAATTTCTATATTCAAACTCAAATAAAGATGTTCATATTAATAATATTGATATTATGCGACTTAAAATCGGTCTTACAGACTCAATTTTTTTTAATTTAAAACGGAATATTTTTTTATTAATAAAAATTCAGTTACTTGTTTTCTAAGGTTGCTGCGAAAGAAGTCGGTAAAGATATGACACGATATCTCAATGATTTTCAATTTAGGATTGGAGTATCGGGTGGTGTTGAGGTTATTTTGCATAGTGCCAATAGGGTGTTAAGCAAGGGACACAAAGATGGTTCCTTGGCTATGTTGAAAGTAATTCATGTGTGTCGAAGCAGACTGCACACAGATTATATTTGTTTTAGATTTAAATAGATTTGATTTAAATCTAGAATATAATAGATTTGATTTAGTTCAAAATAAATATTTTGGGCTTTTATAGTTTTGGGCTTTAGCTTAGGGAGCAATCTAACTTAAATCTATAAATAGAGGGAGTAACCCCTAATTTTGTAATCAAGCAAAAAGTTGTATTCACAGAATTTGCAGTTGCAAGTGAATAAGAAATTCTCCACAGTTGCAAGATTGGTAGAAATTCATCATAGATATTGGTGGATTTCCAACATCTGGTATCAAGAGCTCTGGTTGATTGATTCAAGGGAAGATCAAGAACGATCGTAGAAGAAAAATTCACGATGGCAGTGAGCTATGGGAATGCGAATTATCCAGCAAGTCTTCCAATTCTGAAAGTAGATAACTATGATAATTGGTGCAAGCAAATGAAGGTTTTATTCCGTTGTCAAGGTCTTTGGGATTTTGTAAAAGATGGAGTAGAAGAGCTTGAAGAATACGCTTCAGAAGAAGAAAAGAAAGAACACACAGAATCAGAGAAGAATAGTTATAAAGCTCTCTTTATAATTCATCAATGTCTGAGTCTAGACAACTTCGAAAAGGTCAGTGATACAAAATCTGCAAAAGAAGCTTGGGATATTCTTGAGAAATCTTTTGGAGGCGCAAAAAAGGTGAAAGAGGTGAGGTTACAAACTCACAAGAGAACGTATAAATTACTTCAGATGGAAGACAGTGAAAGCATATCTAATTTCTTCACTAGGGTTACAAAGCTAGTGAATCAAATCAAGATTTGTGGAGAAACGTTAACAACAAGAGCAGTTGTTTCCAAGATTTTGAGATCTTTGGCTCCCAAGTTCGACCACATGGTGGTGGATATTGAAGAAGGAAAAGATTTGTCGAAATTGACAAAGGAAGAGATTCAAGGGACACTTGAATCTCATGAACAAAGGATGAATGAAAGAGATGCAGGAAAATCGAAGAGTGATGTGGCTCTACAGGCTCAATCAGCAAAAGAAAAGAAAGGAAAAGGAAAGTGGTTCGACAAAGATAGAGGTGGCTACAACAATTCGACTGACAGAGGAAACGAGAACGAAGGAAACATGTCGAATATGAGAAGACCATACCAAGACAACCAAAGAGGTGGTGTTGCAAATAGAGGAAGAGGTGGTGGTCGAAATCTTGACAAGAGTCACATTTAATATTACAATTGTCAAAAATATGGTCACTATTTTAGTGATTGTCCAAAGAAGTGAAAGAATCAAGAAAGTGATGCAAAGATCGCTGAGTATGAAGAAGAAGAGATGATGTTGATGGTCACAACAAGAGATGAAGAAAAATTCAAGGATAAATGTTACTTGGATTCATGATACTCATCACATATATCTGGAAGGAAAGATTGGTTTGTTAATCTAAAACCCTCAATGAAGAACATGGTGAAATTTGCAAATGAAAATACTCTAGCAGCTTAATGTATTTGAGATGTTATGATCATGAGTAAAGATGGAAAAAGGTTAGTAATTTCGAATGTGTTATACATTCCAGGCATGAAGAACAACTTTCTTAGCATATGACAGTTGGTTGAAAAGAATTACAAAGTGATTGTCGAAGACAAGATGATGAGATTCGTCGACGCGAATGAAAGATTAATCTTGAAGGCCCATATGTCCCATAATAGAACCTTCAAGGTCGAACTTAATGTGATGGAGTATAAGTGCCTTTTGACTGCATCTAGCAGAGATGAATAGACATGGCACTATCGAATAGGTCATCTCAACTTCAGAGACGTCAGAGATTTAAAGAAGAAGAATATGGTTTCAGGATTTCCAAAAATTGACATTCCAAATGAAGTGTGTGAAGAATGTGTGTAAGCGAAGCAACACAAGAATAACTTCAGCAAGGATGCAGGAAGCAAGTCGGAGGATGTTCTCGAAGTTATATACTCTGATGTATGTAGACCAATCCAGGTGGATTCGTTTGTAGGTATAAATACTTTGTCACATTCATAGATGATTTCAGTCGAAAACTGTGGACTTACATGATCAATAGGAAAAGTGAAGTTATTGAGGTATTTTCCAAGTTTAAGTCTATGGTCGAAAGACAAAATGGTCGAAAGCTCAAAGTTTTGAGAACTAATAGTAGTGGAGAGTGTAGCAGCAAAAAATGCGAGTATAAGCCATTGAATTGACTTAACTCAAAAAATAACAAAAGAGTCGCTACCACGCTTTTTATTTTATCCAAAAGACTAGGAAAAAGAGCAAATAAAATCCTAAAAAAAAAGATTAGAGATCTGGGATCAGGGGTTAGTTATGCAAAGGGAAGGTGTTAGGCACCCAAAGCATCTATGGTACTCCGCAGAAACCTTTTTGAAAATTTGTATATGTGTGCTAAAAAAAGATATGTACAAAAGTGTCTGGAAAGATGAGAAAAAAGTATTTTTTACAATTTTTGGTTTGATAGAACTTCCAATGAGTTCCAGGACTACATACGAACAATGTGCAATGTTGAAATCAAAACCAAGTAGTTTGGCTAAAAAAGACCAAAGTTGTGTGTTGGTTGAGTTTAAGAAAAAAAAAGTTAATTAGAAAAGCTACAAAGAGCTCAAAAAGGTTTGAATGAGGTTAGGTGTTTTTTAGTGTTGTGAAAAGAAAATTCAAACTATTATTACATGAATTAGAAGTTTATTAAGAAAATAAGTTTGAAAATTCATGGACCTAAGTCCAAGTTTTTTTGATGAAAGTGGTTCGAGTTTTGAAAACAAGAATCCTTTGAAAAAGAGGGAAGATTTTGAAAATTAAATAATGGGGAGGAGATGAAGAGGCTAACCTAAGTGCATAAAGTAAAAGGTAAGGGTAAAGAAAGATCTAACCGGGTGAGAAGACTAATACTTAACATCAAGAGCCAATACCATATCCCATCCTTTAGATTACCACATAAACAACAAATAATCAGACAAAAAAAACCAAGCTTCGAATGAGTTAATGATTTTAGGTGGACTCTTGTCTCTAGAAAATCAGGCAGCATAACGAATGTTAGTCGCCAACAAGGTGACCATCTTGAAGCTTACACATGAAGACTTTCCAGAAGCTTGACAGAATCAACGCGACCACACGACAAGTTTCAATTGTTTTTTGTCAAGTATATCACTGGTTTTTGGAATTATCATATCAATTGATCAAAGATGATTGAGAATTTCGAGTGGACAAAGTTAGCGGAAACTTGCCAGAAGCTTGATTAGAAATCAACGCGACCACACGACAAGCGCCACAAGTGTTGAACCAAGATCAAAGCTCAAGTCATATTTTTGGGCTTATGTTAGAACATTGAAGTTCATGCCACAAATTGATCATTTTTCGATTCGGGACAAAAGAAAAATTGAGATGAAGAATAAGCAATGTAGCGCTATGTTAAGCAATCTCCAAGTGACTTATGTAGAAGCCACCCTACAACGAGGCCGATCAATGGTGATGTATGTGTTGAAAAAGCAAACGAGAAGAATGATATGTAGATTATCTTCTAATGTTTGTCAACACATGCAAAATAAAAAAAGAATGATAGATCAACTTGCATTATCTTCTCTAATTTCTTTCATCTTTAAGTTCAATCACTCATCTTGGTGGATTAAGGCACAAAATATATTGTTGACTCAAAGCACCAAGAATTAATTGTATAATTAATCCTTTGATAGATTTGAATCACCAATGCATTTCTCCAACCTCATCAACACCCAAAGTCCATTGAGATTAAATAGGAATTAGGTGTACAAGACTATAATCCAAGGCAATCATCAAAAGAATGGAGTAGAAGAAGAGTAAAGATCCAAAACAAGTCAAAAAAACAAGTGAAAATCACAATTTACACTCTGTGCAATCTATTACAGCATGATGCAAATCGATTGCACACTGTTATTTTTTTCATTTTCTTTTAAAACGTGGCCCGTGCAATCGTTTACACCGTGTGCAAATCGATGATTACGGTTGCTCCAATGTGCAAATCGATTGCACCCTATTTTTTTTTTTTTTGGAAAAATGGTTTTAAATCAAGTTTGGGAAAAAACATCGAAAAAACTTACATTCGCTTGATGTCTTGTATTCACCAGATGAAATAAATGCAGATCAATCATGCATGTAGAACACTATTAGGGTGCTTGGTGATTCCTTGAGAGAAAACTCAGGAATAGAACAACCATTAGAGCCCAACCTTGTTTGTGATCTTAATGCATTTTGATGATGAGATGATGAGGGGTCTTAGGGGAAACAATTGGGGTAAAATAAAGAGTATATGTCGAAAGACTTCGATAGGTTTTGTGAAAAAGAAGGGATTGTGCATGTGGTGGTGCCACCCTACACTCCACAGCAGAACGGGATTGCAGAAAGGAAGAATCGAACCATCATGAATATGGTTCTAAGTATGTTGCAACGAAATAATTTATCTAAAGAGTTTTGGGGTGAATCTATATCGACTGCAACATATATTTTGAACAGATGTCCGACAAAGAAGCTGGTAGAAATTACTCCAAAAGAATGTTGGTCTGGTGTGAAGCCTAGCTTGAGTCATCTGAAGGTATTTGGATCTATTGCACATAGACATGTTCTAGATCAATTGAGAAGAAAACTTGATGACAAGTCGAGTCAAATGATTCTAGTAGGATATCATTCGACAAGATATTACAAGTTGTTCGATCCAATGAACAAGCAGATTGTGATCAGCAAGGACGTGATCATAGATGAGCTTAAAGAGTGGGACTGAAGTCTAAATCTCAAGAAAGATTCAGTAAGAATCTTGCTTGAAGAGCCAGAAACTCAAGTCAAAAGATAAGTTCGATAAGAAGAACCAGTAATTATAGATCAACCAAGCACAAGTAGACCTCAATGAGCAAGATGCATGCCTGCAAGGTTGCAAGATTGTATGGTTACATCATATGATGTAGTTGATGACGAAGATGAGCTAGTACATTATGCTTTCTATGCAGATGTCGAACCTGTCAATGCAACTGAAGTATTGAAGGATTCGAAGTGGATGAAAGTAATGAACGAAGAAGTGAATCAATCGAACACAACAACACTTGGTCACTTGTCGAATTGCCTCAAGGCAAGAAGGCAATTGATGTCCTGTGGGTATACAAACTAAAGATGAATCCTAAAGGGGGAGTAACTCGACACAAAGCAAGGCTAGTGGCGAAAGAATTTCTCCAGAAAGAAGGAATCGACTTCGATGAGGTTTTTGCACCTGTGTCTAAGATCGAAACAATAAGGTTGATTGTCGGTTTAGTAGAAATAAATAGTTGGCACATATGTCAGATGGACGTAAAGTGTGCGTTCCTGAATGGACCCTTAGATGAAGAAGTTTATGTTAAACAACCAGTTGGGTTTATGATACATAATGAAGAGAGGAAGGTGTACAGGCTTCACAAAGCCTTGTATGGATTGAAGCAAGCTCCAAGATCTTGGAATAAGAAGATTTATAGATTTCTAAGGGAGAAGGAATTTGTGAAGTACACAACTGAACATGGAGTATATGTAAGAATAAGCAATAGCGAATTGCTTATACTATGTCTCTATGTCAATGACTTGTTAATAGCAGGTAGTTGCAAGAAGGAGATCGAAGACTTCAAAGGAGATCTTAGCAAGGAATTCAAAATGTTTGATTTGGGTGATATTTCATATTTCCTTAGCATCGAATTCTACAAGACTAGTAGAGGTTCGATGATGCATCAAAGAAGATATGCAGGAGAAATTCTCAAGAGGCTCAAAAGACTGCAACTGTCGAAAGACTCAAAAGAAGATGATGTCGACCTAACCCAATATAGAAGACTTATTGGGTCTATTTTTAGTATTTTTTGTTTCTGTATTTGTTTATTTATTGGTTCATTTATTTGTTTATTTATGTTATCATGATTATCGTTTTATTTTATTGTGGTGGGATTTAAATTCAAAAATAATATCAAACCTTAGAAAGAAGGATCGTCTATTGGCCAAAAGGGTGAACACCCCTATGAGTTTTTGTGACGATTTTGCCTAAAGTCGGGTGAAGTTCATAAAAAGGAATACCTCACAAGACTAGCTTCTTGGGTGTAGGACTTTAGAACGACACATTTGACTCTTTGTATAACCCAAAAAAAAATCTCATGGTAATACCTATATGACCTAAAAGATGAAACTTTCGGTCTACAAAGAGGCTCTGCCTAAGGGAGACCCTTATGCCTTTACCCTTTGGTGTTATCCATGATACCCTTAAAGAAACCACCTTTTAGGAGGGTAGACTATCCGTAGGCCGAAACTAGGGACCTACAAACTAAGGATACATTTCATAAAATCCCACTAAAATCCCTAAACTCTGTCTAACCAAAAATCGGTATAAGGTATTCACTACCTTAAACCCGTATAGAGTACTAACTACCCTAAACCTGTAAGGGTTCCCTGTTATTTGTTATAATCCCTAACCGATAGGGATTCCCTTTTGTCTGTCAATCTTTATAGGATCTTGTCCTCTATATTGAACCTTCCCACGAAGGACATCCTCGATAATGCATGCCACGTGGCCTCTAGAAGGCCATGGGATCTGGTGATTGTTGACTGGTCACCACGTGCTCTCTTCCACGATATTCCCTTAAGTCAAATCTTTATCTCGATCGCCCGTCTGTCACAATCTCGAGCCTGCAGGGATTTACTTTGATTATTATAATCACTAGCTTGTAGGGATTCCCTTTGGTCTATCACTAACCCTAGCCCTTATGGGGACTCCTTATGTTTGTCTTAATCTCTAAGTCAATATAGGGTATCCTCATTTCCATGTCCATCTTTTAACCCGTTTAGGTTTCCTTAGGTCTGTCATAATCTTTGAAACTAAGGTTCATCCCGTGTAGGGTATCCTTATGTTTACTGCATCCCACGCCCATGTTGCATTGAATTTCCATTTACATACATTCATACATACGCATTTCCAACTTCTCCCTTGGTCGCTATCATCCAGTTAGCAGATTTCCTGATGCTCAAGAACAAATTCGAAACATGCTTCAAGAAAGTTATGAAGGAATTCAAGAAAATCCTAGATTGATGAAGGATAAGTCGAACATTGGAGACTCAATTGATATTGGTCATTGAATTCCTATAAAGGAGAGAAGGCAATACTTTTGTATACAAACCAAAGGCTCACAACGCCTCAAATGCAACTATCATTGGGAGCACTATCCTATCAACAAAATTGGTATGCTCTAGAAGATTCAAAGATCACCATACTTCTACAAGTCCAAGAACTAAGAAGTATACCTCCTAAAGTCAGTGGATCAACAAAAAAGCTCGTCTCTAGGATCTTTAGGCATTTATCATTTTCCAATTATAATTTCTTAGTTGCTAAGTTTCATTTGTTGTAAACAATGTACCTTTTGATCGATAATTCTAATAAAATAATCATGCATATTTTTGGAATCAATCCATTTGTATCCACTCTCTATTATGCCATTGCTTTCCATAAAAATAATCAACGACTTTTCATTTTCATTTTTCATATTTCCATTTTTATCTTTAACAAACTTGGAGGAAGAATGATGTAAATACAAAATAACTAAATTTGACTGACATATGCTTTCAATGTAACACCAAGCTGACGATGTAAGGCATTATTTCAAGGGTTTAATATATAAACGCCCTGTAATGTTAGCGAATTCTCATTTTAGACCCTGGTAAAGTTTTTTTAATCGCCGCCTGATGTTATGTAGATTCTCTCACTGATACCCCTGTTGCCCTGTCATGGAATCTTTACTTTGACTTGCTACGAAGTCAGTTTATTTACACACATGGCAAGGAATCTTATTCTCCGCTGACGTGACATGTAAATGTGATATTTATTTTTCAAAAAATCCACACGACATTTTTATTTATGTAAAATAAAAAATTAATTTTTAGATCTCAGCATTAATGACCACACCGTCAACAAAAATACAATCCTCCAAGAATACATAAAAAACACTTCACCACAAGAGTGAAGGTCAATGGCATTAAAATAACTATTAGTTGAAATATATATATATATATATATATATATATATATATATATATATATATATATATATATATATATATATATATATATATATATATATATATATATATATATATATATATATATATATATTACATTTTAAATCCACCTGAATTATTATAATTTTTAATTTTATTTTAATATTCTATTTTTTAAATCAATTTGTTTCACTTTTTATATTAAATTTATTTTTTTTATTTTTTAAAATATAAAAAGTAACATTTTTAAAAATTATTATTTTAAATTTATTTAAATATTACATTCAGGCTTAAACCCATATAAGTTTCACAAACAGTCTAGTTACTCTCACAATATTTCCGTTTCATTAGGGCTAATGTTTGTTTGATATATAAAAATAGTTTTCTCTCTTTATCAAATGATGTGGGACTATAAAAACTCTTGGTTACGCAGTTTGTATTATTTCTTGTCCACCATTCCATCATTTCTTGTGCTATTCTGAAGCAAAATAAGCTGGTGAACTGAATCATGCCATCATCTTCATAGCAACTAGTGTATGCCTATATTCATGAGACTGATTTTAACATCTAAACGTGTTTACTTTAACAGGCCAGACACTTGAAAGTTTGAAATTAATTCTGGAATTCTGAAATAAAGTTTGAAATCAACAAGTTTCCAGAGAAATTAAAAGCTGTTAGATTCGTGAATAGACTGGTTTTTGATGTCATTGCCTTTGTAGAAATATTGGGACATGACATATCTCATGGAGGCAACAAGAAACCTCATCCAACCAATTCTTTTGCGTTTCTACAAGTAAACACCCAGTCCAAAAAATGGTTTAGTATCATAGTTTTCTGCCAAGTAAAAACAAATCTAGTTTTGCATGGAAAGAAAATAGAAAAAAGTAAAAACAACCTAGTTTTCTACATTACATTTTGATAGTTCATTGCATGTTACAGAATGATTTGTATCTTGATAACACACAAAGTATTGTAGAAAGAATATCATAGTTATTTTGCATGAAATAAAGATTTTCTCCGTCTTCATATTATTGTTCATAGAATGGAGAAAATAGATAACACTGAACCTCAACTCACCACAAAACATCACCGCCACTACAAAACAATATGTGTTTTTATAAATTGAAAAAGTCAAATAATATTGGAGCAATATGTTCATGACGAATATGCTTGTATACTATGGAATTCTTTTTGAAGCACTGAATTTGATATTAGCGGGAAGTCTATGAGTAGAAGAAGCAGCTTGAACAGACATAATTTTGGGCATTCATGATTCTTGAATGAGTCAAAATATGTAATAAATTATCCAACCATTAATAAAAAAATAGAATATATAAAAAAATTATACAAAATTAACAAATTACACCTGATTTTTTAAAATCAAAGCAAAAATAAAATAAATATCCAGTTGGACGGCCTAGTCAACGAATAAATGGAATCAAAGTTTAAATAATGTGAATGGGGTCATATAGAGAGAATCTTGGTGTTACGAGGATGGAATCTAATTTTTTTTTACAGGGGGCTAAAGTGAATATCGTTAATATTGCAGGGGGTGTTGTATATTTAATGGAAAAATAAGGAGTTAATATGTAGTCAACCCCCTCAAGCTAGGAGTTGGAGTTTTGTTTTACTTTATAAAAAAACAACCTTAATTTCAACTAGGGGGCATGGTAGATTTTAATTAATCCAATGGTGTATTCAAATCTCAAGAGGATCAGTCAATCTAAGCAAAGGTTCAAACATATCTTCTTCCCCAGTACATCGTTCAAGATTGAGGAAACAATTAAGACAAGACTACAAAGTTAACATGACAGTCACAAATGTTCAAAATAAAAAAATAAAAACAAACAGAAATTCAAAAGGAGATATCAAGGCAAAATTGACTTAGGCAAAATTTTGGGTATCCCGATGGACCAAAATTCAAAAGAATTGGTCCATGCAAAAATAAGGGATTGAAAATAAATAAATTGTGTCTGCCACCTCAAGAATCATCAAGGCTTCTTATCAATGCTTGGATCTTATCAATGTTCTTCATCAGTGCGTGGATCTTATCAATGCTTATCATCAACATCGCGACTACGAAAATTCTCTTGCATACTGAATACATCCATTGGATTAATCGAACTTAGGAATGAAGAACATCAAGGAGAATGTGGTGGATTAAATTTCAAATTTCGATCCTTATATCTTTTGTTTCTTAAACCGTGAATCAGACCATGTTACAAACCTCAAAAGTCCTAATTGAAGCTAGGTTCAATGTGAAAGCATACTCAGTAGAATTTTTGTTAAAATGACTCCTAATGCTTGTTAAATTATCAATATTCACGTTTCCACGTCTTCAACTCTAATCATGCATTTCTTTTCAATAGGCAATTTTTGATTTCAAAAACTTGCATGTGTATCCCGTTAGAATTACTTTTTGAAAAGTATTATTTTATACGCAAATCAATACTAAGCATCGAGGAAATTTTAACAATGGTCCAATCAAAGGTGATCATTCCAAGAAGCTCCAAACTAGGGGCAAAGCACCTAGGGATCCTACCGCATCAGAGGGGAAAATCCTTATAATAAGGGGGCATATCACATGAAGATCATATTGACTAAGGGGCAATTGTTTTTAAGATTTTGTCAACATGGGTCACACTTTCAAGTACCAATTAATTTGGGGAATACCTTTCAAGATTGTGATGCTGGGGAAGTACATGTTAAATTTCATATCACCACATGGTTGGACCCAAGTTCCTTCTCACACAACTCTTTCAAAGACCCTACAAACGAATGAGGGTGAGACACGCCTCAAAGGGGCAAGCTCTCATAATTCCCAATAATGCTTTCTCCTACATCAATAATCTTCGAGTTTGAAATGGGTATCAGGAAATCATGCTAGTATAATACCCTACCAACGAGTGAAAACATCCTTGTTACATAAGCAATCTATCAAAGCCCAGTTTGTTAGAACAAGATTTGGTTCTACAATTATGTCTCTGAGTTTTAATGATAACAAAGAGTATTTTTATGAGAAAAAATTTGATACTCTAATATTTGTTGTATTTTAAGAATTGAAAAACAGGTTCTACTTCTGATGAATGGCGTCTCCAAGATATTAGAAGAGAAAATGTTCCACTTCTAAGCTACAAAGGTTTTGATGAACAAGTAGTGAGGAAAGCTTCAGAAGGCTTTGAAGCTCAGTACTCTAATATGTAAGTTTGAAGAAACCAGTCTGGAGATCTCAAGACAGAAGTTTTGAGTGAATGTAGTCCAAGATGCTGAAGACTCAAGTTTTAGAAGATAAAGGGTTCTGAAGACCAAGTGTTGAAGATTCTGAAGACGTGGCTCTGAAGACTCTGAAGATTTAAAGCTCTTATGACCATAGATGTGATACAAGGTTCTAAGACCAAGTGTTGAAGACTCTGAAGACAAAATTCTTATGACTATGAAGACTTGAAGTTCTTTTAACCTTAGATGTGATACAAGGTTTTTCAAGACCAAGTGTTGAGGACTCTCAAGGCGAAGATCTGAAGACTGTAAAGACTTGAATTTTTTACTAGCCAGAAGTTATGTTCTCTCTTCTTACTCGTGCTCGTAGAAGCCTCTGAAGTACAAAAGATTAAAAGATAATGTTAACACCGTACAAATAGTACATGATACAAACAAAACATTTCATTCCACCACCTTGAAAGGACAAACATTGCGTACGAGCTTGTCCCTAACGTTCTCTCAAGCCGCCACAAATTTGATATTTCAAAATGTACCCCTCAACGGTCACATCTCATGCATGGCTCTATATAAAGGCTTGAAGACTTGAAGATACAACTTCTCAATCATTGATAATACACTACGCGCAAACACTATTATTTCTTTGTACAAAGCTATAAATTTTATCAAGTCACTGTGCTAAAAATTTGTTTACATATTAGCTTGTGTAGAAGTATATTTAGTTGTGAACAAACTTGAATTCAAACGGTTGTTTGATTGATCCTTAAGAGACCAGTTAGGCCAAAATTCTTAAGAAGTCTAGAACTAGTGCATCTTAGAGGTTGATAGTTAGTCACACAAGGTTGGTGTGTGCGGGTGTTAGTCACACATAGTTGATGTGTGCAGGTATTATTCACATATAATTGGTGTGTGCAAGTGTAAAAATCTGTTTGATTATTGGATTAATACCTCGCTGGAGAAAGGAAAATCACTTGGAATGGTGGACTAGAGTAGCTTGAGGTTATCAAGTGAACTAGTATAAAAATGTTATGTTCTTATCTTATTTCTAATTATCTCTATCTTATTATCAAAAGCAAAGTAAATTTCAAAGGGTATTGTTTTAAAAGAAAAGTTTTCAAAGCAACAAATCCAATTGTAACCCCCATTTCTTATGTTTTTCACACCTTTCGTTGGTATCAGAGCTCCGATTATGAAGTGATAAAAAGGTTAGATTTTTATCAAACACCTAACATTATTCAGTACTGATCCAGTGTGTGAAAAACAATGGTTGCTTCCAACAATGTTGTTGTAGTTGCTTATGATATAGAAAAAGATTCATATAGTGCAAAACCTCCTATCTTTGATGATGAGAAATTTGACTATTGGAAAGACAGATTAAGAAGTCATTTTTTGAGATTCGACTTGGATCTATGGGATATTGTAGTTGATGTCTACAACTACCCAGTAGATGAAGAAGGAAAGGAAATTCCTAAAAGCGCTCTAACAGACGCTCACAAGAAGATGTACAAGAATCATCATAAAGCAAGAACCATTCTTCTCAATGCAATCTCATATACAAAGTATGAAAATATCATAGATAGAGAGACTGCTAAGTACATCTTTGATTCTCTTCAGATGGCTCATGAAATTCTCGAGTCAAGCAAATAAAGGCTTACTATCTCTGATCTCTAAAACAATAAACCAACTGTGGAAACACATACAAAGCAAGTTCAGAGGGTCAAGAAGATCTAAAGGTAGACACGCGTCTACATTTGGCCGAAGGAGAGATTCTTAAAAGGAAGTCATGTGCTACAAGAGTGAATGTCCACAACTCAGAAGAGAAAGAAAACCTAAAAAGGTTTTCAAGACTAAGAAAGGTCTCATGGAAACATGGGATGATTCAGAAGAAGAAGAAGAAGAAGAAGAAGAAGAAGAAGAAGAAGACTCTAATGAAGAACATGTCAATGTAGCTCTTATGGAGAAGACCAACATCAACAAATCATCATTAGAAACAAACTGCCTTCTAATGGAGTGTCAGACTCTGATGATGACAGAGAAGTACTTTCCTACTTATAATGTTAAGATTATGTTACACCACTATCACAGACATAGAAGGAAACTTATAAACATAAATATCATGCACAAATTCCACACAATTATACTATTGCACAGAAATCCAAAGGTGTAAGAACCTCTAGAAAGACTAACAAGAAAGGACCCAAAGAGTGGGTACCTAAGGATCTGATTATTCATGTTGCAGATATTCCTGACAGCTCCATTAAAACATCAGTCATGGTATCTGGATAATGGATGCTCACGACACATGACAGGCGATAGGCATATGTTCCAAGATTTAGAACTTAAGTCTAGAGGTGTCGAAAGGTTTCTGAGGAAACCATAAGGGTAAGATCATTGATTCTGGAACTGTTGGTAATGGTAAACTTCCTTCCATTAATAATGTTCTATTAGTTAAGGGTTTGATGCATAAGTTGTTGTTAATTAGTCAACTTAGTGACAACGGTTATAATGTCGTATTTAGTCAAACGTCCTATAAAGCCATTAGTCATAAATATGGGTTTGTCCTATTCAATGGAAAGAGGAATAAAGGTATTTATAAAATTCGTTTACCTGAGTTGAAAATTAGAATGTAAAGTGTATTTTGTCTGTAAACAAAGAGCAGTGGGTCTGGCATAGACGTCTGGGACATGTCAGCTTAAGAAGAATAACTCAACTGAACAAGATAGGACTAGTTAGAGGTTTACCAAATATGAAGTATACTTTAGATGCTCTTTGTGAGGCTTGTTAGAAAGGAAAATGTTCTAAAACCTCTTTTAAAGCTAAAAAAATTATTTCTACCTCTCGTCCATTAGAACTTCTGCACATTGACTTATTTGGACCAGTGAAAACTGCTTCTGTCAATGGAAAGAAATATGGATTGGTCATCATAGATGATTATAGTCGTTTGACATGGGTCAAGTTATTAAAACAGAAGGATGAGTCACACTTTATGTTGGTCCCAAGTGCAGAATGAAATGAATTTGTAAAATTGTCAGAGTCAAAAGTGATCATGGTGGAAAATTTGAAAACAAAGATTTTGAAAAATGGTTTGATGATTTTGGTATATCCCATGATTTCTCCTGTCCTAGAACTCCACAATAGAATCTAGTTGTATAAAGAAAGAATAGGACTTTGCAAGAGATGACCCACACCATGATCTAAGAAACTAATATGGCAAAGCACTTATGGGCAGAGGCGGTAAATATAACATGTTATATTCAAAATAGAATCTCTATAAGACCTATTTTGGGTAAGACTCCTTATGAATTATGGAAGAACAGAAAGCATAAAATCTCATACTTTCATCCTTTTGGTTGTGTCTGTTATATTTTAAACACTAAAAATCATATGGAAAAGTTTGATTCCAAAGCACAAAAGTGTCTGTTGTTAGGATATTTTGAACGCTCAAAAGGCTAGAAACTATACAACACAGAATCACAAATTGTGTAATAATCAATTCATGTTAGATTTGATGATAAGCTTGACTCTGAAAAGTCAAAGCTAGTTGAAAAGTTTGCAGATCTGGAGATCAGCTACTTAGAACCAGAAGAAAAGGTAGAAGAAGAAAGAAATTTATAAGCCCCTACTTTAGATGTTGCTTATGTTCCCATTCTGAAGAAAAATAGAATAATAACTTCACACCTAGAAGAATTGATTCTAGGAAGCAAGGATGCTTCTGTTAGAACCAGATCAACCTTCAAACTTTCAGAAGAAACACTTATGGATTTGGTGTCCTTGGTTGAGCCAACATCAATTGAAGAGGATCTTCTAGAAAAAGATTGGATTCTGGCTATGGAAGAAGAACTTAATCAATTTTCAAAGAATGACGTTTGGGATCTTGTTCAAAAACCTAAAGGTGTCCATGTTATTGGAACCAGATGGGTGTTCAGAAATAAGCTCAAGGAAAAGGGTGAGGTATTAAGAAACAGGGCACGAATGGTTACATAGGGTTATAGGCAACAAGAAGGAATAAACTATACAGAAACCTTTGCTTCAGTCGCCAGGTTAGAAGCAATTCATTTATTAATCTCTTTTTTTGTTAATCATAACATCATCCTTTATCAGATGGATGTTAAAAGTGCATTTTTGAATGGATATATTCTGTAGAAGTTTATGTCAAACAGCCTCCTGGTTTTGAAAACTCTGAGAAATCAGATTTTGTTTTTAAATTTAAAAAAATCTCTTTATGGTCTGAAACAAGCTCCTAGAGCTTCATATGACAGATTGAGTAAGTTTCTCTTAGAAAATGAATTTACTAGAAATATTATGCAGAATTTTGTCCAATGATGAATTTTGTGTAATATTTATACATTGTCCAATGATGAATTCTGTGTAAACTGAGTAGTAATATTATACATAATTTTTTAGCAAAATGATGATAGTATATCATATTAGAAATTAAGTCTTAATTTCATGTTATAATTTTAGAATTTATTTATTTTTCTTAAATTTCTGATGGTCCGGTTACCCGCCCGAAAATCATCGGACCAATTTCGGTTCTCACTACCCAAATACTTTGAATTCGGTATGGTCTCGTTTACTCGAATGTATCAGACCAATTTTGATAAAAAATAAATATTGTTGTGGTTCGGTCTCGATTTACCCGATTTGAGTTGCGGTCCAATCCTCGAGAGAGAAAATATCCGGGTCGAACTAGACCGAAAACAACCCTGAGTGTGTGTTTGACACAAGTTACTATACATTTGCCACATGTATGCCTACACCTTCTATGTTCTAGCATCCACTTTACTCATCTCATGATGCGGTTGATATTAAATTTTAGATTAAATATCTTTTTTATCCTTATAAATATTTCAATTTTTATTTTTAGTCTTTATTAAAAAAATAATATATTTAATCATTACAAAATTATTATGCACATAATTTTAGTTATTTATCTTAAACCAATGTGTATTTTTAAATGATTATTTTATAGACATCTTTAGAACATTATTAAAAGTTCTTCGAAGAAAAAGAAACTCAAAATTTAATTTCTAAGTCGAGATTTTCATTACTTTAATCATTATCTTTTAAATTTTAAAAAATTCATATTTAATTCTTCTCATTTTAAAAAAAATGAAATTTGATAAAGAAATGTTTTATAGTATTATAAACATGAATGAAAAAAATTATTTCAAAAATTTAAAAGTTTAAAAATAATTAAACACCTCTTAAAATTTTATAAAATATCCGAAATTAAAATTGCATACTTAAATATGAATTAAAATATATATTTTTTAATAAGTATTAAAAATAAAAATTGAGATATTTGTAGTCACAAAAATATATTTTAAATTTTTCTGTGAATAAATTTTCTCTCTTTTTCGTCTAATAATCATTGAGTAATATGGACCATATCTCCTTCTATTTATCGAGGTTTCTGAATCTATTTGACGCCTTCAGAATTATTTTCTTACGAGATTACTTTATAGAGAGATTTGAATGTTCTTAAAACGATATTTTTGTTGAGAATCAAATGTGAGGAAGAAGTCTCACATTGGTTAGAAAATGAAAGATTGAACATTATATAAGTTAGAGCCCACACACATATCGCCTTAAGGTTTTAGGTGGATATGTGGTGTGCCTCTCATAAAGGTGTTTCTAAAGTATATGCTCCCTCCTCGAAAATTCCCCCTAACCGTGGTATCAACACTTCCCACAAGTGGTGGTGACTCACACTTGAGGGGGAGAGTATGTGGAAGAGAGAGCTGAAAGAGAGAGCTTTCACATAAGGGGAGCATATTTCAAATGGAAGCATTGTGATTCACACTTGAGGGGAGTCTTTCCGGAGAGTGTATGTGGAAGAGAGAGATTTCACATAAGGGGGAGCATTGTGACTCACACTAGAGAAAAAATGTATGTGGAAGCATTGTGACTCACACTTGATGGGAGTCTTCCCGCAAGTGGTGTGACTAACACTTGAGGGAGAGGGTATGTGGAAGAGAGAACTGGAAGAGAGAGCTTTCACATGAGAGGGAGCATTGTGACTCACACTTGAGGAAGAATGTATGTGGAAGCATTGTTTGTTGAAAACACAAGTGTGAGGAAGAAGTCTCAAATTGATTAAAAAAATAAAAGATTAAATATTATATAAGTGAGAGAACTCACACAACTATCATCTTAAAATTTTCAATATATATATATATATATATATATATATATATTGAAAATTTTAAGATGATAGTTGTGTGAGTTCTCTCACTTATATAATATTTAATCTTTTATTTTTCTCTATATTAAATGTTTCTCTCACAAAAATATTTCTCACATATATGCCCCTCATCAGAATTTTCTCTATATTAAAGAGTTTAATTTTAGAATGGTTCATATAATAAAAAATAATTTATTCAAACTTTGTTTTTTTGAATACTTACAATTTACTCAATTTTTGATAATAGAAAGTGTGACCACATTCACATGGTGTGTCAGCATCCTTCGTATTTTAATTTTGTAATGGGGTCAGACGTTTTAGATCTGACCATTGAACCTGAACTCATTCTCTCAATTCAAAGCCACTAAAGCTACAAACAAACTATCCTTTTCTCATCATATTTATTTATTTTCTAGATTTTGTGGGTCGTGACAAAATCATAGAACCATATATCTTTGTGCTTATCCATGTCATCTAAAACTTTTTACTATTTTTTGTTCTTATTCTCCTTTTTTTTTCTACCCATATCTCAATTAATTACTAACAACACGTGACGATTTTGATGGGTTTTTTATTAAGAAATGTTTTTTAAGACTCTTATAGAGTTGTGCATTATGAAAGAAAAAGATGTATGTTTTTAAATGGTACATCTTGTAAATAATATGCATACCGGCAGATTGTCAAATTAAGTTATTGTTAAAAATATTAGTTATAAATTAAAAAAATAATAATAAGTAAAACAAGTAAGTATATGCTGTAATATTTTTAAGAACTAACTGGGACAAATTAAAAGTATTAGTTATAAATTTTAAAAGAATTAATGAGTAAAACAACTAAGTATCTGTTGTAGTAAATTAAAAATATTTTTTAAGAACTAACTGGGACTAGGACAGTGAATACAATTAGCTAGTATTAAATAAATTTATTTAATATAATATTAAATATATTTATCTATAAGTTTAAATTTGAAATTAGTTATTAATTTAAAAATGAATAATAATTATATACACTCAATTGTATTAAAATACATAACAACAAATAAATTTGTGAAATGAAAGAAAAAAATAATTTAATTATTATAAAAATAAAAAATTTATCTTTTAATTAAAGTGACTATTAATTAAAATATATATATATATATATATATATATATATATATATATATATATATATATATATATATATATATATATATATATATATATATTTGAAAACAACTATATATTTTAAATTAAAAAAAATTGCATAAATAAACATGAAAAAGAAAAGTACGACTTGTAAGAAGAAGAAATTTTTTTTTTATATATATTTTGAAATAAGAATTTTGTCTTTTAAATTAAGACAAGTAATTAATTAAAATAAAATAGATATTATGTTAATAATGACCCATGAAATAAAAAAGGCTAAATTACATTTTTTGTCCCTCTATTTTAGTATTTTTTACGATTTTAATCCCCCTATTTTATTTTTAAACACTTTTGATCCTCATTTCCATTTTGGGCTAAAAAAAACGACTATGTTTCACTTTTTAAAATAAATGTTTTTCCTTCTTTGTAATTGTATAACACACAACTGATATTTTATTATATGCCACATATATTAAAAAGTAACATATAAGCGTTTTTTTTAGCCAAAGTAGGAAAGTAGGAATGAGGGACCAAAAGTGTTTAAAAAATATGTAAATAGTGACCCGCGAGATTAAAAAAATATTTGATACGATATAAAATGTATTTAAACACACATGCAAAATTTGAAATAATTTACTTAATTGTAAAATGAACAATAATTATATACATTTAATTTTATTAAATAATCATACAAAAAGATAATTTAACCATACAAAAAAATTGTGAGATAGAGAAAGAGAAAAAATAATATTTTGAAAAAACAATTTTGTCTTTTAAATTAAGACAATTAAAAATGATTGATTAAAATAAATTTTATATTGTTTTGATAGTGACTTGTGAGATAAAAATAAATTGTTAAGTTAATTAAAATTTTAAAATAAATTATTAGTATTTTTTAGTAATAATTAATAAATAAAGAGAGAGAAAAAATTAAAATGTAAGTAAAAGATGAGAGAGAGAGAGAGAGAGAGAGAGAGAGAGAGAGAGAGAGAGAGAGAGAGAGAGAGAGAGAGAGAGAGAGAGAGAGAGAGAGAGAGAGAGAGAGAGACGTGGCATGCCAAGTTGCATGTCATGTCACTTAAATTCGAAGTCACAAAAATGATTTAGATTTTGGGGGTTTTAAACCTCTCTTAGATGCATGAAGTATGTGGCTATTGAAATGAAGGATAGAAATCGAAAACAACATATAACTTAGGGATAATGAAACAACATATACTCTTGAGTTGTTCTGCCTCTTTCTTTTCAAAAAACCTAATTCCACTTTTGTTGCGGTTATTATACTCATGCACGCAAGGTGTTCGACAAAATGGAGGATAGAAAGTTGTATTATTAGAACAATATGGTTTCTGGATATGTTAAATTAGGAATGCTGAAATTAGATAGGATCGTGAGTTTTCTGATCTATTGAGTATCGTGTAGAAGATCTTAATATACTGCATTTAAAATTTGAATCAATAAATATAGAGAAGTTTAAAACCCCTGTAATCTACTTCAGATTTTGTGTTAACTTTTAAGTGATGTGGCATTCCATGTGGCGTGTCACGTTAACTTCCGTTAGACCAAATCGACGACAATGACCTAACTTGGGGACAAAAGCTTTAGGAGGACCATTCCTTAAAGGAACATTTTATAAGAACTAAAATTTAATGGTGGAATATTTATAGGGACAAAAAACATATATGATTTGTATTAGTAGTTATATACTTGACTAGTATTTTATATTAGTACTTATATAGTTGATGTCCTAAACAGGATACAATAATGTATTAAAAATCATATCGATTATTAAACTGGTAAGGATACCGGATCACTAATTTATTGGTTGAATCTACGAGAGGATGCACATTAAGGCTCAATATGGCTATAGCCACACCAATTTATATATATATATATATATATATATATATATAATTAACTTAAATAATTCAATTGAATAAACCGACATCTCTAACAAAATTATATAGTTATTAAATCAATCGAGTCAGATGACTCGATCTCTTAAAAAATTAAGAAACCTACCGGTATTTAAAATTTCTAAATACCGTAAGTTTTACAAGTTTATTTTTAAATTCAAATTTTAAACATAATCATTACACAAAAAAAAAGTAGAACAAGAAATGGCAAACTAGGTTAACATTTAGATTGTTTTTTAAAAGGGCAACTTGGTATTTCCATGAGCCATTTTACACATGTGGCATATCCTTTAAATTAAACTAAATAAAAAACGCTGTCACATCATCATTTTTAGTGATGTGGCCTGACCAAGGTTTAAAAACAAACTTTTTCAAAATGTTGAGGGAATCTATGCAACTTTTTTTTGCAGGAGGGTTTTTCAAATACGCCCTATATGGCAGGGGGCAAAATAGGTATTAACCCAAGTATGAAATACAAACCAAAATAAATTTTAAGCAAAGTCTAAATGCAGCATAAACAAAATAAAGAAATAAGTGCATTGTCTAATAAATTTAATTCTAAAGAGAAAAAGTTGTTCCAAATAAGTTTGCACAAAATCTACTTATGTTTTAATTTATTTTTTTTATGAAATTACTAAAAAGGCATTGTTTTGTTTGAGAAAAAACAACCATTTAATCTATCGATTTTCCAAAGTTATCGATTTGTCAGTTTTTATTGATTTGATCCATTATGGCAAACTCTCATTGGTTTAATAGCTTATATGATCTAACAATTAAATCAAATTGAGGACTCGTCTGATTCTCGGTTCAATTGGTTGATCTTGTCCGATCTTTGAAACACTATCACTACTTCTCAAGTATCTCTCTCACTTTTATATTTGTTAAGCCCTCATATATTGTAGACGGTTTTCATTATAAATCTATTGGTTTAAGCAAAATTATTTTGTATTAATGTTTAGTCACACCAATATGTAACATTGGTCGAACTGTGTGATTAAAATGGACAACTCGATAATAAATCGGTCTTAATAAAAAATTATATATTTATTATATCGACCGAATCAGATGACTCAATGTCTAAAAAATATCGTGACACCTATAAAATTTCAAAATTTCAAAATATCGTAATTTCACATGATCATTTTTTAAATTCAAATTCTAAATATAATCATCACTCACAACAAAATAATACAAAATACAAATTCAAATAAATTTTGAATCAAATCTAATGGCAAATAAGAGAAAGTTGTTCAAAATAAGTTTTAAATTAAGTATTAAATGTAATATTTTTTTTTTTTAAAGAATATCAAAACAATGTTATTTTGTCCGGTAAAATATATGCAATTGACATATCGATTTTTCTAAACTTTCAATTTATTTATTTAGATTGATTTTCATCAGTTCGATTGCATACACATTCCAAAAATAACAATTAAATCAGATCAATGACTTTTCAAATTCTCAATTCGACCGATCTTTCCAACCAATTCGATCAAGTTTTTAAACACTAATATAAAGGGTTGTAAGCTAAACAAATACTTACAAAAGTCTCTGTCTGATCTAAATGGATTGATTTGGTGTTAAATTATAATTTTAATTAATAAAATAATTTTTAACCTAGAATCCATTTTTAAAGTGTATGTGGATTTGGTCGACACACAAAATTTGGTTAAATCCTCTCAATTTGGGATGGAGAGGCTCGGTCTCAATTTTTTAGAAGTCCAAAACAAACTAAAAAAAATAGATCCCAGTCAAAACATTGACTTTTAATTCGTTTCCAACACAGACTTCTAATTAAATAATACTATTGTTAAACTACTTTAATAAATATAAATTAATTTTACTCAAAAATATCTTTGAGTTACAATTGAGAATTAGTTAAACTTAATACCAATTTAGTTTCAATATATAATTTTAAAATATTAAAACTCGCTAACTACAAATTATTTTTATATCTTCTAAGTAAAATAAAAATAGAATATTTATCAATTTAAATTTACTATTAAAAAAACATAGAAAGAATATATTTTGGAGAAAAAAATAGTTAATATTATGTTATTATGAAGAATAATAACAGATTTCTAAATGTTAGAGTTTTGTTTTCGTCAGGTCATTTAAATCTGGTTCCTCAATTTTTATAAAAATTTCATAGGATTGAAAATACGGAAGGCCTAATATAATTAAAAAAATTTATTTGTTATTGTGATAATTGAAAATTGGGAAGGAAGGCTAATATAATTATCTAAATGTTCATGTAAAATAAAAAATTAATAAAAATATGTAAGAGTTGAGTATCGAACTCGACAAAGGCCTAATATAATTATCTAACTGTTCATGTAAAATAAAGGCTTAATGAAAATATGTACAGAGCCGAGTATCGAACTCGGCAAAGACCTAATATAATTATCTAACTGTTCATGTAAAATAAAGGATTAATGAAAATATGTATAGAGCCGAATATCGAACTCGACAAAGGCCTAATATAATTATCTAATTGTTCATGTAAAATAAAGGATTAATGATAATATGTACAAAGTCGAGTATCGAACTCGGCAAAGGCCTAATATAATTATCTAACTGTTCATGTAAAATAAAGAATTAATGAAAATATGTACAGGACCGAGTTTAACTGTTCATGTAAAATAAAGGATTAATGAAAATATGTATAGAGCCGAGTATCGAACTCGACAAAGGCCTAATATAATTATCTAGCCGAATATCAAACTCGACAAAGACCTAATTTAATTATCTAACTGTTCATGTAAAATAAAGAATTAATGAAAATATGTACAAAACCGAGTATCGAATCAGCAAAATAAACTTCCAATGCAAAGACTAAACCCCTGGACTATGAGTTATGTATTGTTTATTTATTTTGCTAAATACTATATATTTTATTATTCTAGTATTATTTTTTTTAACCACAACTCCTAAATTGAGGCTCTCATATTTTTGACGTCCTGGCTGTGGGTGTGTTTGTCTTAGTCCAGTACCGGCCCTAGAGGTGGATAGAGTAATAGGGTGAATCTGATGAATTTAAAAACTAAATAAATTTATTAAAATTGAGTTTCAAATAAAATCAATCTCGACTCTAAAAAGTCTATACCCAATAATCAAACATTTAGTATTACAATTTATAATTTTGATAAATATTAATTTAATTATTATAATTTTAATTTTTTGAATATTTATTATTTTACTCATCCATGACCTAAACTAATTCTAAATAGTAATAAATATATGGATAATATTTCAAATAAACAAATGCAAAAGAAAACAACCATCTTTAAAATTAGGCCACAACCGGAAAAAAAAGAAGACACGTATCCCAAAAACGGTTGATGATAAGTTCTTCCGTCATTATAAAGTATCATCGAGCTTATACATATTATCCACATGTAATTAACAATTATATTCAGTTATAGACAATCAATTGCAGTCTGCTTTACCGAATTTCACAGTGTAATAAAATGTCATTGTCATAAAATAAAGTCTTGTAGCAAAAGAAAAAGTTTAATTACAATTTTAGTCTTTCAACTTTTATCTCTTTTCAAAAACTAGATTCTGTATTTTAAAATTCTATCAAGTTTTCATCCTCTCAAATTTTAGAACAAAAAAAAAAATAACACATATAAAATATTAACTGAAATATATTGTGAAATTTTACCTCGTCAGTTAATCATTATAGTTAATTTATAAAAAATATTTGATTTTTATTTTAATTTTTTAAAAAATATTATAATTGAATGGTTGTAATATCCTAATAATACGAAAAATTTTCCTCTGTTAATACATAGCAATTAAACCTTAAAAATAATAACATATAATTTGATTAAATAAATAATCACTATCCGTAAAATTGAAAAAATAAATCCTAAAATCTCACTTAAATATTCATTTTTACAAGTTAATTAACTACATTTAAATAATTTATTTATTCTTATATCACATCATTCAAAATTATTTTTTAGGTAAGAATGTCAATATTTGTCATGTGATGACTTAGTAAACCAGTTGACTATGCCTCGTTGATAACCGCCTTTGAAATATGTTACATGAATATTTACCCAACACACATTACACAAAAGTAGTACAACAAAATATTCAACCAAATTTAGAAAATTCAAAAACAATTAAATATGGTTCCTATTTGATTCTTGTTGTTTATGATGACACCAAGCATGATCTTGTAGATCGACTGTACTAAGAGCCGTGTTTTGACCATACAAAAATGACATGCATTCATTTTCTTACCCATTAGGAAATTGAAGTGTATATTTTCTTAAGCAAAATTGTATTGGATGATATTTATTTTAGTTTATTTTGATTAAAAAAATGTGTAGGTAAGTTTTGGATTATAGAGTTGTTTATTAGAGTTAGGATAGTAGATTTCAACTCTAAAAAAACACCCTTATAAAAATTAATTACATATGAGTTTTCACATATTCAATCATGATTAGGCTTCTTATACATAGACATATTCATGATTAAGCTTCTTATTCATAGGCAACTTATGAGCTTTAACAACATCCCATCTTGATAGTATTTGACTACGAGGTTGTGACCCAATAATGCAGGTATAAATTGAACCATTTGCTTAAAGTCAAAATAATATATTTTTAGTCAATTACTCAGAGTTTTAGATAATTTTTTTTATTTAAATAATGATTCAAATTGTATCAATTCTTGATTCGAAATAGCACTTTATTTTTTTGTTAAAATTTGAATTTTTAAAGTGTGATTCAAATCAAAATTTTTTTTAACTCTTTACGATTAAATGTGAAAAATTAAAAAATAATTGTGTCCACTTGATTTGAATTATAAAAAATGGTGATTTGAATCTTGAAAATGGGTGACTCAAATCAAACATGGATTTTAGAAAATAGGATTTTACTTCTATTCATTTGATTCGAATCATAAAAAAGGCTAACTCAAATCATGGAGGTTTTGAATCGAATTATAAAAAGCTTGACTCGAAACAAATCTTGGATGAAAATTTTGGATTTTGATTTTGTAATCTTGATTAGAATATGGATTAGTCCGACTTAAATCCCACGACTCGATTCATGAAAATCTTGATTTGGATTGTAGAAGCAGTTTTTCTTAGTTTTTATTTTTTATTCAAATCATTCATTCTCTTGACTTGAGTCATACCATTTGATCTTGACTCGCATCAAATAGATGTTTTCTCTTATTTTTGTGTTTCATCTCTAACAACATGTATAAATCATTATTCTGAATCCCTCTGAATAAATTATATGATTTAGAACACAAAACACACATTTTTCTCAAACTTTTAAAAAGAATTTTGAGTCTTCTTTTAACCCTGCAACCAAAATTTCTCTTCATCATAAACCTTAAACTTCTACCATTGTTGTTTGGGAAACTTTTCAACCTAGTATTTTAGGAGGTTTATTTTGTGATTAATGTTTTGTGACGACTTGAAGATTTTTGGTTAAAATCTATGGTTGTGGCTAAGATTGACAATTTGGATGTGAAAAAAAATGAGTTTCTTTTTACTAAGATTGCTTTGGTAGCGCTGTGTGAAGCTATGGACTAAGCTAGAGTTTTATTACCTTAAAAAAATCAAGGCTCAAATAAGGAACAAATAAGACTAAAGAGAAGTGCGGAACAAATGCTTGGAGCGAAATCTTAGATTTTGAAGGTGGTAGTCAAGAACTTATAGAGACCAGTTTGAGACGTTGTATGCACTCAAAGAGAATATTCAAATCGAAGATCGTTTATTTTCAGCATTATCTTGAATCTTGTGATAGTTATAAAAGACTATGTGAAAAATTGTCAAAATTATAGTCGAATACAACAAATTTTCAGTGGAAAAACTATTGGAGAGTGGAGAAGGTACAAAGTGGTGACAAATGTGTTGAAACACTATAAATGCGACATAATATCTCTCTCTCACTCTCTTTCTCTCTCTCCCCCTTCTAAAACTTTAAGATGATAGGTGAGTGAGTTCTTTCATATATATATATATTATCAAGTCTCCACGTTCCTATCTAATATGAGACTATTTTTTCACTTACCCACAATTGATATATTATTCTAACATTATACAATACGGATGATCTTGTTGTTGTAATAATGATGTAAGTTTAGATTACAAAGTTTGTTTGACATTAGTTCCTTTTGAATCTTTGAATAGAGGATGTGACAAAATTGCCATTAGAATTAGCCCATTTAACCTCTAACTCCATGACTTATTGAACCTTATTATGAATAAAAATTTTAACAATGTGATCTAGTTGAGAGATATGATACACGATATAATGTAACTTCATGTTAATTTGTTGTCTTACAGAAGACATAGTCGTAATTACTATTCCTTCCGTTGTATTTTAAATGTCATTTTTAGAATAATTTTTTATTTATTTTTAATTATCGCATATAAAGTTTGAAGTAGTATTAATTATACTTTTATCAAAATTATCCCTAATTATTTATAGAGATAAAAAAAAAAAATCAAATATATATGATAAATAATTAAGAGTATTATAGATAAAATAAAATTTATTGTTCAAAAAAGTAACAATAATAATGATTATCTTTCTTGTTGTGTGAAAAATATTTGAAAGTGATGATTATAAAGAAATGTATGGAGTAATTATTTAGGTAGATCTGCCAAAATATTTCCATAATTACTATGCGGTGCCACAATTGTTAAACTTGTTGAATCTAATGGTTCGTCTATGATGTACAAAATTTTCCATAAAATACCAAATAATTTGTGGTTCAGAGAACTAAATTTTTCAATAATATTAGTTGTAGTGTCTCAATAGACATGTCAAATTTTGTAGAACTTTAAAATTAGTCGAATGATAGACTAATCCAACTCAATTGTGATTCTCTTTTATATATTGTGTAAATTTCTTAACCCACCTCCATGAAAATTTTAAAATGTTTTTAGAAATTGGAAATATACTTTTGTACGTATCATATTTTAAAATATTTGAATGAAAATTAAAAATATATTTTCGATTTCAAATTTATTCTAAATTTGATCTCACACTTTATTGAAATATCACATAGAATTTAAAACTAAAAATATACTTTCGGCAACACTTTTCAACGTAATTTATATGATATGGCTGCTAACCGAAAATTTATTTCTGATTTCTCAATAGCAAAAATAAAATTTTGTAAGAATGGATAAAGAAATCATAAGATAGGTTAAGAAATTCACTGAACTTTTATATTTTAATTCCTTAACTCTTCCGAAACATGTTAAGTACAAAAATATGTTAAGTAAGGAATTATCTTTTTTAGCTACTAAAATAAGCAATGTATAAGTAAAATGAGAATGAAAATATAAAGGGATAAATTACAAAATTAAATAGGTTGATTGATTGAATGCACTGAATAAAATTTTACAAGTGCAATATTTTTAGCTAAAACTAATCTTACCAAAATACTGTGAGTTGTGAAATTTACTCTTGTTTGTCTATTTAGAGATAGTGTATGATATTTTTTTCTCTGTTTAGTGTATATGATCACTACTATAAAATAGATCATTCTTAACATTATAATACAACAATCTTTCTGTTAATCGTGATAAAAATTTTCTTTAAGGGTATTACTAAAAAAACATTTTACAATGATCATATAGTTAGCAACCGTAGTAAAATGTACATGGAGTAAAAGAGATTAAGTCCCAACACTAATATTTTTCTATTTATTGTGACAAAATAGACTTGATCTTGTATATCACTACGGCTCTTATAATCAGTTGTGGTGTAAGGTGCAATTATTTTATCACGGTTTGTATTAGTAACTGTGGTGAAAGGTGTTACATATTTATATATAAGAGAAATTATCTCTCGATTCAGTATATAACAATCGTCTCTCTCAAATCAAAACCCTAACACCTCTTTCATTTATCTCTCTCACAATGAAATCCTAACATCTTTGTCACTCGTCTCTCTCATATGAAAACCCCAAACTTGTGTGAAAGACCCATAAATAACATCCACTCAAAATTAGCACAACTTTACAACTTTAACTTCAACTTCATCCATCCTCCTTTCATTGTGAATGCCATTACGGGACATGTACGTTCTAAAAAAATTTATGAGTTGATATGTTGTTGTTATTAATAAAAGTTGTATGTTGCATGTGGTTTACTCTATGTTTTGATGATTTTGTTATTATTAATAAGATTAGTTTTTCGAATCTTGTATGTCGTTTAAGCTTTGATGTTGATGAACGTTGTTGTTAATGTTTGTTTAAATAATGAGTTTATTATATTTTATGTGGTTTGAGTGTTTTTCATCCTCTTACAGAATATATAATTTTTCGGATTGCATTAGAAAATTATAGTATAATAGATAAAGTTATATTAGAAAACAACTTACATGTTCAATTCTGTTCTGGACAGCCCAAATGACTGTCGGACAAGCCATCTCTTCGAGCCTAATAACGAGTCGAACAAACCGAAAGGCCTCTAAAGGGTATCATCTTCCAGTTCTGCACATGGCCAGAACTCTTCTGCTCGACGAATGTCGAGCAAATCATAACAACTCTCTTCGTCGAGGGCTACGCCGGTTATGTCCATATCTGGTCAACATAACGGCTAGTTCCGACCATTCTCGCTCGGTTTGACTTAGTCAGCCCGGATAGCGATATCTACAGGTCCACATATCCAGGCCCAAAAATAGAAACCAATAGGAACACACCTAATCATTATTTAAACCCTTATATCTGTGAGGGTCATGTATCACATTCTTACTATAACAACCCCAATATTCTCTCATTCTCATCTTGATCACTTGCTTACTTTAGCATCAGAGTGCCTTGCAGGTACACCACCTCCTCATCATCATCAACATCGCTCAAAGGACCTCTGTTCGCTCTAGCCATCTCCAATTCTGATCAATATTCCAGTTCAATGGCACCGTCTGTGGGAATCTATCTTCCCCGTCTTCATTCCTCCTCAAGAATCCAAAAGACCAAAGATACCTCAACACCTCCAAGAAGATGGCTGAAAGAAACGACTTGTCCGCTTTGGGCAAGACCGTCATCTCGTTTGTCCGCAAGACAGACAAGAGCGACACCCTCATTCGTCTCGAGGATTTCATGCATCACAGGGATGGCATGACCGCCTCCCTCGATCCCGACGAAGTTGGCGACCAAGATCCTTCCTTGGATAATCAAAAATCCAAGAACCAGGCAGACGACATCGTCACTTTTCCTCCCTCGACACCATTACTGACCAACAACGATCCAGCCTTGGCAGCAATCTTGTCTTCTCTCAATTGCGCAACCAATTTTATTCTCCGGCAGGGCCAGCGCATAGAGGCCCTAAAAAACCACTCTTAGTCTCTACCTCAGAGACCAAGGATGCCCTGTTCCTGTAGCCCCTCGCCACGAAGACCTAGTCGGAATCAAACACAGGAACATCCCGATCGATTTTTTTCGAAGAAGAGGGAGCATACTCCTCCTCAGAAGAATAGGGTTTCCCCTTCTCACAAGAAAACCAAAAACGAGTCGCGTCGCCCCCGCGACCAATCGCCATCTCCAAAACCCAGGCAACGCCGGGACCCTTCTCCACCCCAGCGCATCAAGAACAACCATTCTTCCTCTCTTTCTCGAGGTCGAAGCGACGAAGACGAACATCGTGGTCCTCTTTGTCGGGCGTTCATGGATATTCCCATCCCTTTTGGATTGGAGAAACCCCCAAAGCTCAGACAGTATGATGGCACAACTGATCCCGACGAGCACATCAAAAACATTGACACCCTGCTCGACTACCGAGCCGTTACGGGCGCCTCATGTGCAGATTGTTCCCAACAAATCTAAGGAAAAGGGCAATGTTTTGGTACAAAAGTCTCCCCAACGAGTCCATCACCTCATGGAAGAAGTTAGGGAAGATGTTCTCAAGCACTTCACTGCCTCTCGTCGTCACCCAAAGACAGAGGCCTCTCTAGAAGCGATCATACAAGAAAAAGAAGAATCTCTCCGAACATACATCGAGAGGTTCAACAAATAGGCCGTCTAGGTCTCCACGACCGACGAGATGAAGAAGTACTTGCTCGAACGGGGATTATGCTCCCGTAGCGATTTCATCGAAGTAGTTGGCGGTGAAACACCGACAATACTGAAAACCCTCCTCCTCAAGGCCCAGACATACATCCAATATGAGGAGAAGGAGGCAGCCAATTATGCTAGACATTGCAACATAAATGACCTCGCCAGCCTCCCCGACGGGTGGGCATAAACAAATTGTCCCCCGCGGACACAACCGCCTGGAAGATGTATGTTCCCCGCAAACACAACTGCCTGACAGACATATGTTCTTCGTGAACACAACTTCCTGGCAGACATATGTTCCCTGCGAACACAACTTCCTGACATACATACGTTCCCCGCGAACACACCAGCCTTGCAGGTATATGTTCCCCGCATCCGTGTCAAAACAAAAAGGGGCACACTATCTCAAAAACCTACATGGGGAAGAACTTGCTCGATCATAAAGCGCTAAAAAACTTAAACAATATTATAGTTAAGGCACGAACAATCGACATGCCTCAGAATAACATTCGAGCATTAAGAGCTCGACATCAAGCGCACACCCCGGTACCAGCGATGCGCCGCAAACACAACATTACAGGATCCTCGCTCCATATATATATATATATATATATATATATATATATATATATATATATATATATATATATATATATATATATATATAACGAGTCAGATCCTCGCCTCGACACGGGGGACTAAAATAAGCCCTGTTGTCTAAGTACCTCACCCGACAAAACACTCAACTCGCGATGGGACGTTCATGCCACCGATCCTAGGTCTTTAATCAAGTTTTGAGTTCCTGACCAAGCCCGGTAAAAAAATTGGCACCCTTCGACTAGTCACCGCACACTAGGGAAGACATACATTAAACGAGCAAACCTCCCGAACACTTAGCAAAAACAAACTTGTAAGGTAGCTCAAAACTATGAGTATACAAATGAATAAATAATGTACGAGCACGTCCTTGTAAAAATCACAAAATGTCTCTATCGCAAATGACAAGCGCCATCAACGCATTTTCCTCCTTAGTGCACAGGCTGGCTTTAAGTCGTCACTTCTTTTCCTAGAGCAAGGACTTAGGGGGATACTGTTCTGAACAACCCGAATGGTTGTCGGACAAGTCATCTCTTCGAGCCTAGTAACGAGTCGAACATACCGAAAGGCCTACAAAGGGCATCATTTGTCTCTTCTACACATGGCCAGAACCCTTATGCTCGACGGATGTCGAGCAGATCAGACCAACTCTCCTCATCGAGGGCTACGCCCATTATGTCCCCATTTGGTCGATATGACGGCTAGTTCCGAGCATTCTTGCTCGGTTTGACTTAGTCAGCCCAGATAGTGATATCTGCGGGTCCGCATATCCAGCCCAAAAATAGAAACTAATAGGAACACACCTGCGTCATTATATAAACCCTCATATATGTAAGGGAAAGGTATCACATTCTTATTTTAACAACCCCAATATTATCTCATTCTCATCTTGATCACTTGCTTACTTTAGCATCAGAGTGTCTTGCAGGTACATCACCCCCTCATCATCATAACATCGCTCAAAGGACCTCTGTTCGCTCCGACCATCTCCAATTTTGATCAATAGTCCAATTCAAATTCTATTCAAGAATTCTCCATCCTATTATCTTCATTTCGTTCTTTAATCATTTGAACTTGATTTAATGCTTCTAGTTCTTCAACCGCCACTTTTTCCACCTCTAATTTTGTTTGCAAAGTAAATAACATTTTGCAAAATAAACAAGAGGTGAAGGAATATAAGGTTGAAGATCTAGGAGCATTAAACCAAATTATTATTGTTAAAGTGCGAAATGTGAATAAGGAGTTGAATAATTCTTGTTTAGTATTGAACATGTAACTTGTTATTCTAATATAACTTAATTTGTTATATTATAATGTTCTATATCAAATTAAATTTTTTTATGTATAGTGAGCATTAGCGAAATAAATATTTCACATAATTTATAATATTTAGTGTATATATCACAACGGTTGTTTAGAACAACCGTTATTAAATGTTATCATATTAGAATATCACAATTGTTGTTTGAAGTCATTGCTCTCATAGATAGCACACTATATAGCTTATAATCTTGGTCGCTCAACTGTGGTGAAAATCATGATACATTCAATAATCTCTTACCTTACGATGGTTGACCAAACGACAAGCATGGTGGTAATCTCCTTTTCAACCGTTCTAAAATAACTTTTACGTAATAGTGGATGTTCAATGCTTAAATTGTTTCCTTTCTTTTGTAGTATTTTTTAAATTTCAATTATTGAACCATTGATTCTTCTCTTAAAGAAAGACTTGTCTATTTTATATTTAAAAATATATATATTCAATTAAGAGAAATTTAGTTGACCCTATATTTAACTAAAGACTACGTTGACCCTTAAAATTATGATAACGGGCTCCCTCGTATTTTTAAAATAAAAGTTTCAAACCATTCTCATGTAATATATCTTGTAAAGTCGCATATAGGCTAAATATTCAAATGCGCCTTATAAATAAACAAAAAGACTAAAGTTGTTAATCAAACGTGCAAATCTCACTCTCATGATTTCACCAATGACCCAATTCCATTGACCCACCATATAGAACCTTAGCTATAGATAGATTTTTACTTTTTATAAACTAGGTGTATGTTCTATGGATTAATGCATTTTTTACACCTCTACAACACTTAATTAATATAAATATAGAATCATAATTAATTTAATTAAATATACAATTAGTTTAATTTATAAATAATATATAATTAATTTAATTGAATAGATGATCAATTTAATCTACAACAAAAATATTTTTTTTTTATATAATTAATTAAATTTTTTATTAAAATAGGATGTGGCATGAAATATTTTTCATGTCTTATACGTTACTAGGCAAATGAAAAGCTTCAGAAGCTGATTCTGAAAGGAGCTTGTTTGAATAAGTTATTCTGCACTGAAACAAAATTTCTGGTTTTTGAAGAGGAAATCGATTTCCTCATTTGGAGAAACTGGTTTCTCTCACAAAATTTTGTTTTCTGTTTGCTGCATGTGGCAGTTTTGACAGTTGTGTTTTTTTCTTTGTTTTGTGTTGTCTTTGTAGTATGCAGAAAATATAAATGCTCTCCCTCTTGCGTAATTTTGTTGTAATGCCATTATTGAATAAAGAAATCTAATTCTCCTCAATTACTCTCTCTCTCTCAACTTTCCCATTTTCTCTCTAAAACTTCATCTTCTCCAATTTCATTGTTCAACATTAATTCACCTTGTTCCAATTTTATATGTTCCAACATCTGGTATCAGAGCATAGTTCTGGTCCATTAATCCGCTGCAAACATGACAACCATCGATCGAATTCCTACCAACCTCCCAATTTTTGATTCCAAGAATTATGACAAATGGTGCAAACAAATGAAAGTTTTGTTTGGGTATCAAGAAGTCCTTGAGGTGGTGAATGATGGAGTCACACCACTTGTTGCAAAGGCTATAGCTGAACAACAAGCCACATTCAAGGAGGAAAAGAAGAAAGACTATAAAGCCATCTTCTTGATACACTCTTGTGTCGACAACAACAACTTTGAGAAAATTGGTGATTGTACGTCGGTAAAGCAAGCTTGGGAGATCTTGAAGAAAGTGAATAAAGGTGCCGACAAAGCGAAGGTGGTGAGGTTACAAACTCATAAGAGGCAGTTCGAGTTGATACAAATGAAAGAGAAGAAATCGATCAACGACTACATTACGCGCATAACACGTTTGGTGAATCAAATAAAGGCTTGCGGTGAAACGATCACAATACCAAATATAGTAGCAAAAATCTTGCGTTCTTTAATGTCAAGATTCGATAACATTGTAGTAGCCATTGAAGAGTCAAAGGATCTTCTCACCATGAGCAAGGAAGAGCTTCAAAGCTCATTGGAGGCACATGAGCAAAGACTAGATGAAAGAGAAAATGACAAGGTCAAGGCAGAAATTGCATTGCAAGCAAGGTTCAATGAGAAGAACAAGAGATCGAATGACAAGTGGCCTTCGAAGGGAAAAGCAAATTTTCAGAATTCTAGTGGAAAAGATACACAAAATTCAAGAGGTTCCATGGCACAAAGAGGAGAGAGAAGCTCCAAAGGTAGGGGTCAAGGCAACAACTACAAGAGAGGTGACAAGAGTAATGTGAAGTTTGGTCATTTTGCAAAAGTATGTAATGCAAAATCGAAAGAAAATCATGGAGATGAGGCCAAGGTTGCTAGTCAAGAGGTAGAGGATGATGATACGCTTCTTGTCATGATCACAAAGGACAATAATGGCTGCAAAGAAGGGCTGGACAACAGCTCTGCACTATGTCGAGGGCTGGGCAACAACTCTAATAGTGCAGAATTTTCTGCATAAACGCGTTCGAAGCGAAACGCAATGGTTACCGTTCGAGGAAGAGTTCAAAGTAATGATGAGTGGTACTTGGACTCGGGTTTTTCAACTCATATGACAGGTAGAAAGGATTGGTTTATGAAGATCAATCAAGCCACGAGGAATAGAGTGAGATTCACGGATGACACCACTTTAGCGGCCGACAGTGTGGGTGATGTCTTGATCAAGAAGAAAAATGGAGGACATTTCCTGATCAAAGATGTGTTGTACATTCCTGGAATTAGATGTAATCTCTTGAGCATTGGCCAATTACTCGAGAAGAGTTACACTATTCGGATGAAAAACAAGATTTTGCGCGTTTTTGACCAAAAAGGCGCTTTAACCTTGAGAGCACCCATGGCTGCAAATCGTACTTTCAAGATAGAGCTGAAAGTAATGGAGCACAAGTGTCTTTCTACAGCGACAAGTCGTGATGAGTGGTTGTGGCACTACCATCTTGGACACCTAAATTTTAGAGACCTTGACGCGTTGCAAAGGCATGGTATGGTGACCGGGATGCCCAAGACAAATTTTCCAACTGAGTTGTGTGAAGAGTGTGTGGAAGGGAAGCAACACAAGACTAATTTCAACAAGGATGTTGGTCATAGGACCAAGGAACATCTTGAGGTGGTGTATTTCGATGTGTGAGGCCCAATGCAAGTCAACTCGTATGGTGGTAATAGGTACTTTGTCAATTTCATTGATGATTTTAGTTGAAGTTGTGGATTTACCTCATAAAGAGGAAGGATGAGGTGTTTGATGTGTTCAAACGGTTTAAGTCCATGGCGGAGCGGCAAAGTGGTCACAAGTTGAAAATTTTCAAAACAGATGGTGGAGGTGAATATACCTCAAGTGAAATTGGAAATTATTGTGATGATGGGGGTAATTCGTGAGATTGTTCCACCTTATACACCTTAACAAAATGGAATTGTCGAAAGGAGAAATCGTTCAATTATGAACATGGCTTGTCGCATGTTGAAAGGGAAGAACTTGCCATAAGAACTATGGGGAGAATCGGTCTCTACAGCAGCCTATTTGTTGAATAGGTGCCCTACTAAGAAGCTTGACAAAGTTACACCAGAAGAGGTAAAGTCTGGCCACAAACTAAATTTAATGCATTTGAGAGTTTTTAGTTCGATTACATATAGGCATATTCCGGGTCAACTTCGAAAGAAGTTGGATGATAAAAGTGAGGTAATGATTCTTGTTGGTTATCACCCTACTAGAGGTTACAAGCTGTTTGATGTGAGTAGCAAGAAGATCGTGATCAGTCAAGATGTGGTAGTGGATGAGTGATGATGACAGAAAACCGCTTTCAACAAACCGCCAGAGCGTAAACTCAACAAAAGGAACCGGTTTCTCACCAAAATGCGGGAGTTCGAATTGAAATTGATGCAAAACCGATTCCCCGATCCCGAAACCGGTTTCCACCGTAAAACATGAAAAATCGCAGCAGACCGTAATAAAGAGGTCGATCCGATTCCTGAAGAAGGCAATGTTGAGTCCAGTAGAAGACCGACAAGATGCAGAGGTCTACCTCAAAGGCTCTACGATTTTGAAGTGTTCCATGATAATGAGATCAACAATGATGGTGATCTCATTCATTTTGCGCTTATGGACGAATTCGAACCGGTGAATACGGAAGAGGCATTGAGCAATGCAAAGTGGGTGTGTGTAATGAAAGAAGAGCTGTAATCTATTGGGAAAAACAGTACTTGGGAGTTGGTTGATTTATAGGAAAAGAAAAATGCAATCAGAGAAAGTGGGTCTATAAAGTGAAGGTAAATCCTAAAGCGAAGGTAAATCCTAGTAGCAGGAGACCTTGTTGGTATTGCCAATAGCAAAAATTGGAAAATGTACCAAATTGATGTGAAATCCGCATTTTTGAATGGTCCACTTGAGGAGGAAGTCTATGGAGAACAACCCCCGGTTTTGTGATAGAGAACCAAGAGGTAAGAGTCTACAAGTTGAGGAAAGCACTCTATGGTTTGAAACAAGCACCTAGAGCTTGGAACAAACACATAGATACTTTTATTATTGAATTTGGCTTCAAGAAGTGCGTGTTCGAACATGGTGTTTATGTGAAGTCGAATGCAAGCAAAGGTGTGATTTTACTTTGCTTATATGTGGATGATCTTTTGATTACGGGCAGCAATGAGGAGTTTATTTCCAAGTTCAAAGGTGAGCTTATGGAAGAGTTTGAGATGAATGATCTTGGTATCATGACATACTTCCTTGGCATAGAGTTTCACAAGTCAAAGTTGGGACTTCTTATGCACCAAAGAAAGTATGCTTGTGAGATATTGAAGAGGTGTGATATGGAGCATTGCAATGCTTCCAATTCACCTATGGAACCAAGGTTGCAACTGTCCAAAAACGAGGATGAGGATGACGTTAATCCAACTCAATATAGGAGATTGATTGGATCATTACGTTACTTGTGCAATACGCGACCAAATTTGGCATTTAGTGTCGGTATTGTTAGTAGATTCATGGAGAGACCAAAGGTGTCTCATTTTGCAGAGGTCAAGAGGATCCTTCGTTACACCAAAGGTACTCTTGGCTGCATATTTCTCTTTCTCGCGACTGATGTGGGCAGCATGTGCGAATTACTCAGTTATATGGATTTCAATTGGTGTGGAGATAAAGATGATCGCAAGTCTACAACTGGTTATGTCTTTATGTTCGGAGGAGCTCCAATCTCTTGGTGCTCTAAAAAGGAACCCGTGGCAGCACTCTCTTCTTGTGAGGTCGAGTATATCGCAATGTCAATGTGTGCATGCCAAGCCGTGTGGCTAATGAATCTACTTAAAGAGTTGGACAACATTGAGGTAAAAGATGTCACACTCTTTGTTGACAACCTCTCGGCTATTAATATTGAAAAGAATCCCATAGCACACGGGAGAAGCAAGCATATAGAGATGAGGTTCCATTATTTGAGGGAGCTAGTGTGTGAACAACGGTTGAAGCTAGCTCATTGTCGAAGCGAATAACAACTTGTAGATTTGTTGACTAAAGCGGTAACAAATGAAGTGTTCAAGAGGCTTGTGAAGAAATTGAGCTTGAGGAATGTAGAACACATGGCTTAAGTTGGTGTGTTAAATATAGTGTAAGCCAAGTGCAATTGGAAAGCTTCAGAAGCTGGTTCTGAAATGAGCTTATTTGAAAAAGCTATTCTGCACTGAAGAAGAATTTCTGGTTTTCAAAGAGGAAACCGATTTCCTCATTTGGAGAAACTGGTTTCTCTCATGAAATTTTGTTTTCTATTTGCTACATGTGGCAGTTTTGGCAGTTGTGTTTTTTTGTTTGTTTTGTGTTGTCTTTGTAGTATGTGGACAATATAAATGCTCTCCTTTTGTGTAATTTTGTTGTAATTCCATTATTGAATAAAGAAATCTAATTCTCCTCAATTACTCTCTCTCTCTCTCTCTCTCTCTCTCTCAACTTTCCCATTTTCTCTCTAAAACTTTGTCTTCTCCAATTCTATTTTTCACCATTGATTCACCTTGTTCCAATTTTGTATGTTCCAACAACTACAAGGATAAATTATTGAGTAGGATATAATTACATTCCATCATTAGCTTTTGTAATTTTTAATATAAGAATATTTAGTCTCTAACTTTCTTAATTTAATTTAATATCTCATTTTAGTTTTTTAACTAAAAAATATTACAAATTAGTCTATTAACTTCATTGTAGTTATCTTATTTGTCTCTCCCATTAATTTTTGGCAAAAAAAATAATTAAGTTTTGATGATTTGGATGTACACCAAAACTCAAAGTTCAAATGCGATTAAATATTTGTATTATAAAATAAAATTTTCTCTTAAGTAGATGTCATAAAGATGATCACAATAAAATTATATTAAGTAGAGACCCTACTGTATAGTGTAAATATTGAGTGACATTTGGATCTTGAGTCTTGTTGTACATCAATGGAACTAGAAATTGACGGAAAAGACCAGATAGAATAACAAAAGTTGAGTTAAGAGAATGACTTGTAATGTTTTTTAGTGAAGAGACTAAAGTGAAACATTAAATTAAGTTAAGGATGCATTAAGTCTAAAATATATTTGATTAATAGTATTGATATTTGTGGTTGAATTAAAGTTATAAAATGCATTTGATCACGGTGAAAAGGGTTTTAAACATGTAACAATGATTGCTCACTGTGATTAGGAGTGACAAAAAGAGTATGTATGTCTGTTTAGATTTGTCCTGCAAAAATCTGTAAAAAAAAATATAGCTAAACGAGACAAAAAAAATTGTAGGGCGCACACAAGAATCTGGTATGTCTTATAAAAAATAAAGGCGAGCGGGTGGACCTGCGAACACTGCATCTATTTAACTTAAAAATTATAAAAATTTATGTTAATATTTGCATTCACAAATACTCACCAAAAACATAGCTGAATTGTTAAAAGTAATTCATATTCTAAAGTTGAGATTACTAAGAAGCTCTTGTTAGAGTCAGAAGCTTCTAGGTCTGTTAGTCAAAAGCATTAGTTAGATGTTTTTAATAAGATACTCATAGTTATCAGCTTAGCTATTAAGCATACTTTTCTTTGTGCCTACGTGACAATTTATTTTGTGTATATAAATAAGTTTGTAGCTATGATTTTTGTAAGAAAGTTAGTAAGATTTTTACAATAGAGTTTTTTTCTCAACAAGTTTGTTGTAACTGTTTTTCTCTCTATTCTTTTTATCTCTATTCTTCATCTTCATATTCAACCTTGTGTATCAACAATTGGTATCTAGAGTTCCAGTTTGATTCACAGGAAAACATGAATGTACGTGAGACGTGTATGATTGATTTCATTTATTGAATTCATGATCAAAATTGTAATAGAATTGCATTTCTTAATTTTGCGTGATTTGGAAAATCGAGTGTTTGGTGAGATCTGAGATTTGTTTGAGTTTTAGTACATAAGAACGAAGTTGAATGGCGAATACAGTTTGAATACAAAGCTTATAGTGTTAGATGGAAAGAATAGGAATCCTGTTTACTGCTCAAGATATTCTTGATCTTGTTACTAAAGGTTAAATTTCAATTGCAGCGAATGTGGTGGAGGAATGGAGAAATGCACAAAGAGATACGAGGAAGAAAGATTAGAAATGTTGTTCTACATCCATCAGTGTGTGGATTTGAAAGTGTTGAGAAATCGTTGATTTGACGATGCCCGAGGCTACGTGGAATATACTGACACGGTGCTACGGTGGTGATGCGTCAATGCAGAAGGTGAAGCTCTAATCTCTACGTAAGAAACATGAGAATATCAACATGAATAACAATGAGAAAGTATCAAATTATATCTCTATATTGATTCTAATCACAAATAAGATAAAATTGTGTGGAAACACTCTTTATGAACAAGTAATCATTGAGAAAATATTGCTATCTCTTACTCCACAATTTGACTACATTGTTGTAGTAATTTAACATTTAAAAGATTTGAACACCATTAGAATTGAAGAGCTGCAAATTAGTCAAGAGGCACAAGAGTTGTGTCTTAATAAGAGAACCTCTAAGAGAGAGGTAGACCTAGCTCTAAAGGCGTATTCTCGTAAGAAGTATCACAATCAGTCTTAGTTAGAGACCAAGAAGAGACATGGTGGTTCTTTGAAGTAAGAATCCTCAAATTATAATGATAAGAAACAATATAAGGGAAGGAAGAAGTTTGACAAAAAGAAGGTCCAATGTTGTAACAAGGAAAGGAAACCAGAAGAAGTAAATATATCTAGAGGAGATTCTGCTGATGAACTTGTGCTATTATTGGATTCTCAGTATGATGGTAGATATTTGGTAAACTTATGGTATATGGACACTGACTACTCAAATCACTTAACTGGAAACAAAAATTGTTGATTGATTTCGACTCTAAAAAGACAACAAATACCAGATGTGCTGATGATAAATACCTTAATCCAGAAAGTCTGGGAAATGTCAAAGTTAGAGTGCATAATGGAAGAACCACTATGATAAAATATGTTTGGTATGTTCTTGGCATGAAGAGAAATCTAATAAGTGCAGGTCAACTCATTGAGAAAGGTTTCTCAATTATCATGAAGAACAATCTCTTGAAGTTGCATGACTACAATCAGAAATTTATTATACAATCTGAGTAGGGAAGCAACAGAATATTCAAGGTAAATTTGGAGACAACTGAAACTATAGGCCTTATCCCAAAAGGTGTTAAAGGTGACAATGAGTTGTGGCACAAGATATTGAGGCATTTGAACTTTAGAAGCTTACGAAATTTAAGTTCTAAGAAGATGGTACACAATATTCCAAGGATTGTGAAGCATAAGAAGTCATGTGGGTATGCATGAAAGGCAATCAACCTAGATTTCCATTTGCGATAGAAGTAGACCCAAGAGCAAAGCATGCTTTGGAATTAGTGCGTTTTGATGTATGTTGACCATAGCCAGTACCTTCACTTGGAGGAAATGAGTTTTTGTGTCATTTTTGGATACGTTGACAAGAATGACATGGTAGAACTCATCAAGTTTAATCATGAGGTGTTTAGTGAGTTCTAGAAGTTCAAGGTGAATGCTGAGAAACATAGTGGTCGAAAGTTGAAAGTTCTTAAAACTGACAGTGGAAGTGAGTATAGCTCTACAAAATTCTTGAAGTTCTGTGAGGAGAATGGAATTGAGCATAAGGTTACTTCGCCATACACTCATCATCATAATGGTCTTGCTGAAAGAATAAATAAAACTTTGCTTGATATGACAAGGAACATACTGAAAGAGAATAAGTTTCCTCACACCTTGTAGGGAGAAGTTGTTTCCACTTCAACATATGTGCGCAATAAGTGTCCAATGAAGAAGCTGGAGGAAACTATTCCTTTAGAGAAGTGGGTTAGAGATAAGCAAAGTGTTAGTTATTTCAGGATATTTGGTTCAATTTGATGCAAACATGTTCCAAATGCTTAGAGAAAAATTCTAGATGATAGAAGCAAAGTAATATTACTGATTAGGTACCATAGTACATATGCGTACAAGCTCAATTATCCAGTCACTAATAAAGGTGAATTAAATAGAGACATCATCGTGAAGGAGTAAAACACATGGGTTAAGTGTGTCATGTTAGTAGACTCTAAACCAGTTAGTGTTGAAGAAGGTCTCGTGAAGAAAGTGTTGTTTGAAGGCCATGAAAGAAGAACTTGAGGCTATAGAAAGAAATAAGACTTTGGAGTTGACTAAGCTTCCAAAGGAGAAGAAACTCATCAACGTCAGAAGGATTTTCAAGATTAAATTGAATCCAGATGGATCAATTTGAAAACATAAATAAATGTTAGTAGCTATAGGATTTCTACAAAAATATAGACTAGATTACTTTGATGTTTTTGCTCCTGTAGCTAGACAAGAAACAACCAGATTGATGATTGTTATAGCTGCAAATAGAAATTGGCCTCTGATGCATCTGGAATCTTAATTTCTGAATGATCTATTACAAGAAGAGGTATATGTGTCACAACCTCCTGGATTTATGAAGAATAACAAGGAAAGGGTGGTGTAAATGTTACATAAAGTGTTGCATGAACTGAAACAAGCTCATGGAGCTTGGATTTTGAAAATTGATTAATTTTTTAAGCTACAAGGATTTAGAAAGTGTGAGATGGAGTATAGTGTTTATGTGCAACATACTTCTAGAACCAATATGATTATGGTGTGTCTCTATGTTGATGATATATTGATAATAAGGAGCTGTCCAAAAAGAGATAGTCAAGTTTAAGAAGGTGTTGATGAATGAGTTTGAGATGGTTGATCTAAGAAATATTGTATATTTTCTAGGGATGGAGATTTTGCACTCTAAGAAGAGTATAATTTTGCATCAGCTAAAGTATGAACTAGAGCTTCTGAAGAGATTTGCGCTAACAAATTACAAGACTGTAATCACACTTGCTTAGACAAATCACAAGTTGATTCTGATGTAGATGCTATAACTTTCAAACTTTTGGTTGACTCATTGAGATATCTGTGTAACATCTGACATGACATTTGTTATGTAGTTGAAATGATGAGTAGGTTTATGAACACGCCTAAGTGGTCACATTATTAAGTTGTTGTCAGGATATTGAGGTACATTAAAGAGACTTTGAGGTATGAAGTGTTGTTACCTTTTGGTGTTAACACTGACTCATAACTGATATGTTATTCAGACTCTGGTTGGTATGGAGATAGAGTTGACAAAAGAAGTACTTTTGGATATTTTTTTCAAATATATAGGAAGTCCCATATATTGGTGCTCCAAGAAGAAAATCGTGGTTGCGTGGTCAACTTGGGAAGTTGAATACATTGCACGTATTGTGACTGCATGTCAAGCTAATTACATGATGAGTTTATTGCAAGATCTGAAGATCAAGGTGAGCAAAGCTGTGAAGTTGATTATTGACAACAAATCAGCTATAAGCCTTGTCAAGAACCCAATGTTGCATGGGAGAAGCAAGCACATTGATACAAAGTTTTATTTTATGAAGAATCAATCCAAAATGGTGTGCTAGAAGTTGCACACTGTAGCACTCATAAAGAACTTACAAATGTTCTGACAAAAACTATCAAAACTGGACACTTTATTCGCTTGAGAGATAAAATATATAATTTAATTAGTTGAATATAAATTAAGAGGTGATATTAGAAATAATTCATATTCAGAAGCTGATATTACTCAAAAATTGAATTTGTTAGTCAAAAGTGATAATTAGATTGTTTGTAGAAACTACACTTATTTATTAATTTAGCCGTTAAACAATATTTTGTTTATACATAGGTGGCAAATTTTTTGTATATATAAACAAATTTGTCACTATGATTTTTGTAAGAAAGTTAATAAGATTCTTATAATATGATTTCTTTTTCAGAAAAAAATTATTGTAATTGTCTTCTTCTTTTTTTTCATTTTTATCTTCAATCTTGTTGACTAATAAAAATGAAACAATTATATTGGAGAGTACTTTTACCCGTCCTACAAAGAAGTATAGATAAAATAGATATGCCCATGGAAGATATTTTATCAGTCTTATAGTAAAATCAATCCTAACTTAAACTATTTCACTTTTTATCTAATTTGTGTAAAGTTATGTAAAATGGAGGTATTGAATTAATTACTCCCTCCGTTCCTTTTTTAAGTGTTGTTTTAGCATAAAGCTTTTCAACCAAGATAATGGATTACTAGAGTTAATTTTTCTATTATACTCTCATTTATTTTCTCTTTCATAATAAATTCACTTATACACTCTCTCTCATTTATTGAGAAAGTAAGGGTATAATTGATAAATTATGACATTAAAGTTAAAAACGACACTTAAATAGAAACAAAAAAAAACTTCTAAAACGACACTTAAAAAGGAACGGAGAGGGAGTATTCAATAATTGAATGTTTGTAATAAAGTGTTAAAAATGATGTGAATTAATTGGTATTGAAAAAATTCAACATGTTAAATGAGAAAAAGTGAGAACTACATATAATACTTTACAAAGTCTTATTGATTGATGTAATTATTTAAATTTTTAGTGTGTTGTGAATAGTGATGGAGTGAAGTATTGAATTTTATTAAATAAAATTGAATGAGTGTTAAATTACTAAGTGAAAGAAAGAGAAGATAATATGCAAGATAAAAAATAAAAAAAAATAAGGCGTTGGATTGCACATTATCTAATTTACAACTCATTTTTAAATCCTTATCTTACAAAACCCACAAAAGTAAAAAATAAAAAAAAGTTTTACGGCCTAATAAATAATAACTTAAGCACAAAGAAATATAATAACCCACTTAAAAATGACCTGTCGGTATATAAAACCAAACACAGATTAAGATGAGAACATTACATAAGCATACACACACAAAAAGCATCCATAATATATAAACAAATTGTTTTTGACTGCTCATGAGACATCAATTCAAACACAATCTCTTTTTCTCTCTCTATCTCTATCTCCAACCAAACACCGACAAAGTACACGAATGGCCCAAAGACTTCAACTAGGTGTTACTTAATTCTATTTTGCATCTCTTTTCCACCTTTTAGTCATATAAAAAACCGAAAAACACATGTTCTTATATGTGAACACATCCAAATTCTTAGACGCGGCACACCAGAACTCCATATATCTAAGTTTCTATAATTTTTTATTATTGCATTAAATATTTTATTGAATTAAAAAATAAAAGTAGCGAAATGGTGTTCGTGCATCTATTTTGTACATGGTGGAATAAAATAAAGTATAATAATACTATTGACTATTTAAATAGGGGCTAATAAATTTTAGCACCACATGTTAGATTTCTAACTTATTACTATAATTTATTTGTTACATTCTCAATAGTATCGCAAAGAGTATTTAAATAACGTTTGCATATAGTTTTATTTTCAACATCATTTCAAATAACAACAACGTTGTTTACATGTCCTTGTTAACGGTGGCGAATCAAAGAGACTCAGGCGAGTTCACCGGATTCACGGTGAAAAACGACTGCGAAGATCACGACGATGGTGGTAATGAAAGTAGTTTAATGGTTTCAGGGTATAATGGTGATAGAGAAAGAAGTGAGATGGTTTCGGCTCTTACCCATGTTGCATCTTCGGGGTCAAATCAAATGAGTAATACTAATAGTGAATGGATTCAAAGAAATAGTTTTCCTTTGATATCAAGGTCTGAAAATGCATCTTCGGGTTCGGGTTCGAGTTCGGGTTTATTCGTGCCCTCTGGATCATGGATTGGTCATAAAAGAGAACGTGATGAAGAAAGTAGTGCCTCTAATCAGTTTATAACACAAAACGTTCCTAAACTATTTAGGACTGTCATGGTAGCTTCTCAAGGACAAAGAGAATCATCTTCATCATCAGGTACACTTCTTTTATCTTTTTTACATTCGATTTTCTTCCGTTACAGAATAGTGGTGCAACAAAAGCGTAAGATTGCAACACCATACTGTAACGGAAGATGATTTAGATAATTTTTCAACCAACAAATAAAATATTACTGTTTCATTGTTTAGTCCTCAAAGTTTTATGCATAGCCAAAAATGGTGTAAACTATTATTAGCATTATGTTAAACTTATCTAGCCAATTTGTTATTTTTGTAAGTAACATACAAATTTGTCTTAACAAAAACATGCAAAATGAATACATATTAAGTATTCACTATCTCATATTGCATGCATAAATATATTTCATTTTTATTGTAATTCTTTCTCTGCCGTCATTTAAACCACACATTCACGTATTTAGACTTTTAGTGTCATTTACCATCAAGCAGACATCCTTAAACTAATCAAACTATCATTTTTCCTATTATAACCAGTAACTGAAGAAGCTCCAGCCACAACGACCATAACCGCCGCGACATCAAGACCAACACCACCATCATTCGAAGAAAGCGGCGAGAGAAGAAGAAGATACCGAGGAGTTCGACAGCGACCATGGGGAAAGTGGGCAGCAGAAATAAGAGATCCACACAAAGCAGCAAGAGTCTGGCTAGGAACCTTTGACACAGCAGAAGCAGCAGCAAGAGCTTACGATGAAGCCGCATTGCGATTCCGAGGAAGCCGAGCGAAACTCAACTTCCCCGAAAACGTAAGATCACTTCTGCCACCGCAGCCGCAACCACAGCCACAGCCACAATCACTATCACATCTTCATTCTTTTCCGGCCGCGGCAGTTCCCTCTCAAACAGCGCCGCAGCCGGTGTTTCAAGGCTCATCTGATGTAATGAGAGACTATTTAGAATACTCTCAAATTCTTCAAAGTCCCGGTGATTTTCAACTACAGCAAATGCAACAACAACAGCAACAGCATCAACAACAACAATTACAAGCTTCAAATTTGGTTCAACAATGGTATTATAATTCACAATTGGCAGCACTTCAATCTTCATCAGCTTCATTTTCACCATCTACTCAACTTCCCAATTCCTCTGCTTCATTTCCTCTGTTCTCTAGTCAACAAATGGAATTTTTCCGGCAGCCCGAAAACCGTCCGCCTGGGGGCGGCCGTGGCGATGGATCCGTATTTCCTCCGGCAACTTGGTCAAATACCAGTGGTCATCCACCACCACCTTATGGTTGATCAATTTGATAATAGTCACAAAGTTGCGACTCTTGATATTTACACACACACAATAATAAATACTCCAGTTCTCAATAATATAATATTAAAAAAAATTTATTGTGACACTATAGGTAAGTTTTATTCATAGTTTTTTGTTTATTTATTTTTTTACCATCTTTCATACACATCATGTACGAAAGAATGAAAGAGAAAAATATTTGGTGTATGTTTATTTTTGTAATTCATTTTTAGATGAAAGATAATTCCTCCAACAATTAGTTTTTGATTTAGCAATTATTTTGTTTTCTATATGAATTGTAACTATTTGTTATATGAGTGATGGTTGAATTGTAATGATACATATTTTAAGATAAAAATTTTAGTTTTAAAAAATGTTAACAAAACTTTCAAATATATTCATGAAATCGTGAAATTTTAATTATAGAACAAATACAATTTGAGTTATTTTAAACTAGGATTTATAGCTTGAATTTAAATTTAATTTTAATGTTAAATCTTTTTATTTAACTCATATTTATGATATTATATTTATAAATAAATCACTTTATATTAACTTATTTTTAATCAGAATCAATTTTATAAATTATTTTATTTAAATTTTATTTTTTTCATTGCAAAATTAAACTTAGTTAAACTGATTAGTCATAGAAAAAGACAAAGCAGAATTTGGTTTCACAAGTTAGTTTATTATTTTATTTTTGCTTAATTGATTTGATTTGATGTTAACGTTCTCTTAGTTATCAAGGAAAGATTTAGAAACCCATGGCTTTATCAATAACATGTCTTAACCACCACAAAATTTCTCAAAATTGTTTGAGTATTTTAGTAAAACTTTTTGTGGTGACTTGTGAACATAGTGATTTTGGGTTATTTGGATAAACTCATTTATTCCAATGTTAAAATATTAATTTAAATAAATACTTTAAATCTAATTCCACCTTCCACCACTTGTGCATTGGGTAGTTAAGAAAGCCTATGTATGGGTATGAAAATGTTATTTGTGTACTTTTTTTCAAGTTGAGAGGGAATGAAGTGGTTCAGTCAAATCATAGAACCTAGTTTGAGAAGGGAAAGGAATTTATGCAATTTTATAATCAACTTGTCAAAAGATAGTTTTGAATGGCAATTGGTCTATTACATCTATTCTAATTTATGTGTATTTCTGGTCTTCTTTTTTGAATTGATCAACCGTTCACCAACCTTTTTTTTTTTTTTTAATGAAAATAGTTGTTTGAGTTGTATATTTTTGTTTGTATATAAGAAGAATAACTCATATAGGTATGAAACAAACAATTAAAGGGTGAGCAAGAGTTGAAAAATTATAAGAAAATTAATTTTAAAAATTTTAAATTAATGAATTGAATAAGAACTTAATCTTTAATAAAATATTATGATAGAATTTGATCAATATAGTCAATAGAAAAAAAATATGGAGAAGAAATTTAAGATAATGGAGAGTGTTAAGGATCAAAAAGAGGTTTATTAATAAAACCATAAAGGAAAAAAAAAGAAGAAAAAATAATATGAACATTACTCTCTCTATTTTAAAATGAGTGTCGTTTAAGAATTTTTTACACAAATTAAAGAATGCAATCATATTGTCATGAGACATTGCACTTTTATTAAATTAATGTTATTAATTTATTGAAAGTTGTGTGCATAGTAGTAATTATAGAACACAATTGGAAAAATAGTTATATTACAATTTTTTTATTTATAGAAAACAATCTCATTCGTTAGATGAAAAAGAGAGTACAAACATAGAGAAAGGAAATGTGTTAGGGCATTTTCCATCCACACATTAGCAACAACACTAATAATTAAGACTAACAAGCTATGGACATCAAAAACCATTGAGAGGCTAGAAATCAAAAGGAAGATTTCAATCCAAACAACCAAACAAAGTTTTTCCGCAAAGGACAAGTGAGTTTTAGAACCTAAATCTTTAAATCTATCCAATTACGGATCATATCTTTAGCTTTGACACTAGCTTTATCACGCTCAAATCGATTATTCAGGTTCACAATATTGAATAATCTCACAACTTGTGGATGAAACAATTGTTGACTGAAAAGAGAAGTTTGATTTGCCACATCCTTAGTAAGATTCTTACACAAAAACACATATCCTTCATCCAAGCTTCTTTGAGGCATTTCATCAAATACCTTGAGCACAACCTTAAAACAACATAACCTAATAACAACACACCCAACAAAACAAACCAAGCAAGAAAGAAAAGAACCCACAACAAAACAAGCACAATAAAATAAACTATTACATGAGCGCACACACATATACTCCGGACTTCCTTATTTTCCGGTGGTGGCGGCTCCGGTGGAGGTCGTTTTCAATGTCGATACCACTCTGAGCCATTGGTTGTTGGAGGTGATTTTGGGGTTGCAATAGATTGATGGTTGATGAAGGAGATGAGAAGAAGCTTGATGGAGGTTTGAGGAAGAAACATATATGGATCTAACATGGATGAGGGTTTCAAAAGAATGAAAAGAGGGGAGGAGAAACTTACAGTGGAGGAGGAACCTCCATTGAAGAGGAGATGATCACCATAATGGTGGTCAATAGCTCCAATGAGGGAGAAAGAGCTCCTACAAGAGGAGAGGTAACACCCATCAAGAGAGGGGAACCCTAAATTTAGAGAGAAGAGATAGCTTCTCCCTCTAAACATTTTTGTTTTTTATGCAAAAATTAATATTACTACATTGTAAAGTGAAAATGACATTCATTTTGAAATAATTTTTTTTCTTTAAAACAACACTCATTTTGAAACAGATGGAGTATTATTAGAATGTAGATTATTCTATCTAATCACTAATATAAATATATTTTTTTATGTTCCTTAAATAATTAATGTATTAGTTTACATATAGATTAAATATATAAATTATTTAATAAATCTAAAAAACACTTTGTTTATAATAATGGCTGGAGAGAGGATTAAATTGGAATCTAATCGATAAATCTCTTCTAATATAAAATCAATTAAAAAGGTTTGGTAAAAATATAACAAATAATGTGAAATTTCCTGTAAAAAAACGTGAAATTTAACCATTAAACTGTTAAACAAAAAATAACAACAAAAAAAACGAAAACAAATGAGATTTATGAAAAAGGGATGAGATCATCTTATTTAAGTAGTAACTTTGGTTTAAAATTTTGTTTTAATAATTTTTATAGATATTAAGTTTTGTCGTTTCAATCAAGGTTTATAAAAACAAGAGAAGAGACTATTTTATTTTAGATTAGGCCGATGCTCAATTTATGAAGGTTCAATGAGAAGGAGTCCTTCTAAAGGACATCTCAAAGAGAGCGAAAAACTCAAATATTTCATGAGAAAAGTTAGACCGTCAGATTTAAGGAAATCATGATTTGCGTACATTTGTCCTCTAAAAGTAATGTGAAATTCTGGTGTTGATAGACTTAGGATGTCGTGACATTTCATCCGACATTACAAAACAGACAAGGTAGAATTACAATTAAAATGCAGGAAACAAAAGAACACAAAGAATTATTAATCCAATTCGGTTCTAACCAACCTACATCTAAGGGTATAGCAAGCCAGGAATGAAGTTCACTATCAGCAGTATTAATTCAGAGGGAAACCACCATGTTTACACTTCTCACTTAATCAGACTACCCAATGTCCCTTCTACCTGAGATACCACACTTAGATATGAGAAACTCCGCTCACTTCCAATTACCTTAGTGATGTCTATTAGCTACTATCACACCAGCAACTACATTAACTGCTTGGCTCCTAACACAATCAGCTTGGAGATACCTCACTCCAAACACAACTAAAATAATTTGAAGATACCACACTTCAAACACAATATAAATAGTCACTCAAGTGGCACAAACCTAACTTGGAATTGCTTTAGAGCTTCTTCCAAAGACAGAACCACACTCATTGCTTCACATTTTTTGAGTGAGTAAAACAATCATCTTGCCTACAGACTTCAAAATCAGTGACCATCCCATAATCCGAGTGGTTCACTTACATGGCTAACCCTAAAGATTACATCTTTCAAAAACCGGCTAGCTTATTAAAACTAGGTTACAACTGCTTATTTATAACCTATTATCCAACTGGATTTAGGCCTTCAAAATAACAGCATAAGTTGTAACAAACTTCTGCATAAACAAACTTTTGCAGAAACAAAAACATAGATAACTTCTGCTACGATCAAGGTCCTTGCTGATCTTTCTCCTTAGCTCTTGGACCTCCACATAAGCCTTTAAAGTCACGCCACATAAGATGCATAATATTCCTAGAATATTCTACACTAATTAAACCAGAACTATAACAAACTTAACAGTTTCTGTAATGTGATGTCCTGATGTCTAATATCTCGACATCTCATATGACATGCTGTTCCAAATGTTGAAAAAATTCAACACAGCATGTTAAGGCATTTTAGATAGGATTATAAGTTGAGAATCCTATTGTACAAAAACATAGTTGCTGCTATTTATTTGTTTTATTAAAATTAAGCCAATCCATATAATTCAGGAACTTATAATCTCCCCCTTTGGTAAACTTTAGATAAAACAAATAAATATAATGGTAAGCAGTAAGTAGCAGCAACAATTTACAATCAACAATTTAAAATTTAAAAAAGTCTTCAGCAGTCTTCAGTAATCTTCATGTCTTGAGAGCAGGGGAGTAGACTTTAATTGGAGAGCAGACTTCAATTGTATTGATGGTTTGTCAGGTGAAGACAATGTCTCAACATCCACTTTGACATCTTCTCGTGTTTTTTATTTTCTCCATTAAACCAACAGGTTAAAGGGAAGGAAAGTCCAGTTTGTACACGAGGAAGAATATAACTCTCATTCCCCCTTAAGGAAAATGACAGATCTTGTCACAAAAGGTGGAAAAAGAGGACCATGAGAAATAAACTACATCTTGAGTGGTATCGTATTATTTTCCCAGGTAACTCAGAACACAAGTCACAATTGTGTTCAAAACTCAGATCACAAATCACAACAAATTTGTTGTTCATTGTTGTGTGACATAGCTTGTGATTCAGACATTGTTTTGCACTCTCTTGTATCGTATTCTTATGCTTCTCTTTCTGTGAGATATGATTTCTCTCCCCCTTTTTAGATAAAAATTGACAATTTGAGTCCTCACCAAACCAGATCCAGGCACAGTTTGCCCAAACTTTGATAAAATGCATGGTGAAGACGAGATGAAAGCTCACTTGTTGTTTGAGGATGGTTGAGAACTCCTTTAAATAGGCCATAAGTCCCATAGGAATTAATGGAAAATTAATTTCTAGTCAATGGTGCGTTGATTTAGGCATAAAATCTGTTACATGACTAGCTGACCACCGTCCAGGCTATTCTTGAATGCCTTTAATAGCCTTTGACTGTTTCTTTTGAGATAAAAACAGTCTCAATGCATGCATAATTCACATCATTTAACATATCCATGCAAAAACATGTTATGAATAATATCCTGACATTCAGTCAGACATTGTCCACTTATTTCATGTGACTTACTTTTTTAGAACAGTGGATTCTTTATTATGAGACACTCTTCACTTTTGTCCACATAGTCCCTTAACTTCTATATGAGTGGTCATGAAAAAGAATTTGAGCCCATCAACATGCTTCAAATTTACTTCAAATTCTCAATTATATTGATGTTTCAACATTATATGCCACATTCACACAGAATCCATCTGCCTTGGCTCTGAGATAATAATATTGCTGCTTATTTAAGATAAAAGATCACTTAAACTTCATAGAAGTAGAGGCTCCCCTTTACATCAGCTAATGAACAATCTCCCCCTTGACAATAGCTGATCATCAACATATATAACAATTGTGCCTTCATACAATTGCACTAGATAGGGTAGTTTTCACAATTGACAATTAACAATAGATAATTGGTCTTCAATTTTCCAGTTCCTCTTTATTTGGACAGTTGCTTCTTAGATGGGTTGTTGCTCCCTAATGATACTTTTGCTCCCTCTTAATATCTGAAATCCTCCTTTTAGCTTCTAAGATAAAGTTAATAATGATGTTATTACTCTTACTCCCCCTGAGTTATACAAGTTAAGGACATTTTTGATGTTGTTCCTTATAATACTTGAAGCATTCTTCATTTAGACTTGCCATAGTTTCCAAATTAGGAATCCTTAGTTTGCTTGTTATACACATTTCAGATTGTCACACTCTATAACTTATAATAGAAGTAACCTCATAGTTAATCATGTGTATAACTAATTATATGTCTTCAAAAGATAAGTTTGAACCTTATCTCCTTCTTCAATCTATGGTGTCTTCAATAGTTGTGATGTTACATTTTCATGTAGAACATTCTCTTTTGTGTATCACATACTTCTTACCATGCAGTTACCACAAATATCCAGCTCCCATCAAGATATTTGATAGCATATGTATGTATCTTCTTAGTTGAATCAGATTTTCAAATAATCACCAGATAACATTGCCACACATCCAAAACTTGTGAAGATAACAATGAACTTTGATATTGACGTTTAGTTCACACTATGCCATGAATTCTTCATATAGATACTCAACTCTTGACAGAGTATATGAATATTAAATTCAGGTTGCACATCTAATAAGTACTTAGTCTCCCATCAAAGTACCTACTAGTTAGTCAGTTAGAATTAACTTCTCATACTAGATCATTCTGAATGATTACATCTACACATACACACTTTATTCCACATATCCAGGTTGAGAATCCCAAGGCCACATTGCTTCTTAGGCACACACCAAATCCTAAGCCACAAGAGACTTTCTATTAATAGTATCCTTACCAGACCACACAAAAGATCTACACATAGAAGCAAGCTTCTTAGTCACACCTTTAGGCAAAGAAAGACAACTCATCCAATAGTTAACACACCCAAGGATCACACTATTAACTAACTGAACTCTTCCAGCATAACTAAGTAAATGAGAGCTCTAGTGGCTAATTTTTGCACCAATTTTTTCAGCAAGGGCCAAGCACCGATTAAAAGACAGTCTCCTGCTACTCAAAGGAATCCCTAAATACTTGAAAGGAAGGCTACCTCGACTAAACCCAGTAATTTGCTCCAGCTCAGTTTGCTCATTAGCATTCAACCCACCACAGTAAAGTTTACACTTGCTAGGGTTAACATTTAAACCTGTAGACAAAGAGAACATAGAGAATTTATCCATCATCAACTGAACAAAATTATTATCCCCCTGGAAAAAATTAACAAATCATCCGCAAATCTCAAGTCCGCTAATTTCAACTTCTCACATTTACTATGATAATTGAAATTAGGAATAGTGCTCAGCCCTTCAAACTTTCTATGGAGATACTCCATTATAACAACAAATAACATGGGAGAGATAGGATCCCCCTGTCTCAATCCCCTAGCTTCCTTCATGCTCAAGCAGACTTCACCTAATTCCAATTCTGCATATTCAATTATGCATTTATTATCTAATCCTCATTCGCCAGTGGAGGAAACTTCTCTATTGCTCCAGATGCCACGATTCAATTTTGCTATGTCGTTTTTGTTTCTTATTATTGGCAGTTTTTGAAAAAAAAAACAAAAAAAACACTAAATATGCCCCATAAATATATCTAACCCACGCTGGGTGATGGAGATAACAAGTTAAGCGGCCACTGGGACGATGCTACATGAACTTTTAAATTTCAACCAATTATATATATATATATATATATATATATATATATATATATATATATATATATATATATATATATATATATATATATAACTATTTAATGATATTAATATTTGAAATTTTGAGACCTCAATATTTTTGAGATTCTGAGTTGTGGGTCTGGTTGTCTTGGTCCAGCTCGGCCTATATATTTATTTTTAATAGAATTTTTAAAAATAAATAAATTTAACATGATTAAAATTGTAAACTTTTTATATAGATTAAATTTAAAGTTGAGTTATTATTAGATTGTAATATTATATAGTACTCGTTGTGTCCTAAAATAATTGTCATATTCAAAAAAATATATTTATCTTTAGATATTTGTTAATTTATATTATTAATGTAGTTTTATTTTTAATTTTTTAATATACTGTTTAATAAATGCTTTTATTTTATTATTTTCTTATTTAATATTAATATTAATTTAAATACAAGAATAATTTGTTGAAACTATTATATTTCTATTTCATTTATTATAATTTTTAATCTACGTACAAGTATCAACTATGACAGATTTTATGAAAGAAGGAGTATTAAATTATGAGCGGGACATGAATCACCTCATTATAAGAAAAGCTCATTTTAAATATATTAAAAATTAATGTATCTCTCTAATATAATATATAATCTAAATATTGCTTATTCAGTATTAAAAAATTGAATTTTTTTATAATAAGAATTAAAGTGAAAATTTATCAAGAAAATTGTGAGCATAATAAAACGTGCAAAATATTAATAATTAATTTTTATTCAAACATTACATTCATTTTTTTAATGATTTTTCTAGGACAAGAAAAGAGCACGTCATATTGTTCATATTAATAGTAAAAAAATGATTTTATTTTAAATAAACAACGTGCATACATGACCCCACACACCTTTAAATGAATTGTATCTTAACAAAAACGTTGTCTTCATTTCAGACCCGGAATTTATTTAAAGATTAAAATAGTAAAGCTAAGACAAAGGGGGCAAAGCTCAATTAAAAAAAAAAAGTCATTTGTTAAAAATGATACACGAATGAAGGGTTAACATTAATTTAATGTATACATTGAGTTAATTTGAACTTTAATAAATAAGAAGGAAAAATGTTGAAATATTTTGGTTATAGTGTTATTATCACTATTACAAATTTTTTAAACTAGGTTCATAAACATCAATACTCTTTTTAAAAAGACAGTTGATGTTTTTTTTTTTTTGACTAAAGAGTTTTCTTTATCACGTGTTTCAAAATCAATAAACATGATTTCAAGTGTTTAGAATATATTTGATATTCACACTTGCAAAATTTGAAAATTTTGTTTATTTGAACTATTAAGTTGTATTATGGTTTTAGAAAATTGACAATAAAAAATTATTGGGTAGAGTCGTAGATTAAATCGTTCATTTTATGATATTTTATGATACTGTTTAAAATTGTGTAAAGTATGCAATCAATCACGATATCTTTATGATAAAAATAATCAATTTTTATATTATACGATTACTACTTGTAAGTTAGATAATTAGTCTAGCTAGACGAGTTAAATATGATATAAATATCACTTGTAGTATTTGGTATAAAGATTGGTCTTAATAATTTTTAATACAATGAGAAATTCAAATAATTCTTCAAAAAAAATCAATAATGGTCGTTTGATGAATCGAATAATAAGTTCTTAAATAAGGAGAAATCAAATAATTTTTCAAAGAGAAGTCAAAAAATTATTTGATAATTTCTCAAATAAAGAGATATTCAAATAATTCTCTAAAGAGAATTCAAGAAAATACTCGGAAAATTTAACGAGTAGAAAAAAAGAGAGAGAAGTTGGCGTTTTGACTATTCAAAAAAAATGTAGTAATAAGATTGAGGAATGAAAAACTCAAGAAGTTTTTGGTGTTTTTTTTTTGAAATAAAACATGTGTATTGCTTATATAATGAAGTACGTTTGCCAAAGTATCTAATCTAATTAATGTTCGACTAAGGAATTTTTTCAATTAACACACAAACACATTTAATTTTTTTAAAGAAAGTGTGGTTGGGTCTAACTCAACCCTACAAAACCGGCTTGTGAGATGAGGATTGTCCACACTTATAAACACATGTTCAGGCCATATATTGTCTGATGTGAGACTCTCTTAACACACTCCCTCTCGCTCAAGACTGGACTTCTAAAGCGTCGAAATAAATGGTGGGTGACCCGATCATGGAAACCTGATAGCAGGTGGTCCACCAGATCTTAAACGAGACTCTGATACCATTTTAAGAAAGTGTGGTTGGGCCTAACTCAATCCTATAAAACCGACTTGTAAGGTGAGGATTGCTCACACTTATAAACACATGTTCAGGTCATATATTGTCCGATGTGGAACTCTCTTAACAATTTTTAACAATGTGAGACTTAATTATTTTTAAAAAAATCATCTCCTTATTAAAATATTGATATGTTCCAACACAATATGTATTTGAGAAAGCAACGAGTTGAGAAAAGTATTAATGAAAAAGATAAATCAGCAATTTTAGAGATAGTTAAATGTGATTGATGATTAGAGATGATAATGTGTAAGATTTGAGAAGGATATTATAGTACTCGTCTCCATAAAAATCTCATATTTAAAATCATACTTGCATGGGCATCAATGTTTCTACCCATACTTGTACAATATGGGTACCTCTCTCTCTCTCTCTCTCTCTCTTTCTCTCTCATTATTATTAACATTATGACATAAAATGTTAAAATAAAAAATGATTAAATACTTTTACAATCAAAATTATATATTATAAAAGGAGTACATATTAAATTTATGATGGATATATATATATTGTTGTTATTATAATAGTCTATTTAAATAATAAAAATAATCCAGTTGCAGAAGATGCAACAGAAGAAGAGAGAGATGCACAGAGAAATAAGAGGAAGAAAGATCAGAAGACGTTATTCTTCATCCATCAGTGTGTGGATGTGAACGTGTTTGAGAAGATTGCTAATTTGATGACGTCAAAGGAGGCGTGGGACACATTGGTCAGATGTTACGGTGGTGACACATCAGTGAAGAAGGTGAAGCTTCAGTCCTTGAGAAAGTAATATGAGAACCTCAACATGAAGAACAATGAGAAGGTTTCAGAGTATATCTCTAGAGTGATTTTGATCACTAATGAGATGAAGGCTTGTGGAGAAACTCTTTATGAACAGGTAATCATAGAGAAGGTATTGAGGTCACTTACTCCTCAAGTTGATTACATTGTTGTAGAAATTGAACATTCTAAATATCTAGGAACCATGAGAATAGAAGAGCGACAAAGTAGTCTAGAAGCACATGAGTTGCGTCTGACTGAAAGAACTTCTGAGAGGGAAGTTGAGCAAGCTCTGAAAGCTTCTTTTATCAAGAAGGACAAGAATCATTCTTGGTCAGAGGGCAAGAATAGACGTGATGATAAATTCCAGAAGTCAGAAAGTTCTGATGAGAAGAAACATTAGAAGGGAAAAGAAAAATCTGACAAGAAGAAAGTTCAATGTTACTGTTGTAAGAAGTTTGGCCATTTTGCTAGAGATTGTTGGTCAAACAAAGGAATTAAATCAGAAGAAGAAAAAATATCCAGAGGAGATTCAGATGATGAACCTGTGTTATTGATGACTTCTAAGTCTGATGGAAGATGTTTGGCAGATTGGTGGAATATGGACACTGGCTGTTCAAATCACTTGACTGGAAATAAGCAATGGCTGATAGATTTTTACTCCAGAAGGAGGACAAAGACCAGATGTGCTGATGATAAGTACCTTAATGTAGAAGGTATGGGAAATGTCAAAGTCAAAGTGAAGAATGGGAAGAATGTCCTGATCAAGAATGTTTGGTATGTTCCTGAAATCAAAAGCAATTTGATGAGTGTGGGTTAGCTCATTGAGAAAGGTTTCTCAATTGTTATGAATAACAATCTCTTGAAGTTGTATGATTCCAATCAGAAGTTGATTATGAAATTTGAACAGGGAAGCAACAGAACATTCAAGGTGAATGTAGAAACATCTAAAACAGAGTGTCTTTGTGCAGAAGGCTCTGAAGGAGATAGTAAGCTATGGAACAAGAGGTTGGGGCATTTGAACTATAGAAGCTTAGGGCATCTAAGTTCTAAGAAGCTCGTACGTAGCATTCTGAAGATTGTGAAGCCTGAAAAGTCATGTGAGGTATGCATGAAAGGCAAGCAACCAAGATTGCCATTTATATCAAAAGTAGCCCCAAGAGCAAAACATGCTCTGGGAGTAGTATATTTTGATGTGTGTGGACCATTTCCAGAACCTTTACTTGGAGGAAATAAGTATTTGTGTCTTTTGTGGATGATTTCACAATAATGACATGGGTAACACTCATCAAGTTTAAGAATGAGGTGTTTACAGAATTTCAGAAGTTCAAGGTGAAGACTGAGAATCAAAGTGGTCAGAAGTTAAAGATTCTTAGAACAGATGGTGGAGGTGAGTATAACTCTACAAAATTCCAGAAATTCGGTGATGATAATGGAATTGAGCATGATGTTACTGTTCCTTATACTCCTCAACACAATGGTCTTGCTGAACGAAGAAATCAAACTTTGCTTGATATAACGAGAAGTATGCTAAAAGAGAACAAGCTTCCTCATAACTTATGGGGAGAAGTTGTTGCTACTACTGCATATGTGCTCAATAGGTGTCCAACGCATAAGCTGAATGAGATTGTTCCTTTAAAGAAGTGGACTGGAGAGAAGAAAAGTGTTAGTTATCTGAAGGTTTTTGGTTCTGTGTGTTACAAACACGTTCCGAAAGCTAGAAGGAAAAAAGTTGGATGATAGAAGCAAAGTGATGTTACTAGTGGGGTACCACAGTACAGGTGCATACAAGCTCTATTGTCCAGAAACTAACAAAGTTGAATTCAACAGAGACGTTATTGTAAAAGAGACAGAAGTTTGGGATTGGAGAAAGTCTTAACCAACTTCCGGTGTAGAGATAACTTTTGAAGAAGAGTCAGAAGTTGAAATTTTTGGAGAAGAGTCAGAGTCAGAAGATGATTCTGAAAACTTTGAAGATGATGATGATCCAGAATCTGGTGGTGATCATGCTTCTGGAAGGGAAAACTCTAAAGACGTAGGTTCTGGAGGACAAGCTTCTAGAGATAATCATGTTTTTGAAGGTGGAAATTCTGAAGATAGGGTTTCTGGACAAGGTCTAGAAGCTAATGTTGTTCCATCTTCTGGAGAACATTTAGAACAAGTTCAGAGGCCACAAGGAATTAGAACTATACCTAGAAGGTTTGCATATTTTGACATGTTGCAAGACACCGAAGTTGATTTAGAGGGAGAAGTCATTCAGTGTGCCATGTTAGTAGACTCTGAACCATTGGGTATAGAAGAAGCACTCAAGAAGAAAGTCCGGTTGAATGCCATGAAAGAAGAACTTGAGGCAATAGAAAGAAATAAAACTTGGGAGTTGACTAAGCTTCCGAAGAAGAAGAAAGCCATCAGCGTCAAATGGGTTTTCAAGGTGAAGCTTAAGCCAGATGAATTAGTTGGTAAGCACAAAGCAAGGCTAGTGGCCATATGTTTTCTTCAAAAACCTAGACTAGATTATTTTGAGGTATTTTCACCTGTAGCTAGACATGAAACAATCAGGCTAGTGATTTCTCTAGCTGCAAATAGAAATTGGCCTCTGATGCATTTGGATGTAAAGTCAGCATTTCTGAATGGTCCACTATAAGAAGAGGTATACGTGTCACAACCTCCTGGCTTTGTGAAAAAGAATCAAGAAGGGATAGTGTACAAGTTACATAAAGCTCTGTATGGATTGAAGCAAGCACCCAGAGCTTGCAATCAGAAGAGTGATTCATTTTTCAAGAAGCAAGGGTTTCAGAAGTGTGAGATGGAATATGGAGTTTACGTGCAACATGGAAGCAATATGATTCTAGTGTGTCTTTATGTTGATGACATATTGCTTACAGGGAGTTGTCCAGACGATATAATCAAGTTCAAGAAAGTGCTGATGAATGAATTTGAGATGACGGATCTGGGAAATATGGTATATTTTCTAGGGATGGAAATTTTGTACTCAATGGAGGGTATCATTTTGCATCAACTGAAGTATGAACTAGAACTTCTGAAGAAGTTCAAGCTGGAGAATTTCAAGGTTGTTGTTACACCGTTAAAAACCAATCATAAATTGGATTCTAACTCTGAGGGTGAAGATGTGGATGCTACGATCTTCAAACAGATGGTTGGTTCTCTGAGGTATATGTGTAATACCAGACCTGATATTTCCTATGCAGTTGGATTGGTTAGTAGGTTCATGAGTAAACCTAAGTGGTCTCATTATCAAGATGTTGTTAGAATTTTGAGGTATATCAAGGGAAATTTGAAGTTTGGAGTATTATTTCCTTCTGGAAGAAAGGCAGAATCAAATTTAATGAGTTACTCTGACTCTGATTGGTGTGGAGATAGAGTTGATAGAAGAAGTACTTCTGGATACTTATTCAAGTTTCTGGGAGGTCATATTTCTTGGAGTTCCAAGAAGCAAGCTATTGTTGCTCTATCAACGTGTGAAGCTGAATATATTGCAGGTGTTGTTGCTGCATGTCAAGGTGTGTGGCTTCTAAACTTATTAGAAGATCTAAAGATTAAAGTAAAGAAGCCTCTGAAGCTGATGATTGATAATAAGTCTGCAATCAATCTTGCCATAAATCTTGTGTTACACGGAAGAAGCAAACATATTGAGACTAAGTATCATTTCTTGAGAAGTTAAGTCCAGAACGGAACATTAGAAATTGTGCACTGTAGAACTCAGAAGTAGTTGGCAGATATTCTGACGAAGGCAATAAAGACAGATCAATTTCTCCTCTTAAGGGATGAAATTGGTGTTGTTAGTTTTGTATAGAAATATAAATTAGGGGATGTTATTAAAGGGTAATTTAATATTTTCTATTTATGTACCTTTTATCTTGGTCACTAAGTTTACCTTTATTAGGGCTTCTGTGACAATTTTCTTTTTGTATAACTAGACTAGTGGTAGATGTCATTTATAACAATAATTCTTATTTCTTTCTTCTTTGTGTAGCCGTTATTCTCTTATTATTTTTCCATTATTTTTATCATCTTTGATTCTTGTGCACCAACAAAAATGCCAGTAAATAATACACTTAGTGTAAAAAAAATCTTCATTTTTGGAGTGGATGAGTCACTTGATTTGTTTTCATGGGTTTAGGGACGAGGCTTAATGGTGACGGGTAGATTACCTACCATTTTGGGTAATGTAGATTGGACCAAAATTTTACATATCTTCGGGTGCCATTTATGCATATGTGGTACATGCATTTTCTATTCATTAACATGTGATGTGAAAGTGGATAATTGTTACATATAAGGACCAATGAAACTAATATAATAATAAAAAAAAGATTTAAATATATTATTGATTCCTCTATATTAATTTTTTAAATATTTTAGTCTCTCTATTAAAAAATTATTAATTAGATTCTATAATATTGTATTTTATATTTTTTAAATCTCCTATAATAAAATAGTCTAATTTGCATATGTGACATTAAAATTATGAGGTGACATTTTTTAATTATTGTCACGTCATTAAAAATAGATCCAAAAATATATATTTTAGAATTAAAATTTATAATATATAATTTTTATAAAAATATTTATAAACAAAAATAATTAAAAATATTTAATTATTATAAAGAAAACTTTAAAAAAATAATCATAATTTTTTAAAAATTTTATAATGACGTGACACTTCATAATTTCAATGTCACCTATGCAAATTAGACTATTTTATCATAGAAGACCGCTGAAAAATATAAAATATGATATTAAGAGATCTAATAATTAATTTTTTAGAGAGATTAAAATATTAATAAAATTAATATAGAGGAGGAAAACTACATTTAAATTAATAAAAAAAGAGTGTTAAAGATTCGTGATTGTGAGATGTATAAGGGTGTAGGATATATAAACATTCAATGGTCCAATTATTTGAAAACGATGTATATGATATGGATTTGTGTCGTATCATGGAAATCGTGTATCATGGGTACAAATTATTCCACATGTATACAAGAATATTACATCTAAGTGATGTGGTAAGGAATTGAGCCAACTCTTATACCTATCTAGGCCCACTTTCAAACTAGCATCACTTTATAGAGGAATTAACTTACCACTTTTAAATGACACTCTCAAATTGAAGGAAAAGACAATTATAATCTTATTCAAAGTAAGTTTTTCTTATTTTCAAAATTCATTAGCACAATGCGCATATTTTAAATCTCCTAGCCGATATCACAAAATCTAAGTACATAGAAATTCTTTCAAGCGATACCAAAAATTTCAAGTGTTTATCGAAAAATATTTAAAAAAAGTAAGTAACATATTAGAAAAGTGAGAATTATTGGAAATTTTATCAAAAACTTCAAAAATATTTTTACTGGAAATTGTAAAAATTTCGAAATTATTTACCAACAATTTTAAAATTTCCTAAGTTTTTTTCGACATGTATAACGAAAATTTTAAAATTTTTGACAATATAATTTTTTTTTGAAATTTTCCAAAATATTTTAAATTTTCAGTACAATTTTTTTACTCTAAATTTTGCCTTTTTCTTCATTTTCATTGAGGACTAGAGGGAAGGACGAGAGTAATTGAGGAAGGTTGACTGATAGAGCGGAAATCCAGGCCAGGATTGCTGAGATAGAGTCTTTCCAACTACGCACTGGACGAGTTGCTCTGATTGGTACGTACCAAAAACGAATGGTTGAGCAGACGTAAGGTCAGTTCCGCACACCCGACACTAAGCACCTAGAGTTTCTATGGAGGTACCTTCTAATATGAAAGTAATTATGGTTGTTGAGGTACCCGCTATCGTGGAGATTCATGTTGCTGAGAGGTTCCTGTTAGTAAGGTTGCTGATGAGGAGGTTCATGTACCGACTGAGCAAGTTCCTCTAGCTGATGAGGTGACTTTCGTACCTCCAGTTGACGACGATGATGATGATGATACTCTTACAGATACTGACACTACGACTCGTGCATCTACAGAGGTATTTGTTCACACAAGTGAAGCCTTTTCAAGAAACACGCGTTTAGAAAAAGTTTGTCAGACCAAGTGTATCGCCGTGGGGAGATCCACTGCTGTTAGTAAAGAAAAAGGATGGAAGCATGAGGCTTTGTGTTGATTACATGCAACTGAATAAAGTGACGATTAAGAACAAGTATCCGCTTCCAAGAATTGATGACTTGATGGATCAATTGGTGGGTGCTAGTGTGTTTAGTAAGATTGATTTACGATCGGGTTATCACTAGATTAAAGTGAAAGATAAAGACATTCAAAAGACGGCTTTCATGACGCGTTATGGACACTACGAATATTCCGTGATGCCTTTCGGTGTTACCAATGCGCCGGGAGTATTTATGGAGTATATGAATCGTATCTTTCATGACTATTTGGATCGGTTTGTGGTGGTGTTCATTGACGATATTTTGATTTACTCTAAGTCAGATGAAGAGCATGTAGAGCATCTGAAGACAATGTTGCAAGTCTAAAAGAAAGGAAGTCGTATGCTAAACTGTCCAAATGTGAATTCTGGTTGAAAGAGGTTAGTTTTCTCGGCCATGTCATTTCGAGTAGTGGCATTGTTGTGGACCCGTCTAAAGTATATGTTGTGTTGCAATGGGAAACTCTGAAGTCAGCGACTGAGATTAGAAGCTTTTTGGGTTTGGCCGGTTATTATAGAAGATTTATCGAAGGATTTTCTAAGTTGGCACTTCCATTAACAAAGTTAACTTGTAAAGGTAAAGCTTTTGTGTGGGATATACAATGTGAAGAGAGTTTTACCGAGCTGAAGAAGAGATTAACATTGGTTCCAATTTTGACGTTACCAAAACCTGAAGAACCTTTTATAGTGTATTGTGATGCTCCTAAGATGGGATTAGGTGGAGTGTTGATGCAAGATGGAAAGGTTTTTGCTTATGCAACAAGACAGTTGAGAATTCATGAGAAGAATTATCCTACGCATGATTTGGAACTTGCTGCAGTTGTGTTTGTATTGAAAATTTGGAGACATTACCTGTATGGCTCTAGATTTGAAGTATTTAGCGACCACAAGAGTTTGAAGTATTTGTTCAACCAGAAAGAATTGAATATGAGACAACGAAGATGGTTGGAGTTATTGAAAGATTATGACTTTGGTTTGAATTATCATCCAGGTAAGGCTAATGTGGTGGCTGATCGTTGAGTCGGAAGACTTTACATATGTCAGCAATGATGGTTAAAGAGTTGGAATTAATTGAGCAGTTTAGAGATATGAGTCTTGTTTGTGAGACGACACCGCAGAGTGTTATGCTAGGAATGCTGAAGATTGACAATGATTTCTTGGATAAGATCAAAGAAGCTCAGAAGTTGGATGTGAAACTGGTAGATTCGATGGTTGGAATAGATCAGTCTGAAACTAGTGATTTTAATTTAAATGCGCAAGGTGCATTGAGATTCCGTGATCGGATTTGTATTCCTGATGATGCAAAGCTGAAAAGATTAATTCTTGAGGAAGGTCATAAAAGTAAGTTAAGCATTCATCCGGGAGCTACTAAAATGCATCAGGATTTGAAGAAATTATTTTGGTGGCCTGGAATGAAGCGTGATATTGTGCAGTTTGTGTATGCATGTTTAACTTGTCAGAAGTCGAAGATTGAGCATCAGAAGCCTGCAGGGTTGATGCAACCGTTGGAAATTCCAGAGTGGAAGTGGGATAGTATTTCAATGGATTTCATAACTGGATTACCTAATACTGTACGAGGACATAACTCAATTTGGTTAATTGTTGATAGGCTTACCAAGTCGGCCCATTTTATACCTATTGACATCAGTTTTCCTGTACCGAAGCTGGCAGAAATTATACCAGTGGTGATTGTTAAGCTGCACGGTGTTCCGTTGAGTATTGTGTCGGATAGAGATCCGAGGTTCACATCTGATTTTTGGCAGAGTTTGCAAAATGCGTTGGGCTCTAAGTTAAGGTTGAGTTCGACGTATCATCCTCAAACCGATGGTCAGACATAAAGGACGAATCAGCCATTGGAAGATTTGCTGCGAGCATGTGTTCTTGAAGAGAGAGGTTCGTGGGACACTTGCCTTCCATTAATAGAATTCACATATAATAATAGTTACCATTCTAGCATCAGAATGGCACCTTTTGAAGCGTTGTATGGTTGGAGGTGTAGGACTCCGTTGTGTTGGCATGAGACGGAAGAGAGTGTAGTACTTGGACCTGAACTGGTTCGAGAAACCACCGAGAAGGTGAAGCTTATCCATGAAAAGATGAAGGCTTCCCAGAGTAGACAGAAGAGTTATCACGACAAGCAGAGGAAAATTTTATAATTTCAGGAAGGTGAACATGTATTCTTGAGAGTTACACCAGTGACCGGTGTTGGACGAGCGTTGAAATCGAATAAACTTACTCCTCGCTTTATTGGTCCATATCAAATATTAGACAAAGTTGGAAAGGTTACTTATAGGGTGGCGTTGCCACCGAATCTTTCGAATTTGCATGATGTGTTCCATGTGTCGCAACTCCGGAAGCATATTCCAGACACATCTCATGAGATTCGTATGGATGGTGTGCAAGTGAGAGATAACTTGACCGTAGAGACAATGCTAGTACGGATTGCGGATCGCGAGATAAAGATTTTGCGTGGAAAGGAGATTACATTGGTGAAGGTTGTCTGGTTAGGAGCTGTTGGAGAAAATATGACATGGGAGTTGGAGAGCAAGATGCGAGACTCTTATCCCGAGTTGTTTGAATCAGGTAAATTTTTGAGGACGAAAATATCCTATGTGGAGGAGAGTTGTAACACCCGTAGTTAATTAACTAATTTAATTTAATATTATTGAGTATTTCCGATTAATTCGTGAGTTAGTCGAATTTGTGGGTAAATCGTTAAGTTAATGGTCGGGTGAAAATTAGTCAGAAGAAAAATATTATTAGAATTTAATTATTATTTTAGAATTATTAAATTTAATGTAGAAGATTAATTACTTAGAAGGGTGAATTAGCATTTTAAGGGTATTAGTTAATAAACCCAATTTAAAGTAGTGACCCATTACTAGTATTGTTATTATTTAGTGACTTGTAGTAACAATTATAAAAAGGAGAATTAAAACAAGTGGTATAGAAAAAGAAGGAAAAAGTCACGTAGCAGAGAGAAGAAAAAGGGAAAGAAGAGGGAATAGGGTTGCTAGCAGTGTCAATTGGTTGTCCGAGATTCGCGTTTTTTCGGTCGATTTTTCGAGCTCCCTTCGATCCAAAGGTAAGGGGTGAGATTCGATTACTATAATCGATTGTATGATAGTTTTTATGTTTGGTTTAGGGTTATATAATTTTACTGCTAATTGTGTTTTCTGCGATGAATTTGTGTTGCTAGAATGTGTTGAAATTATTTATGTTAGTTCTGTTAGCATTGTGTTGATGGTTCATGTGTGTATTATAATGCTAGTTAGGATTTATTTTTGGAAAATAAGTGACATTGGGTTTGTTGTGTAAGAATAAAGCGTGTTGGAGACAAATACAGGAAGGAGACGATGAGGAATTAGGGAGACGGTCGCCTAGCAGGAGAAGGAGTTAGAGGAGAATTGTGTGTGGGCCCCACCATCCACAAGAGGCGGGCGCCTCAGGCCCTGGGGTAGGCGCCTCACACCAACTCCTTCCCAGCCATGTGATGATGGAAGGCATGCATGGCTTGGCATGTACTTTATGACACTAAAGGGGACACGTGAGTGATTAAGGCATATGTACTTGAAACTCTCAATTTAATGACTTAGGGAAATTAGCATAAGACTAATAAGTAGTAGTTAGTTGTATTATATATGTCTGATAGGTTAAAATACTAGTAGTTGTGTTAGTAAATTGACCAAACAAAAGAAGAATTTGCAATTAAGTGTAAGTAGCATAATTGACAGTGGCAAGGATACAAGATGTAACATAGATAGGTTTTTAGTCATGCTTGTAGCAGAAAATAAATATTAATAGCAGGTGACTAATAACACATGAATAATACCACTAGTGAACTAATATTTTAGCATAACAGTGAGTTAAGGAAAATAACTTGTAGTGGCAGAATTAAATTAACAGAATTTATGTAATTGAGTAGTACTACTGCAGGAGGTAAAACAGTGTAGAAATTAGACATTTAGCCAAATTAAACGGTAAAATTAATTACTCGGAATTGGACAAAAATTTGCAGGGCAGTACGAGTAGTTAAATAAAGTCGTGTTGTTTTGTTGAATTTTGCGTCGATTGCTGTAATTGCAGGTACTGTCGGAACAAGTTGTTTTGTCCCCGAATTGGACAATTTTGAGTTGTAGGCTTAAATGACCAAAGTTGAAAGTTGAAGTTGATTTCATTATTATGAGTTGAATTGTTGTTGGTGTTGTTGTGTGTATGTCATTCATACATTGCATTTTCTAAGTTGGAGTTATGCTCACCACGTTTGCCTGGATTGACACAAGTTGAAAGTTGAAGGCTTATGCCTTGTTGAATGCTTCGATAACCTGACATGATTTTAAGTTGGGAGTTTACTCCAATGGATCCACATGCATTTGCATAGTCGAGTCTCATTTGAGTTGCCTTATGAATTGTTGTTGGATATTACGTTGTTTTGCTGAATGTCGTATTGTGTTTGTTGAAGTAGTAATTATTGTATGATTCTTTACCTAATATATGAATTATCATACTTTTGCTTATATTTTTCGATATCTCACCCTTTCTATTTTGTTCGCCGTTACCTTTATATTGGTAATGTGCAGGTAACGAGGAGTAAAAGATTTAGTAGCTTATGGCGTCGTCGCTCTGATACGTAGCACTCGGGCGGAATGAACGCTTGTTTTATTTTTTCATTATTTCCTTCTGTTGGATTAAAAGTTGTGGTTTTGAGAAGTATTGGTGATTTTCAGTTGTTAAAAGATGCTATGTTTACTTTGCAATTATTTCCGTTGAAAATCCGTTGCGGTTTAATTTATTAAAGTTGAATTGTTGAAGACTAAATATGTTTCAAAGTTTTTTTTTAATTACTATGTGCTATGTATCTGCTATAACTAAATTGTTTTATCGTTGGTTTCAAGTTGTGAAAAATGTAATGCCTCAAGTTTTAAATCGAATTTTTGACACTCTGATTTATAAAATATTTGGTAGAATTAGGGTGTTACATACAACATGCTTCGGTGATTGCTCCATAGACGAGTAGATGGAAGGTCTGCAAGCTCATCATAATGATGTTGTGGAGTACATGAGAAGGTTCAAGGCTCTGGCAGTAGAGAATATCATCTAGACACCATACACAATTCATCAGAAACACTGTGAGTTTGACAAGTCTTCCTTATATCTTATAAAATACATTTGTTACAAAACTATAGAGTGAAAAAATAAACTCAACTAAATAATTGTAACGTCTGTCATTTTTTTACATTGAATTAAAATTTTAAATTTGCACTGTCTATTTCTTTTTTACTTTTGCAAATGCAAACATTAACTATTCTTTACAATTCTTAACATTTAACATCTCGTTTTAATTTTTTTCTAAACAGACCAAAGTTTTAAACTTTAATAAATTATTTTGTTATACTATCCTATCAAGTATAATTGAATATACAAATTAATATTTATTTATATTTTATTATATTTAATTTTTTTTATAAAATATAAGATTAATTTCTATAAATATTTAATCTTAATATATATTTTATTATATAAGGTTAATTTGATATTAAAAGGTAATTTGTCATAAAAATAAGCATGATGTAATTTTGTAATTTTATATAATATAAAATTAATACCTAATAAATAAAAATATTTAAAAAAAAATAATTATCAAATAAATATGAATACTAACTTTATTTTTTATCAAATTAATTATATTTTTTGTAAGAATAGTTTTTATATATATATATATATATATATATATATATATATATATATATATATATATATATATATATATATATATATATATATATATATATATATATAACTTTATCGTATCCTACCGTTATCCAATTTTATATTATATAATGCCTCTATCATATTTTACGCATTAAATAGACTCTTAATAGACATACATCGACAATGTAAAAAAATTGTACATTGTCATATAATAATAATATATTATTGTCACGTCATATAATTTTTAAAAAAATTTCATTATGACTTAGCAAAATTCATGTCCGTCATTGGTTGACGGTTGAGCCGAAAATGAGTCGAGTCGAACTCGCCTCAGCTCAACTCGACTCGTTAAGAATTAGTTCAGCTCAAATATCGGTTCGATTTTGTCACAAACTTTTTTCCAGCTCAAACCTAATTCGTTAGAAGTTCACAAACCACTTGACTTAATTTGTTAGGTTCATTTCATTAAATTCAACTCGTTTATTTCACGTATTTAAAAATATTTTTTAAAATATTTTTTTTATAAATATTTGACATTCTAAGTTAATATTTTTTTAATAAAAATATATAAATAAAAAGAAAATTTTAAAATTAAAATTTATACGATGTTGATTTTATTTGTATAATTATTTTAAAAAATATTTTTTTTCATTCAAAAATATATATTATCAATTAAAATCATTAAATTAAAAGAAAATATAGGATTAAAATTTCAAGCAAATCTTTAAACCTATTCTTAAAGATAATATAATTCATCTCATATATAATCAAGTTGAATCATGAACCTAATGAGTCGAATTATGTATAGTTTAAATTCAACTCACTTAGTTAATGAACTTAATTTTTAGCTAATATTCAGTTCATTTGGTTCATGAATTTATTTCAACAATTTATTTGAAAATCTATAAATATTTGCCAAACTTTTCAAGAAACCTATAACATTTTATTTAACTGTTTCCAATATATTGCCAGATTTTTCAAAAACTACGAGTTTTCACCGTACTTTTCAAAAAATTCAATATTTTACCGTATTTTAGAAAAATGAATTAAACATTCAGGATTTTGTAATTTACCGTATTTTAGAAAAATGAATTAAACATTCAGGATTTTGTAATCAATCCGGTTTGTTTTCTAATTTTAGGGATTTTTGAAAAAAAAAATTAATAGTTCATTTTTGATAGACAAAAAATTTGAAATTAACACTACGAATTTTAAAATATACTGCTAAAATTTTCAATTCACACCTGATTCCTGCAATAAGAGCAAAGAAACTTCTGTTTAAGAACATTTGCAGAAGATGTTGAAGATTATAAACATATAGAAGAGTTTTATTGAAGAGACTTAAAAAAGTACCTATTGTGCTTCTTAGCTTATTATTTCTTCAAACACGTTTATTAGTTTCTTGTCATGACTCATAAGTAGCTTTCATTTCATGAACAAATTGTAACATTCATCCTAGAGACAACTTATAAATTAAGATGGAGTATATTTGAACAAATGTTAATAGTGAAAAACATGTAGATGTTTTACTATTGATATATCATTTGGACCAGCATTTTATGTCAAATTAAAAGCTTTCACAGCCTCAGTTCTATAGAGGGCTTTCATTATTTATAATGAATTCCCAACTAATCATTTACAAACAATTTTTCTAGTAAAACAAATTTAGTTTTCATTGCGCAAATCGTACACAACATGGGGGCCAAATAACCACAGACTACTAAGATGGAGCAAAATTGATGGAGCAAAACTGAGTCCTCAACTAGGGTTTCCATCACCTTTGTTGCTTTCTTTGATAGATTCCAAACATTCCTTCGCCCGGTAAACTTTCGACTGCAGGTAAAAACTCCCATTCTTGGCGTTATTCTCAAACATTCTTTCGTATTTCTGCACAATGACAATTATGTTTCAAGATAATGTTGAAACAAGGTTGCGTATATTTTTTAAGACAAAAATTTTAAAATAAAAAATAGTTCACCGAGAATCAAATATGTAATAGCAATAGCCACAGTAGAGATGATATACTACTAACCTTGATAATATCCTCCCAGGGAGTTTCCTCAGTAACACCGAGAATCTGCCGAGCCTCTTGCTCTGTTATCTTTGTGCTAGCTTTGCGGATAGTATTTTGAATTGTTTCTTGTGCAACACCGTTTTTTGAGGCATCTAGAACAGCATAATGTTGAGAAAATGAGAAGAGTTAAGAGTAACTATTTGTATTCTAGAGTGTTTTCACATTAGCAAGCAAGATCTACTGTACAATATCTATAGGATGGAGAAAGCCCGAAATTTAGTTTGATTATGAGTGTGGCAAGCATTCGAAAGAACATGGATATGCTATGGCAACGGCGATGAAAAACCTTATGACATTTATAGGTGTGACCAGTGACATGAGTAAGGTTTGAATGATCATCTCTACAATTAACATGAAAATGTGAAATCTGATGAAAAAAATAGCAGGCAAAAGGTTGATGCATTGCTGTCAAGGTCTAAAGACGAATAGTCAGCATTTCATTCCATCCAATAGCACTAAATCATACCAACAAAACACAATGCCGAAGGCCAGCTCCTCCTCTCAACCTAACCAACCTACCATCAGTGTTGTCAATTGCGGAAAATAGCAGTTTGCTCAAATTAAGCTATACAACTTTGCTATAGCACCCCAAGGGTTTTGGATGTCTGAAACAATGTGACCATGAGCTTTTAAAAAAAAAGTATTGACAACATCCACCTTAATTAAGAGAAATCTGCATTCGTCTTAATTCTCTTTTATTGAAAATGCTATTTTCTATATATAATGTGTTTAATGAGACCGCATTAGAGTATATTTATATTCATATAAATTGCATATAATAAGGTAATACAATTAATATAATTGATTGATGCACATTGATTCTAATGGATTCTTAACACTCCATCATTCGGATATGCATATCCCAAAACCCCCTAAAGACGAAATATTGGGTTATTTTGGATATGCATACCCGAAAACCTCATCAAAATAGAAATATTGGTTCATTGGTTGCATTCGGATATACAAATCCGAAGGAGATTTTGGGGTTTTCAGAGGTTTACTTCACCCCTATAAGGGTGTATTAAGAAATTCCCAAATAACACATCTTGAATCAATGGCAATCTATTTCAATTCTGATATATGCTATTGCACCATTGTATGCGCCATTTAATAAACCACTTAGAAACTCTCAGATATTCAGTTACCCTTTCCTCCTCTGATTCCTAAATCACCTTCCTCCACTGTTATTATACTTCCATTTCCTCTATATTACCTTCTGTTGGAGCCACCTGTCCTTTTCTTCTCTCATAGATAACAGGATTGGTTTCTTAGGTCCAATCACTCCTCCTTCCTCTACTGCCATTTCACAATGGGCCTATCATATTAATCTGAACTAAAATGATTTTGCTTCCAAACCTCGATCTAAATAGTGAAGAAAAGTAACTTTTACTAGATGTTGAAAATTTTACACTAAGTTTTACATTGAACTACTTGCTTTTCAAGTAAACATATCCAAATATAACCTGATTTAGTTGAGACACAATACATTCAAAACCACGATTAGCAAATGCTCACACTCACAAGGTTGCAGATTCTAAAGAAGAATTTGTGAAGTTTGATTTTAAGTCAAAATGATTTTAAGTCAGAATTCAGTATCTTAATATATGTGTGTTTCAACGAAAATGACACATATTATTCATAAGTTCCAAACTTTTTCGCCATCTGGTAGAGATTTATCATTAGGGCGAGATAAATCACTAAAGCCCTTTTGGAAGATTCATAGCTTAAAAAATAACTTAATTTGTAACCAGGTTAATATTTGTAACAATTATCACTTAATGGACTATATATACGCCATTAAATTTTCGCATAATCAAGAATTTTGGGGTTAAAACATTCGCAATGTCATTGAAATTAACATTTGAATCACACAGCCCATGGTGGTAGACTTAAAAATACCAAATAAAATGACACGTTCCATTTTTCCATAGTTCTCATGTCATTTTTATATGCCATTTGAGTCTAAACTATGTTATATAATTCACACAAAGTTTGATCCCCATAGTTTCATAACCATAACATTCCTGATAATGATAAGCATAACGAAGTTTATATAAATAGCAGATAGCAGCGTAATAGTGTTCTCATTCACATATTTCATCATTCATCCTGTAACTCAAACTCAAATTGATTATGAACATTATTTTCCATCTCCTTCACTCTGCTCAACCAAGTACCTTACCATTTCAATATTTGTTTCTTTCTAAACCCTTATATAATATGTGTTTAGTTAACTTACTTGTATATATAATGATTGTGTAACACTCGTGACCGAAGAGGGCAGAGAGTGGGTACCCCGCATGTAACACCCGAGGACAGAGAGGGCAAGGGTGGTTGCCACAATCGGAATGAGAGGGATCCTGAGGTTGTGCAGGAAAGGGACTTTATGGTTTAAGGAATACATATAAGGATTGATAGGTACTACCTATACCAACAAAATGCGTCTTCTTTTAGGTAGCCTCACCATAAGAACTTCACAGTTAACAAGTGTTGGTTTGTGGGGTCAGTCGGTCGTCCTTAAAGCAGTCTGGGGCGTTACAGATTGAATGTGGTGGTCAAAGGAGACTGTGGCGTTGGTGACCGGCGGAAACAAGGGCATAGGGTTTGCTCTTGTAAAACACCTTGCAGAGTTGGGATTGACTGTAGTTTTGACTGCCAGATACAGTGAAGACCAAAATTCTGAATTCTGATGAAAAGTGAAAAGCTGATGAAGCCTTAGAAACAATCAGATACTGGAGAAAACCGAATCAACAATGGCCCTCTCAAAATACAAAGAAAACTACACCTATGATTTAAAATGTGCAAGAACAAAGAAGAAATATCCTTCCATCCCCTGTAATGATTCCAACAAGTCAACTAGATCGACCAAACAATAAAGATTTCCTTCCTTAACATAACCCTTCAAATCCCACATCCCCAGTTAGCAAAAAGGAAGAAAAAAAACATGACTCCATTATATCTTTATCACCAAACTCAGCCCATAAATTCTTAAAAACAGTGTACAACTAAATATCTAGCATTTACTCGTGTTAAACATTATTTAGGTTTGGAAAAGTGACATTTGCTTATGATTTATATCCATGAAAAAACAAATTATTTACAGAACACCATGGTATCATTATGCATTACTTCAACGGTCTAGTTTGTTGGTTCTAGAAGTCAAAATCGATTTATATTATGATGCAAATACAAAGTGGAACCAAACCATGCATATGCCTAGAAATCTCACAATTTAACAACATATTAGCAAGCATATATGTTTTATCACACAAATCTCAAATATACACAGGAATAGTTTGAAAAGCTTACTGGTAAGTGCTTGACGATATGCCTGAACAACCGCTCGTGCCAAGATTCCCCCTCCCATCACAATCAAATTTGCAAGAATCTTTGCAGCCTGCTCAAAATTAATACATACAACAAAAAAATTTCAATAGTCTGTAACTCAATCTCATTAGAAAACATTAAATAAAAAGAACCTAAACAACGTATTCTGCTTCATTTCACCATTTCATTGAAAAACACGAAAACAAAATAGATAGAAAATGAGGTGAATAGAGCAAGAGAACGTACCATAGCTTAAGGATCAACAAAATGAAGGCTTTATGATTTGCAAGGTTTCGTGTCGATTGGAGAATGAAGGTAGGGTTTCAGTTTGGGGAAAGCAGTTTGAATTTAGTTTTTCTCTTTCTTTTTTTTTTTTCTTTTTACCAATAAGAGCTTAATATATTCTAATTTGTTTTAATTTTTTTTATATATAAATTTGTGACAATATCACCCTCCACAATGCATATGCGTATCCTATTAATTTTAATTATTATTATTATTATTATTATTATTATTATTATTAATAATAATAATAATAATAATAATAATAATAATAATAATAATAATAATAGTGTGCATCTGCATCGCTGGGTTTTGAAATGGATAAATGTAATAACCAAAGTATTATGTATGAATCAATCGTTGGTTGGTTCAGTGGTGATTAACTCTATACGTTCACATTTACCTGTTAATGCAGATGAGTTAATAAATCTAAGTTCATTTAAGTTAAATCGAAATGTATTAATCCTAAAAATATCATCAATTTTCTATTAAAAATATGAGAGCGGACTAAAACTTTTTTTAATTTAAAATTAAGAGACTAACTTTCGTGAATCAAATAAAATTGGAGATTAAAATTCTAATATTGTTTTTTATATTCTAGATAAACCAAATATTAATCAATTTTTCAAAACCTAAAATTTATGATAGCTTCCCGTCAAATATCAGTTTTAAATCCTTTTTATTATATCATATTTACCATTTTTACAAACCTACAATGTATGACAATTCCCCATCATATTTCAGTTTTATATGAATATCTACACCTCACGGTATCTTGAAATTAGTTATGTAATTGATTACATATATACCGTGACTATGAAATCTATTAATTGATTAATGGATTAAAATAATTAAAAAATTCAAAATAATAATAAAATAACAAATGATAATTTGCAAAATGTTGTTTTAGGTATATTATCATTTCAGCGAAATTTTTTGAATATAAAATTTTTAAAACATTTTGAATCTATTTCTAATCACATTTATCAATTGTTAATTGATGCAGTAGTAATTAACGTTGGACTTTGTAGGGAGGACTACAATTCAATCTTCTGCAACTATTATCGAAAATGGGTTGAAACCATTAGATAGCCTAACTGATCTCCGAATCAGATTAGACAGTCCAATGAATCGAATACTGTTAATGAAAATAAATAAAAAATCATAAAATTATATATTTTAAAAATTGTAATTATGATTATGCTTTTAAAAAAATTTAATCAGTGATGTCAAAATAAATTTTTATAATTTATAAAAAAAGAATTTAAAAACTTTTAATTTTTTGATTTTCTTTATAAAATTCATTTTCAAAAATATATAAAAGAAAATCATTTTCGGCAATAAATTAAATTGTTTTATACCAATCATTTTTTATGTAAGTGGTTGATATATTAGTTACTATTGTTTTCTTTTTATTTCTATATAAATTTCACAATATATTTTGAATAATTTTATAAAAAAAATTCCTCTTAATTATGGATGTTTTTTTTTTAACTCTTTCTCTGGGTTTGTTATACCCATCATTAACTATCACATGTTCCATAACTTTTTATGTTTCTTTCCTTTTATATGTTCCACATAACTTTTTACGTTTCACCGTAAAAATATCAAATCATCATCTTTCATTTTATTGTTGTAGAACCGAAATCAAAATCTACTTCCTCATTTTCTCAGAGCATCTGTAGCAATGGTTTTGAAATGGTTCAATGTCATAACCAAAATATTATGTCTGAGATTTTCATATATTTATAAAATAACGAACATGCTTTATTTTGAGACGGTTGTTCTGTACAACAACGTCTCTTGTCTCCTGCCAACAGTTACTTTGTAACTCTAACATATTTTAATTATTTTATTTCATATAATTGTATTATAAATATAAATAAATACCCCCAACAATTCTATTTCGTTAGGTGTGACCTATTTAAAAAATTCAAATAAATTTGATGGATAATGATGATCTTAAAAACATAGCACCTTTCATTTATCGTTGTAAAACAATGGGTGATATGACATAATAATAAATCTGGCTGCACATAACTACATCAGAAGACGAAACATCCTTTGCTCTAAAGTGGGGTATGTTTTACACGAAAAAATGCTCTAAAATTTTGTTTTGATTGAAGCACATTTTGGTTATTTGGTGTGTATGTATTTGTAAAGGGTGTTATTAAAAGGATTTTCTTTTTTCTTTATTTTTTCATAAATGTTTCGTGAAAATTTTAAAATATCTTTAGATTTCAGTGACTTATCTCCGGAGCATCCAAATCCACACAAAATTTAATGTAAATGAGGGAACCATTTCATTAAACATAATTTTAGTTTGGAGTTGCATCTTTGAACTTTTATCTGATAAGCTTCAGAGATTTATATCCAAAAATAGTTTTGATACTTCAAAGCAGAAACAGAGACAATATGAGTAAGATCTAGAAACTACAACAACTTCACATTAAAATATTCAATATGACATAGAAAATCATTAATATAAATTTAGCATTACATATCATTATAAACGGGTAGTTCAGGATGTTGCAACATATTGATAATATCTTTGATGGATCTTGTAATCTTTGCATTCACTTCAATCGGACCTTTTGTTGGATAACAACGAAAAGTACTCCACATAACCCCTAAATCTTCACCTGTCTTCAGTTCGAAGTTGGTGAACTGTATCTTCCCTTTGCTAACAAATGAGGGTGAATGATATTTGAACTTGACAACTCTTCGATTTTATGGATATCACAATAGAGTATTTAGTTTGGATATCAGAACAACGAAAGGTGTATCCTCGGTGACCCTAAATTAACGTGACAACTTCTCACCGTTGAAATAAATAAATGCAAGAAGGGAAATGTATTCATTTTCTGATTGTGGCATGTGGTGTGTTTTGTAGGAAATATGGGATGAGAGACACCTTATTTATACAACAAGTTTGGATAACTTTGGACCTTAAAAACCTTATCTTGTCATCAAGGAACTTTTCGAAGATACATATCCAGATAAACCCTATTATTTTACAAAAAATGGTGTTTTTGGATATGCACATCCGAAAAATGTCATGGTGTGTTTTTTTTTAATTAGTATGAGGTTTTATCCGGATATGCATATCCAGAATCACCTCTGAATAAAAAACAAACCAAAAACTTTGTAAACATAAACAAAAGTTGTAAACCATAAAATTTGTAAACATAAACAATCGACATTTACGGCATCATTGTTGAATATATATATATATATATATATATATATATATATATATATATATATATTACTTATGTATTAAATCGTATAAATATTACATCGTTGACGACAATACATTCAAAAAACATTATAGATTACATTCTAAAATGAATCAAGATATGCACCGCCGCATAAATCTACCAAAGGTTCCCGCTTCGACTTTTCCTTATTTAGTTCTCGTTCAAGCTCGCTCAATTTTGTGAACTCTTCCATCCTTTACAAAAATTGACTCGACCAAGTTTCAGCCTCTTTTATAGAATGTGTCATCTACTCCAACAATATACTTGGTACAGGACATCCCCGTTTCAAACAAACCTCAACAAAATGTAGTGATTTAGAAAGCCACCAATTACACATGATGCATCTGGAAGGATATTGAGATGGGCCACTCCAAAGTGGAAAGATATCTTCTAGAAACCATATCTTATCAGATTGATACACACCCTATTATATGCACTTGTTATAATATCATGGTCATCTCAATCAATTTGGAGGCCCTGTTCTAGTATTAAAAGAGGGGCCTATATAAAATAAATTTCAATTTTTTTAAATTATTTAAATTGAAAATCATATAAAAAATAGTCATTCTTATTAATAACATAAAAATATATATATATATATATATATATATATATATATATATATATATATATATATATATATATATATATATATATATATATATATATATATATATATATATATATATATATATATATATATAACTTATAATTTTGTTTCAAGCTTTTCATTTTTTTAAGTTAAACTTTAAAATCTTTTTAACTATATGAGACATAGAGAACTATTAATAAAAAATAAGCTTTAAAATTTCTCATTATTTTATCAAATTTGAAGTATTAAATTTGAACTAAATAGATAACTTTGCAATTAAATAAAGAGATAATTAGAAATTAGAAAATAGAATTACAAATTAATAAATTAAAAACAAAAAAAAAGAAGAAATTAACAGTTAAAAGAAATTTTTATAGCATTAACAATTAAAAAAAATAAAGAAATTTTTTGAATTTATAAAAGAATAATAAATTAAATGAATAATTACATTTTATTATTGATTTGAAGAATGTTAAATATGTCCTATTATTTTTATTTTATTTTTTATTGTACATATATTTGTTAGGTGCTCTGAGCATCTTTACATAATTATGTAAGTTGAACAATTATTTTTTTTATAGTAGTAATCATTTATATTAAGCAAGTTATAAAAAATAATTGAGGCCCTCCTTTAATAGAGGCCCTGTATAATATGACCCATTTTAGAGAAGCGTGTCCATTTTGAAATGATGCGGATCTTTAACACAAGAAGTTAAAGCATCGTGAATAGCATTAAAATGTTCTTTTTCCCCATATAATAATGTGTAGAATTCCCTATGTGTTGTCAAACTCTTTCAAAAGTTGTTGGCAAACAAAAAAATGATTCTCCTCTCCTCTACCGAGCAAATCAGATCATCTTGATAACCACAATTATCATTCTCATTAACATTTAAAATCCGCTCAATGTGTTTGTACATAAAAAATGACATTTCTTCAATGAAGATTATTTTCAGCATCAGTTATGAATGATGTGGTTTACTAATGCGAGCACCCTTGTAAACATTTTTTTTTTGTTGAGATTTTGGAGTTGGAGAATTCAGGAAATGTGAATCAACATTTTCAAAGTATGAAAGAGGTCTCTTTGTTGAATTATCATCTTGTGTCGGTTTGACCTTTTTAGGGGGCACTTTTGGTTTTAACCGGACTCGAAAGAGGTTTCAAATATAAGGTTTTTGGATAGGCAATCATCATCAACTGCTATTTTATGTACAATTTCATGGTGTCACATGCTTTAGAAAATCTATCTTGTATTATTTCCCACTCGGTCATGATAGTTATACATGTTTTATCATCCTTCATCACACCATTTTCATCAAGATTCATCTTTTTTGAAATGAGACAAGCACATGGAAGACTATAAGTCTTCCTATAAGTACATATACACTTTGAAATATCTGAATATGTCTTCTCAGCTCGCTTCACTTCATGAAAAATGAAATTCAATCCCGCCCAATATATGTTGCCAACCAACTACAAATAGAGGGTGTTGTCTTTGAATTTGTGTTCTAACACGGCAATGCTCCGATCAAAAGCTGTTTGTATTTCATTATGAATGTTTTGGAGAATTTGGTTCACGACATCCCACTCTCTACAAAAATGATTGTTACTATCAACCAACCATTTCTTCAGTGTCGAATGTGCATATTCGACTTTGTCAGTTATTGTATTTCTGAAGTGTCTAACCTGATCGGTCTAAGTACAAACAATATTCTAATTCACTTGGTCCAAAATAGTACTCTAAATGAATTTCAGGAAATTTGGATACCTGACACACACTCATAAAATGAATTATCGAGGAAACATACAAGTCTTCTGTGGATGAATTTAATATACCATTCTATGCTACCATTATATTTTCCAACACCATATAAGATTTGACCATTTTTTAATCTTCTAACGCCGTTTGTTATGTGATATCATCAAAATAATATGTAGGAAACACATTTGCAATCGAATTTATTAATGAGGTATCACATTCAATGACTTACATTCGACATGTTTACTTGGTATTTCAATAAAGTGGTTCACATTTTCAAGGCCCGTGTAATGTTGAGCTCTTTTTCGGATTCCAAAATTGCAAATCTCACTAAAAAAGTCTTCTGTGTAGAAGTAACACCAACAATTTCCAAAAGCAGAAACCTATACTTGTTGGTCTTATGCATTGAATAAATTATGAGGGCAGTGATAAATGTGTTGAACAACTTGATACTTTCGGAATGACTCCAAAATATGTCACAAACAATGACTATCCTCATAAACTTTATACCTAAAAACATAGTTGTTATATTCCAAAATCTTCAAAATTGGTTGCGTTTTGGATCTTGGACCTCTTATCTCCATGGTGTTTAGAAAATTCACATTGTATATCTGCTTAATATTTGAAATAATTTCAGGTATTTTCCGTTTCAAAATTTGTAAGTTTGTTTTTCGGTGTCACCCTAATTAAATACATGTCTAAAACAATTTCCTTCTCCTCCAATTTTAGCCGACATGCGATGAGATGATTGGCTAGCTCGTTTTGCAATGCATGATTATGTAAACTAGGAATCACATTAAATTTTCATGTATCATTCACCTTGTAGTATCCGCGCAATTTAAATGGACACTCACATTTTCTTGATCTGGTGTCATCATGTTTTAACTTCCATATTGGTGGAACATATGTGTCACTTCTCTTGCATCTCATGGTTACAAATATTTTCCTTCTATTATAAACATTTTTTAACCTTATGATTACAATGTCAAGCCCCGATTTCCTAGCCTTCATGCGGTCCCATTCAAGCATATGTTCACAAACAGCAAGGATAGGGCATTTGATGGATAACACCAACAACCTTACGAGAAGAGAATGATCCTTCACATAAGCTTTTTTGCTCTGCATATAGCTTCCATGTAGCCACATAACACACCTCATGAATGTTAATCAGGGATGATTAAGAAAATAGCTCAGAGAAATAGGAGACTAAAATTCTTTCACGATGAAAATCTCCTCTCCACCAATGCTTATTTCCATCTCTAAGATTTTTAATGGTATTTGTTCTCCTCCTTCTTCCAGCCTTCTTATGGAAATATTTGTATTTCTATCCTCGTGGTTAAGCCAAATCGCCCTACTCTTTTTGCTCCAAATAATTTCTTTAGACTGGATAAGCTCATTTCACTGATTTTCCAGTTCCCTATACACTTTAATAGACTTCTGACTTGAGTCTCATATAGCATATTTTTTAAGAAGTTCATCTATCCGTCTAAGCTCCAAAGCTATCGAACTTATTTTATACTCATTGAACAGGGAACTCAATTATTTCATTCCTTTTATCTTGTTGATGCATCTTCTAGAATAGTTGTTCCATAGCTGATTCACAAGACTCTCGCATTTGGGTCTTTAATTCGTATCTCCTCAAATATGAAAATATAATTATTTTGTCTATTGCCATCAAACGGTATTGCCTCAAGATCAATTCTCACCATCACGGGGTCTGAACCATAATGGTTCAGGTGATACACTTGAACAAGTTTGAATATGCTAATAAAGTTACTCGACGTAAGAGCCCTATCTAGTCTGGCTTGGCGTTTTCACCCCCACCTTCCATTTGTCCATGTAAATTTATACCATTCAAACCCCAAATCCGTAAGCCCACACATGCCAAAGGATTGACGCCCCCTATCAAACTGGCTACAAGATCTAGCATTCCCACCAATTTTTTCATGTTAAAAAATATTGTCATTTAGATCACCAAAATAAACCACATGCTCTCCTCCTCTATTCACCAACTCCTGAATAAGAAACCAAGTATGCCACTTGTTTTGTTCTTCCGGATATCCGTATATACCATTGAAGAACCACTTTTGGTTGTCGTAGTCATCCATAATAGAACATCATATGTGATTAAGAGAGAAAGAAGACACCGTCAACTTGACCTCTTCTTTCCAAAGTAACATCAGCCCCATGCTCTTTCTCTACCAACACCCCTACAATCCACACTAACACAATAATCGAAAGCACACCTTAATCTTAGCGTTTGAGCCTCCGGCTGCTTCAAACAAGACTTCATAATAAACAACACCATGGAATTTTCATTTCGAATAAGCATCAACAAGGCTCGAACTGTACGATAATAACCCAACCCCCACATTCCATCTGAGATTTTTCATTGTTGTAGGCGGTGTTGGTTCACCAACACCACCTCTGATTCAGTTGCAGTGATTTTCTTAGATACCTCAGCCCCTTTCAATTTCTTGACCATATTGAAACGAATTTGAGTTACTGAAAACAAGAAACTATTATACTCCCTCCGGTCCTTTTTATAAGAGACATTTCACCTTTCTAGATTCATTGAATAAATAATGTACCTGGACTATTTATAGACCAAGTACATTAATTACTCAATGAATCTAAAAAGGTGAAGTGTTTCTTATAAAAAGGACCGGAGGGAGTAAAAGAGAAAGAAAAAGTAATCGTGGAAGGTAAAATTATTATCATTTAATTCATTTATTTTTCTTTTGAATATAATAATTTCTAAGTCGTGTTGTAAATTTTAGTTAAGTATGTGTGTGAAACAATTGCCACTTACATAGAAAATAATTGTGCAACATGTGTGAGTAGGGATAACAATTTGGCTCATCTCTAATGGGTACCCACAAAAATTCGCATAATGGGTAGGATAAAAATCCGCACAAATGAATAAGGACACAGTCTCTGGTAATTTCCCACTTAAATAAACGGATATGGGTGCAGGTATGAGCACCTTAATACCCACGTCACCCCAGACCCGCACAATATATATATATATACATTTTTATTTATATTATTATTAAAATAAATGTCTATGAATTTTCAAAAATACATCGATGTTAAATCATTACATTTGTAACATAAGTGTTCTTTTATTTAATAATTCAACAATAAATTTATTGAAAAAATTTAAATGTTCTTCACAATTAAAATAATATAATATTTTATACTTTATATATTTATTTTTTATTAGAAATGCGGGTAATATGTACGAATATGGGTGCTTACGTACCCATAGGGCACATATACAAGTGTTAATATTGTTACCCAATCGGATATAAGTTCAGAGATTTTTTACAACCACAGGTATGAAAACGGGTACTATATAGTACCCTACCCATTATCATCCCTATGTGTGAGATTATAAATATCATTCAAAATATTCTAATTATTCAATACAAATAGGGATAGGAATAGGCCAATATTCTAATTATTCAATACAAATAGGGATAGGAATAGGCCAATATTCTAATTATTCAATACAAATAGGGATATGAATAGGCCAAATCAACTAATAGGGGCTACGGCCTAGCCTACATAGGCCAAGGACTGTCTAGATTTTTTTTTAAGTAGAAAAAGCCTAAGATTTTTTAGAGGCCTATTTAGTTAAATAGGTTAGGCCACAATCCATTAAAAAAGCCTTTAAAGCCTATCAGGTCAGCCTATTTTGATAAATATGAATAAACTCACTGTTTTTTATATTGTGTTTTGTATTTTGTATTAAGACATACAAAATAAGTTTGTATTTTGTATTTTTTTATATTGTGTTTAGTTATCTTAAAGAACTTGTGAAAATAAGTTGAAAAAATCTTAGGGATAATGTCATAAGTTATTTTCATAAGTTCTCACAAACAAATAATCTCACAAAACTTATGCTATTATGTAAGCTCAAATAAGTCGATGTAAACAAACATTTAGTCTCATTGTACTTTTAATTATCTACTATATTTAAATATTATTTGAATTGCTTATTTATATATGTTCAATTGATATAGGCTTTTTAAGCAGGCTAATAGGCTAATCAGGCATTCGAAAAGGCTAAATTTGGGCTGAAAAATAAGCCTATGGTAGACCACATGCTAGATTTAGATTTTAAATTTTTTAGCATACCAAACTCAAATTTGGCAAAGCCTAGCTCGATCCTGTCTATTTCCACCCCTAAATACAAACAAGTCAATAACTATATAATACATTTAAAAGATTATTAAAGAAATACTACTATTAATAGAAAGATTATTAGAAAATAATAATCATTCTAATTATAAATGATAAATGACAGATTTGTGGCAACAATACGTGCTTTACTTTATTTTATTGTATAAATGTAATATCTTTTAATGGATTTGAATATCTTTGCAGTGGTCGTCCCATATTATTTGTTACAATTGATTATTTTATACAGATTAAGAAACAACAATAAATAAAAGAGAGAATGATAAATTTATCAAATTATTCTATTTAACCATTAATTTATTCAAATTAGCATTAATATCAAATGAAAAAATAAAATTAAAAGTATTTATTAAAGAATATAATTAGAAGATTAAATACTCCATCCGTCTCATAATAAGTGTCTCATTTGTATTTTTTTCTTGTCTCAAAATAATTGTCCATTTACAATTTCAATGCATCAATTATTATTATTTTCCACTACTATACCCTTATTTATTAGCTTTCATTTTATTCAACTACTCTATTAATTATAATTAATAAGGGTATTCTAGTAAACTACATTAACTTTTTTAATAAATTCAATATATTCAATCATTTTTTTAAAAATTGTGCATTGCTCAAATAAAACACTCATTATGAGACAGAAGAAGTATAAAATTGCATGGATATCTAAATGACAAGTATTTTGGGACAAATTTTCTCACACTTATTTTAAAACGAATAAATTAATAAATAATAAAAATACAATAATTAATAATTGAAGTGACATAATTGCACTTTAGATTCTCTCCTAATCTTTTTCTTTTTCTCTTTCATCTCTATTTCTCTCTTAATCTCATTCTCTCTCTTCATTATAAAATTATTTTTTCTTAGGGGTGTTCAAAACCAAACCAACCCAATAGAAAACCGCAAAATCAAACCAAACTAAACCGAAACCGCAAAAAACCGCATTTGATTCGGATTAGTTTGGATCATTTTTTAACAAAACCGCATGGTTTGGTTCGGTTTGCGGTTTGTATTTTACAAACCAAACCAAACCGAACTAAACCGCATTATGTTACAACTTAAATTTTACTTAACTCGCATCTAACCAAACCTAAATCTATTATACATTAGCCTTATGATTACATACAATTTTCTCATCTTTACAATTATGATTTAATTTTCAATCTTCTTAAATATCTCCTAACATTATCACTTCATCTTCACCACTTACATCTTGCCTCTTCTTATCTAATATCTACTCTCTTATATTGTTTCCTTTGCACGTTCTTATTTTTTATGCAATTTTTCTCTCTTTCAATTTCATTTTATCGCACATCTTTATCTCTAATCTCCTCTCTTATGTTCTTTCTTTTCATCTTCACTAATTTCTCATCTCTTCTATTTTTTTTTGTTTTATTATAATATTTTTTATATTGTTTTATGCTATTATTTTATGTTTATTATTTCATTTTTTTCTAATCTAACTTTTGCATATTAAATGAGAAGTTATTGTCCAAATATGATTAGTTTTTTGGTTATAATTTAGTAGTATATCATGTATGAATGAGCAAATACAAAGTTATGTTGTCATATATATGTGAATGTATGACTCAACAAATTATTTGTAAAATCGAACCAATCAGACCGAACCAAACCGCATTGGTTTGGTTTGGTTTGGTTTGATTTGGTTTTTTTTCTAAAAGTCAACCGAACCAAACCAAACCTCATGCCTTTTTCTCTCGCGGTTCAGATGATTTTTTGCGTCAAAACCGCCCAAACTGCACCGCGAACACCCCTATTTTTTCTTTAAAAAAAGATAAAATTAAAAGAGAAATACAAAGTATTTATTTGCTTACATAAGATATCATAAAGTATTTATTTTAAAATTTTCTTATGGCTGATTTTACAAACCTTCCCTAAGTGCAACATGATTTACAGCTAAAACAGATACTTCAGTAAGTAAATAGATTGCACTGTTTAGAGCATGCATTGGAGGCCTGTAAGGCTTTTCCTTACTAAGAGCTCTCTCACAATTCATAGCTTCACTACCAGCAGCATGTATATCATCAATTGCACCTTTAGGATTGTAACCCAATTTATAAATTGAACTTTTGAAATATTCCATAACATTTATGTATGCAACTGAACATAGTCTAACAGCTTTATCTTTGGGGAAACGAATAGTCTCTTTGGCAAAAAAAGATTCAATTGATGTTGCCTTCTCGAATGCCATCTCCAAGATAGAGTTTGAGAGATCACGATAGTTTTTGGCTGCAACCACTCTTTTGTCACCATTCAAAGCACTCACGCATCTATCGGCATCTTGGCCAGCCTCGTTGCATACTATTTCATACAAGTTGACAGATAGTACTGGAACAACAGCATAAAATATGAGAGGTAAATAAGTTATGAACAATGATGTGGTAGATTTCATTTTATGAGGATATTGATCAATGTAGGAACTTTTGCTTGATTTTTTTATGTCAATATACCGACCAACAATTGGAGTTATATATAGTTACATCTCTTTGGTAACATCATAAATAAAGCTTTTGGCTTTTAATTATTTAGGTCACATAAATTAATAAAAAAAACCTCTATTTTATAATTGTTTTTAACTTTTAGCTTTTAGTGTTTTTATTTGTTTTTTAACCTTTTTCTTAAAAGTTATTTGAAATAATTTTAGAGTTTATAGCTTTTAACTTGTGTATAAATTTACAATGTTTAATGTTTTTAATAACATTTAAATTATATAATAATTTTTTATATAATGTTAATAATTCTCAAGTTGGTAAAGTATTTGAGAAGAATCAATAATATCAACGAAGTTGAAGAAAAATGAATTTTATTATATTTTTACAGTAGAATATTAAACAGTAAATTTATTATTATTATTATTATTATTATTATTATTATTATTATTTTAAATTAATTTAATTAAAATAGATATCTCGCTAAATTTTGTTATAAATTTTTATATATATATATATATATATATATATATATATATATATATATATATATATATATATATAAATTGATTTGTATGTTTTATTAATACATTCATTTTTATCAAATAAAAATTAATTTAATAATATAATATAATATGATAAGCAAACCACCAATTTCTTAATAAAAATGTTATTTGATACTCATCAGCTATTGTAACAGATAAATTACCGAACACTCAAATTAACTTATTAGCTATATATCAGTCATTAACTATAAATTATCAATAATCAGCTATCAATCATCAGCAATCAGCTAATTTTATCAAACAAAGTCTTAGTTCAAATATTGTCTAGAAGATACTTATTGAATATATTATAATATTTAAATTATTTTCTTAATTATTTTGGCTATTAAACATACAGGTGCAAACAAGAACGAAGAGAATCCTAATTCAAATGCAGACATTCTAATATAATATTCTCAGAACAGAAACAAGTGATTAATTTAAATTGTAATTTCAACAAAAGTTTCAATAAGCCAATACAATGAAACATCTTATCGATTTCAGATTTTAACCTTAACGTAGAAATATTTTGTTCATAGATATGTCTCGTAGGGGCGAGCTTTCGCTTAATTATAGTGAAATACCTCTTTTCTTAGACGTCATTCTCAAATAAGATGTTGTGAGGGTTTGAAGCTCTGGTGCTACCTCTCTTTTTGGTCCTTTAGGACTCTGCTTGCTTTCTTTTGTCACCTCTTTTTGGTGCAATTAATGAGGAAAGTTTGAGAAATTCAAATTGATTCACTACTACAAAAAAATCATACCACAACGATTGAAAAAGATATACCACAACGCTTGACCAATCGTTGTGACGTAAAGGATGATTGTATGTATGACGCTTTCTACCACGGGCGCGCGATCGTGATGATATTTCACATAGCGCGCTACCTAGCACAACAATTATTCCAAATAACCATTATGATATAATTTTAAGAAACAAAATTAGCAACATCTTTTTTAATAAACCATTGTGGTATATAAACTAAGTTTGTTATAAATTATGTGGAATGCTAATTTCACTAATGCTCACTAAACATATATTTTAGATTTTGTTCATAAATCTTATAATTTCTATCAATATAGAAATCAAGAACAAAATCTTAAATAAAATCCTTAAACCCATATCTAAATACAATTATGAGAATGAAAGTGGAAACGTACGTGAATTTTCCATTGAGAATTACAGAAGGTTTGCGGGTATTTGATCTTCCAATTTGTAGAGTTGCTTATGGCTCCTTGATTCTCCTCTGGTGGAGATGAAGAGAGAATTCATAATAAGCCATTTTTTGTTGTTATCTACAAATGGGGACCATAACCCCTATAAATAACCTTATTGTTATTTCTTAATATTCAATATTCTAATTTAGCCCCTCATCAAATTAGATATTGAGTTATGGTATCTACACAATAATCTGACCTTTCATGACATTTAAACTTTTAGCCACACAATTAGTATTATACTAATTAGACCCCTTTAAGTATTGACTAATTAAAATAATGGCATTAACACCTTAAATATTACATTTGTGACCCAAAATTCTAACAATCTTATACTGGTCACATATGTATTAATATACATGTGTTAGACTTTATGAGCTCAAAATTCACCATTATATTCCTTAAGCATATCAAAATTATCTTGTCCAATAATCATGTTACATTTCCGAACCAAAGTAATTTTCGCTATAGCAATCATAACTTAACCCATCAATGATCACCAATAGTGACACAACTAAATGACATAGATCCATCATGAAATGTGTAGCATGAAAATCACATGAGGTTGGCCTGTATATATATGTCGATTTTTAACTAGTCCTACTTTACTTTAGTGAGATCATTCAATAACTTTATTGTTCAAAATATAAAATACTGGATATCAAACTTTATTTATTTGGAAAATATTCAAACCATAGTATGCATACATAATACCAAAATATAGAACATAAAATTCATAATTGATTAACTTCCACTAAACCACTCCTCTAAAGATATAACACCCATGCAAGCAATGTGCTCATGAAAGACATTGGGTGGAAGAAATTTTGTAAGAGGGCCTACTATCATGGAGTTTGTCCACAAATGTTTTATAGAAATATGTCCACTTTGTACCCTCTATTTAACAACTAGGAACTTGATGTCAATATGCTTTGACTTAGCCGGGCCCCTATTATTGTTACATGACAACTGATTTATTGTTAAGTATAATTTAAGTGGTCTTTCAATCCTTTCTATAATCTGCAATCTAGTGACAATATTCCTTAGCCAAATTCCATGGTTGGATGCCTCATAACATGCTATAAATTATGCTGCCATGGTGGATAAAGTCGTAAGCTTTTCTTGGCACTGCACCAAGAAACTGCACCACCAGGCAACATGTATATATAGTCTGAAGTGGATCTTTTGCTATCTTGGCATCCAGCAAAAATATGAGTCAGAGTATCCAGTGATCTCTAACTGGTATGACCTTCTATATGTGAGCATATAGTCTTTTGTTCTTTTTAAATACCTTTTAATCTTTTGGGTGTTTCCAAACGATCCATTCCTGAATTGTTCAAATATTTGTCTAACATCCATTGAGGAATGTTGTCTTGACATCCATTTGATGGATTTCCATATCATAATGTTTTAGAAGAGCCATTATTGTCCTAAAAGAGTCTTTCAATAAAACCAGAGAGAAAGTCTCTTTAAAGTCAATCTCTTCCCTTTGAGTATAACTCTTAATCATAAGACGAACTTTATACATTTCCACATTAACGTTAGAATCCCATTTGGTCTTAAAAATTCATTTTCAGTCAACGGGTTTCACACCTTCTGGTAATGGGACAAGTTTCAAAACTTTATCGTCTTGTATGGACTTTATTCTCCTACTTCATTGCTTCAATCCACTTGCCATTATTTTCCTCGTATTCTTGAAGAAATACTTTGTAATCATTTAGAATAGCATTTTTCCATTCTCTAATGGATCTCGGAAAAGGCATTGGTTCTTGTAACACTTGTTCTTGAGGATTTTGAGTTTGTTCTTCATGAATTTCCAAATCATATTGAGTAGGAGGAAATCAATAATGTCTTGTGGAGGTTACATACTTGCTTAATCAAAAGCAACTGTATGAATTGATTCTTGAATTGTTACCGACTCTTCATCTAAAACAAAGTCTCTAATCTTATTCTTCCCCCCAAACTCAATATCCTAAAAAAATATGGTTGTTCCCGTCTCAAAAACTGAATGTAATGTGGGATTATAAAATTTGTAGCCCCTAGATCTTTAAGAATAACCAATAAATTAGCTTCTCATTATTCGAGATTCCAATTTATTTTCATTGGCTTATAAGGCTTTACCTTAGCTTTCAAGAATTTTCCATATGAAGCTATTATGTCAAACAAATACAGATTATCATGACCCATAAGTGAGCCAGTTCCAACAATATCTGAATTGAAAGACAATTGGAACATATTGTTTCCAAATGAACAAGAATAACCTAGTTTGTCCAAATAAGAAACCAAAATTAAATTTCGTATAAATGACAGAACCACATAAGTGTCTTTCAAATCCAAATAAAATCCAGTACACAGTAATAATCTAAAATTTCATATAGCTTCCGCCTACATCGACTTGTCATATCCCACATAGATGCATCTTTCAACATCATTTGACTTTAGTTAGTTTAGGCAACCCTTCATTAAAACACCTATGTTAGTAGTTGCACCATAGTCTAACCATCAAGTGTTTCCAAGTACTGGATCTAAATTGACCTAAGAACAAATCAAAACACGACTCATGTGATTGGAGCGATCCAATTTCTCATAATATTTCCTATATTCAGAGGAACCAAATTTCGAAGGAGAAGGTGGTTACTTCATATTTAATGCAAGGTCAAAATTCACGCAGCCAAGAACAATTTCCATGTTCTTATTCTATTCCTTAAAATTTGCCCAATTAAGGACCTGAATCTTACTCTTATTTGCAGATATTGAAGCAGTTGTAATTGAAAAATAAGAACAAATTTAAATATCTTAAATATACTCACAAAATACTGAATTATTAATTTGTTCAAATAACTCATCTCAAGATACCTAGTGCACCATCAATATTGAGTCTTTGGACACTAATATTAACTGTTAGTGGTACTTTTGTTGTAACGATCAAACATTGATAATAAAAAAAATATGTCGAATATAAACATCTCTTTAGATTGATTTATTATTCACATGTGTAATACGGTGAACTGACTTTGTAGGATTTTTGTATCCAAATGTGCGGATAGCAAGAGTCGCCACCGACTTTTATTTTTATCCAATTAAGGGAAGGTAAAAGTACAGAAAAAGACCTTCGTTAGATTCTGAGTTCGGGAGAATGGTTATGAAAAGGGAAGGTATTAGCACCCCTATCCATCCGTAGTTATCTACGGGCTCTTAGTTGCTCTAGATTACCTTTTAAAATTGCTTTCTGTGTGTTTGACAAAATGTTTTGAAAAAAAGGCATTTCGCTTTGACTTTGTAATGACTCATATAGGAGTGTATACAAAGTGTTCGGAAATGTTTTTGTTTTGAAAAGAATTTGAACTTTGAAAAAAGTGTATGGTGTGAAAAGCATTTGGTAGAGCAAGCAACTAAAAGACTTATTTACCCACCTTAATTGGTCGCTTTGTTGTACTTCTACATTCCTTTAGAATAGCGCTAGCCGTACCATTAGTTAGTAGGTAGCTCCATTCGTTGGATGTAAGCGGGACATTCGAAGGGACATCGGATGGTCATAGAAAGCAACTTGTAGGAAGTATCCTAGCACATTCGAAGGGACTATCATCATTTTTTCGTAGGCGGCAATCGAGGGTCAAGATCATGTATTCGGAGGCGACATCGTGGGTCTTATGATCTTTGTATCGAAGGGACTATGATGATTTGTTTGGAAGGCAACGGTGCTAGAATACCTCTACGTTCGAGGGACATGACCATTTGAATCGAAAGGCATCGAGAGAATTACCCTAAGTGTGTGAAAGAAGTGTGTTGAATTCAGAATATGTTATCTTGAAAATTAGTGGGCTATGTTCATTATTATCTTGCCATACACGCCTAATTACTAGCAATTGATAAGGGTGCGGAAAGTAAAAATGCGAAATGTAAAGGCGGAAATGTAAATGTCCTACGCTATTACAAGGCTTTGGGGCAGATACATAATTTAAAATGCGGAAAATAAAGTCCTAAATTAAACTATTACATCCCATGAGCAATTACATTATTGGAAAAAAAGAATGATAAAATGATAAAGAGAAAATCGTCTGAATCGAATCAACCTGTACAAAAAGAAGAGATCGGAAAATGCAATATGAATCGAACAAGAGAAAAAAATGTTAGAAAAATGCAAGTTTTAATATGGGAAAATTACTACATGCTGGAAATAAGATAAATAAGCTAAAATAATTTTTTGGGATTTTTTAAATGCATTTTAGTAATTAAAAACTAATTTACAATGATTTAAATGCTAAAATAAAAATAAAAATAAATATGCATGCAAAAAGATATTTTTAAATTTATTAAATTAAATAAAGGTTTTCAGAATATAAATGTGAAAATAAAATATTTTTTGGTAATTTTTTAATGCAGAATAAAAATTATGAAAAGAATTAAAAATATAATGAAAATATTAAAAATAGGAAAATATAGAAAATATGCAAGTTTGGAAAAGGAATGACAAAACTGGTGCTGGAGAGGATCGAACAAGGGACCCTTGAGGGTATCTGGCAACAGGGAACGCTCTTACCACTACGCCATGTGGCTCTTTGTGTTATGGAACGAAAACGTAGGAAAAAGAGCAACACGCCGGGTAAGTCAAAGCACATCGCGATGGTGGGGTCCTCATTGGATTAATGAACGAATCGAGATCGCCATAGAGCCACGCAAGCCCACGCCGGAGTCAAAGTTTTCAACGACGCCGGAGCCCTAGCTCCGGTCGTCTTCTCCGATTGCCCAAACCGCAAACCGGAAAATACGCAAGATAAATAATTTAAGGTACCCTACCCCTAAATCGAGGGTCGAACACGATGGTGCCATTAGTTTGCCCCGAAACTCAGATCAACCGGTTCAATTCAAACAGTTCAAAATGCCCTAGCTATGGTGATTTGAGTTCTACACGTCTACGCTTGCATGTAAGGCTTCATTCATGACCTAACAAGCATCCTGGATCGATACAAACACACAAGAAACGTTAACAATGCATGAATAATGAAATTCGAATTTCAAAATATACCAAATCGGAGTGAGGTACTGGGCACGATTCTGGATGGATTGGCTTCGAGCAAGAGTTGATTCTGAATCCTGGGAACCTCTTGAGCACGATGGAAAGGCTGGAAGAGGTTGGGAAAGGCTGGAATTTGAAATTCGAATTTCCAAGAATCTTGAAAAAATTTGCAAGAGTTTGGGTTTGTTTTAGGGTTAGGTCTCCGTCCTCTGGCTTGTACACAATGCTGGCAATTTATAGAAGAGATTTGGATGGCAAAAGAGTGGAAAAAAGATTGCTCCATCAATGTGCAAATATTTTCTTTGAAAATAAAATCAAATATTGAAGAAAATATGATTTTCTCATCAATGCCATGGCTTGCACGAATTTGGTAAATGTATTGGGCTTTCTTGGACATTAAGAAAGATATAAATCCAACTTAATTGAAAAAAATAACCTAATTTTCATATTTTACATAATTTATTTTTGAATTAAATGTTATAAAATTCAAATATAAATCAAAAAAATAGAAAATTACCAATGCCAAGCATTTATGGGTCAAGAATATTGTCATGAACAAGTTTGGATCAAAAGATTATAGGCCCATTTGGAAAATTTTGCAATTTGACCAAAATGTCCTTTTGTGCAATTGTCCAAAATTGCCCAACTTCTGAATGGTGTATCTTGCTCAATTTTCCACATTTTTGAGTGTTGTTGGACTTTTTGGAAAGCTCTAAGAGTCCTCTAAACAATGTCTTTGGTCTCATCTCAATTGGAGTTACCATGCTCAATATATCTTCAAAACAAAAAGTTGACTTTTTGTTGACTTTGAAAATGACCTGTAATGTTTTGAGCTATACCTCTCAAATGAAGCATTTTTTGGACATTCTTGTGAGACATGAAGTTGTAGAGAATTGAATTTCCTTCAAAACAAGAGGTGGTGGAAAAATTTCTGAGAAAGTATGAGAAAGTTATGATCAGTCAAAGTTCAGTTGACTTTTCACCTAGAAACCCTAATTTAGAAAGTTTGACTTTTGAGCAAATCTTGAGTTTTCTTGATGAATCATGATCAACCCTTGATCAAATGATGAATGTAACTTCAAAATGAGGATGTTGACCAAAAATTATGAAGTTTGACTGTATGTTGACCACAGTTGTCTTTTTGTCCAATACACCCGATTTTCAATCATCTGAGCAATTGCCTGAGGAAACTTGACTTGTGAGGCTTGAAACTTGACATGGAGAATCTTTGAAGCATATGAGGAGGCATGAGGACCATTGAAGATGTTGGAAATTCATCTGGACTTGAGAGATACCAAACCCTAGTTTGGGTTGATTGTTTAGGAGAGAGTTTGTCTGATCAACTCTTGAGGAATCCTTGAGTAGGGATGTATGAAATCTCTTGAATAGATGGAGGGCAAATTTTGGGGTATGACAACATGCAAGAACTTATAATTATCACATGTTCACCATCACAGACGCTTATGAAAATCGGCCAACCACTAACTATCCTTTGGGTCAATTGATACTTGCATGGACAAACATATACACAATCAAAAATTATTTAACATTTTTCATAAGTAATTTTTATAAAAAAGGTCACTTTGGTGACACTTTTTTATTTTAATTACTCACTCAAAATATTAAATTACCGTATACAAAATTCGTAGCTAAATTTGAACAAAATTGAACCAAATTAATTGTAACAAAATTGTTGACAATATATTTTTATTCAAAAGAAAACAAGTCAATATTTAATATATAATAATAATAATAATAAATATTGATTATTATTATTATTATTATATATTACTTTATACAAAAGATAACATTTAATAATGTTTAGAATTGTTACTACTACTAAAATATATGTTGTAAATGTGTCTTAAAACCTTGGTTGATGAAGAGAAAGAAAACATATTTTGGAGATTGCATATACCGCAGAAATCGAAAGTTTCAGAAAGTCGAAAAACCAAAAATCAGACAAATCGTACGGTCATACAGACGGGTGAATAGTGATCATACAGACTGATAAATAGTGACAGTACGGATGTGAGTAGTAACCATACGGACTGGTGAATAGTGATTTTGGGATTTTCAAACTTTTTTTTACAGTTTCTCCTTTTGGGTATTTCTTCCTGTTTCGGTTAGGTCCATGGATCCATGTGTGATTGGATTATAATTTTGGGCTTTAGTTATTGGGTATTTGATATGTATCTCTTCTGTTATTACAGTGTGAAAATCTTAGATCTTACACCAAAAGAGAGAATAAGGGTTTGAAGACATAATATAGGGTTTCAGCTATTCTCAAGAGAAACCTTGAGGTTATCTAAGGTTATTGAGAATTGGGAAACACTTGCTTACACATTAGGTTTTAGTTATTCATATATTGAAGGTTGAAGGGGTTGGGAAATAGTTGGGTAGAAAATAGGATAATTATTGGGCACCTTCAGGGTTATTCTTGGGAACCTGAAGGCGAAGGCTATTTTCTTGTAACTCATATGTAATCTCTTGTAACAACTTTATGAGTATAGTGAATTGAAGAGTTGCTCTCTCCCCCATAGTAGATCGTTTGATCGAACTGGGTAAATAAACCTTCGTATTTTTATCGTCTTATTCTGTTATATTTTATGTGTAAGAATTATTATTGCTGAAAACCATTTATTTTGGTTGCTACTATTCTTTGCCTCACAAATTGATGTTGAATTTTGTCGTAATTAACAACAAGATTCACAACAAGCGGTGCAGTGAGTGTGGATGCATTTTGCAAAAATCATGGGATAAAAATGCATGTTACTGCCGAGTTATTTAGTTTTTGGGGAAGAGCTGAGGTTAAAACAACTTACTTGGTTGGTAGAGAATTTATTCAGAAGAAGAATATTGAAAACCAAGGGAGAAAACCGAGAGAAACTATAACGGAGAAAACTCAGTTTGAGGTGGAGTTTTCTACTATGGGTGCTAGCAGTGGTGAGGGAATGGTTACAGAGATCTCTGATTATCATTTGATTCATGATAAGGTAAGGAGGCTTATTGTAACATCTCAAAGGGACGATTATGCTAGCCTTGGATATTATGTTTTTAATGTGGCTAAAGGACTGCAAAATAAAAGAAGAAAACCCTTCAGGGAGACATTTGAAAATAGATGGAGTCAAGGGTGGGTGAAAAATTATACTTGTAGGCTTGTTAAATTACATTGGCAGAAAAGGGTAATTGGAAATAAGTGGATGCAAGTGGCAAGATCAAGATTCAAGGATTGCTTGAATTTGATCAAGGTTATTGATTAGAGTTTCAACTTGGTAGAGAGAAGCAACGTTGTTGATTCTTATCAACACAGTTTATACTCAAGGTGGAGATTTTTGTAAATGTGGCTTAAAACATTTGTTGATGAAGGGAAAGAAAACATGTTTTGGAGATTGCATATACCGCAAAAATTAGAAGTTTTAGAAAGTCGAAAAACCAAAAATCGGACAAATCGTACGGTCATACGGAGAATGAATAGTGACAGTACGGACTGATGAATAGTTACCACACATACGTGAATAGTACCCGTACGGACTGGTGAATAGTGATTTTGGGTTTTTCAGACTTTTTTGACAGTTTCTCCTTTTGGGTGTTTCGGCCTCTTTCGGTTCGGTCCATGAATCCATGTGTAATTGGATTGTGATTTTGGGCTTTAGTTGTTGGGTATTTGCTATTATAAATATGTATCTCTTTTGTTATTACAGTGTGACAATCTTAGATCTTACACCAAAAGGGAGAATAAGGGTTTGAAGGCATAGTATAGGATTTCAGCTATTCTCAAGGGAAACCTTGAAAGGCAAATGTAGGGTTGTGCATGGTTATCCATACTACAAGAACCAAACCATTTATTTGGTTAAGGTTCATAAACAAACCATTTTATTATGAAACCAGTTTTATTTATGACATGGTTTCAGTTTGGTTTAGAATCGGTTCTAAACTAGTTTTACGTTTAAAACCACTTTCCAATTTTAATAGTTTCAGTTTTAAAATATTACACACACACACACACACACACACACACACACACACACACATATATATATATATATATATATATATATATATATATATATATATATATATATATATAAGTAATTAACTTTTAAAAAATAGATTGAATTAAAATTCTTAAGCTAAGCTTTCTTCTACCTTCTAACTTATTTGATTTTCATTTTGATTACATATTATATCTTTTAAAATGTTTACATATTATATCTTTTAAAAAAATAAAGATAACTAACTTCATAAAAATAAAATTAGCTATATAATCATAAAAAAATAGAAACTAAGTGAAATTCTGGCAGCAGATACTTGATGTCACAGAGAATGTTATGACACTGTATCTGAAAAACTGTTTAACAATTTGCACAGTAATTTAAAACATCAAAGAAGACAATCAATTGTTAACCCAGTTCAGTGTGTAACTACACCTACATCTGGGGGCTACCAAGCCATGGAGGAAATCCACTATAATTAGTATTAATTCAGGAATAAATCAACCAGTTTATCTCCTTCACTTAAGACCTACCCAATGCAACTTCAATCTAAGTCCTACTTAGACTTGAGTTCCTACTCACTCCCCCTCAATCACAGCAGTGATACTAACCTAATGATTAATAGAATAGTGAAGACATTCTTCAATAAACATACTTGATTTTGCTTCAAAGCTTTAATCAAGAGACACAACACTCGTGCTTCAAAGCTTTGAGTAATAAACAACCCTTACAACCAAATCCTACTCCAAGACACTTATCAAAAGATAATTGCTTGGCTCACAAGAATTACTAAAACACAAATTACAATCTGCTTCTTCTTCTTCTCAGAAAAGGCGCAGCTCACAGCATAAGGGTTTCTTTGATAATATAGAGGCAGTAAAGTCTTCAACTTGGGCTTCCACAATTATAGCTAGGGTTAACCAAAATTAACCTAAGGACTTGGTCTTTACAACATAACAATTAGGGTTAAACAAGGTTTAACCTCAAATCCACGTGAGCATATGATCCAACATAATAATCCATATTAAAATAACTCTGCAGAATCCTGAAAACTCTCAGGAAAAGAAAATCTGCATAACAATAAATGTTGCACAAAATGTCATAACATTGGTCATGACATCAGTCATTCTTCTTGCGATTTCAAAGATAATTCATAACCAACCCGAGTTGACCAGATAATTCTTCTTCGCATAATTTATCTTCAACTCGTAATGTCATGACATCACCAAGACATTGTCACATGATCCGGTTTTACCAAAATTGTAGCCAACACGTAACTTATGCAAAGATTCGATGCACTTAAATACACTAATTCGCAGAATTTGTCTTCATACCAGAATGTCATGACATCACTCAAGACATTGTCACACAGATCTGGTTTTACCAAAAATTGCAGCCTACACAGAATCTGTTATGCAAAGATTCTGAGCTGCACCTGTAAATACACTCCTTCTGCGGAATTTGTCTCCATACCAGAATGTCATGACATCAGTCAAGACATTGTCACATAGATCTGGTTTTACCAAAAATTGCAGCCAACACAGAAACACTTACACTAAGATTTTAATTTTCAAAATCTAATTGAAAAGAGAAAAAAAAAACAGGTTCAGTACTGATACATTTTCACTGCATCCAACCCAAATTCATCTTAATTTTTTCTCATACATTCTCACTACATTCAGCTACTAAATCAATTAATCGAGATCTCTTTGAAGTAGAATTCGTGTGATAAAGGACAAGGTTATTTAATTTCAGAGATAAATGATGATGAGAACAGATCCAATAAAAAACAGGGGAAAAAGATACCAGAAAATATAGATGAAGAAAGAATCAGAGAAAGGAGCAGAGGAAGCACAACTCCGATTTTTAAATGTTTGAAGAGAAATGATTTTGATGTTAGAGAGAAAAAATTTGAACATGAAGTGAGAGAAGAAAGGAATTAAAATGATGACGGCTACTGTAACCTCCAAACAAAATACATTAGGTTTGGAAATTGGTTTTAAAGTGGGTACCTGATTTTTTTAGTGGATTCCAAATTTTTTATACTTTAGCGAAATGGATCTGGGCCAGTTTTTATGTAAAACAATTTGGTTTTTTAAAATTGGGCGACCAAATTTTTTAATATGGTTCTATTGAACCAATTTATTTGCGCACTTCTAGGCAAAGGTTTTGGAAACCTTTGGGGTTATCAAAGGTTATTGGGAAGTGGGAAACACTTGTTTATACATTGGGTTTTAGTTATTCATATATTGAAGGTTGAAGGGGTTGGAAAACAGTTGGGTAGAAAATAGGGTTTAGTTATTCATATATTGAAGGTTGAAGGGGTTGGGAAACAATTGGATAGAAATAGGGTATTTCTTGGGCACCTTCAGAGTTGTTCTTGGGAACCTGAAGGCGAAGACTATTTTCTTGTTACTCATTTGTAATTTCATGTAACAACTTTTTAAGTATAGTGAATTGGAGAGTTGCTCTCTTCCCCAGAGTAGATCGTTTAGTCGAACTGGGTAAACAAACCTTCGTCTTTTTCTCGCCTTATTCTGTTATGTTTTATTTGTAAGAATTATTATTGCTGCAAACCATTTATTTTGGTTGCTACTATTCTTTGCCTCACAAATTAATATTGACTTTTGTCGTAATTAACAACAAGATTCACAACAATATAAACAGAAGTGAATCGAGAGATTGGGATGAATTTAAGCGTCAATCACAGTGGCTATCACATAAATGTTATAATTTACCACTTTCTTTAATATAACAAATTCCAGTAAAATACCTTAATCTAACATCATGATAGAAAAAAAAACACTGATTGCAAATATATATAATAAATGTATATATAACAGGTATGTATTCAATTCAATCCAGTGATAGACACGATGATAGTTGTTAAGAGCATTTGTATCAAAATGATATATATATATATATATATATATATATATATATATATATATATATATATATATATATATATATATATATATATATATATATATATATATATATATATATATATATATATATATAGGAGAGATTAAATTACACCAAGAGTTACACCATGAGTTACACTCGCTCAAAAATGTCACTTCAGATTAATATTTTTAAAACAACGTTGTATTGAAACATATCATCATATAGATCATACCTATAAAGTTTGAGATTAATCTATAATGATTTACTATGTAATTGAACTATATCAAAATTAACGTTATATGAAAGTTCATTTTACGTTAATTTTGGATATCTTGATCGTATATATATATATATATATATATATATATATATATATATATATATATATATATATATATATATATATATATATATATATATATATATATATATATATATATATATATGAGAGATCAAATTACACTCGAAAAGTTATACCATGAGTTACACTCGCTCAAAAACGTCACTTTGGATTACTATTTTTTAAAATCGATCGTTGGATTGAAACATACTATCATATAGATCATACCTATAAAAGTTTGAGACTAATCTATAATGATTTACTATGTCATTGAACTACATCAAAATTAACGTTATATGAAAGTTCATTTTGACGTTAATTTTTGGATATCTTGATCGTATAGTAAACCATCATAGATTAATCTGAAATTTTATAGGTATGATCTATATGATGATATGTTTCAATCCAACGGTTGATTTTAAAAAATATTAATTTGAAGTAATGTTTTTGAGCGATTGTAACTCATGGTGTAACTCTTCGAGTGTAATTTGATCCCTCCTCTCTCAATTGATATATATATATATATATATATATATATATATATATATATATATATATATATATATATATATATATATATATATATATATATATATATATATATATATATATAAATCAACAGATTGATTGCAAATTTTTTATAAGAATATAAATATATTTCAAAAAAAGATAGACCAAAAGCTATTCAAGGGCAAGCAACACAAAAATATTCCGAATAAATTATTATCTTCTTCGGAAAGGGATTGCAATCCATCGACATTGGTACCTAACAAAATAGAGTAATATATGATACTAAACTGGCTTCGAGATTACTGAATTATCCTACAAATCAACACGGGTCTTTTCGGCATGCTTTGACCTCGCTCACACACTTTCCAAGAAACTTCCCAGAAGGTCACCCATCCCAATACTACTCCAAGTCAAGAAAGCTTAACTATAGAGTTTTTATGGTAAGGCTACTGAAAAGGATATGCATCTTATTGATATAGGTAGTACCAATTAATCCTTATAAGCATCATTCAACCATGCAGTCCCATACCTGCATAGTCTCAGGACTCCTCTCATTTATATGTGGTGACCATTCTTAGACCTCTTCGGCCTCGAGTGTTACATGCGTTGTAACCACCCCTCTTCTTCTTTGGCCTCGGGTATTACATGCCCTCCAGCTTCCACATGGTTCTTCCTCGAATCACATCATACTAGGAGAGGTCTGGCTCTGATACCACTTGTTAGATTTTGTTCATAAACCTTATAATTTATATCAATATAGAAATCAAGAACAAAACCCTAAATAAAACCCTTAAACCCATATCTGAATATATTTATGAGGATGAAAGAGGAAGCGTACTTGAATTTACCATTGAGAATCACCGAAGGTTTGTGGATATTTGATCTTTCAATTTATAGAGTTCTTTATGGCTCATTGATTCTCCTCAAATGGGGATGAAGAGAGCATTCCTAATAAGCCATTTTTTGTTGTTATCTACAAATGAGACCATAACCCCTATAAATAACCTTAAGGATATTTCTTAGTATTCAATATTCTAATTTAGCCTCTCATCAAATTAGATATTGACTTATGGTATCTACACAATAACCTGACCTTTCATTACATTTACGCTTTTAGCCATAAACTTAATAGTATATTAATTAGACCCCTTTAAGTATTGACTAATTAAAATAATGACATTAACACCTTAAATATTACATTTTACATTTGTGACCCAAAATTCTAACAATATAACTTTTCATTATGATCTAGAACAATATAATATGATAAATAAAAATATATTAGAAGAACAAATTACACGTTCAATTTTAGACAAGAATTTTTCATCTCCTTATCCGCATTTTGTTCTCTAATAGTGAGAACTTAGTTTTGATGCCCCTAGTTCTTCAAATCCCCTTCCTTCACCTTCATTTCTTTTTGCAACATATTATTTACATTAAAAACTAAATTAGATGTGAAGGTAGTGGAGGTTGAAAAGTAAGAAGCATTAAACAAAGTTCTCATTGTTAAAGAAAAAAATGTAGATAATTGACTAAAGTATTCTTGTCTAAATTAAATTGAACGTGTAACTTATTTTTAAATACAACTTTATCTATCATATTATAATTTTATAATGCAATCCAAAAACTTATATATTTAGTAAGATATTGGAAAAACAAGTAAACCACATAAGATATAATAAACTCATCTAAACGACAATATTAACAACAACATAGAACATTCATCAACCAAATATTAACAAATAACATCCATCAATAACAAACCTTTAAGTAGTATAGAACATACCTGTTCCATAATGGTATCCAAATGAAAGGAGGATAAATCAGAAGTGAGAGCAACAAACATATGTTTGCAGCGCTCACACAAGTTTGATACGATCACTTTAGCTTCACCCATTTTTTCTTCCATCCAACCATACCTACAATATACACAATATATATATATATATATATATATATATATAATATATATATATATATATATAATAAAATATAATAAATATATATAATTAATAAATGAAAACCACATGATATATATATATATATATAAAATATATCATTCAAATGTAACTTTACATTTCACAAAGGATTTTAACATTCATGTATAAATATCAGGATCAAAAACCCAACATTCAAGGACTAATATTCATAGTGAAATATTTGTAGTATTTGAATTAATAGTGATGAGGATTGTAATAAAATGAATTGAAATCAAGGGAGTTTTGGAGTAATAAAATTGAAAGATAATTTAATGGATGAAAATTTGATTTTAGAGAGATTTAATGTTATGATTTAAAAATTTATTAGTTAATAATTTATTGTAGAGAATTTTTTCAGACTTTATCGACCCATAGTTATTAGTAGCTCTTTTTTGTATAAGAGTGGGTTTTCCTCACAAGCACAATTTATGTATAGAATTTTTTCAACTTTATCACTAGCTTCGCTTCCTCTTTATGAAAAGCGTGGGTTTCCCCTCACATGACACTTTATTTAACATCATTTTAGCTCGACGATTTTGACCCTAATGCTCAGGAGGGTGCTTTCTCCAAGCTTGAGTCCTTAACATTTCCTTTTGCTATTTTTGGGGCTCAACTAAGTCCGTCCATCCATACCATACATATTTTTCCTTTTTTCTTCCACCTTACATGTGGAGGCTCATATTTTATGTCTGATTTTTCAAGGAGCTCTTCTTTCTTTCCTTCCTTATACTCATGTTAAACTTGTTTCAGTTCTAATTGAGTTTTTGTTGCTCAGGTTCGTTGCTTTGTGTTATAAACACTTCAAAGCTTTGGTAAGTAGAAATGGGATTTTTCTCCAAGACTTGCTCATAACCTTAGATTTGATGTTTTCTTTAATAAGTTTAGCGCTTTCAAGGAAAGCACACCTCCAACTCATCAATTGAAAAGGCCTCTGATGCGCTATCTTGAACACAAGCGTTGTTAAATAAACTATAAAACAAGAATTCCTAAATGAAGGGTTTTACATGAGTGTTTCCAATATAAACTTTATTATCTTATTCCCTACTTCAAACGCCAACTTGCCTCTCTTAACATCAATCGTGGCCTTTGTTATAGCTAGGAATGGCCTACATAGGATTAATTGGATTTGAAAATCCTCTTAGATCTCTACGACGAAAAAGTATACTAGTACATTGTACTCTCTTACTGGAACATCCTCTAACACACCTACTGGATATTTAACTGATCTATTCGCCAGTTGCAGAGAGACATTTGTTGGTTTCATCTCACTCATGCCTAACTTTTTGCACACTGACATAGGCATCAGACTAACGTTATCCCCTAAGTAGGAGGTGGAAAAATAGGTCATCTTCCCCTCCCTGCTTTAAGCCTGCCAAAAAATAAGGGGGATAGGTAAGCCCGCCAAGTGAAATTGGACTTAAAAATCTAGCCCGCCCCGCCAAGGTGACAATTGAGGGCAATATAATATTGTGTCCAAATGGTTTGAACTATGCCAAAATACATGCACGCCATAGTGATTACATATTATACATAAAAGATTATGAAAAAATGAATGAGTTTCTGAGGTGTGAAGAGTTACGCTACAAGCTAAATGACAGCAATGTTGATGATGAAGACGGTGTAAGCAAAACTGACCTTACTGCTAAGGCAAAGTTGTACCTACCAATAGTTTCAAAGTTCAAGATATTTTTTGCTAATGAAAACTATGCAAAGAATATTAGATGAAATACACATGAAAGAAAATGTTATGAAAAAAATTCACTATATAATCGATTCTTTGTAATGGAAGAAAATTTATTATTGTTTCCATATTTTTTCCATAAGGTAAGAAACCTTAGCCTTGGACTTTCCACCGATACCCTCTTTGTGATCCTATTACTAATTATGGTTTGTAGTTATATATTAATTTTATATTTTCATTGAAAAAAATAATAAAACAATAATGTCACACCAACGAGTGAGGTTGATGGGTACACGAGTTGAAAAATTAACACTTGATACCCAAACCAAAACTATACGATTGTTGCGGGTTGTGTTGGGTACACTCTTTTTTATAACCCAAAATTTGACCTTCTATTTTTTGAGGTCAAGATACATCTCCATACTCAAGAATTCCTCAAGGGTTGATCAGACAAACTTTCTCCTAAGCAATCAACCCATAACTAGGTTTTTGCTTCTCTCAAGACAAAGATGAATTCTAATGGCTCAAGTTATTATCATGTCTCATCATATGAATCAAAGTATCACCATGTCAAGTTTCAAGCCTCATAACTCAAGTTTGCTCATTCAATTGCTCATATGGTTGAAAATTAGTTGTATTGAACAATAAGTCAACTGTGATCAACATACAGTCAAACTTCATCATTTTTGGTTAACATCAAGGTTTTGAAGTCACATTCATCATTTGATCAAGGGTTGATCATATGATTCATCAAGAAAAGTCAAGAATTGATCAAAAGTCAAGAGTTTCTAAATTAGGGTTTCTTAAGGGAAAGTCAACAAAACTTTGACCCAGTATAACTTTCACATACTTCATCAGAAATTTTTCCAACAACGCTAATTTTAAAGGAAATTCAATTCTCTACAACTTTGTCTTCACAAGGTTTGTCCAAAAATTCTTCATTTGAGAGATATGGGTCAATACAATAAAGGTCCTTCTAAAAGTCAACAAAAAGTCATATTTTTTCAAAGAAGTGTACATGAGCATGAAAGCTTCAATGAAGATGAAACCAAAAGTAGCTCTTGGAGGACATCTTAAGATTCCTAAAAAGTCCAAGATCACTCTCAAATGATAAAAATTGAGCAAGTTATGGCTTGAGCAAAATTTGAAATTTTGAAGAGGTGCATGAAAAAAACATTGATCAACCTTGAAAATTTTCCAAATGGGCCTTGGTTTTTATAATCTAAAATTATTTCTAACATGGAACATGACCTCTAAGCTCAAATACACTCCCTCCTTTCATTTATTTAATTTATTTTTGAATTAAATCATTTAAATTCAATTTTAAATAAAATAAAATGCAAGACAAGATGTAAGGCATATTATTTGTATGCCTTGAGGTCCAAGGAAGTTCAAGCAAGCTGGCAAAAAACGCGTGGCATGTGAATGAAACAAAATTGGAAGATTTTCATGCAAAATTTAAAGATTTGAAATCAAATATTTTGCACATTGAATGCAATATATTTTATCTCAAATTTCTGACCTAGATCTTCACTTATATATATACACACACACACACACACACACACACACACACACACACACACACCACAAGACCAAGAGCAAATTACAAGGTTTGATGCACTAAAAAACATACACGAAAATTCCAAAAATTTGAAAACCTAGGACAAACTCGTACCACAAGTTCCAGCCCTTCTCAATCGATTTCAACCGTTCACTCATCCTCTTGAGCTTTCTAACAATTGATTCAAGTCCTTAGGCAAGCAAAATTGTGCCTAGAATCATCCTCACGAAGTTGCATCGGTTGGTAAGGTTTTTTTGAAATACATTTCCATGCATTCTTAACATATTTGATGTATTTGTTCATGTTCAAGATCCTTGTTAGAACAGGTTTGACGTTTTAGATGTAAGCTTTGAGGCTTAAATCGCATCGTGCCATTTTTAGGACATAATTGTTTGCAAGCTTCGAAACCCTAGATACAGGCTGATTCAGACCATAAAAACATCACCATTGAAATCCCATCCCTCAAATTAGGGGGGTAGGGTCCTTAGATTCCATTTTTTTTTTCTATTTTTGCAGGTTTAATTTTTTGTTGGATCGAAGAAGACGACCGGAGCTTGGCTCTGGCGTCTCTAACTTTTATTTGACTTAGGGAGGCATGTGTGGCGTGCTTCAATTGGCTGGTTCAAATCCCATGTGCCCCAACGCGTTTGGTTTTAATTATTTGATTTTCAGAAAATAGCATCACTTATATATTTATCATTGTGTCATTGTTAATGGATGTATCACCACCCCAATGGTTAACCATGCGCGCTAGTCCTCTCACTCTCTCAAGACACTGGTTTGATCCCCGCCTTTTGCAAAATTTTCTTATTTTTGCAGGTGACACATACATACAAACGAAGGCGTGTTACTACCAACACAGGAAAGTGGTCTAGTGGCCAAAATTTGAACCCGTGACCCTCTGGTCACGAGTTCAACACTCTCTAGGGCCTGTCAATTTTTTAACACATAACTTTCTTGCATTTTTTCTTATTTCTTAATTTGCTAACCAATTTTAATTCTTTTCACAAATTTATTTTCCACACATAAAAAATTCTAAAAAATGTTTTGATTTTAAATTTAGGTTTCAAAAATCTTTATTTAATTTTTGACACAAAAAAACATTTTATTTTTCTTTCATTTAAATTATTTTGCTTAATTAATCATAAATTAACTTTAACTTGCTTTCTTCATTAAAATCAATTCCAAAAATACAAAAATAATTTTCTTTTATTAATTTAGATTTTCTAAAAACCTTTTTTGACATTATTTAGTTATATCGATTTAATCCTTTTCTCGCTATTTTTTAATTATTGTAACTGCCTCCAGGTTGTAATAGCTGGGTTTAAACTTCTCTCGCCTTTTTCATAATTATGTTTCTGCTCACAGAATGTAAAAGTTTAATTAGGACTTTTACTTTCCGCACCTCCTATTATGTATCTGCCCCAAAGGCTAGTAATAACGTAGGATTTACTTTCTGCACTTTTACTTTTTGCATCCTATAAATTGTATATATTTAACTGCTAGTAACTAGGGTTTGTATGGCAAGACTAATCAATGAACGTAGATAACCCTAATCAAGATAAATATCTGAATTGAACACATTGTGCATACTCACACCCTTAGGGTGATCTCTCTTGTTGCCTTTCAGAAAAACATGGTCATATCCCTCGAACATAGGGGTACCATTAGCAAAGTCCCTCAGTTAAATCATCACAAGGATCATAGTCCCTCGATGACCCTCGATGTTGCCTACGAATATATGATCTCGTCCCTCGGTTGTTGCCTACAAATATATGATCTTGTCCCTTGATTGTTGCCTACGAATAAGTGATGATCGTCCCTACGAATTTGCTAAAGTATCCTTACATGTTGCCTTCATGACCATACGATGACCCAACGCATATCCCTTCACATCCAACGAATAGAGCTACCTACTAACTAATGGTATGGATAACACTGTCCTAAAGGAGAAGAAAAATAACAAGAACGACCTTTCAAGTGGGTAATACTCTTAATTTCTTGCTCAATCAAAATACTTTTTTGCACCTCACACTTTTTTCAAAAATACTTTCAAACAAACACTTTGTATACATTCACACGAGAATCATTACAGAGTTACATTTTCAAACAAATATTTTCAAACACTTCGTATACATTCTTGAGGACTGATATAAGAATCATTACAAAGTCAAAGAAAAATATTTTCAAACAAATCACACACACATAAAAGCAAGTTTTCAAAAGGTGAGCTAAGCAATTAAGAGCCCGTAGATAACTACAGATGGAAATGGTGCTAATATCTTCCCTTTTCATAATTACCCCCGTACTCAGAATCGATAAAAGGTCTTTCCTGTTCTTTTCACCTTTTCTTTATTGGATAAAAGAAAAGTCGGTGGCGACTCTTGCTAACCGCAATATTTGCAATAAAACGCAAAACAAACAAGTCAGTTCTCCCACTGTGTTACACTCGTAAATGAAGAGGTTTTGGTAATTTATAGATTGGTTCGGTTTGTGTCAGTAGGTTCGCAAGTCGACCTTCACCCATGAACACCTCTAACTAGGGGTGGAAATAGGTTGGGTTGAGATAGACTTTGCTAAGCTTAAGTATGATCTGCTACATATTTCAAAGCCTAAGTTTGGTACATAGTCTGTCATAAGCTTATTTTTAGCCTACTTAAAATCATATTTTACTTGTACATATATAAATAAGTAATTCAACTAATATGTAAATAGACTAACAAATTAAAAGACCAATAACACTAAATATTTATTTGCATTGACTTATGCAAGTTTACCTAGTAGCTTGAGTTTTGTGAGATTATTTATTTTGAAAAATTCATGAAAATAACTTATGATAATTTTCCTAAATTTTTTAACTTATTTTCATAAATTTTTAAAGATAACTAAGATTCATTTTTGTATTATAATAAAAAATATAAAATATTTATTTAATAGACTTAGTTGATAAATTTAAAATATATTTTTTTAATAATTTGTGATATATATGATTTTTAATTAAATAATTTTTTTTAAAAATATAAGTCTTTCTTAGTATCAGAAATATTGTTCTTTTAAAAAGAATTTAAAGGTTTATGAATAATAATATTTTATCTTCTAAAGTTATAGATGTGATTTTTAAAAGAATTAATTTTGTGATTCAAAAAGCAGTATGATTTGTTGTCAGTTTGCATTCTATTATGTATTGACCTAGTTTTCATATATGAATTCAGAAATAATTTTTTTTAAAAAAAGAACAAAAAAGAAAACATATATTAATTGTCGGAACTTACGGCTTTCTCATGTTGAAATGAAGTGGCTTTGATTTACTTAAACAAAAAAATATATATATTGTAAAGGACAAAGAAGTGAAGAACACTGTAAATACATTTATTATCAATGAATTAATCATTAATTATCGTTTGCATATATACAGTACATTTTTTAATTAAAAAACTAGTGTTTATTTAAAAAAAAATTGGACGATAAACATGTATGTGATTGCAAATATCATTCAAAAGTCTTTTAAGTATTTAATTAAAATTAAATTAATAATTATAAAACATTTAAATATTATTAAAAAATATATTTATTAATAGAAATAATAGAAAGATTAGAAATAATAATCATTTTTATTAAAAGTTTAAAAGAGATGCATTAATAAAAAGAATAAAAATAATAATAAAATCATTAAAATTTTTACACTATCATCTAATAAAAACATATATTATTTTATCTTGTCATATAATATGTGATTGATTGACGATATAATTTTCTTTTACACTGTCAAACATTATTTATTTTCTTTTTAATTAAATGACAAATGTTAGACTATTTTCTTTTACACTGTCAGAAATATTTAAACTGTCAAACATTATTTATTTTCTTTTAATATCTTTAAATGGATTTGAATATCTTAATATCCTTTATTTTATTTTATTTTATTTTAAAATAAAAAAAAAAGATTTGAAAATTGGATAACCTTTGTACTGATTCATATAAAATATTTTGTTGCTTTAACAACATATATAAAGAAACATGATATCAGTCAACTTTATTTGCTTACTATTAGCTTAACAATTTCCTAGGGCTGATTTCACAAACCTCTCTTATGCAAAATGACTTACAGTTACAGAAGCTACTTTACTAAGTAAATAGATCCCATCGTTTAAAGCTTTCATTGAAGGATTGTATGACTTTTCAGCTTTAAGAGCATTCTCACATTTCATAACTTCTTCACCAGCAGCATTTATATCATCAATTGCACCTTTAGGATTGTAATCCAATTTATTAGGTGCACTTTTGAAATATTCCAAAACATCAGTGTAGAATACAACTGAACATCGTCTAATACCATTATCCTCGGGGAAACGAATAGCCACCTTGGCAAAATAAGATTGAACTGATGTTGCCTTATAGAATGCCATCTCCAAGATTAACTTTGAGAGAACAAGATAGTTTTTGGCACCAACGATTCTTTTGTCACCTTTCAAAGTGTTGATGCAACTATTGACATCTTGGCCAGCCTCATTGCACACAGATTCATACAAGTCGACAGATAATGCTGGAACAATGGCATAAAATATGAGAGATAAAAAAATTATGAACAATGATGGTGAGGTAGCTTTCATTTTTATGAGGATATTGATTGAACAATGTAGGAACTTTTGCTTGATTTTTTATTTCAATATATCAACCAACAATTAAGGTTATATATAGTTGGTTCAAATAATGTCTAGAATATATCTATTTAATACTACATCCGTCTTTTATATAAGAGACACTTCATTCGTTAGGTTCATTAAATGATTAATATAATTAATTAGTTTATAGATTAGATACATTGATTATTCAATGAATCTAAAAAAATAATAGTCTCTTATATATAAGATCGGAGGTAGTATATAATAATATTTAAATTATTATTTTAATGTTTTTTTTTGTTATTGAGCAATAAATAGTAAAAAATAAAGGTGGAAAAAAGAAGAGGATCCTAATTCAAATACAGAATATCTTATAGAATATTCCCAAGACAAAAATAGGTGATAAACTTAAATGGTAATTTCAATTTTTATATAAAATTATAATTTCAATTTTTATATAAAATTATTATGTACCAACATATAAATATATACATTCTTAAAAATAATTTCCATATATTATTATACCAATAAATGAGAATTTAATATAACTTAAATGATGTCATTAACAATACATATGGTTTTATTATTAATGTACAATCAATTAGATTATAAAAAATATGCAAGAGAGTTTGGATGTGATGATAAAAATCTCTTCTAATTCAATTAGAAGTTTTCGATTCGATCTCTATCTTGGATACGTTCTGCGGTTGCGAGCAGAGAATATTCAATTTATATCAAAATAATTTTTTATAAAAATAAATAAATTATAGAATTAAATTTTAAATTATTATAAAATCTTACTATTTTTTACGGCGTTAACTATTGTAATTTTTTTTTTAATTATTGATTTATAGATATCAAAGCTTTAATTTATAAATAAAAATAAATGTAATTGCAAAGAATTAAGCATGAAATAAATAGGTTATATTATTTAACTCGAATATATATATATATATATATATATATATATATATATATATATATATATATATATATATATATATATATATATATATATATATATATAGTTTTAGACTCCTATCATGTTTGTTCATAGAAAATTGATGAAATTTTTTGTTTTTTAACTTATATTTTTATCTAAAAAGTTTAATTATAGGTTTATATACGATAATTTATCATATTTTACAAGTAATTTATCATTTAAAAAGAGAAAGCATCGTAAGTACACATGTATGAGAGGGGACTAAAAATGTTTAAATCAATAATAAGGGACCAAAATTGCTTAAATTTAAAATAGAAAGACCGATTTCGTGAATCACAGAAAATAGAGAGACCAAAAATAATTTATAAAAAAAAAAAGAATTTAAATCATATCTTTCATTAAATCATATGTCCAAATGTAAAAAGTTGGGGGCATTTAATAAGAAAGAGAATTTAATAATAAATTTTAAAATATATCTTAATTCAATGGTCCAGATAATATTCTCATATATATATATATATATATATATATATATATATATATATATATATATATATATATATATATATATACACACTTGTGTGTGTGAGGCAAAATACTTAGTTTTGTCCCTTAACTTTCAAAATATTTCATTTTAGTCCTTTTTGTCCAATTAACAACGGGTTATTCTATAATCGGTTTGGTTATAGTGGATTAAGTCATTATTGAAGGTAATATCATTCTGAGGGGGTGGATTGGAAGTAACTTAGTTAACAACGAACCAGACAAAAAATAACTGCGTTATTTACTTTTATGTTTTGTGTTTATTTGGTTAAGACGCCAGCAAAAAAGAATCCATTTTGGTGAAACCAAATTCAAAACCCCTTTTCTTGTATTTCTCACACCTTCACTAAAGTCATTAGAATTTGGAAGACTAGTGGTTGTTTACTAAATTTCACGATAAACAAATTAGCACACCCGATGGGACCCAATATCTAATTTTTTAGGAAATTTTATTTTGTACAACAAATTTTTTCGCTAAACATTGTTGCATGAGATTGATAAGTGGTAGAATATCCAGAACTAACGAAGCAAGAACCAAGAGTAAATGTTTTAGAAGAATGGTCAATCCACTTGGTAATAATGGAGAACAACCCCCTTATTCGATTGGGGTGGGGTGGGGGGAATACGACTGCAATATCTACAACTGAGTCGATACATGTTCCAGTAAGTATGATGGATATACCAATGAATAGTTATAATAGAACGATCCTCTCCCCAATGTGAACACATGGTCCTCTAATGACCCCTAAACCACAAAGGACGAGTAATTTCATAAGTTTTGCATATGGATTTTGATAAGTGCTAAAATGTAGTTATTTTGTATATATGTTTTGTGACACTTATCTATTCTTTTGTTGTTAATATCGTTGAATAACTCCGCTTTTTGTTGTAAATACGTTTTATTGCGTTTTGTGTATATATTGTACTATTTGATTAGTTTTGTATATATTTTGTAGGTATTTGTTGCATTAATGGAGCATTGAGAATAAAGTCCAAATGAAGCTCTAAGATGCAAGTTGATCAATAAAGGAATAAGGCTAAAAGATTGAGTCATTGAAAGTTATGCAGAAAAAGCAACAAAAGTTGTTGGACTGGGAAATTTCGTCGGGCGATGGCCAGGCGAGGGCCATCGCTTCTACATCACCGGGCAACGGTGGAGCGAGAGGAAGATGATTAATTTTGAGATTTTTCCCTACCTTGTTTCGTTGTTGGTCGTTGGGCGAGGAAAAGAAGTGTCGTCGGGCGAAGTTGACCGTCGCCGGTCGACGGTAGATATTTTGGTCAGGTTGAGGATGTGGCTTAATTTGAGCCAAATTAATAAGAAGGTTCTCCGGACGATGCTTTATTTCGCCGGGCGATTCTTGCGGAACATATTTTCTTTATCTTTCCTTTTCATTCCATTTTTTGGTTTTATGGTTTTGGGTTGTGAAGTTTTGCTCCAAATTCCATCACTCATATAGTTTTTGATAGATTAGCTTAGAAAACAACACTAGGGTCTTGCTCATGGATGATTGGAGGTGGATTGCTCTTCGATAAGCTATGACAAACCGGTGTAAATGAGTAGTGTATCTCCTTTCTTCTCTTTGTATTTCTCTATTTTGTTGGTTATGTATGTATATCTACTCTGAACTCATGTATATTTGTCGTCCTTGGCGTTGTATAAAGTTTGCTTTATGAATCTGTGTTGGTAATTGTCTTAGGTTTTTACTCTATGTTAGAGATTTGAGCTTTGTTAGAGATAGATTGCTTAGATTCTTACCTAGGATGATTATCTGTTAGTTTCTGAATGCTAGAAATGGGTTTAGAGCTAACATTTACTTAGCGTATCTGATCTTAATGCCTCTGTGTTGGTGAATTATGCCAGAGATGGGTATGGAGGTGACACAGTTGACTTATGGTTGTCGAGGTAAGCCAGAAATGGATGTTGAGGTGATTCAGGAGGATTCTCAATTTGGGTTAGAAATAGCTTAGATTGTGAGAGGTATGTGATGACACGGACGAGTATCATAGGCTGAGTATAACTGGACGGTAGATTTAAGTCTGTGACTGGTAGTATATATTCGTTCCAGACAAGCTGTCTATCCTTTATACTTTTTGTTCATTTACTTTTTGTCTTTTATTTTCAACTCATTTAATCCCAAACTCATTAACGGTAGAATTGTCAAACTAAGAATCAATAACCAATCTCTGTGGACACGATACAATATAACCTAACCGGTATATATTACCCGGTAAAAATAATACCAACTCTCTGCTTGCCGCTCATACCGCAACAACAAAATGGCGTCGTTGTCGGGGATTGGTTTTATTGTTTCTGTATTGTGATAATTTCGTTGTTTTTGAGTTTTGTAATTAATCTATATGTTGTATAGACTTTGTATATGAACTTGTATATTGTCACTTGTACATGTTGTGTGTTTACTTTCCATACTTGTACATATGTGTGTTTTTCCTTGTTTTCAAGTATTGTTGTAAGTTGTCTCGTATTCGTATCGTTTTTTTTGTGGTTGTTAGGACACTTTCTTTAGGTTTGTGCGGTGTGGAAATACCATGGCATGACGAGAGGAGGTTACTAGTGCTCGCACAATAAAGGCGTCGAGCTTACGATGTAAAACAAACATGTTTTTGTTTGTTTTTGCTTATGTTTGTTTACGTGTATGGTGGCTTGTGTTTTAACAAGTTGAAATAGGACTTGCTATTAATTTCAAATCTTCACTTTTCAACTTGTTAATTCATTTTCACCAAATTTTTCGTATTGTTATTTGTATTCGTTTTGTTTTGTCAAATTGTGTTATCCGCAAGCTCGTTGTGACACCCCAATTTAATTCGAATATTAAATAATTAGGAATTTAATTATTTATTTAATTAAATACTTAAGTATTAATATTTTTGGATTTGATTGGATTATTTAAAGAAAAGAAGAGTTGGTGGTATGAAGAGTAATTAGAGGGTGTGAGGAGTAAATCACTCTACTTTTACTAATTACTAATTTATGTATTTTATTGAAAATAATAAAGGAATATAACAAGGATTATAAAAAGGAAAAGAAGGAAAGAAGGTTATTTTGGAAAAGTCATTTCACGTAGAATTGGAGAAGAGAGGAAAAAGCCAACGCCGGGAAAGTCGAAGATCGTCGCGAGGTAAGGGGTGATTTCATTCGATTTTAATGCCTTATGGGTTTTGGGAATCAACCGGGTGACTGGGTACGTTAGGAAATTTGATTTAGGTGATTATATGTTTGTAGGATTAAACCCTATTTAGTGTCGAATTATAGAATTTAAGATCATTAGTGTGTCGAACAATTGATAGGAATGATGAAACAATGATGTATGATGTTGTATTGGCATATAATGGTTGCAATTTGGTATTTCTAATGTTATAAGTCATGTGGAAATGATTGGAAGTGATAAGGAATGCATAAATGCTGTCAAAATAGCAGATTTTGATTCTGCAGGTCGTGGGAACTGGTTCCCAGTGGGGAGGAACCGGGTTCCCAGTGTAAAACTTTCAAAATTGGGCATTTTTGTACGTGGGAACTGGTTACCAGTGGGGAGGAACCGGGTTCCCCATACAAATTTCCAGGAAGCGTGTATTTTCAAAAAGTGGGAACCGGGTTCCACTGTGTTAATTTTCAAAATAGCCAAAACTTTAAAAATTCATATTTTCTAAACCGTAACTCTGATTCGAGTGCCGTTTTCGGTATTATTTCTTAAATTAAAAATACTATCTTTTAAAAAGAGAAAAATATTATTTTGTGAAAATTATTTTAAAAAGAGTCGAGCTTCCGATTTTTGAAAAGTTAATAGTTTAAGGACAACAGGAATAGGATATGGATTGCTTGATTTAATGAATGAGGAATAATGCTTACAATGTTGTGTTTTGATATCCATTACGATTGAATGTGATACATTGGGATTGGTATTATGTGAATTATGTTGAGATCATAATCTGTGAATTGATGTTGCATGCTTTTATGACGCATGCATAAGCATTGTTTATGGTTCCTTCCCATTGTGCGGAAGTGAACTTGCAGAGCCAATAAACTTACCAGGATTCAGAGGTAGTGAGACTAGATTCTTGACCCAGTGATTATGGGCGAATCATGGATTTCCGCTGTTTTCCGAGTGTGATGGAACAGAGGGTGAACTCGGTTCACGTTTGGTACCACATGCATAGAGTCTGCATTGCATATGGGATTGTAACATGCTAGGATGGTTTCCAGTGTTGCAATTTCCATTGATTGTTTACTTGCATAATAAATTGTGTACAATGCTCTTGTGAATTGAACTATGAATGTGTTTTGATAAGGGACTAACGCATCGAATTATTCTGTTGTATTTAAAAACGTATAATGCATTTTATATTGGATAGAGATCTCACCCTTACTTTAATGATTTTAGATTCGAAGTGATTAGCTGCTTGGAATTGGTGAGGATAGTTTCTAGAGTTGAGTCATTTAGTTAAACCGCGTGTCAGTGTCGTGCTCTGGTAGATGTAACAATGGGGAAACGCTTGAATTGAGATTCTTTATGGATATTAAATAATAGTTTTGGTTAATGTTTCGATTTATTGTCCTGGAATAATTTGAATGATGTATTCAAGATTTGTTATGTTTCATTTCCGCTGTTAAACATAACCTTAAGTCTGTTTTATTTAATGATTCTTCTTCAGTGAAAGCATGACAACTGTTTTGGTTAATTTAAAATATTTAAATTATGACGCCTCTTAATTTGTGATCAAAAACTCTGCTTAATATTTATAAAACGCGGGTAATTAGAAGGGGTGTTACACTCGTCGTGTTTAGCTTGAGGAGTTTTGTTGGATGTAAATGTTGTAAATTTTATTTTTCTAACTCTTTTGTTGTTGTGTGGATTCAAATTTTGGTTCCGTAGCTTGAGGTTTCATTTGGTGATTTTCCGAGTTTGATCATTTCAACTCGCGGATGTATGGTAATGATAGTTTTCAAAGTTGGTACACGTCAGGTACTCGTTTATCGTTTTCTATAGCATAACATATTTAGGAAATTTATCATTTGTATAATTACCATGCCAATCATTCTTTTTTCGTTACTTGCTCATGAATTGAATCACTTTAGTTCCCTTTTTAACCATAAATGTGAGGAAGTTTTCCATTGTTTACATATTGAAGGCCACATTCTTGTTTTAACTGGATTTTATTATGCTTAATCTTTTCTTTTGTGTTGATTGTATGAATGCATGAAAAGGATCAATGTATTTTGTTTCAATTTGATCACAACTACCTTGGTCAAATATTCAATTCACCTTATGAGTGTGCGAACATTTGTTAACCCCTTTGAGCTTTTATCAGTATTCATGTTTATTTGTACTTGATGCTTGTCTACGAGTGACAATTCACATTTTTTGTATGGATGTTAATTTCTTTGGTTCTTGAACCCTCAACTATATATTGTTGTATGAATTTTTACCCTGCCTTAGAAAGTAGGGAGTATTCACATAAGGGACTAACGCATCGAATTATTCTGTTGTATTTAAAAACGTATAATGCATTTTATATTGGATAGAGATCTCACCCTTACTTTAATGATTTCATATTCGAAGTGATTAGCTGCTTGGAATTTGTGAGGATAACTTCTAGAGTTGAGTCATTTAGTTAAACCGCGTGTCAGTGTCGTGCTCTGGTAGATGTAACAATGGGGAAACACTTGAATTGAGATTCTTTATGGATATTAAATAATAGTTTTGGTTAATGTTTCGATTTATTGTCCTGGAATAATTTGAATGATGTCTTCAAGATTTGTTATGTTTCATTTCCGCTGTTAAACATATTTAGGAAATTTATCATTTGTATAATTACCATGTCAGTCATTCTTTTTTCGTTACTTGCTCATGAATTGAATCACTTTAGTTCCCTTTTTAACCATAAATGTGAGGAAGTTTTCCATTGTTTACATATTGAAGGCCACATTCTTGTTTTAACTGAATTTTATTATGCTTAATCTTTTCTTTTGTGTTGATTGTATGAATGCATGAAAAGGATCAATGTATTTTGTTTCAATTTGATCACAACTACCTTGGTCAAATATTCAATTCACCTTATGAGTGTGCGAACATTTGTTAACCCCTTTGAGCTTTTATCAGTATTCATGTTTATTTGTACTTGATGCTTGTCTACGAGTGTCAATTCACATTTTTTGTATGAATGTTAATTTCTTTGTTTCTTGAACCCTCAACTATATATTGTTGTATGAATTTTTACCTTGCCTTAGAAAGTAGGAAGTATTCACATAACGATGTTGGTTGAATTCAAGTTGGGGAGAGGAATGTTTATGTACTTATATTGTGGTTGGTATGAGGTAAAGAAAAAGAAAGAAAAAAAAGAAAATGATTAGAAAAAATATATGAATAATGTTGTGTTAATAAGTGAGGTGTTTTGGTGTGAAATTTGTGATGAAGAATAATTTTGATTGAGATTTTATGTTTGAGTCTTTGTGAGTTGATCACTCCCTTAGGTTTAGGCAAGTTTTTGTTTCGATTAGCTTTAGGACTTATCACTTGTTTGTTAACTAAGCCACATTACAACCTTGAAAAGCCCTTGTGATTCTTGCATTTGTATTTTCAATACGTTTTTGGATGAATGCATAATTTGGTCTTTTGTTTGCAAGATTGTGGATGAGTGTTTTTTGTCCCTCGCCTTTGTGTGTTTTTCACATACCGATGAATTTTTGCTAGGTGTGATTCATGATTGAGCTTGTTTTGTTTTAGAATGTTTTGCATGATTTTTTACTTAGATTTATTTCGTTTATATGTTATTATCGTAGGATAGTGGTAAGTTTGTATTTTGTCGTGTACGTTTTTGTTTGAACCATACATTTATTTTCTGTTTTAAAAATTTGTTGATTCGTGATTCTTTGATTATCATTCATTGTTTCTTTAGGTTTATTTGACTTTGTTTGAGAACAAACAATGTGTCAAGTTGGGGAGAGTTGATAAGTGCTAAAATGTAATTATTTTGTATATATGTTTTGTGGCACTTATTTATTCTTTTGTTGTTAATATCGTTAAATAAACCCGCTTTTTGTTGTTAAAAGATTGAGCCATTGAAAGTTATGCAGGAAAAGCAACAAAAGTTGCTGGATTGAGAAATTTTGTCGGGCGATGGTCGGGCGAGGGCCATTGCTTCTACATCGCCGGGCGACGGTGGGGCGAGAGGAAGATGATCAATTTTGAGATTTTGCCTGCCTTGTTTCGCTACTGGTTGCTGGGCGAGGAAAAGAAGTGTCGCCGAGCGAAGCTGACCGTCGTCGGGCGATGATAGATATTTTGGTCAGGTTGAGGACGTGGCTTAATTTGAGCCAAGTTAATAAGAAGGTTCGCTGGGCGATTCTGGCGGAACAAATTTTCTTTATCTTTCCTTTGCATTTCATTTTTTGGTTTTATGGTTTTGGGTTGTGAAGTCTTGCTCCCAATTCCACCACTCATATAGTTTTTGATAGATTAGCTTAGAAAACAACACTAGGGTCTTACTCATGGATGATTGGAGGTGGATTTCTCTTTGATAGGCTCTGACAAACCGGTGTAAATGAGTTGTGTATCTCCTCTCTTCTCTTTGTATTTCTCTATTTTGTTGGTTATATATGTATATCTACTCTGAACTCATGTATATTTGTCGCCCTTGACGTTGTATAAAGTTTGCTTTATGAATCTGTGTTAGTAATTGTCTTAGGTTTTTACTCTATGTTTGGGATTTGAGCATTGCTAGAGATAGATTGCTTAGATTCTTACCTAGGATGATTATCTGTTAGTTTCTGAATGCTAGAAATGGTTTTAGAGCTGAAATTTACTTAGAGTATGTGATCTTGATGCCTATGTGTTGGTGAAGTATGCCAGAGATGGGTATGGAGGTGACGCAGTTGACTTCTGGTTGTCGAGGTATGCTAGAAATGGATATCGAGGTGATTCGGGAGTATTCTCAATTTGGGTTAGAAATAGCTTAGATTGTGAGAGGTATGTGATGACACGGACGAGTATCGTAGGATGAGTATAACTGGACGGTAGATTTAAGTCTGTGACGGGTAGTATACATTCGTTCCGGACATGCTGTCTATCCTTTATACTTTTTGTTCATTTACCTTTTGTCTTTTATTTTCAACTCATTTAATCTCAAACTCATTAACGGTAGAATTGTCAAACGGCGAATCAATAACCAATCTTTGTGGATACGATACGATATAAACTAACCAATATATATCACCCGGTAAAAATAATACCAACTCTTTACTTGCTGCTCATACCGCAACAACATATTTATGATGCCAATAGATGGCTATGAATAGATTTATGGTATGCCAACGCCAGGAATCTCGAGTCTACATAATAACACATAAACATTCCCTGATCCATGGATGTCTATGTTTTCCCCATTACAAGGGTCAGGATCAAGCGTGAACAACGTGGGTCAAAGTGCCCAACCCCCAGAATTTGATGCTCAGTTACCTACCATTACAACAAATTATGCGGTAATATTTACAGAACAAATGGATGACAGGAAACATGAAATGGTTGGGGTCTTAGCCCTACAAATGGGTATAAGTTTTAATACTTTGATCCAAATGCCACCCAAAATAATCAACAAAATGCTTATACGAATCAACAATTGGCAGCATAAATTGCACGTATTGAATATTTCTTTGGTGCCCCTCAAGTTACAATTGCACAAAATGCTGAAGCCCACTACATTGTGATACGACTGGACAAATCATCGGGTATCAATGAAGTTTCCATCGAAAGGTTTTTATCCTGCAGAGGGAAAGGTGAACATCGAGTAAACTTGAGAGGGAGAAATCACGATCTTACGACTGAGAGATTGGGTAAGGGAGTCGATTACGCGAGGGTAATGTTTTAGCACCCCACATGTTCATAGTACTCTACAAGATCCACTTCTTTTTGTTCTATTATAAGGAAGTATCTCGTTCCTTTCAGTCTTTCAAATAGGGGAGATGATAGTCTTGCCAGACAAATGTAGATCGTCATTGTCGGCCATTGTTGTGAAATCTTGAGGTTATCTTTGGTCTCCGATTTTCAGAGAGGAAATGAAGATGGGGAACATATTTTCTCACATGTGGCGTTAGTGATATGAACTGTTGATCATAATCTGAGATGAGCCAAATAGATGATGATTAGTCGAGCTAGAATTGATGGAGATGAGGGTGTACTTGTAAGACACTCTGATGCTAAAGTAAGAAAGAGTACATAGAGGTACAAGAAAGTTTTAGGGTTTCTAGAGTGAATAGTGGATACATGGCCCTCACAAGTGTGAGGGTTTATATAGTTTTCCCCCAGCGTGTAGCCATTGGTTCCTATTTTTGGGCCTAGATATCTGGATCCGCAAAAATAGGTAACTGCCAAGACTGGGTCAACACAGGAAGTCGTGCCCGTAACTAGCCTTTATATCAGACAAGAAGGGGTTAACAGTCATATGCGTTTGAGGTGAACCCTGGTTGTCTGCTCGACTTGTGTCGAGAAGACGGGATAAGGCTGTCGTTGGTGGCAAAAGTGTGTTTCGGAGCCGTTATGACGTGAATGTCCTTAGGGGAATTCATCCACCTTTGCCTGACACCGAGCTAGAGTGTAATCGGCCAACGTCATTTGGATCGTACTTGGAGTAGACATGGATAGGGCCCATTAGCAATTGGGCCAGTCCAAAACAGTTCCAATGTTGTAGGTGTTTTTTCTGTTTCAACAACTTTCTTAACTCCTATTCCTACAATCAATCAATGCCAACAAACACAAAACTATAAATATTGTAATACATTTTTTATTTATCAACAAAAATTTAGAGTTTAATGGAAGAAGCATTGAAGAGAAAATGGTGATACTTACTGGCATCAGAAGAATCACAAAAGACGAGTCGACAAAGAAGAGGTGAGGTGGAAGGATGTGTCGTCGGTAGATGCAAGAGACTATTTTATAATACTCAATAAAGTGTGGTTGTAGAGAAATTTAGAAAAGAGGAAGAAGAAAACCAGCATTTTCACGAATAAATCATTAAAATGCATAATCATGCAAATTCTATCTTAACTCAACACACTTGGCAACCACCTCAAGTTGGTTGAATAAAATGCAACATGGAAGCGAAATTTGATAAACACATAGGTACGACTAATAGAGGTTAGTGTTTTAGAGAATGCTATGGGTGTTCATTTTGGCGGGTATATCGTGGGATTATGAGTTGTATTCTATTGTTGAAGTGGAGGTGTTGACTTTGAATCATATCACCTTTGTAATGAGTTTTGATTTTTTCCCCCTATAAAAAAATTATAATTCCCCCGTTTTAATTTTTAAAAGTATAGATTAATTTGTCAATATAAATATTCACACACGCGCGCGCGCACACACACGCACATGGCCGTATCTAATTTTCTTTTTTTGTTGTTGTTTACATCATCCGATCAAATATTTAATCAAAAGAAAAACAAAAGCAGAATGTAGAAATGAATAAATGCATGCAACAAATTGTGAGAATTGTTTCCATAGAGCTTACCTTCTATAAGCGATTGACTGATTTGTAATATGTTGCTCTAACAATGCTTTTAATTCACGAGCTTACCTTCTCATTTTAGAACAAGTCCCCAATGTTAGTGTACAAGAATCAAAGATGACAGAAAATAATGAGAGAATGACGACTATAAAAGTATGAAAGAAATAAGGTTGTTGTTATAAATGACATCTATGACTAGTCTATTTATACAAATAGTAAATTGCCACATAGGCCATAATAAAAATAAACTTAATGATTAAGATAAAAAGGTACAAAATATAAAATACTAAATTACCCTTCAATATCGTCCCTTAATTTATATTTCTAAACAAAACTAACAATACCAATTACATTCCTTAAGAGGAGAAATTGATTAGTCTTCATCGCCTTTGTCAGAACATATTCCAATTATCAGCCTAACTTGGTTGCTCGACAATTTGACCTTATTCAACCATTTCATGGTCATGCTTGTAAAAATCAACCAACAACATTTATTTGTTGTTATGAGAATCCCACAGTTTAGAAAACAAAATTAATAATAAAGTTTTCAAATTATATGAATATATGTTAAAACACACTTTAATAAACCATAGAATAATAATATAAATTATATTAAAACACAGTATATTTTTCAATTAAAAACTATACAAATTATTATTGGGACTTATGAGACTTATCTGATCAATTTGAAGCAAGAGAGTCAACATAACTTTGAACTAAGATAATTCATCTGATCAATTACATGTACCATTTCATACTAAGTCTCCCACTCTTCCCTTAGTATCCATAATAAAACGCCTTATATAGATTATATTGGCTTGACAATTCACAAAACCATAGAGTAAAGATTTGTTACTTATACCAACAATAAGAATGTCTCATTTTATTTATATTATTTACTTAAGTCTCACAGTTTTTAATCTGAATATGCCTTGACAAAACTCATTTCATGTCCAACACAGTCACTGAATACGGATCAATTTGGATTTTCATCATCTTGCCAGGTTCTGATGGAGACTTTCTTTTGGCACCACCTGTACATATAAAGTCATGATAAAGATTGTTATAATGTACCGAACCTAGGTTTCATAAGCAATAGAAGAAGAAGAAGAAATTGCTAGCGTACCAGATTTGCATCCGAGAAGGAAGCCTCATCCATTGCATTGGATGATGTAAGCACTGTTTTAGTCGAGTTAGACTGACTCAGGTTAAATTCCAACCCTTCAATTAAAATCTCAATTAATCTGCACCGATTTATACTTCATAATAGACATGTGATCATATAAATTTCAACTTGCATTGGATGGTCATAGAGAGCCTTCTGTAATTTGTACACCTTCGACTCCTGTCCTTTGACGTCGAATCCTGGTGGTTGAGTGACATAGACTTCTTCTTCCAATGGTCCATTAAGGAATGCTGACTTTACATCCAACTGATGCATCTTCCATTCCCTGTATGCTGCTGTCGAAACAACTATTCGAGTTGTTTCCAGCCTAGCAACCGGTGCATATACTTCGTCGAAGTCTATTCTTGGATTCTGTAAAAAACCTCTAGCCACCAGCCTTGCTTTGTACTTAGCAACTTCTCCATTTGGCCTTCGTTTCACCTTGTATATCCACTTTACATCGATTGACTTCTTATTCGTTCTTTCGACAACTCCCAGGTCTTGTTCTTCTCAATGGCTCTGAGTTCTTCTTTCATGGCTTCACACCAATTCGAATTACCCATTGCTTCATTCAAATCGATTGGTTTCGCTTCAGCCATCATCACGACTTCTTCAACTAAATCACCATCATCATCAATTGCTTGATATGGAAATCTTTCATACCCAGCTAGCCTTGTTGATTCAGTTCTTGTTCTCGTCGACCTCCTTTCACTTTGTTCAGGTGGTTCTTCATTTCGACTAGTCGAAGCGTTCCCTTGTTCACTTCGACTATTCGAGGGCTCATCTTGTGGATCTTCTTCGAACACAGTTATAACTGTGTCTGATTCTTGTGTTGAACTTTGACTCCAATCTCAACCTTTGCTTTCGTCGACTCGAAAATCTCTACTAATTACTAGTTTATCTTCGATTGGCGAATACAGCTTATACGCACCAGTCGAATGATAACCTATGAGAACCACATCTTCACTTCGATCATCCAGTTTTCTTCTCAATTGTCCAGGTACATGCCTGAAGCACATTGATCCAAAAACTCTAAAATGACTCACACTTGACTTCGATCCTGTCCAATCCTCATGAGTGAACTAGCTCCAACTTGCGCTTGGATTTCATGGGCAAGTCATGTTTGAATGCCTTCCTTGCCTGCTTAGCTTTACAACATTCCTCACATACTTGCTTTGGTTCCTTCACATAAGGCAAACCAACCACCATCTTCTTCTGATTGAGCATGCATAAACTTCTAAAGTTTAGATGTCCATACCTGTGGTTCCATAGCCAGTTCTTGTCTTCCTCTGTCGTCGAAGCAAGACACTTGTGATCTGATGTGTTGAGTTCAACTTTGAACGTCTTGTTTTCTGCCAGTGGTGCTTTCATGATTAGCCTCCCATCAGCTCTATAGACTTTCATCTCATTCCTTTCAAGCTTCATCTTGAATCCTTTTGCAAGTAATTGACCTACACTTATCAAGTTACTTGTCATAGAGGGTACATATAATACCTCAGTGATAGTAGCTTTTCCACCATCCTTTCTGACAATCGAAATATCTCTTTTGCCTCCAGAATTGATGTGACTTCCATCAACAAACTTTATCATTCTTTTTACTGACTGATCTAACTTGGTGAACCAATTTCTATTGCCACTCATATGATTGCTACATCCTGAATCCAGATACCACCTGTTGGTTTTCTTAGAGTTCGACTGGGAGTTTACCATCATCAGCACATCATCTGAATCATTGTCTCCTGCACGTGCATATTGAGCTTCATCACTTTCTTTCGCCCTTTCTACTTTTCTCCTTCGACAGTCTCAAGCGTAGTGACCAAAACCTTGATAATTGTAGCATTGCTTATCTTTACTGTCAACTTTCTTCCCAGAATACTTGTTGCTCACACCTTTTCTCGAATCAACATTCTTGCTTGACTTCTCATCATCTGCAAGATGCTTTGAAACTCGATTTTTCACTTTCTTGCTGAATCTTGATTGTAATGCTTGTTCAACCACCTTTTCTCTTTCTGAGTTTTTTTGCTTCAATCTCATCTCATGAGCCTCCAATGAAGCTTGAAGTTCTTCTAACTTCATCTCAGATAGAGTCTTTGCCTCTTCAATTGTCACAACAATATAGTCAAAATCTGCAGTTAAAGATCTCAATACCTTTTCTATTTTCTGCAAGTCAGTGATGGTTTCTCCACATGCTTTCATTTGGTTCGTCAGCGTCACAATCTTTGAGAAGTATGCAGAAATCGATTCATCATCCTTCATGTGCATCATCTCGTATTGCTTTCTCAACGTCTGCAACTTCACCTTCTTCAATTTTTCTCCTCCGCCATACAAGTTCTTTAACTTGTCCCAAGCTTCTTTTGCTGACTCTTCTTCGATTATCTTCTCAAACACATCAGGATCTACACACTGATGAATCAAGAACAATGTTTTACAATTTTTCTTCCTCTGATCTTTGTGCGCAGCTTTCTGGACTTCCGTCGCATTTGCTTCCAACTCCAATACACCATCATTCAAGATTTCAACAACATCTTGAAATTTGAAAATGACTTTCATTTGTGCAACCCATCGTTGATAGTTTTTTCCTTTGAAAACTGGTAGATTTACTGGAATCTGTGTCGACATTGTTGTTCTGTATGCCATTAGATTCTCTTTGAATCGCAACCGAGCTCCTTGATACCAATTTGTTAGAACAGAAGATAGAAAAATAGATTTTGTGAAGAAGAAGAAGATTAAGGGAATTGAGAACAGAATGAATGTGATACTAAACAATGAAAGTATATTGTAAAATGATTGTTCTGACTTGTTTACAAAGAAATGCTTCTTATATAGACACATTTCTTAGGCCCAATAGTGTAAACTAAACTAAAGCCCAAAACATCTAAAGTCCCAAAAATTCGACTCTAGCATACTTAAGAGTAACACTTCGACAGTCTAACTATTCGACCAACACTCTTAAGCAATTGAATCGATTAGCACACAACACTTCAACATATTTCGATACGCACTAGTTCGATCATGAATTATACATATTCTAACAACTATAATTTGTAAACAATATCACATTGATATAATTATTACTCTGCTTAGTTGATACAAAAAACATTTGGAATGTGCAAGGTATAAATTTATTATTCTTCTTTCTGACTTCTTTGTGATATTTGGCAGGGATTTTATAATGATCTTATTCTTGTTTGCATAATTTTTGATGCGAAGTAGCTGGCAAGCAATATTATTTAGAGTAAGCCATGTTTCTAATAATAATTATTATAAGAATAATTAAACTAATACAAATAAAAATAGTAATAGAATGATGTAACATGTTAACCAAAGTAAACATTTGAAGATATTATTATTATTCTTTTTTCTGTATTCTAAAAAAAAAAAACTGATAATAATTATATTTTTAAAGTAAAATTTTCAATGAAGACGTTTCATACTTTCAATCATTTTGTAGCTTATGCACATTAGCAAGTGCATGAAAATTTAACGCGCTTTTATCATTTTCTCTCCCTATAAATACATTGCCACAATATTTATTCTCTGTACAAATCTTTTTGTTTTTCCATTTCATCAAATATTATGAGAGGAGTGTCAGTAATAACATTCTCACTCTTTTTATTACTTTCTGCTATTTTCTCACACCATTTTTCAGCAGTTCATCCAATTGAGGGAAATGTATATCTTCCTGGGTATATTCATCTTCACTAACTCTTTTGAGTTTCTTCTAATATATATTATCTTCTTGATGCAACTCTTTTGTGTTTCTTCTAACATATATAATATATTCTCTTCTTGATGCAGGATTCCCAAACCTTACGAGCTTGACATTGACACTGGTAGTGATTTCATTTGGATTCAATGCATTTATTATTATGAATAACAAATGCATTTCTAATACTGTGCAATTTCCATGCATTTCAAGTTGAAGCTCAACCATTCACGACAAAATTCATTGTCAATGCTTCATCAGGGAACCAAATAGCCGACACATTCATGGGAGTTTTCTTTGAGGTTAGTTTTCACTATTTCCACCACTATCTAGAAGGTTGTTTATTTTTTCCAACAATTTTACATCTCAAGTCATATTTTGTAGGAGATTAACCATGCTGGTGCTGGGGGGTTATGGTCCGAACTTGTCAACAACAGAGGTCATTTCTAAAACTAGAATTTTCAATTTTTCAACAAGCTTACATTTTAAAAAAAAATTTTTTTTTTGAAGTCTCAGGTTTTGAAGCTGAGGGAAAAGTTGTTCCTTCAAGTATTCATCCTTGGACAATAGTTGGAAACCGATCATCGGTACTCTTATCGATTGATCGAACCTCTTGTTTCGAACGGAACAAGAATGCTTTACGGATGGAGGTTCGTTGCGAAAGCTTTGGTTCGTGTCATCCAAAAGGCGTCGGGATTTCAAATCCTGGTTTTTGGGGCATGGTGAGATGCATTATTAAATATTTCACAAATTACTTTCTATCATGATATGGCTGAATCTTTAAAATGTGGATGGATTAACATGTCAACTGATTAACATGTATGAACTATTGGATAAACACTATTTTTTCTACAGGCAGAATATTGACAAGGGGCAGAAATATAAAGTAGTCTTTTATGCGCGTTCAACAACCCGAATTGATCTTAAAGTTTCATTTGTTGGATCAAATGATGATATAGATTTGGCTTCAGCCGACATCATCTTGTACGCACTGTGACACTTTTCCTTGTGATTCAATACTGTTATACAACAATTCACCCTCTTGTATATGCACAGTTACACGTTTCCTTTCTATTTATATGTTGCAGGGATGTCAGTTCAAATTGATCAAGATGGAGAAGGTTTGAACATGTCTTTGAAGTAGGGGTTCAAAATGTACTTAATTGAATTGTATTTCTGCATTGAATTGAATTGAACCATAAAAAATACTGAACTATTTAAATGGTTATTAAACTGAACAATTTATTCAAAACAATTTTAATGCAGTTTTAAACTAGTTCAAAACCAGTTTTTATTATAAATTGGTTTTATTATAAAAATTAGTATTTTATAAAAAAATTAAATATTTTTTTTTTAAAATATTAAAAAATAAAAAAAGAAAACTAAAATTATTTTTTTCGAAAATATAAAAATTAGAAATTTGTTTTGAGAAATAAAAAAAAAATTCAGAAAAATAAAAAAACTAAAATTATTTTTTTCGAAAATATAAAAAACTGGAAATTTTTTTTGAGAAATAAAAAAAAATTCAGAAAAATAAAAAAACTAAAATTATTTTTTTCGAAAATACAAGAAACTGGAATTTTTTTTTGAGAAATAAAAAAACTAAAATTATTTTTTTTGAAAATATAAAATACTGGAAATTGTTTTTGAGAAATAAAAAAACTAAAATTATTTTTTTCGAAAATACAAAAAATTGGAAATTTTTTTTGAGAAATAAAAATAAAAATTCAGAAAAATTAAAAAATTAAATTTATTATTTTCGAAAATATAAAAAACTGGAATTTTTTTTTGAAAAATTAAAAAGAATTTCAGAAAAATAAAAAAAAACTGGAAAAATTTTCCAAAAAAAAAACTGAAATTATTTTTCCGAAAAGTATAAAAAAATATGTATTTATTTTGAAAAGTAAAAAACAAAAAAAAAACTGGAAAAATTTTTCGGAAAAAAAGATCTAAAAATTCTTTTTTTGAAAAATAAATAAAATTGAAATTATTTTATAAAAAAATAATTTAAGAAATAAAAAAAAAGGAAATTTCAGAAAAAAAACTGAAATTATTTTATCAAAAAATATTAAAAAAATTGGGATTTTTTTTGAAAAATAAAAAAATGAAATTTTAGAAAAAAAACTGAAATTTTGTTTTTTTTTTAAATATATATTTAAAAAAAAAATGTTTTTTGAAAATAAAAAAATTTGAAAATATTTTTTATGAAATTTTTTAAAAAAAACTGTAATAATTTATTTTTAAAATTTAAGATTTTTTTTTCAAATAAAAAATTTCAGAATTTTTTTTTCAAAATACAAAAAAACCTGAAAAAAAATATTTTAAAAAATATTTTTCGTAAAAATAAATATATTTTTTGAAAATAAAAAAAAACTGAAAAAAAATAGTAAAAAAAAATTTTTCAAAACCAATTTAAAATTTAATTAAAAAAATTAATTTTTTAACAAAACTAGTTTGAAACTAGTTAAATCATATTAAACTGGTATTTTATTATAAATTGGTTTGAACTAGTTATAAACTGAATTGTCACTGGTTAAACAGATTAACTACTTTTTTTTAAATGGTTTTTAATAACTGAATTGAACCATTAATATGGTTCAATTCAGTTCAGTTCATGAACCACAAACACCCCTACTTTGAAGCAGAGTCGACTAATCATAACTCAAGCCACATTTATATGTACCAGATTTGCATCCGAGAAGGAATTCTCATCCATTGCATTGGATGATGTAAGCACTGTTTTAGTCGAGTTAGACAGACTCAGGTTAAATTCCAACCCTTCAATTAAAATCTCAATCTGCACCGATTTATTTTCCATATTTGCAACCTGCACAAGTCATTAGTTTTGTTCAAATGAGAAATGCTAGTGAATTGTGAAAGCACTCCACCTTAAGAAATTCTACTGTTACCTTTACCTTTATTCTCAGCATGGATTTACCATCTACAATCCATGAAATTGTAGATGCAGCAAGTGTTAAAGAATTTGTTTGCAGAGTTGAGTTTAAAACTGTAACTCCACTTGATTCCCTGAAGAGCTTGAGGACCCAATAGCTTGGGGTTCCATAAGCTTGGTATGAATCAAAAACAATGGCATCTGGTGTCCACCTAATTACCATTGAAAAATCATCCTATCAAGGTTAGTGACAATGCAAATAAATGAATTTGATTAAGGATTGCAGATAGATAAGAAACATGTTTCTCTCCAATCCAATAAGAAATCCGACTTCTGCCGCTCCTGCCAAAAGGGTTCCATTTCCAGCCTCACTTCCAGTCAAGGCATATTCACTCACAAAAGCCTATACAATATTCAAATAGCTTTGAATGAATCAGTGAAATATTCAAAATTGATTAAAAGTAACTGTTGAATATTGTTTAGGATATGATAAAACAAACCTTTGGACCATAACGGGGTGCGTGATCAAAGACTTTATGAGCCAATTTAAACATATCAATGGCAGCTTGTGGATAACTTTGATCAGAACAACATACATAGTGTGTGAGGGATAAATGCAAGTAAAGCAATGAAACAAATAACTCGTGAAGTAAGAATGTTGTATCTTACATGATAATCATATAAATCAGCCAGATGATCTAATGCTTTCTGAGAAGTATCACAGTTTGAAATGATTTGGATGTCTGGATGCGCATTCCTGATTGCATCATAAAAGAGATGATAACTTCCTTTGTAGATAGGTATTAGTTGTTCTACATAGTCTTCATTTCCGACCGTAACATATGCCACACACCCAATTTCAATACACCGAACAAAGAGCATATGTCCAACCCCCATATATGGGTCCATCAACATCGCACCTCAGCCCAGACCCTGGCTTCTCTGAGGAATATTCCCCAACCAACCCAACATTCCACCAACTATCGTCGTACCAAACCCCCCACCATTCATATGGGTACGAGACTCCTAACACCCAATTTCCTTTTTACCCCACTCATTCACATATACGGATGAGGACTGCTATAGTCCTCAAATGGAACCTAACCCCCAACCACAATGACCAAGCTATGAGAACATGGGGACACGTTTATACGAAACTGGTGCAACAAGCAATGTAAATCTTGAGGCATTCATAGATCCTGATCTCATTCACTACGAGCAGCCATCAACCCATGATCAGGTCCCATCGACCCAACAACAGCCGAATCCAGAACCTCGCATCAGACGAGTTAGGAGAGGACGCGCATGTGGAACCGGTGGTCATCTACGAGTCCCGGGTCGCCGGGAATAAACTTATGTAATCGCTTTTCCTTGTAATGAAAATTTATAATACAAGATTTATTTCACAACATTTTCATGCACTTTAATTTAAATTGAATTTTTTTTTTTTTAAAATGTACCTAGGCGCCATCTCAGATGGCTTTTCCCATGTGTTTTACACATAGGAGCCATCTGAGATGGCTTTTAGGGCAAAATTTAAAGAGGAGGCGCCATCCTGGCTGGCTCCTGCTTGTAAAAATCAATGCATGAGCCATCTCAGATGGCTCCTGCTTGTATTTTACACCTGAAAGTTGGTTATTTGCGTAAATTTTTTCAAAAGTTGGTTATTTTTGTATTTTTTTTAAAACTTGGTTATTCTAAAAAAAAATTCCTGAAACTCCTCTCATAATATTTGATGAAATGGAAAAACAGAAAGATTTGTACAGAGAATAATATTGTGGCAATGTATTTAAAGGGAAAGAAAATGAAAAAAGCGCGTTAAATTTTCATGCACTTGCTAACAGTGGCGGAACCAGAATGAAATTGTTGTGGGGGCCAAATAAACAATAATAATCATAATAATAATAATAATAATAATAATAATAATAATAATAATAAAAAATTAATTAATGTGTAATTTTTATATAAAATGTTATTTGTTTTTTCTTTAAGTTAAAATTTTTAAAATAATTTTAAAGAGAGAAATATTACTTTTGTTGAAAAATGATTTCGTTTATCTTGCTGATGGTGTTAAAGTGATGAATAATATAAAAATAATAAAAATAGAGAGTGAGGATTTAAATATAGAATATAGAAAAATTATTAAGTTTGATTTAATATAAAATATGAGTTTAGTGTTGATTCATAATTACATTTAACTCTAACTAATCATAACTTAACATATAAATGAATTAAAGATATTTATTGTATTTCTTTTCACTTTTTCTGGGTAATAAAAATTACAGTTATAAACCATATATCTAAAGGTTTTAGTTTTGGGAGTACTACCCGAGTTCGATTTTTGGTGAAAATAAGATTTGATCTGTGAATCTCTCTAAATCATGGAATCAAATTATTAACCGATTTATTATGTGTAAATTAAAACTGATTGGCTAAATAAATAAATAAAAGACTAATGTGAAAGATTATGTTAATTATAATGCATAGATGAGAGAGTTTAAAAAATCTACCCATGTGAAGGGAGGGAAAAAAACAACAACCAAATAGTATATGGATGAGAGAGTTAAAAAAATTTACAGTAAAAATAAATTATTTGAGAACAATTTTAAAAAATAGTTTTGTAAAATTAAAATATTAAAATTCATTTTATGGATACAAGTATATTACATTAAAATAATTAAATAAATGAATTTAGATAAAAATTATACTTAATAAATAGATTGAATCCATGTCAAACTAAAAGATATATCAAATATTATAAATTAAAAAATTAATAGGAAATTTTAGTCTCGGAATTGAACTCGTAACACATAAGATTGAGCAAAATCATCTTACCACTCGGCAAACGCATTTTTGTGTAATATATATGCGCACGCGCATATATATATATATATATATATATATAATGTCTAATTGAAAAATATGTTAATTATACCTAACATAAAAAATATAATTGATGCGTCTTCATTGAAAATTTCACTTTAAAAATATAATTATTATTAGTGTTTTTATTTAGAATATAGAAAAAAGAACAATAATAATAATATCTTCAAATTAACATCATTCTAATTATTCATTCTATTACTATTTTTATTTGTATTACTTTAATTATTCTTACAATTATTATTATTATTATTATTATTATTATTATTATTATTATTATTATTATTATTATTATTATTATTATTATTATTATTATTATTATTATTATTATTATTATTATTATTAGAAACCCTTATTCCTCTTTCAATTTTTATTTTGTATTATTTTGTATTTTCTTTTTTTCAATAATCAGAATTAACAATATAATGAAAAACTGAATGAAAAATGTGAAACGGGCCTCAGAAAAGGAAATCTAGCCCATACGTATGCATTAGGCCTTTTCTTTTAACAGTTCCTATCCGGATCCATCACCCCCTTCTACCTCTTTAATTTCCAAAGTTATCAACGTTGTTATATTTCCAAAAAAAAATTAAAATACTTATTTGTTTTTAAATGCTTGATTCACTTTTTAATATTTATAATTTATTATATTTTTTTACTTCTAATAAGTATTTCGCATAGAATTTATTCAATCAAATAATTATTATATTTATTGTGATATAAACTGTTTTGTACATATAAATATATAATCAAAATTCGCATCCTTTTTTATTTTATTAAAATTAAAATTTTAATTAAAAATTAATTCGAAAACATTATAAATCATAAATATAAATAATAAAATAGAAAACATAGTTACTGGATTTGATTTCCACTTTATATCTTTACTGGAACCTAGCTGATGAAGAAAGAAGAGTGTGTAAGCTTTTGACGGCGTCTTTGTACTTTCTAAACTCTAAAGTTCAGTTTCTCGTCGCCATTAAATTGAAATCGGGTTTGTGAAATGGTTTGGTTCTTCAATTAGTGAGAAATGATGTAAAAACTGAAATTAAAAAGTGGAATTCAACTACGCCATGGTGTGAAGGTTCTACTTTAGAGTTTAAAAGTTATAGAAGGATTTGTTTGGTAAATTAAAAAAATATGATACACTAAAATAAATAAATTAAAATAAAAAAATGATACGTTAATGTAACTAAATTGAAATTAAAAAAAGATGATACATTAATGTAAATAAATTGAAATTAAAAAAAGATGATACATTAATGTTAAAATTAATTAAAAAATATCATAAAAATAATTAACAAAATAGAAAACATAAGGATTGATATTTTTTTTTTTAAATTTAAACAAAATCAACTTTTTATAAAACATTTAAATAAATTAATTATTTTTTGAGACAAAAAAATATTTTATAAACAATATAAATATTTTAAACAAAATACAAAATAATCCGCAGCAAAATCCGTAGAAAATATTTTTTCTAATGAAAAAATATATTTTATTCAAAATTTAGAGTCCGCAGCAAAATTCGTAGGTTTACATGCGAAATTTGCTGCGGAAATGCATTTCGTAGAAAATTTTAGTATATTTAATAAAGTCGCAGGAAAATCTGCAGGTGTTCCTGCGGATTTTTTCCGCAAGAAATTTCGGTATTTCTAGTAGTGCTATTATGAAGTATAAATCCAATTTAATATAATTGCTTGTTTGAAAAGAAAAACTGAAATAAATTGATCCTAATCTTATAAATAATCCCAATTTTTCATGCAAACCGCATTTTAATCGATTTTGTTCTAGTGATCATTTTAATCGATTTTTGTCATGCAACTTTCTATGGAAAAGGTGTAGACTAATCTGGAGACGTCTAAATGTTCGGAAAAGGCCTTATAGGCACACACTAAGTTGGAGGAGGTTGCTGAGATGTTAAGACAGCATGATATGGAGTGGAAATGGTGGCGGGATGATCTAGACATGGTTGCAAGAAGTCATAATGCGTCAGAAAGGTATGAGGGGGAACAAATTTAGTTTCTTGACGAAGAAAAGAGCGGGATGAGGCTGTGTCTGCTATATGCTTTAAGCAACAAAAGGTGGCAGAGGCTTAGTTAATAGTTTCTGAAAAGAAGGTTACTTTTCTTAATACATATGTTACAATTGTGGAGAAAAGGCCCGATAAAGATTAATCCATCGAAACCAAAAAGAAAGTTATCTCATTGACTGCTAAAAACACTTAGTTAAAAAGTTTTCATTAAGAATAATATGTGGTTAAACTGAAATTGTGGTCAGAAAATATGTCATTGAACCAAAACATAAAATGAAGAATATATAAATCACATACCCATTGCTCTCGTCTGAGGCCTTAGTAATGTATCATGATCCACCTATTTAGCCATCTTACGACCATCTTTCTTAATCCACATCATTTTTAACACCTATTTAGCCATCGTCTTTTTCAGCTGCTCTCATCATTTATGGTTGCGCAGCCGAATGAAAACGGTGTGGCTCCGCCGTTCTGTTGCGCATACCTTTCGCATCGTTGCCAGGAATCCGAGCCGTGTCTTCCAAAGGTTATCCCCTAAACTCTTGCATCTTAATCCTTTGTCCAAAAAATATTCTTTTTATTTCATTTCTTCAAAAAAATTAAGAAAAATAAAAACTAAAATTTGTGTTGTTTCAAAGTCAATTAAACTAAGGATGTCTGGACATCTCTATGGAAGTAAGTCACAAACTCTCGACAGAGGAAGTCAGGAGGTTTCAAATGCAAATATCAAAATGATAGTGGGTTTGCAGCAGTTTAGCATGATGATAGATGGTGAATAATTAGTTGTTGTTTTTTTGTGAAAGTAACAATTGTGAAACCTATGGTAATATCCATAGAGACAAAATGTGATTTAGTCTTCTATTCTTTGTGTATTCATCTCTATCATCATGATTCTTTCTCTTCACTATTACAACTTCTTGATCATGAATTTATGATTGAATTTATTAGTTTTGTTGCATCTTGTTCTAGTGCAATTTGTTGTTTTGTTTAAGTGAATTAGAGAGAAGGAGTTGATTAATCTTGTGTGTGTTTCACTCAAGTGCCTAAATATGAGTTAGTCGAACTAACTGTGGGGGGTCTGGACTATTCCATCATGAAGAAGTTAGACACTCAATATTTAGGGACATGGACCAACTAGACGACAAAATTTACAAACTCAAACGTTTAAAAATTGAGAAGGCTAGGTCAAATAAATACCATAAAAATGAAAAAGTAGCCTACCTTGGAGTAGACGAAATTGATCAAATATCTGACATTGATTGTGATTATGTCGAAGAAATAAAGGTTAATCTAGTAGAATTAAAAAACAGGGCATCGACCTCCTTACTTATATGAGATTTTAAAACTTTCAAACAGGAAAAATCCTGTCGAATTTAGTAAAAATGAGAAGTTCATCAAAAAAATATCTACGTTTGATGTAGCAAATTGTGACGAAATATATGCCAGTTAGTTTTTGATAGTTTCTGATGACTAAATCAAAATCCCCAAAAGGCTTAAGACACTGCCCTTAGAACAAAAAATAAAAAAAAAAACGTTTTTGTAAATTTCATAATTTCCTTGGTCATAAAACTTCTCAATGTATTATTTTTTGGATCTAGTGCAGAACGCCTTAAAGGATGAAAGGCTAAAATTTGTTTATAAACAAAAACCTACAATGGAATGTGACTCACCCCAATGTTTAAGAGGCACTCTTTGTCGATCCTGTCAATGTGATGATGGCCAATATTGTGAGAAACAATGACACAGTTGCACCTAAAGACAGTCCGCTCGACTACACAAAGCAGATGAAGATAGTGTAAAGCAGAGGAGAAAATGATTGATTTCCTTAATAGCTGCAACCTAAAGACTCTAAAGTGATGTTTTGCCCACTATGTAGGGCAGTCTTTGGTAAAGAGGTTACCAAAGAGTTGGAGAAGCGTAGTTGATGGCAAGATTAAGTGAATATTAGTTTCTTGGCGTATATGCCTACTTTATTTATTGTGTTGTTCATTTTGTGGACAAAGAAAGTGATCATGGCGTCTTAACTTGTAATACAAACTAAGCATGTCCTGACTAGGATTTGTCTTGAATCTTGACGGCTTACTCATGTTTCTGTGTTTGTTTGCGTGTATATGCTTGCATGAGCATTCGTGGACATAGGTGTTTATCCTTGGACCCTTTCTTAGCTTCATTGACTTGAGAAAGGGTGGATCACTTTGTCGAGGCAAACAATCATGTCGATGGTTAACTGGTCCGAGAATTTTTATCTGTTTTTTTGTGATAGTGATGTAGTCCCTATTTGTTCCTATTTTGATGATTTAATGATTATCGTATATCTCTACAATAGGATTACTCCTACCCAAGGGAAGTTTTGTTGTCCCTGGTACAAGCTTCGGTGTTAGGGATATGATTCCTTGAATTAGTAGGACGAGGGAATCCTCATAGGGAAGTTATAACAGAAATTATAATTGTTCTTTTTGATAACTTTCCTTAAGATAAAGAGTACAATATATAGGCATAGGGAATAATCTATTCTTAGTACGATAAGCATAAATCCCTCAAACCTAGGAAACAGAATCTAGTACAGCTAATAGGAAATATAATACTGCTAATAAATCATAACAAACTATGGAATCTTCTTCCTTCTTTGGCAGCTTGTGTAGGTGGCACTACTTGACTTAGTCTTCAAGTCTCTTGGGTCTTTTGGTGATTCTTTTGGGCCTGTTTGGAGCAATTGTTGATGGGCCTATAACCCTATTTGAGTTGGAGTTAATTTCTGCAGTTGGGCTAGCAATCGTTGGGGCTTCAAAAAGCACCTTGTCATCAAGGTGATAATCAGAACAAAGTGTATCCCATTTCTCCCAACTAGTGTCTTCTGGAAGTAAACCAGTCCATTGTACCAATACCAGTTTTGTCGGAGGGTTGGTGGATGTATCGAGCTTAGTGTCTAGAATGCTTAATGGAGTAATGATTGGGTGGTTATCAATCGAAAAAGGGGGTATGGTAGTACTTGGAGGGAGTGGCCCATGATGTAATTTGAGTAGTGAAGAGTGGAAGACAGGATGAATTCTGCAAGTGTCTGGGAGGTCTAGTTTATATGCAACTTTGCCAATCTGTTGAATAATTTTGAAGGGTCCGAAAAACCTTTTGGAAAGTTTGGTATAAGAAGAGGTAGCAGTTATTTTCTGTCGGTAGGGGCGAAGTCGAACATATACATAGGAGCCTTCCGTGAATGTTATGTCGCGACGGTGTTTGTCGGCTGTTATTTTCATGGCGGTTTGGGATTTGCAATTTTTGCCCTTAGTTTAGTGATAAGTTGCTGGCGGCAACTTAGTAAGGAATCGATAGCTTCAATGGAGGATTGGCCTTGTATGTATTGCGGAATCGATGGAGGTTCTTTTCCATAGGTGATTTGATAAGGGGTGAGGCTTGTGGTTGAGTGTACTGAAGTGTTATGGGACCATTCTACCAAAGAGAGATAGTTAAACCATTGAGATGGTTTATGGTGTTCAAATGATCTCAGATATTGTTCAAGCACTCTATTAAAAACCTTAGTTTGACCATCGGTTTCCGGATGGTAGGAGGTGCTCATGCGTAGCTTGGTACCACAAAGTGAGAAGAGTTCGTGCCAAAATTTGCTGATAAAAAAAGGTTCGTGGTCAGATATGAGACTCTTGGGCATGCGATGAAGTTTGCACACAATCTCAAAGAATACAATAGCAACTTTGTGAGCAGTAAAATTAGGGAGTAAGGCAGCGAGATGCACCCCTTTTGACATACGATCAACTACCACTAGAATGGCGGTGTGTCCCTTAGAAACTGCTAACCCGGTGATAAAGTCAAGGGAAAGGTCTTCCCAAATGGCTTGAGGAACTAGAAGCGGTTGTAAGAGGCCAGAGGGTTTTTTTTTGTTTCGTATTTCACTTATTGGCAGACGAGACAATTTTTGATGAATTGTTGTACCTGGTGTCGCATGCCATCCCACCAAAAATTAGCTTTTAAGCGTGCGAAAGTTTTGGCAAATCCCATGTGACCAGTTGTAGAGGAGCTATGAAATTCTTCTAAGAGTGTGTTACAAAAAGGAAGTGAAGGATCCAGCCAGATACGATTATAGAACAGGATGAGGCCTTGATGAATTTTGTGGTTGGGAAATTTGGATGGTGTTTGAGAAATTTGATTGTAGAGGGAGGTGAATTGGGTGCTAGAAGCCAATTCTAGTTTGAGTTGTTCTAAAAAGATAAAATGAGGCATAAAGAGAGAAATATGCGTACCTGAGGTTGCCTCTGGAATGCGAGAAAGAGCGTCAGCGACGATATTGGATTTCCCTGTCTTGTATTAAATCGTGAAATCATATCCCATGAGTTTGGATAAATAAATCTGTTGCTCTGGTGTTTGTATGGTTTGTGTGAGGAGTTCTTTAAGGCTTTGGTGATCGGTGTAGATTGTGAATCTATGACCTAGAAGGTATTGCCTCCATTTTTTAACAGTAGTGGTAATAGCATGGAGTTCACGGATATATGTAGAGGACTTTTGAAGTCTTGGACAAAAGGTTTTGCTGAAGTATGCAATTGGGTGGGAGTTTTGTAGTAGAACTACGCCCATAGCCAGATCCGAAGCATCAGTTTCGAGGAAGAAAGGTTGTGAGAAGTTTGGAAGGGATAATGTAGGGGTAGAAGTGATGACTAGTTTATGGGCGTTAAATGCGATAGTGGTTTCAGTAGTCCACTGGAAAGCATCTTTGCGAAGTAAGGAGGTGAGGGGAGTAGCTATTGATGCGTAACCTTGAATGAATTTGCGATAGAAACCAGTAAGTCCCAAGAATCCTCTTAGTGCAGTGATGTTTTTAGGTATTGGCCATTCAAGTATTGCTTGGATTTTGGAAGGTTCTGGTTTAACACCTGCATTGGAGATAATATGCCCTAGATAGTTTAAATTGCGTTGAGCCAATAGACACTTGGATTGTTTCAGGAAGTATTCACTTTGTAGGAGGGTGGTGAAAAATTGTTTGAGGTGTTGGAGGTGGTCTTCAAGTGATGTGTTATAGACGAGGATGTCGTCAAAGAATACGGTGACAAATTTGCGCATAAATGATTGTAGAAGAGAGTTCATTGCGGCTTGGAAGGTGGACGACGCATTGCAAAGGCCGAAGGGCATGACACAAAATTCATAGTGTCCTTGATGAGTTCTGAAAGCTGTCTTTGGTATGTCAGCTGGATTCATTCGAATCTGATAAAAGCCTTGGCGAAGATCCAGTTTAGAGAACCAAGATGCATTGCCAAGTTCGTCCAGTAATTCGTCAATGGTTGGCATTGGGAAGCGCTCTCGTACAGTGATGGAGTTGAGTGCTCTGTAATCGACGCAAAAGCGCCAAGCTCCATCTTTCTTTTTGACAAGAAGCACTGGTGATGAAAATGGGCTTTGGCTTGGTTGGATGAATTTAGTGTCGAGCATTATTTGGATTTGGTGTTCGATTTCGTTTTTTTGAAAATATGGATAGCGACAAGGACGGGTGTGTATGGGTTTGGAGTTTGGCAAGAGGTTGATGTGATGATCGATGTTTCGGGGAGGAGGGAGTTTAGGTTGAGAATTGAACAGTTTGGAGAATCGAAGGAGAAGGGAATGAATTGCAGGGATAGGGTGCGGTGGAATTGGGTCCGGTTGTGGGTGCGGATTGGTGGGTAGGATTTGAATCTAAAATAGTTCAGATGTGGAATGGGTTTAGATCAAGCGTTTGACTTGTTGGACCGAAGCAAGGGTTATCTCGACCTTTTTGTCCGCAGTGAGCGTAATGGGTTTGTTTTGGTGAGTGAAAGAAAGGCTCAAAGTGATATAGTCCATCAACACTGGCCCAATTGCTTGCAACCATGGGGCTCCCAAAACCACATCAGCGCCGCAAAGAGGGAGAACATAGAAATCGACGAAATTTTTTTTCCTGTTGCAAGGAAATAGGGGTATTTGCGCAAAACTGATTGCAATCCAGTGTAACGCCATTTCCAACCATGACTTTGAGTGGGGAAGTAGGGATTGAAGGGAGCTCAAGGAATTTTGCGATGCGGTCTTGGACGAAATTGTGGGTACTATCGCCATCGATCAAGACGGTAACTGAGTGGTTGGAGATGTGTCCGCTAATGCGGATGGTTGAGGTCGCGGTGCATCTGGAAAGAGCGTGTAAACTAATCTGGGTGTTGGTGGTTGGGTCATTTGTAGGGGTGGTGTCGGAGCAATCATAGGGTGGTGGTCGAATAGATCTGGTATGGAATCTGGTGGTTCTTCGGTAATGAGGAGGAAAAAACGGCCTTTACATTTGTGTTGTGGAGTGAAAGTTTCCTCACAATTATAACACAAACCTTTTTCTCTGCGTGAAGCCATTTCTTCCGGTGACATTTTGCGGTAGTTGAGTTTGTTTGGTTTAGGATTGGTTAGAAGCAGTGGTGGAGTGGGTGTATGAGGTTGTTGAGTGAGGGTGGAGGAAGGCGCTGGTGGAGCTTTTGTTTTGAAGAAACGACGATGTTCTTCGATCTTGTCTTCCTGTAATTTGGCAAGAGCGGTGGCTTGGTTAAGTTGAAGGGTCGGAGTGCCTGAACTTCTCTTCGAACCTCAGGAGAAAGTCCCGATATGAAGTAGCTGAGGAGGAATGGTTGGGGAAGGCCGACGATACGGTTGGCAAGATTTTCAAATTCGGTGAGGTAAGTGTTAATGGAGGATTTTTGGGTGAGTTTGAAAAGGGAGCTTGAAGGTTCGTCGTAGTATGAGGAAGCAAATCGAGTTTCAAGGGCTTGCAAGAATCCTACCTAGTTGGTGATGAATCTGTTGTGAAACATCCACTGATACCAATTAAGAGCTGGTCCTTCCATGTAGAATGACGCTACGGTTAGTCTTCCTGGTTCCGGTGTTTGGTGGTAATCGAAAAACTGGGAGATTTTGAAAATCCACCCTGGAGCATCGTTGCCGTCAAATTTTGGGACATTGAGTTTCGTTCTCGACATAGGGTAAGTGGTTGCAGTGGGTGTAGGTGGAGGTGGTGGTGTTGGTGGGTTGGTGGTGATAGTTGCGAGACGTTCAACAATGACGTCAATTTTGGATGAAAGGTTATCCAATCTCTCTGCGTGTCATGGGAGGTGAGAAAGAGCAACAAATGAATGCATCAAATTGTTAGGGATATGATTCCTTGAATTAGTCGGACAAAGGAATCCTCCTAGGGACGCTATAACAGAAATTATAATTGTTCTTTTTGATAACTTTCCTCAAGATAAAGAGTACAATATATTGGCATATGGAATAATCTATTCTTAGTACGATAATGATAAATCCCTCAAACCTAGGAAATAGAATCTAGTACAGCTAATAGGAAATCTGATACAGCTAATAAATCATAACAAACTATGGAATCTTCTTCCTTCTTTGGCAGCTTGTGCAGGTGGCACTACTTGACTTAGTCTTTAAGTCTTTTGGGTCTTTTGGTGATTCTTTTGAGCTTGTTTGGAGCAATTGTTGATGGGCCTATAACCCTATCTGAGTTGGAGTTAATTTCTGCAGTTGGGCCTTGGATGAAGGGTGGGTTGTTATGGGAAACCATTCATCTCTTTAATGGTGAATTCAAGAGTGAGGTGTCATCTTGGGTGGCTTGTTTGGCACCTTAGATCCTTCTTCTATCGAGAAGGAATTTAGCCAATCATTTCTTTGTTTCCTAAATGCATAAACAAAGGTTTTTGTTTAAGGCTTCATTCTGTTTCCGTCAGTATGTATAAACAAAGTAATTCCATTTGATAATAATGGAAAAATATGTGATTGAACTGTGTTTTGACCATTTTCTGACTCTTTTCTTCGGAAGGATACCAAGACTCTAAGTATCCTTAGGGTTTGGTTGTTGATCTGTTTAATCCCAGGAGGCACTACTTTTGTAGGATATAAGGTCCTCACGAGTTAGGCATAAGATCTCAAGAAGTAGGCGCTCCAAATGGATTTTGGTTGTACAACATGTCCTTCAACGGGATTTTAAAACCCAATATCGTTATTGGTGTGGGACTGGTGAATCTAAACAGTATGAAGTTATATCTGTCATAGAGAATTTCTTATGTCAATACATATATATTCCTATGTATGTATGCATCCATATATAGATACAAAATCAATGTATGTAACTCGCCTTGGTGTCATTTCTAGGAATCTAAGAGGTGTTTGAATATTCATATGCTCCTCAATTAAAGAAGAAATTAGGCTTGCCATATGTATAAAAATCAATTTAGGAAGATTATAAGCTGCAGGATGAAAGTCAATGTTTCTATCAACCAAAACATGCCTCGATTTACCACCGTATTTATTGTTGGCTTAGCCAAGCATATTATGACAAATTCGGGCCTTATCCTTTTGGCGGCAAATAACAACTTATAACTCGGCATTCTCCATTATACAACTACAATCAAACCAAAGCAAGCTGCTTAAACACATAATAGATCATAAGATACAATAAAATAGGAAATGTGATCCTTCCACGTTACTGAGGAATCTTGATGATCTCTTCGGACCTCAATGATTTTACATTCCGAAACACAAAAGACAATAACAGCTCATGCAGACCAAGATGTCTCAATCTCTTCAGCGCAAGTCAGGCGGTAGAATTTCCTAATGTCCATTTGAATAGCTAGGTTCTATTAGAGTTACATGGATAGCATAGCAACATGTGAGTTTGACCCGCGACAGAGACAATTCTTGAGTTTGTAGACTATGATTTTCAATAACACGTTTCAAGCTCTCTGGACATTATGCCTCCAACAAGAAGATTCTGCAATTAATGCAAAAAGGATGGACACAATATTAAATAGTGTGAAAAAATAGATGTGGCTACCTGTGACTTGAAATAAAAAAAAGAGAGATCCTTAAACTCTCTCTTTCAGACAAATGGAAGATCCATAAGTTTAAGATTGAACACCTTCAAGTTCATGACACGATTAGAATATTCTCTTCATAGAGTCAAGACTATGTTCCTACAAAATAATAAGTCAAGTTAGGTACCCAATCTTCATTAGGTCTTTGGGGATTAGTAAAACAATTGGTTGCATTTGGGAAATACAACCATAGTTACAATTTAAATCTTTACCATCACTAAAATCACTATCGTTACATGCTCACAAATTGAGGACCTTGAACTTGATATCTTAAGTGCTTTAAGCTTTATTCTTTCCTCTTTATATGTGTATTTCCCTTTTTGTTCTTCTCAAGCTTTTTCCATGCTTGTTCAACAAGTAAGTTCTTATCCATGTTCTTCAAACTCACCAAACAATGTAATGAGATCAAGTGTTGTAAGATCATTAGATTACTTGATTGCGGTGACAATCAGTTGCTAATTCCTAATAAGACATCTCAAAACTTTGTTAGTATCAATTGCATTGAAAATAGGCTTACCAATCGTGTTCAAATAATTAATGAGATTTGATGAATTTTTCTTATCATCATTATTTCACAGTGCTTCTGCATTAGATGTGACAACATCATTAGCATTGTCTTGAGTAATAGCGACACACATATCCTTGTAATATGAATTAACATGAATGTGTATACAAAACTTCCAATATCTATAGTTTTCTTCCGAAAATAAATTGGGACTGTTTTGTAATCCCTTTTAGGTTCGTACATCATTTTCTAATAAGAGTTTCGAAACACATAATTAATCAGAGCTCTGATATCACTTGTTAGACTACGGCACCAAAACTATAGTGGGTGAAATGTATTGAGAAGAATAATTAAAAAAAAAAATTAAAGTAAAAGGAATTTTAAAAATAACATAATCATAACGAGCAATTAATTAAAGTAATCACGAATAGATCAATTCCAAGAAACAACATACTATTCAAGATCTAGCTTAGATAGTGTGTGATGATTAAAGATAACCAAGGGTTACACGCATTGATCACTACATCTAGATAAGATACACGTTTAATTTTCTCAGATTTTAGATAACCAAAGAGTTTCCATCTGATCAGAGACACTTCTGACCGAAGCTTCTTCTAATGACTGAGATCAGAAATAAAACTAGAAAACCAAAAAGAAGAAGTAGAGATGTTACATTGACAAATCTGATATACTTCCTTCAGATTCTCCAACAATTTCAAGAACTAAGTACTTGCTCAAGAGAGTTTAAGCAATTGATGTTGACTTTAACTAGTATCAAATATTCAGATGCTTCTCTTCAAAGGATATAATAATCTTGTTTTGATAAAAACAACTGAGGGCTCCTTTAAATTTAAGTTCCAAATCTTTGAATATAGACCTTTTTCTCAGAAAGGTGGCAAGCATCCATTGTCCAGGTGCCATGACTGTTGTCTCAAAAGTACTATCAAGAACATCTGCAACATAGACTATTTGATCTATTGGTGCCCACACTTTGGGTAATTTCTTGTTAGTATTTTTAGAGGTTCTTACACCTTTGGATTTCGGTGCAACAGTATAATCATGTGGAATTTGTGCATGATATTTAAGTTTATAAGTTTTCTTCGGTGCCTGTGATTGTGGTGCAATAAAATCTGAACCTTCTTGTTCTGGACATTTCAATTCAGTGCCAGCAAACAAGGAATGTTCAGATAGGGGTTTTGGTTTTACTCTTAGAGACTCATTAATTAATTTTGATGGTCCTGAGTATCCTAAAGTGTAAGACCCGATAATTTTATTAATTATTAAATTATTCTCGAATTAATTGTTGTGAATTGTTGCGATAAGTTGCTAAGTTGTTATTAGTTGAATTATTGAGTTGATTAATTAGTTAATTAATAGTAGAAATATTATTAGAATATAATATGATTAATTGTTTGGCTTATTTCTAAGGTTGTTTGTAGAAAAAGGTGGGGGTGTGAAAGTTAGACCCAATAAAAATATTAAAAATTATAAGGTTAAGTTAAATATATAGGAATTAGGTTAATTAGAAGGAATAAGAAAAGTCTTGAAGTATTTATTGTGAGAGTTACACAGAAGAGGAAAAGGGAAAAGAGGCAAAAAACTAGGTTTTGAATCGGAGAGTTATAGAACGACATTCAATCCAAGGTAAGGGTGGGGTTCATACTCTATAGTGGGGTTCATGATGAATACTATGTGGGGATTGAGTTTGTATGAATTGCTATTGTGTATAATTTTGTTGTGGAATATACCGAGTCTTTGTTTGTTTCCTACCTGATTGTTATAATGTTGTGAAATTGTGTTTCTAGAAATTATTTTGTATTGATATAGTTGTTATGTTGTTGTGATATTCCATGTCGTTGTGATGATTGTTGTTGATCGATGGAAATTTGGTCCGGTATTAGTGTTCGTAACAAACAAACAAAGTCTATATGAAAGCTGGAAAATACACTATGTCGAGGGGCACAAGTATTGTGCTGAGTGACACAATTGGTTTTGGAGTGTGCCGAGGCGCACAGTGGGTGTGCCTAGGGGCACAGTAGGTGTGTCGGGGGCATAGTAATATCCCAAAATAATTGAATTACAGAGTTATATATATAGGGTTAAATATGTTTTTGATCCCTCTAAATATCTCAAACTTCATTTTTAGTCCCTCTAAAATTTTCCTTCAAAGAAAGGTCCTCCTAAAAATTTAAATTTTAACTATTGGTCCCTCCTGCAATTTAGCGACGGTTCTTACAACTTAGCAACGATTTTAGCGACAATTCTTACAACTTAGCGACGGTTTTTACAACCTAGCGACAATTTTAGCGACAACTTTTTATTTAGCGATGATATTAGAGACCATTTTAGCTACAATTTTGTCATGAGGGACCAAAAGTTAAAATTTAAATTTTTAGGAGGACCATTCTTTGAAGGAAATATTTAGAGGGACCAAAAACATACTTAACCTATATATATATATATATATATATATATATATATATATCACAATGATAATTTAATTAGTTGCAGAATTATCATATAAGTAACAGCGATAATAGTACTAACATATATATTAACGATGTAGCTAATTTGGTATCAGTAACATAATGGATTCATTATTTTAACAGAGAACTAGTGATTATTAAATAGGGTTAAATAAGTTTTTGGTCCCTATAAATATCTCAAATTTTGTTTTTAATTCCCCTAAAATTTTCCTTTAAAGAATGGTCCTCCAAAAAATTTAAATTTTAACTTTTGGTCCCTCCTGTAATTTAGTGACGATTTTTACATTTTAGCGACGGTTTTTACAACGGTTTTAGCGACGATTATTTATTTAGCGACGAAATTAGAGACCCATTTAGCTACGATTTTACCCTAGAGACTCATTTGCAGCCAATGGGCCTTTTTGAATCAGATGGAGACACCAATGTCCATGTTTGATTTTTCAAAAGAGATTGATACTCATCCTGCATAACTTGAAACCAGTGTGGGATAGTCAAGGCCTGTTTAACAAAGGTAGGCTCCATATGAGTGAGAAGAAGAGTAGGATGAAGTTTAGGTTTGACAATGCCACTCTTAGCTCTAGATTGCATAGGGTGGGAATTATGAGGATGAAGAATAGGAGAGATGGAAGGAGGACTAGTAGGAGAAGCAAATTGAGGTAAGGAAGAAGGAGAGATAATGCTTACTTCTGCTAGATCAGAAAAGGTAGAATTAGGTAAGGGTGAAATAGGCTGAGGTGTGGCTAAATGAGTGGAAACAACACAATTAGAAGTAGTGGTAGTTGGAGATTCTGAGCGTCATAGACTATCCAATAGATGAAGAATCATCAAAATTAAGGGGTGAGGGTGGACTGGTTGAGGGAGTAATAGTAGGACTAACATGATTTAAGGGAGGAATATTATGGACAGTAGTGGAGGGAAACCAGGACATGGCTGAGGGAGCACAAAAAGAAGTGCTGGAGGAGGAATTAGAAGGAATATGAGAGCTGGAAAATAGGGTAGTATAGGGAAATTTTGACTCATGAAACATCACATCTTTAGAGATATAGATATGACCATCTGCAACCAAACACTTATAGCCTTTATGCACAGTGGAATATCCTAAAAAAACACACTCCTGAGATCTAAAGTCAAGATTGTGTGAGTTATATGGGCGAAGAAAAGGGAAGCAAGCACACCCAAACACACGAAGGCTAGAGTAATCTGGTGACTGATGCATTAATTTGAAATAAGGAGACTTGTTTTAGAGGGAAGGACAAGGCAGCCTATTGATAAGATAAGTTGCAGTGACAAATGCATGATCCCAATATCTGAGAGGCATTTTGGAATGAGCAAGAAGTGCTACACCTGTTTCAACTATATGACAGTGTTTTCTTTCAACTATACCATTTTGATGGTGGGTATAGGGGCAAGTAAACCTGTGAATGATGCCCAATTCAGTGAGGTGCTTTGTGAGGGGTTTGAATTCACCACCACCATCACTCTGAACAATTTTGATCTTGCAATTAAACTGAAGTTCTACCATAGATTTGAAGTGAAGGAATTGGGTGAGAGTGTCAGATTTTAGCCTAAGAGGAAACACCCATACAAATCTAGAATGTGCATCAACACATGTGAGGAAGTAGGAGTAGCTTCCTAAGGAAAGAATGGGAGCAGAACCCCATATATCACACACAACCAATTCAAACGGGTGATTATAGACTGTAGTGGACAGGGATGAAGGAAGTCTATGTGATTTTCCGAGACAGCAGGCATAATCTAGATCAATGGAAGGTTTGTGAGGGATAGGAATATTGCAGGTCTTAAGAACTTCTGTAAGAACATAATGTTGAGGGTGGCCAAGTCTTGTAGGCCAAGTCTTGTATGCCATAGAGCATATTTGCTAGTGGCTATAGGTGAATGAGAGTTTATTGAATGATATATGTTAGAAGTGTTAGAGTGAGAGACATTAACAGTAGAATTCAATGCACTAGGAAAATTAGGAATACTTTTATTTATATAAGAAGCAGAATTACAAGAGGGAAAACAGTTGCAAGTAGCAGCTGTATTACGAGAGAAATTAGAGTTTGGACTAAGTCTATTACAAGAGCTAGGGCTAAAGCTAATAGGCTTGGACTGGGATGAAGCAGATGAGGAAGATGCGGAAGGATTGACAAATCTGTAGAGTCCATCAGCTCCAATAGTGCCACTAAGAATAACTTCAGAAGAATCCTGCGATTTTACAAGGAAAAATTGAGGATAAAACTCAAAGAACACGTGATTGTCTTGTGCAAACTTACTGACACTCATAAGATTCTTGGTGATATGTGGAACTAGCATAAGATTATCTAATATTAGGGATGAATTGGAATGATCAAACAAAGGAAAGTTCATAGAGCCTACATAATTGATAAACAAACCTTGATCATTTCCCATGAACACCTGTTCTGCACCAAACAAGGAGGAAGCATCACACATATTTGAAGCATCAGGTGTAACATGGTGTGACACACCTGAATCAGGATACCACTATTTATTGTTGAAGCTACGGTCAGATCCTGCTAGAAAGGCATGTGGTTGCTGCTTCCTGGGTGGTGTTGGTCGTGGAGTGGGAGGATATCCAAAGGATGGATGAAAGGAGGGACGTGGAGCCATTGTGTAGGTTGAAGGGAGCTCGTGGAGTTGAGTAAGAAGTTGCTCTAGAGTAAGTTTAACGATGATAGCTCACAGAGGCATCATGTCTAGGTTTATGGCAAATTTGACAAGAGACCTTTCCAAAACGGCTACCACCGCGACCATAACGACAACCACCACGACCATATCTACCTCCACGAGAACCAGTGCTATGATTTTCAGTATTAGCAGTTATGTGATTGGTACCAGTGGGAAATTCAGAGTTGGAATCAGAACCAAAGTGCTTAGTCGAGTGCGACACTGAAGATGGTGGAGCTTGAGCCATATTAACGAATACCGGTTCAGTAATCATAACCTTGCGATTCTTCTCAAGTCGCGATTCATGCGCAAGGAGATTGGGTTCAAGTTCATCAAGAGAACACAAGTCACCTTTTTTTGGTGCACAAGAATCAAAGATGATAGGAATAATGGGAGAATGACAACTACACAGAGGAGAAAGAAATAAGGTTTGTGTTATAAATGACATCTAGTACTAGTCTATTTATACAAGGGAAAATATCCACATAGGCCCTAATAAAGGTAAACTTAATAACTAAGCAAACAGTACAAACTAGGAAATACTAAAGTACCCTTAAAACTAAATTTATCAGCTATGCTAAAGAACCCATAAGTTAAACATACTTTTGGACACAACCTCAAAAGCTTCTGCTTCTGACTAACAACCTCAGAAGCTTTACTGCTTCTAAACAACAACATACTTTGAATAACAACATCAGAGCAGCCGAACATCAGAAGCATCTGCTTCTGATTAACAACAAATTCTGAATATTGAATTACTCTTCAATACCATCCCTTAATTCATATTCAGCTATCCAAAATCTATAACACCAATTCCATCCCTCAAACAGATAAGGTGTTAAGTCTTGACATCCTTCATCAAAACTTCTACAAGTTTCGTCTGGTTGCTACAGTGTGCAAATTCCAATACTCCATTCAGAAATGCAGATTTCTCCTTGAAAACCGATCTAGCGCTGATGGTTTTCTTCTCTTTTAGAAGCTTATTTAACTTCCAAGTCTTGTTTCTTTCTGAAGCCTCGAGTTCTTCTTTCATGGCCTTCAACAACACTTTCTTCTTGAGAACTTCTCCAATACCTACTTGTTCAAAATCTCCTTCTGATTCTGGAACCGTATCTCCTTTTGGACTTTCTTCAGAAGTTTTACTTCCACCAGAAGTTCCACCTTTGTTAACTTCTGGACCTTGTCCATAACCACCACCTTCAAAAGTTCCTCCTTGAATCATGACCACCACTTGGACTACCTTTAGAAGCTCCTCCTTGAAGGTCCAACTTTAGAGTCGTAATTACCACCAAGCATGATCATCTCAAGGAAGATTTCATTTTCCCTTCGAACCTCGTCTTCTTAGTTTTCACCTTCGAAAACTTGATCGCTCTTCATTTTCGACTCATCTTCATCAAACTCTTCAGTTTCGGAATAAGTTCTACTCATTCTAATCTCATCTCATCTTGAACTTTCAAATTCATAAGCCATTAATAGCACAGGTTCATCTGAACCTCGGATATTTTTCTTCTTCTTTGTTTCACCAACAATCTCTAGAGCTCTTTCTTGATTTCAACCCGACATCTTCGACCTACCATTTCGGTCCTTCGGAAGCCTTCTACAAAACATCTCAAAGTTTTTGACGAACTCATGTGCTTCTAACTACTTCGACTCTTCTCTCATGGTTTCGATCTTATTGAAATATGAAAATGAGGAGTAAGTGACCTTAATACCTTATTTATGATTACTTGTTCAAAAGAGTTTCTCCACAAGCATTCATGTCATTAATGATCGTAATCACTCTAGAGATATACTCTTCCTTCTGAGATTCTCATATTGCTTTCTCGTTGAAACCTTCTTGTGATGCGTAACATCGACCGGTGTGTCTCGCCATGACGTCATTGAATCAACAATTTTCTCAAACACGTTCACATCCACACGATGGTTGAAGAAAACTTTTGATCTTTCTTCCTCTTGTTTTGTGTATCTCTTCTTTCGTCGTATCTTTGCAATATACTTCATAACAAGCTCAAGAACATCTTGAGCTCCAAATAACACGATGCATCTGAATCATCCATATGTTCCATTCTTGCCATATCTTTGGAAGTTTGGTATTCTTTCGTTCATCTTTCAAGACACTGTTTCACACATTTATTACAATTTTGTTCAGAGATTCAACGTGAACCTAGACACAAAATCAATTAGACAACACAAACTTACATTCACTTGTGTTTCCCTGTGTTTCTAATCGGAGCTCTGATACCAACTGTTGAGGAAGATTTAGGAGCATTGATATATAGTGTAGAATTAGGAACATTTGTGAGAAACACACCACTTTGTCCCTAAAACCTTAAGGTGATATGGGTGTGGGTTCTCCCACTTATATACCCTTAAGTCACCATATTATATTTCAATGTGAGACTATTTTCCCCACTACTCACACTTGACTTGTGTAACACCCCTTCTAAAATACCCCGCGAATATATTAATTAAATCAGAGTTAACATGGAAATAAGGGATGTCACAACTCGGAATAAAATAAAACCTCAATAAACAATAGTCAGGCTTCACTGAAAGGTTCATTAGAATAATCAGTCAAATTGATATCATGTCTTACACAGCGGAAAAGTACCACAAAACCAAAACGGAATAAAACTGAATCATAATTATTCCCAAAGTAACTCAAATAACAAATGAATACTAAATAATTTTCTCATTCGCGTTCCCCGTGTTACAACCTATCGAGCATGGCGTCGCGGACACAAAATAACATAGCTCTAGAGCCATCATCACCAACTCCTGAGCTGCTAACTTTAATCTGAAATTATTAAAGTAAGGGTGAGATTTCTTCATAATTAATATGCATTATAAGTTCCTCAGACAACATAATATCACAAGTATATTAATCCACCCATTCTAGCATAATTCAGATTTCAACACACAATTACAACCACACATTTCATTATGCACAACAACAACAACAGAATTGTAACACTGGAAACCATCCTAACATGTTACAATCCCATGCAAATACAAATGCAGACTCAATACATGTGGTACCAAATCGTGAACCAAGTTTACACCCTGTTCCGTTTACACCCCAGAAAACAACGTCAATCAATGATTCGCCCATACATCACTGGGTCAAGAATCTAGCCTCACCACCACTATCCATTGGGTACGGTTATTGGCTCTACAAGTCCAATTGCACACAATGGGAATGAACCATCACCAGAATGCTTATGCATGCACAATAAAAGCATGCAACATTCAATCAATAGAATATGATCACTCAACATATTCCACACTTAGCCAACACCAACATATCACATGATAACAACATAATCATGAAATAAATGATCACAAAGCATAAATATGCCAAACGCTTACCCTTCAATTAGTAAGACTATCACCAGTATATACAACAACTGAGATCAACAACCATCATGAATATACGACATCGACAACAACACATGATATCAATATAATCATGATTAAATAACAAGGAAAACAACACATAAGCATCAATCTTCATTCAACCTATCAGAACAATCTAAACCAATTCATCCACCATTCCTAAAACTACCATAGTTCACAAATTGGAAAAATGGCTCTTTTCAAAATAAAATCCATTAATTATAATTTTCTTCATTTTATAAAGTAGAGCATTAAATTTAAGAAACAACGTCCAAAACGGCGCTCAAAACGGACTTACGGTTTGAAAGTTATGAATTTTTAAAGTTTGAAATTTTTCAAAAAGTAACAGTGGAACCCGGTTCCTCCCAGGGAGAACCCGGTTCCCACAAAGTTCAAAAACACGCCCCCTGGAAAAATGTATGGGAACCGGATCACCCAAACAGAACCGGTTCCCAGAGAAAATCGTTTTCTTTGATAAAATAAGCGGGAACCGGTTCCTCCCAGAGAACCGGTTCTGAGTTCAAAATGCCCGTTTTCCTAACTAACACCGGGAACCCGGGTTCTTCCAGGGAACCGGTTCCCACGACTCTGAGCCAAAAACACCGGTTTACAACGGTAGGTTTCAAAATAATTTTACTATCCTTTCCAATCGTATCCATACATTCCAATGCAGTAGAATCACTCAACCAACAACAATAACATGCAATATAACATACTCTGATCATTCCTAATGATTCTATAACATCCAAATTATCCAATTCTACACAATCCGACACAAATTGGTATAATTCTACAAAAACCTAGAATTACTAAATTGAGATTTCTTAACATACTACGATCAATTATATTGAATTTAAAACCGATAATACATGTTAATCAATCGAAACCACCCCTTACCTTGTGGGTTCTTCGAATTCCGGCAACTTTCACTCTTTCCTCTTTCTCTTCTCTTCTCCAATGTTACGATTGATGAAAAAACCTTCTATTCCTATTTTTCCTTCTTTTATTCCTTTTATTATTCTAAAATAATAAAAATAAAATAAATAGTGTGAGTAGAGTCTTTTACTCCTCACACCCCCCACTTTACACTTCACACCACCAACAATTCCACTTTCATTTTAATTAATTAATTCCAATAATCCAAAAATACCAATAATTAAATTTCTAATTAAATTAATAATTAAAAATTCTAATTATTCAATAATAGAATTATTTAGGGTGTCACAACTCTCCCCCACTAAAAGAATTTTCGTCCTCGAAAATATACCTTAGACGAAAAGTTTGGGATAAGAGTCTTTCATCCGGCACTCCAGTTCCCAAGTAACATTTCCACCTGATGGTCCTCCCCAAGCTACTTTCACTAGAGCTATCTCTTTACCTCGCAACTGTTTTAACTTCCGATCCTCAATTCTCGCAGGCAATGCTTCAACAGTCAAATTCTCTCGTACCTGTATATCATCTACCTGAATCTCATGAGACGGATCAGTAATGTACTTCCTCAGCTGAGATACATGGAAAACATCATGCAAATTTGCAAGTGACAGCGGTAAAGCAATCTGATACGCAACCTTCCCAACTCTCTTGGTAATATGAAACGGACCATTAAAGCACATAGTCAACTTCTTTGACTTCAAAGCTCGACCAATACCAGTCATCGGGGTAACTCGCATAAACACATGTTCTCCTTCACTAAACTCAAGATCTTTCCTCCTCTTATCGTGACAACTCTTCTGACGACTCTGAGAAGCTCTCATCTTCTCCTGCATCATTTTAATCTTTTCTGAAGTCTGTTGGACAATTTCCGGTCCGATCACAACACTCTCTCCAGATTCATACCAACACAACGGTGTCCGACACCTCCTACCATACAATGCTTCAAACGGAGCCATACCAATACTCAAATAAAAGCTATTGTTGTAGGTAAACTCAATCAATGGTAAGTAACTATCCCAAGCTCCACCTTTCTTCAACACACAAGCCCTCAACAAATCTTCCAACGACTGAATCGTTCTCTCCGTCTGACCATCTGTCTGTGGATGGTAAGCAGAACTCAATCGCAACTTAGTACCCAAAGCTTCTTGCAACCCTGTCCAAAACTTAGATGTAAACCTCGGATCCCTATCCGACACAATACTAGAAGGAATGCCGTGCAACTCACAATCTTCTTGACATACAACTCTGCCAACCTCTCCATAGGATAATCTATTCTTATCAAAATAAAGTGAGCAGATTTTGTCAACCGATCAACAATAACCCAAATAGAATCACAATTCTTCATTGTCCTCGGCAAACCAGACACAAAATCCATAGAAATATCATCCCATTTCCATTCCGGAACAAACAACGGTTCCATCAATCCTGACGGTTTCTGATGTTCAATCTTTGGCTTCTGACAAACCAAACAAGCATAAACAAACTCAACAATTTCCTTTTTCATTCCAGGCCACCAAAACAACTTCTTCAAATCATGATACATTTTAGTAGCACCAGGATGAATACTCAACCCACTACGATGTCCTTCTTCCAAAATACTCTTTCTAATCTCTGCAATATCCGAAACACACACCCTATCACCAAATTTCATAACACCATTCTCGTCAATCCGAAACTCACCTCCTTGACCCTGGTTGATCAATGTCAATTTATCAACTAAACCAACATCAAATTTTTTTTGTCCATTTTGAATTTCCTCCACAATACCACTAGTCAGCTTCAACATACCCAATTTCATACTATCAGAAGTAGTCTCATATACCAAACTCAAATCTCTGAATTGTTCAACTAAATCCAATTCACGAACCATTAACATAGACATATGCAAGGACTTCCTACTCAAAGCATCCGCGACAACATTTGCCTTACCAGGATGGTAATTCAAACCGAAATCGTACTCCTTCAGAAATTCTAACCACCTTCTCTGCCTCATGTTGAGCTCTTTCTGATCAAAGAGATACTTCAGACTCTTGTGATCGCTGAATACCTCAAATCGAGAACCATACAAGTAATGCCTCCATAATTTCAAAACAAACACAACAGCTGCCAACTCTAAATCATGAGTTAGATAATTCCTTTCATGAACCTTCAATTGTCTCGAAGCATAAGCCATAACCTACTTATCTTGCATCAACACACCACCTAAACCCATCAATGACGCATCACACTACACAACAAAAGACTTCGCCGACTTCGGAAAAATCAAGATCAGTGCACTAGTCAACCTCTTCTTCAGCTCTTGGAATCCTTTCTCACATTCAGCATCCCAAACAAACACCTGACCCTTTCTGGTCAACTTTGTCAATGGCAACGCTAATTTGGAAAATCCTTCAATGGACTTCCTGTAATAACCTGCAAGACCAAGAGAACTACGGATCTCAGAAGCATTCTTCGGCGCTTCCCACTGAGATACCGCTTCTACCTTCGTAGGATCAACATCAATTCCATTCTTAGAAATTACATGGCCAAGAAAACTCACTTCACTTAACCAGAATTCACATTTAGACAACTTCGCATAGAGCTTCTTCTCTTTCAACAATTCCAATACAACTTTGAGATGTTTTGCATGCTCTTCATCACTCTTTGAATAGATCAAAATGTCATCGATAAATACCACCACAAACTTATCAAGATACGGATGAAATATCCTGTTCATATACTCCATGAAAACACCAGGTGCATTAGTAACTCCAAACGGCATAACAGAATACTCATAATGTCCATACCTCGTTCTAAATGCAGTTTTCTGAATATCTTCCGTCTTCACACGAATCTGATGATATCCAGATCTCAAATTAATCTTACTGAATACACAAGCTCCAACTAACGGATCCATCAAATCATCAATCCTCGGCAATGGATACCGATTCTTGATTGTAACTTTATTCAACTTCCTGTAATCAACACATAATCTCATTGAGCCTTCCTTTTTCTTAACCAACAACATCGGAGCACCCCACGGCGAAATAATAGGACGAATAAACTTCTTCTCAAGTAACTTCTCTAACTGCTTCTTCAATTCAGACAATTCAGATGCCGACATGCGATAAGGCGCCATCGACATCGGACTAGTTCCAAGAATCAAATCTAGAGTAAATTCCACTTCTCTCTCATGTGGAAGTTCACTAACGTCTTCCGGAAACACTTCTGGGAATTCATTCACCACTGGCAATTCACTACTCTTAGCCTTTCCCTTCGCTTCCGTCGAAGAATACAACATAAACACCACAACATCATCATTAACAGCTGTGCAACTCTGATCATCCATCTTAATTCATTATCCTTATTAGAGTCTACGTCAACTCATATGGTTCACAAGCTTCTACCAAACATCATTCATATTCATCACTTTATGCCCCATTTAGATAGTAAGACAATTGTATACCATCCAATACGATTCCGTCTACTATCAACAAGAGATTAAGGGTGATCAAGTCCTCAATTTGTCAATAGACATCCGATAATCATCCTAGAGTATAAACCATCATTACCAACACTTTCTGTTCTCAGAATCGTACTCACCTTTTTGCACTTCCAACTATGACTCACGGTCCAAACGATTCCAACAACTTCAACCACTCTTGCACTGTCTTCTCGAGCAGTACCTCGTACCAATGACTTACAATCGGAACATATCCGGGAAGCATCTCTTCTCCCCCACTTAGTTTCACACTATTCCTGCAATAATCAATCAGAAAAGCAACAAGTACAGACAGTGTTGTACACACATGTCGCGTACAAAGGGATAATGACATTAAGACACTGGTCACAACGACCGACTATGATCTGATACCACTATTGTAACACCCCTTCTAAAATACCCCGCGAATATATTAATTAAATCAAAGTTAACATGGAAACAAGGGATGTCACAACTCGGAATAAAATAAAACCTCAATAAACAGTAGTCATGCTTCACTAAAAGGTTCATTAGAATAATCAGTCAAATTGGTATCATGTCTTACACAGCGGAAAAGTACCACAAAACCAAAACGAAATAAAACCGAATCATAATTATTCCCAAAGTAACTCAAATAACAAATGAATACTAAATAATTTTCTCAACTAAATGTTCCCCAGTGTTACAACCTATCAGAGCATGACGCTGACACGCGGACACAAAATAATATAGCTCTAGAGCCATCCTCACTAACTCCTGAGCTGCTAACTTTAATCTGAAATTATTAAAGTAAAGGTGAGATTTCTTCATAATTAATATGCATTATAAGTTTCTCAGACAACATAATATCACAAGTATATTAATCCACCCATTCTAGCATAATTCAGATTTCAACACACAATTACAACCACACATTTCTTATGCACAACAACAACAACAACAAAATTGTAACACTGGAAACCATCCTAACATGTTACAATCCCATGCAAATACAAATGCAGACTCAATGCATGTGGTACCAAAACGTGAACCAAGTTCACACCCTGTTCCATTTACACCCCGGAAAACAGCATCAATCAATGATTCGCCCATACATCACTGGGTCAAGAATCTAGCCTCACCACCACTATCCATTGGGTACGGTTATTGGCTCTGCAAGTCCAATTCCACACAATGGGAATGAACCATCACCAGAATGCTTATGCATGCACAATAAGAGCATGCAACATTCAATCAACAGAATATGATCACTCAGCATATTCCACACTTAGTCAACACTAACATATCACATGATAATAACATAATCATGAAATAAATTATCACAAAGCATAAATATGCCAAACACTTACCCTTCAATTAGTAAGACTATCACCAGTATATACAACAACTGAGATCAACAACCATCATGAATATACAACATCGACAACAACACATCATATCAATACAATCATGAATAAATAACAAGGAAAACAACACATAAGCATCAATCTTCGTTCAACCTGTCAGAACAATCTAAACCAATTCATCCACCATTCCTAAAACTACCATAGTTCACCAATTGGAAAATGGCTCTTTTCAAAATAAAACCCATTAATTATAATTTTCCTCATTTTATAAAATAGAGCATTAAATTTAAGAAACAACGTCCAAAACGGCGCTCAAAACGGACTTACGATTTGAAAGTTATGAATTTTTAAAGTTTGAAATTTTTCAAAAAATAACAGTGGAACTCGGTTCCTCCCAGGGAGAACCTGGTTCCCACAAAGTTCAAAAACACGCCCCCTGGAAAAATGTATGGGGAATTCGGATCACCCAAACAGGAACCCGGTTCCCAGCAGAAAAATCAGTTTTCTTTGAAAAAATGAGCGGGAACCGGTTCCTCCCAGAGAACCGGTTCTGAGTTCAAAATGCCATTTTCCTAACTAACACATTGGGAACCCGGGTTCTCCCACTGGGGAACCGGTTCCCACGACTCACAGAGCCAAAAACACCAGTTTTACAGCAGTAGGTTTCCAAAACAATTTTACTATCCTTTCCAATCGTATCCATACATTCCAATGCAGTAGAATCACTCAACCAACAATAATAACATGCAATATAACATACTCTGATCATTCCTAATGATTCTATAACATCCAAATTACCCAATTCTACACAATCCGACACAAATTGGTATAATTCTACGAAAACCTAGAATTACTAAATTGAGATTTCTTAACATACTACGATCAATTATATTGAATTTAAAACCGATAATACATGTTAATCAATCGAAACCACCCCTTACCTTGTGGGTTCTTCGAATTCCGACAACTTTCACTCTTTCCTCTTTCTCTTCTCTTCTCCAATGTTACGATTGATGAAAAAACCTTCTATTCCTCTTTTTCCTTCTTTTATTCCTTTTATTATTCTAAAATAATAAAAATAAAATAAATAGTGTGAGTAGAGTCTTTTACTCCTCACACCCCCCACTTTACACTTCACACCACCAACAATTCCACTTTCATTTTAATTAATTAATTCCAATAATCCAAAAATACCAATAATTAAATTTCTAATTAAATTAATAATTAAAAATTTTAATTATTCAATAATCGAATTATTTGGGGTGTCACAACTTGTATTCCAACACTCCCCCTCAAACTTGCATGTGGGACGCTACCCACGACCATGAACAAGTTTGAGCCAACCAGGCTCTGATACCAATTGTTGGTGCACAAGAATCAAAGATGATAGGAATAATGGGAGAATGACGACTACACAAAGGAGAAAGAAATAAGGTTTGTGTTATAAATGACATCTACTACTAGTCTATTTATACAAGGGGAAATTGTCACATATGCCCTAATAAAGGTAAACTTAATAACTAAGCAAACAGTACAAACTAGGAAATACTAAAGTACCCTTAAAACTAAACTTAACAGTTACGCTAAAGAACCCAAAAGATAAACATACTTCTGGACGCAACCTCAGAAGCTTCTGCTTCTGACTAACAACCTTAGAAGCTTTATTGCTTCTGAACAACAACATCTTATGAATAACCACACCAAAGCATCAGAACATTAGAAGCATATGCTTCTGATTAACAACAACTTATGAATATTGAATTACTCTTCAATAGTCTTACTGTTAATCGCAACAACAATAGGATCATAATCCTCTAGGAGAGCATCGAGAACTACCTCAATGAGATTACCGAGAGGAACTGGATCTCCGATGGACACCAACGCTTCGCTGATGTCACGAACACGAACCACAAACTCAGTAATGGAGCGCGAGCCTTTTTTCAGATTGTGAAGATCAGATCGCAACTGTCGCGCCTTGGTGGTAAGCAGAGTATTGAAGTAGCGATGAATTTTTGACCAAACCTGCCATGAGTACATGCAGTCGACGAGTTTGGGAAGAAGAGAATCAGAAATCGTGGAGAGCAGTCAGATGCAGATGAGCGCATCCTGTTGTTCCCAATCAAGATAATCAGGATTTGCATTGCCGATGACTGGATCGGCACTGGGAAAAGACCCGGTGGAACGCACGGTACCGTAACAAACCGTTGAAGACGATGATCACGAATCACGCCTTCGATTTGTTGTTTCCACTGTTTAAAATTCTTCTCATCTAATTTGACGGAGATGAGATGTGAAAGTTTGACATGAGATGAAGGAAAAGCACCTTCAGTGCTGAACGACGACGCCGTGGAAACGCCTAGATCGAAAAACAAGCTCAAGATACCATGTTAGAAAGTAAGAAAGGAGAGAAAAGAAGAAATTCTGTGATTGTATTTCTTAAGAATGAATAGTATAAAGTAGGAGTGTTCAAAATATGGTTAATTGAATTGTATTTCTGTATTAAATTGGATCCAACCATAAAAAAAACTGAACTATTTAAATGGTTATTAAACTGAACCATTGTATTAAATTAAACTAGTTTTTCTTATAAAAATTAGTATTTTATAAAAAATCAAATAAACTTTTTTTTCTAAAATATAAAAAAATTTATTTTACAAAAATTGAAAAAAAAATTGATTTCGAAAAAAAAACTGAAAAAAATTTGTTTTGATTGAAAATTAAAAAACTGAAAATATTTTTCCAAAAAATATAAAAAATTGGAAATTTTTTTGAGAATAAAAAAAGGAAATTTCAGAAAAAATAAAAAGAAACTGCAAAAATATTTTTAAAAAAACTGAAATATTTGTTTTTTTGAAAAATAAAAAAATTTGATTATTTTTCAAAAAATATAAAAAACTGTTTTTTTTTTTGAGAAATAAAAAAAAGGAAATTTAAAAAAAAATAAAAAGAAACTAGAAAAAATTTTCAGAAAAAAAATCTTTGTTTGAAAACTAAAAAAATTGAAATTATTTTACCAAAAAATATAAAAAAAATTTTGAGAAATAAAAAAAAGGAAATTTTTGAAAAAAAAACTGAAATTATTTTATCGAAAAATATAAAAAATTGGGATTTGTTTGAGAAATAAAAAAAGGAAACTTTAGAAAAATAAAAAAAAAACTGAAATTTAGATTTTTTAAAAAAAAAAATATATTTTCCAAAAAAAATGTTTTTCGAAAATATAAATATTTGAAAATATTTTTTACGAGAAATTTCAAAAAAGACTAATAATTTTTTTTTAAATTTAAAAGAATTTTTTTTCAAACAATAAAATTTCAAAATTTTTTTTTTCCTGAAATGTAAAAAAATCTGAGAAATTTTTTATTATTAAAGAAATTATTTTTCAAAAAAATATAATTTTTTTGAAAATAAAAAAAACTGAAAAGAATATTAAAAAAATAAATAAATTTTTCAAAACCAATTTAAAATTCAGTTAAAAAAATTAATTTTTTTAATAAAGTTAATTTGTAACTAGTTAAATTATATTAAATTAATTTTTATTATAAATTGATTTGAAGTAGTTATAAACGAATTATAATTAATTTAATAATTAAATTGAGCCATTAATATGATTGATTCAATTCGTTTATGAACCAACACTCCTAATACAAAGGATCCCCACATAAGGAACAGATAAGACGGTGCACTGACAGACTCTTTGCCAGCTGTACTTAGAGGATACAAAGAAAATAATGCCACGCTGTACTTAGAGGATACTACGAAAATAAGCCCTGTAACAAACTATAAACAAATGCATCTCTAATAATATGTAATGCAGGAAGGTTCAGTGAAGATGAGGTTAGTTAGTTGTGCTTTACATGTTTCTTTCAATGAGAATAATCGGTTTCTCCATTGTTTAACTTCCATGCTTTTGATTGTTCAGGCCAGGTATTTCTTTCAGCAGTTGATCTCAAGTGTCCATTTATGTCATACCATGGTAGATTTGTGCTCAAGTTTGAGGTTAATTATTCAACTTTCAGGTACTTGTGAGACTTATGCTTTTAATTTTCTTTTACAACAAATATGCCACAGAGATCTGAAGCTAGAGAATACTCTTTTGGATGGAATGAAAACAATGCCTGAGACCAATGTTCATAGAGGAGATGCTAAACTTGGAGGTTGCCAGAGTCATTCTTTCTATCATAATGTAATGCTGTAATGATGTTCACGGTAGGTCAATATTTTATCTCCTTTGTATATCAATATCCCTTCTAGATGTGTTTCTGTAGTTATATAAAGTAATTTGTGGTAGGATTTGATGCTTGGTGTTGCTGATCTTCAGACATTTATGGAATCAATGCATTTCCTTTTGCTTTTGCAAGAAGTGACTTTAAAGCTTGAGTACTGCTATTGTGACCAGATTACTCAAAGAAACAGAAGATGAGGTGAATTTTCCTTTTTCTTGACTATTCTGCTGTTATTATATTATATCTATGTTCGTCTGCATTATATGGTATGAAGAATTATTTATAATGATGCCATGTCTCGTAGCTGATCGAGTTGATAAAGAAAGGATCTGTTAAAGTCTAACAGTTTCATTTCAACACATGAATATAAAATGAGGCTTGATCATCATATCATATGTGTAAACTGTAAAATTGGATGAGAATAACATAGGAAAAGGAAGATTTGAAGCAGAACCTATGTGTTGAGTAAGATCATCTTTACATATGTGTTCATCTTCCATATATTGTTTAGGCTCTCTTTCAGGCAGCACAACTTCCTGACTGGTATATGGGTAGATAATCTGTCTTGTCTTTGGAAGATGACTTACTTCCAGTTACCTCGGCATCTACACCCTTAAAAGAGACACAGAGATTCACATGTGTAAACTACAACAATTGTGATTGTATTTTTAAGAAAGTATTTCTATGATTTTTTGGTAATTTGTACAAACTGAAAGTTATGATATGTATAGATATTTGGAAACTAATAAGATAGGAAAGACAAGAGTATCGTAGAAATACAAAACTTCAGATTTTGAACTTTATTACATACTTAATGAAAAATCTAAAGTATAGCAAAGTTGCAGCTGTTAAAATTTGTTTGAATTTAAAGTTCTGATTTTAACTTGCATAGGAATTTCTTAGCTATTTTTATGCGTTGAGATCTTGCATGGATTTATGATTGAACTTGGCTACTTAGTAAATAGATTTCCTCTGGTGTAGATTTTGATGTTTGGCTGCTTATGTTCCTTATGTACATGAGCAATATGAATTCCCAACTATAAGAATATATGTTAAAAATGTGTTTAATTAATATTAATACTATCTGTTATTTGATAACGACAAATATGATTTTTAAAACATATAGATTCAAATATCATTTCAATAATTTAATTTTAATGGGAATATGAATTTCCTGATCAAAATATTAAATTTTAATGGAAACATAAATTTACTGATTAAAATATTAAATATTAACAGGAACACGAAGTTATTAATCAAAATATTGAATATTAACGGAAACATGAAATGATCAAAGTATTGAATATTAACGGGAATCTGAAATTTACGGGAACATGAAGTTACTGATAAAAAGATTGAATTTTAATAACAACATGAAATTCTTGATAAAAATATTGAATATTAACATAAATATAAAGTTCTGATCGAAATATTTAATATTAATGAAAACATGAAATTCTTGATCAAAATATTGAATATTAACAAAATATATTATTGATCAAAATCCGAACATTATCGAGAACATGAATTTATTGATCAAATTATTAAATATTAACGAAATTATGAAGTTATTGATCAAAATATTAAATATTAATAGAACAACTTTACTATTAATTTAAATATTTTTATGATAATTCAAAACAAAAATAATATTTATATAAAAACTATATAATTATTATTAATCTTGTATTCTCGATATATTTTAATATATAATATTTTGAAAATGTTTTTTTAATTATTATATTGTATATTTTATTAAAATATATTTTTGTATGTTTATCATGTACCACATAATTTTGTTTCATTCATTCTATATGTTTTTTTAATTTACATTAAATTTCTATATTTTAAATATTTTTTTTATAATATTGTAAAGTTTGAATAACATTAATATTAAATAAAATAATCAAGTACCAACGGATAGTTTAACAATATATTTGTATACTAAGTAATTTTTCAACTAAATAAACCAAATATACTTTTATAACCACAACTTCGCTTTCAAACTTATATTTCCTTTTACATAATATAAATGTTACTAAATTTTTTTAAACCTTATTTGTTAACATCATGTTACTCTTTTACAAATTAAATATTATGTTCCTTGTACAAATATATTAGTTCTACAAATTATACAATTTTTTTATGATTGTAAAATATTATTGATATTTTTATATTTTACGGAAAAAAAATATATTATTAACCTAAATATTTATATATACGAAAAACATTTTTATGATAAAAAATTATATACGGGAATACAATTACAATTTATGATTTATTTGTTAAGTTTTATTTTTGTGACCAATTTTTGCTTTTGGTTATTTCTGTATTGTTTTAATTTATGTAATATATTATTTTTACTTATATTACTACTAAATAAATTATTAGTTTTCTACTTTTCTAACCTATCTTTTTGACTTCACATATCATTGCATATTAATTCATTATTAAATTATTTTATTATTATATTTAAAACTATACATATTTTTAATTTTTTTCTATATTACATTATCAATAAGTTTATTTATTTGACTTATTACATTTAATAAATAAATGCGCATAACACCATAATACTCGTGCGAATGCACATGTATTTAGATCAAAATTCATGTGAATGCACGAATAACACACCCGTACCCGTGCGAACACACGGTTATTCAGATCAAAATTCGTGTGAACGCACGAGTTATTACTTGATTCACGTTCTATAAATTTATTAGTTGATTTTTGTTATTTATTTTTCATTTGTAACATTTTGTATTAATCAAATTCTCCTAATTTTAACTTCATCAATGTTTTAATTTTTTTTTCTAAATTCATCCTTTTTTTACAATTACTATAAATTCTATTTTTATTTTATTTTTCATGTGACATAAAATTTTACAATTTCATTTTAAGGTCTTATATTCTTTCTTTTACAATTTTATGTTTTAGTTTTTCCATTTTAACTAGACACAATGCAATATTTTTATATACAAAAATTTATTAGTGATCCAAATATTTTTGATAAAGATGTCTAAACAAAAATAATATATGTACACAAAAACTTAAAGTTATTAATCAAAATATTGATTATTAACGGGACATGAAGTTCTTGATCAAAATATTTTTTATTAATTATACATTCAATTATTATTTTTCACGTGAATTGAATGTTTCCGTTAATTATACATTCAAATATTTTTAACGGAAATATTTAATTATACATCTAAAACAAATGCGCGTCCCGTACCAGAACTCATGCGAACGCACGAGTTTGTTACTAGTTTGATGATATAAGTTTCATCAACATGCATGTAATTAAGTTTTGGTACCAATGAAAAGTTAAATAGTTTGCTGTAGTTTGGTAACATTACTTAAGGTGCACTAATGCGCTATGATGTTTTTGTTTTTGGATTTAAATTTAATTTTTGTTTAATTTCGTTCAAATCTGGACTACGTATTTTTATAGTAATTTAACCTTTTTAAATAAGTAGTTGAAATAAAAAAAGAGTCGTTAAAGTGACATCTTTTATAAAAATTGTTGATGAAAAATATTAGATAATTTTTTAATTGTGTGTATGTTTGTCCATGCGACTATCGATTGACCTAAAGGCCAGTTGATGGTTGGTCGGTTTTCATACGCGCTTGTGATGATAAACATGTGATAATTATAAGGTCTTACATGTGAAAAATAAATCAATCCAAAGAGGGATTTATATTCGACATGTTTTTATTATGAATGTTTGATCATTAAAACAAGAGTACCACTAGCAGTTAATATTAGTGTACAAAGACTCAATATTGATGAGGCACTAGGTATCTTGAGATGAGTTATGTTTTTATTTGAACAAATTGATAATTAAGTTTTTTTTTTATGTGAGTATATTTAAAACGTTTAATTTTGTTCTTGTTTTTCAATTACAACTGCTTCAATATTTGCAAATAAGAGTAAGATTTATATCCTTAATGGGGCAAATTTTAAGGAATGGAATGAGAACATGGAAATTATTCTCGGCTACATGTATTTTGACTTTTCATTAATGATGAAGCAACCATCTTTTTCTTTGGAATTTGGTTCCTCTGTACAGAGTAAATATTATGAGAAGTTAGATCGCTTCAATCGCATGAGTCATGTTTTGGTTTGTTCTGAGGCCAATTTAGATACAATACCTGGAAACACTTGGTGGTTAGACTGTGGTGCAACCACTATCATCGATATTTCAGTGAAGGGTTGCCTAAACTACCGAAATCCAAATGATGTTGAAAGATACATCTATGTGGGAAATGACAAGTCAGTGGAGGTGAAAGCTATATGACATTTTAGATTATTAATGTGAACCAGATTTTATTTGGATTTGAAAGACACTTATGTGATTCTATCATTTATACGAAAGTTAATTTCGGTTTCTTATTTGGACAAATTAAGTTATTCTTGTTCATTTGAAAATAATATGTTCAAGTTGTCTTTCAATTAAGATATTGTTGGGACTGGTTCACTTATGGGTCATGATAATCTATATTTGCTTGACACAATAACTTCCTATGGCAAATTCTTGAAACTTGAGGCAAGACCTTATAAGCCAATGAAAATAAATTGGACTCTTAGACAACGAGTAGCTACTTTATTGGTTATTCTTAAAGATCTAGGGGCTACAATTTTATGATCCCAAATTACATTCAATTTTTGAGTTAGGAACAACCACATTCTTTGAGGATATTGAGTTTGGGGGAAAGAATAAGGTTAAAGACTTTGTTTCAGAGGAAGAATCAGTAACAATTCTAGAACTGATTCATACAGTTGCTTTTGATCAAACAAGTATGGAACCTCCACAAGACATTATTGATTTTTCTCCTACTCAAGATGATCTGATAATTCAGGAAGAACAAACTCAAAATCCTCAAGAACAAGTGTTACAAGAACCAATACTTTTGCAGAGATCCATTAGAAAAAGGAGAAATGCTATTCCACATGATTACATAGTATATCTCCAAGAACATGAGGAAAATAATGGTAACTGAATTGAAGCAATGAAGTAGGAGTATAAGTCCATGCAAGAAAATAAAGTTTGGAAACTTGTCGCATTAATAGAAGGTGTGAAACTCGTTGGTTGTAAATGAAATTTTAAGACCAAACAAGATTCTAAAGGAAATGTGGAAAGGTATAAAACTCGTCTTATGGTCAAAGGCTATACTCAAAAGGAAGGGATTGAATTTAAAGAGACTTTCTCTCCAGTTTTATCGAAAGACTCTTTTAGGACAATCATGACTCTTGTTGCACATTATGATATGGAAATCCATCAAATGGATGTTAAGAAGACATTCTTCAATGGATGTTAGGCATATATTTGAGAAATCCAAGAATGGATCATTGGAAAATATCCAAAATGTTATAAGCTATTTAAAGAGAACAAGAGACTATATACTCACATATAGGAGGTTAGACTAGTTAGAGATCATTGGATACTCTAACTCAGATTTTGCTGGATGCCAAGATAACAAAATATCCACTTCAAACTATATATACATGTTAGTTGGTGGTGCAGTTTCTTGGTGCAGTGCCCAATAAACTCTTACGGCTTCATCCACCATGGCAGCAAAGTTTATAGCATGTTATGAGGCATCCAACCATGGGATTTGGCTGAGGAATCTTGTCACTGGGCTAGTCAAAACATATTGACATCAATTTCCTAATTGTTAAGGAAAGGGTGCAAATTGGACATATTTCTATAGAACACTTGGGGACAAACTCCATGATAGCAGGTCCTATTACAAAAAGTATTCCACCCAAGGTCTTTCATGAGCACACTGCTCGCATGGGTGTTTAACCGTTAGAGGAGTCTTTGATTTAGTGAGAGTTAGTCAATTATGAATTTTATGTTCTATATTTTGGTATTATGTATGCATACTATGGTTTTGGATATTTTCCAAATTAATAAAGTTTGATATCCAATAGTTTACATTTTGTACGATAAATTTATTGAGTGATCTCACTAAAGTTAAGTAGGACCAGTTGAAAATCGATATATGCAGACCAAATTCATGTGATTTTTATGCTACACATTTAATGATGGATCTATGTCATTTAGTTATGTCACTATTGGTAATCACTGATGGGTTTAGTTATGATTGCTATAACGAAAATCATTTTGGTTCTGAAATGTGACATGATTTATGGACGAGATAATTTGGATATGCTTAAAGAATATAATGGCAAATTTTGAGCTCATAAAGTCTAACACATGTATATGATTACATATGTGACCAATGAGAGATTGTTAGAATTTTGGGTCACAAATATAATATTTAAGGTGTTAGGACCATTATTTTAATTAGTCAAGACTTAAAGGGGTCTAATTAATATAATATTAAGTGTGTGGCTAAAAGCATATGTCATGAAATGTATGATTATTGTGTAGATATCATAAGTCAATATTTAATTTGATGAGAGGTCAAATTAAAATATTGAATACTAAGAAATAATCCGAAGGTTATTTATAAGGTTATGGTCCCCATTTGTAGCCAACGGAAACGGCTTATTAGGAATTGTCTATTCATCCCCATCGAAAAAGAATCAAAGAGCCATAAATAATTATACAAATTGAAAGATCATACTCATAAATTTTCGGTGATTCTCAATGATAAATTCAAATATATTTCTACTTTCATTCTTATAATTATATTCAAATATAAATTTAAAGATTTTACTGAAATTATAAAATATACAAAGAAAACTTAACTTAACGGTAAATCACACTCCTCTCTAGTCCGGTTGTCCATCCCAAAGTTACAAGATGTAAAACAGTTGTCGGCTCAAGCATCACATCACCTCACCTCAATCAGTATTTGTGTATTTGTGTAGAATCGCAAAAATTGCCTTGATAAGATAATAACTGGGCTTAAAAGAAAAAGTGGCAGGTGTTGGAGATTTATAGTCAAGTCTATCGCGAGATTTTTTTATCTTTCAGTGGGAATCTAATTAACCGTTTCTATAAGAATTTTTAGGATGAGATGAACGAGTACTTAGGTTAATTGGACTCATGAACTTTGAGTGAGTACCGGTATATTCATATCTTTAAAAAAATATTTTTCTAGAAAGTTACTTTAAATTGCTTGATGACAAACAATAATTTAAATATGACATAATTTACTCTCGTTTCCATATTTTCCTTGTTTTTATAGAGTTTTAAAGGCCTGGTAGATTTGTTCAAAAATATGATTTGAATTAGAAAACTATACAAAAAAGCACTTGAAAACTACACAAGAAAGCAGATTGCATAGAGCAAATTTGAGGATTTACGACTTAAAAAATATTTATTTAAATTTTTTTATAAGTTTTAAAATTTTTCAAGGTTTTGATATTTATTAAAATCTAAAACTGTTTATATATATATATATATATTGGCAGAATATTTTATAGTTTAAATTTAACATTTATCTTAACATGTCAGTATTACTACATGCATTCATATCCAACTCTTGTATCATGCGCGTAAAATAGATTTTAATAATTATATTATAAAGGTCTCATAATAAGTTAAACTTTCTGTGTTGATGTTACAATGCTAACACCTTATAAAATTAAGATTGAAATGCTAAAATATTATATTTGTCTATTTTATTAGCTTACGTTGGAAATCCTAAATTTTAAGCCAAAAGTTTCGTATGATTGATTTCATAAGCCTTATCTATGTAAGATGGTTTACAGACAAAAAAGCAGCTTCACTAAGTACAAAGATTTGATTGTTGCTAGCACTCAATGAAGGATTAACAAACTTCTCTGCTTGAAGAGCTTTCTCACACAACCCAGGTCCATTACCAGCACCTTGTATTTCATTTTTTGCACCCTGAGGATCATTTTTACCCAACGCAACCGATGCACTTTCGAATCCTACTATAGTCGCAGGGTAGAAATTAGAAGCACACTGTCTAATAGCTTGATCATTGGGAAGGACAGCCAGCTCTTTTATAAGATAAGCATAAACTGATCTTGCTTTAGTTGCTGCCAGCTCCAAGATGAACTTTGAAAGATCATGATAGTTTGTGGCTGAAGTGATTCTTGAGTCAGGTTTCAAGAGATTCAAGCAATCATTAGCATCTTGCCTTGTTAAAGAGCATACAGTTTCATACAAGGGGGCAGATAATGCTGGAGCAGCAGCATAAAATATGAGGGACAAGCAAATTATAAAAAATGATGATGAGGATAACGTGGATTTCATTTTTCTAATGTTAGTGATTTTTTATCACAATATATGAACCAACAATTAGATCTATATTTATAGCCGAAGTATGCCATTCTTCCTTCATTTAATTTATTTATTTTTTAAAATAGTTAAAGCAATTAGATTAATTAAAATCAAGAGTTAAAATATCGAGTAATATATATATTACATGAACAATATTGGTAAATAATAATCATGAATAGTATTTGAATAGTAATTTTTAATAATAAATAAAATTGGTCAATGAAATGATGAAGTTGGTTAATAAAAATACATATATTAAAAATAAATTTTAATAGTAAAATAAAATTGATTAATAAAAAGTAAAATTGATTAATAGAATGATAGAATTGGTTAATAAACACCCATGTATTAAAATAAAACAGTACAATAAAGTTGATTAATACGATGTAACATGTTGGTTAAAAAATTATAAAATTGATTAATAAATATACAAATTTTAATAGTTATAAAATTGATTTGACAAAATTATAAATTTATTAATCATATATAATTTTGTATCCATACTCCTTTAATCTAATAAAATTTGTTTATACGTTGTTCAAATTATCTTAAAAATTGTGGGTATATAATATTAAATTAAAATGAAGAACAAAATTATTATAATATACTAAGTTCGTCGTATAATTTTATTTTAAAAAAAAGTTGAATTATTAGGAATCTTTTTTTGAATAATCGTGTTTTTCAAAAAAAATTTTAAAATAACCATGTTTTCAAAATATTTACAAAAATGACCAATTTTCAAGCTTTTTTACACTATGTCGCCACTGGGAGTGGCGACTACCCTTAAAATTGGAACAAGTCGCCACTGGCAAGGGCGACATCCCTTAACTTTAAGAGCAAGTCGCCACTTGGGTGGCGACATCCTTTAAATTATTTTTTTTGCTTTTTGCTCTATAAATAGCAGTGCAACCCATACCCTAATCCCTGCACCAGGTTTATCAATTTCTCCATATATTTGTGGCCATGGCATCCCCTAGACCTCCGTCATGGCAGCGAAGCTCATCAAAGCGACTCGATCCTGAACCAGTTATTTTAAGAAGGGATGGGCATGTTATTTTCTCTCCTATCAAACCCCCCTTGTAGATGAAATTTTGGAACATCCATTCCTTGGAGCAACTGAAAAGAGAGCTCATGTCTTGGTTAGAGGGGGAATATAAACCTGGTGAAGTCATCAAAAGGATTCAAAGGCTTAGAACAAGGACCTCACTTGAAACCCGAGAAACGGTACGTTGGTGGGACGAAGTTGAAAACAACATTGATGCCATCCAAATGATGCATGGATTAGATGACACAGTGTTAACTGTTATAATTTCGTAGACTTTAAAGGTTGTTTGTGTTGTCGTTTTAGTATTTGTGTTGTTGTATTTTAGTCTTGTTGTTGTTGTTTAATTATTGTAGGCATCTGTGTTGTCGTTTTTCTTATAATTGGAATTAAAAAGTAAAAGTACTTTTCATTGATGAAAAAAATTACAAATACTTGTGAACCTAAAATCTATGTAGTGGAACTAGAGCCACGGTGTGGATACTTCTTTTTATTATGCTCGACCTGACGACATACACTACACTTCCTCGACATTTTATCAGTGGCGTCCATTTCGGTTCTGATGCGCTTGCTCTTTGGTCGACTTTTTTTATTGCACCGCATCAAATCGTTGTGCCAAACAATTTCCCCGTCATACTCTGACCAATATGCCTCGATTGCTACCACTGGGAAGCTGTTGTTGTATACATTGAATAGTGTTTCAACCTTGTATATAGGAGATACTAGTGAGAATGCATCAAAGTGGGAATGTGAGCATGCTGCAATGACATGTGAGCAAGGCATACGGTAGGCTTGAAATTGGCCGCAGTCGCACCAACGATCGGGTATTAGAACCCGATACTCTTGCCTTGCCAGCCCCTGGTTGTGGTCAATTGTTTCTTTGACACTAACTGTGTGGCCATGGCGGTCGAATTCTGTAACCCGGTGGTTGCTGGCTTTGGCAGATTCCTGCTGCAGAAATTTCATGCATATATCGTTGTACACTTGTTGTGTCTGTAACACTGCATTCCAACGTTTACCTCTTGTTGCGAACAATGTTGTCATCCGAAAATATGTTGTGTTCACCATAGCGGTTATAGGCAGGTTTCGCAGGCCCTTGAAGACGTTGTTCATTGATTCCACAAGATTTGTTGTCATGTGGCCCCACCTCACCCCATTGTCATACGATCTAGTCCACTTCTCTCTGTCAAGATTATCAATCCACCTCTCTGCATCTGGATTTGACTCAAATATTTCATGGCGGTAGTAGTGGAATCCTGGTTGGTTTAAGGCATACCCTGCGTCCATGAGCTTGATCTTCAAAATTTTATCTTTGATCTCCCGCAATTTTTTTTTAGCAATATGCCTAATGCAGTAGACATGCGTAGATGGGGGTCGTGCCAACCGTTTTCTGGATTATTGTATGCACTTATAATGGAAGCGTGCCTGTCAGAAATCAAACAGAGTTCAGGCTGTGGAGCCACATAAGTTCGAAGATTTTTGAGAAAGAAACTCCAAGCAGCAGCTGTCTCCAGTGTTTTAAAAACCGGACCGGAGATCAAACCGGTGAAGGTCTTTGGTCACGGTTTATTGGTTGAAACTCTTGGGTCCTTTGGTCGAACCGCATGACTAAATGGATTAAACCGGATAACTCGGTTGATTAAACGGCCTTTATAACAAAAGCGATATAGGTATAAAACTTGTCGAACGGATGACTCAATCTCTACAAAATATAATTAGAACTAATTTTTTTTTTAAATATCATTTCATAAATAAATTCACAATTTGATAATTTAAATTTAAATTTTAAATATTTTAAATATTTTAAATATTTTAAAAATATTATATCATAAATAAATTTACAATTTGATAATTTAAATTTAAATTTTAAATATAAGTATCATATATAATAAAATAGTACAAAATTACAAAGTATAATTGCAACATAGTATAATTGAATAATTTATAACAAAATAATTTTATTATCTACTATTTAGTTTCAAGAAGTAAAGATTATTTTAATATTAAGATATCCTTCTTCAATATCAAAATTATTTACAAAATCAACCGCATCAACAACATTTTCTTTATCAATAATATAATTAATTAATTTTATTTTTTATATAAATATAATATTTTAATAAAATAATCCAAATAAATAAAAATTTTAAATTGCATATTTTTTAAAAAATTTAAAAATTTTGAATAAAAAAATTAAAAAAATTAAAAAATACAGTTGAACCATCGGTTTTAGAAAACCGCCGGTTTTTTCGATTTTTCTGGTTTTTACCAGTTCAACGATATTCCCGATCCAACTATTGAACCAGGCCGGTTACCTGGCCGGTTCCCGGTTCGACCGGTCCGACCGGCCGGTCCGGTCCGGTTTTTAAAACACTGGTTGTCTCCCCTTCCACTAGAGCAAAGGCTATGGGGAAAATGTTACTATTTCCATCTTGTGCAACCGCCATCAGTAATGCCCCCATGTATTTGTCGTACAACCAAGTTCCGTCAATCTTTATAATCGGTTTGCAAAAAGAAAATCCGATGATGCAAGGATGAAACGCCCAGAAAAGTCTATGGAATATTCCATTACCTTCGAGAGAGGTTCCGTCTGGGGATTGTGCCGGCAAGGTCTCCATTATAACAACGGTCCTAGGTGAATATAATTTTAGTGCAGCCAAGTATCGCGTAAGTTGTTTGTATGATTCCTCCCAGTTACCGTAGACCACTTCAATTGCCTTGGTTTTTGCTAGCCAAGCCTTTCTGTAAGACGGTCTATATTTGAACACAGAAACGCAATAGGAGATATTTGTCTTGACCTTAAGTGACGGGTCAGCTTCTACGAGCGGTACTATGCTGTGACATATCATATCATGGCTACGTTTGCTATGACTTGCGCCATGTTTGTGTTAACACAAGTGTGGGGTTGACTAATGGACCCTATCACCCAAACATTATGTTTTTTCTTAAATGATGCCATTAGGCTGTAACCATACTCCGGGTTTTTGCACAAAATGAGGTACTTGTCTGGATTTGACCAATCAGCTTTAAAATCAACACAGTTTGATAAGTGCCAATTTTTTATTGCTAGCATACAATCTTCCATCGTACGAAACTTGTCACCTATTTTTAACTCCTCATCGGACCTCATGTAGGGGTTGTAGAACATGTCTGACGAAGGCTCATCCTCGCCCAAGTTAAGGGTTGTGAATTGGGGAGGTGGTGAGTAGCGTTGCATCTCAGGTATTTGGATGTGCTCTTCATCTTCAGAATCACGGTTAACCAACTCATCAACCACGTCTTCTACATCATCAACCACATCTTCTTCGAATTAATTTTCTGGATCTTGTTCGTCATCAGCAACGGGATCAATAACCTGCAACTGCATGTTCTGGGACTGCATGTTATGGGACTGCATGTTCTGGGACTGCATGTCCTAGGACTGCATGTTCTGGGACTTCATGTCCTGGGAGGGTTGGAATTGTTCCAGCATAATGTACAACTCAATATAATCGTAACTAGAATACTTGTGGTTACAAAACATGTTTTGTACCTCAATATCATTTTGGATATAAGACTGATAAAACTTGACTGAGTTATTATCAGTAAAATGGGGATGTTGGTAGAAAATTTGGGCTACAGGTTGTCTAAGTTTAGACTCTTTTTTTTTTTCAAATACAAAAAATTAGCCTTTCTATTTAGACAAAATATAGTGGAATCAGTGTTTCTAAATAGAAATCCGGCTTGATCACATTCATAAATTTCACCATTTGTGTGAGCATTGATTTTGTATTGTGTTGAGGATGCCATGATATGTGAGTATTCAGGATTGATTTTTGGAGAGTAGAAGTGTGAATGAATGTGAGTAGTAGTGTGAATGAATTACAAAGAAACTTGGCTGCATAAATAGCAAGAACATGATCATTTGATGCATGAAAAAACGAACAGAAACAAGACATGACAACACATTATTGCGTGCATGTGACAAACATTGACAAGACACTACCATGCCTCTAACACTAGCCTAGTTAGTACACTATTGACAAACATTGACAAGACAATACCATGCCTCTAACACTAGCCTAGTTAGTACACTATTGACAAACATTGACAAGACAATACCATGTCTCTAACACTAGCCTAATTAGTACACTATTGAAAAACATTGACAAGACAATACCATGCCTATAACATTATTGCATTGCATGCATACAGTATTGGTTTTGTCTCTACATAAACTAAAATTTTATTCACTCCTTCCACAATCAAAAGACACGGCTTCGGAAATGTGATGCATATCGTAAATGCATCTATTGATACAAAGTTCATACTTGTGTGAACATTGGAGACCGAGAGACTCACACATTTCATCTACCAAGTGGTGTGTACACTTGAAGGCGTGTACATGTTGTTGGGTCTCCCAATTCATGGTAAGCCAGTGAATGGAGATGTGCATCAACCTAACGACCTTTGTCTGCAAATGTTAGTTGTAGATCTCGTCGAGGGAACAGAAGGTGCAAAAGGTAGGGGCCAAGGTATTAAACTATCGGCCCTTAAGTTCTGTTATGACTCTCTTATTTTGAACGAATATTCGTCTGACCAAGAAAAAATAATAAAAACAAGAATATATATTATGTTATTATTTGGAAACATGCTATTTCCCGAAGGCACAGGAAATAACATCAACTTTATGTACTTGTCTTTGCTTGGAGACATAAATAGCATTGGGAAGTATAGTTGGGGTTCCGCGGTATTGGCTTACCTTTACAACTCGTTGTGTAAAAATGTTGAAAAGGATACATGTACATTTTACGGATGTGCATTTTTACTACAAGCCTGAGCATTCTGGAGACTTCCGAGGATAGCCCCCAAGAACCCGCACGTCTACTTCTTCCCCTACGCGACTAAGTAAGTTTTTAAATAGTATTATTTATTATTTTTATTGGGTTTAGGTTCATATTTATTCCTTAAAATATGTTAAATAATATTTTTTTTCTCATTTTTTGTGGTTAGGTTCAGTGCAACTGGAATGGATTATAGTGGAACTCCAAAAAAACAATGTAATCCTATATCGTCAACTCTTGGATCGTCTACGAGCAGAAGATGTATTACCACTAAACTATTCTTCGTCGAACTTTATGTTTAATTTTATTATAAAGTATCCTCTCTAAATAATATTATTTATCTTTTCCTTTGCAGTTTGTTTGGAGACCATATTTGGGATTGGAACATGTACCCAACCCCACTGATGCAGCTGTTTGGACAACAAAAACGCCTATCATACAGTTCACCATTATGGAGATGCACCACAGTGACCGTGTGAAATTATAATTCAGAATACATCAAGAAATCCCATGCACCCCGATGTGTTTGGATCCCTGACATCTTAAAAAGTCAGTCGCCAGTGGTATCAAGAGAATTGGAAGGCTTACGCCCCGGGGTTCCGTAGAATGTGGAAAGAGCGTGCGTATTATATCCTCGACTTCCCGGTTGCACCCAATGAAATGAAACCGACACCGAAATATGTGGCTTGGTACAGATCAAATACCAATTCAGAAATGATTGTGTCTGACCCGTTCTATTTGCACGACCCCCGTCAACAACAACCATATTTCGAACAACACCAGCCACCAAATTACCCACCACCACAACCAACACAACAACATTACGAACAACAACCACCAAATTATCCACCACCACAACAACCACCAAATTACCCACTGTTCGCGTTAAAAGGTGACGCGCTAGAGGATTTGAACGTGAATTCAGATTCTCTGGCTCGAAATGATTTACTCTTTTGATTTGTTTATAAAGATGCCGCGAGCATCAAGCTTTATTATTTTCAACACAAGAAAGATGATTTAATGATTATGAAAAAGGGGAAATCTGTAATACCCTCAATTGATATTGATATGCGTAACGACTAGCGCAAACTAGACGCAACGCATTGGGGAGATTCTGAGTAAGGGGGATTGTTATATAAAGGGAATAGATGGAGCACCCTAAATATATATAGTTATCTATAGCTTTATATATGAATATGTTTGATATGTTTGTGTGTTTTAATTGCTATTTCTATGATTGGGAAAGTTTCTCCTTTGAGATTTTAAGAAAGATAGATTATGTGGGATCCTAGTGTTTGTTATTATTGTGCTCGCAAAGATCTTTGGATCTTCTGCATACATATCCCTTAGTGGGAATCAGAGCATTTGTAGCTCGCATCTACAGGGATCTATGGTTTGTTTGGTCTGAGAGAGAAAGAAATTTGCTCGACAAGGATGAGACCTTGTGCCTACGTATTCTCAAAGGGATGTTGAGAAAGTCAGAGCAATCGTAGTTCCCACTTATGCTAGTGGAAAGCAACGGGATGTTAGTAAGAGACAGACAAATGTCATCTTAATGAAAAATGTATCTAATCTATTTCATTACATACATTTTGAAAAGTTTGTTCTGATTAAAATCTTTCATCGTAAGTTATAGGTGTTTTGCTTGAGTGTACAAGCGTTGCCACTTACATGTTTAAGAAATATGTTTGAAAAAAAGATGATTGAATCTTTTAACTGTAAGTATTGGGTGTTTTGCTTGAGTGTACAAGTGTTACCACTTACATGTTTAAGAAAGATGTTTGAAAAAAAGATGATTGAATCTTTTAACTGTAAGTATTGGGTGTTTTGCTTGAGTGTACAAGCGTTACCACTTACTGTTAAGAGATGTTTTTTTGTTTGAAAACAGTTTGAAAAGAAAAAGTTTTTGACTGTATGTGATGTGATAGATGAGATACTTCTTCCATAGAGATGATAGATGTCTAAATCTCGAGGAGAAATTGATTGGATTAAGGGATGCTTTTAAGAAGCCCACGGGTCCTTGTATTGTTAGCCCAAGAGGAGGCATTCCGAGGGTCATCGAGGGTCCTTGTATGAAGCTCAAGAGGAAGCTATAGGGTATGACTAGCTTTGTTTTAAAAGGGATTTCACCGAGAAACCATCCTTTTGGAATTAAGAGCAATTTCACCGGGAAATTTTACTCTCTGGGGATTTTGAAAGTGATTTCACCGGGAAACCATCCTTTCAGGGTTCTATCTTAGCGCGGGTGATTCTTTGTATTGGAAGCCCAATAGGAGGCTGTTAAGAGATTTCCTGTCTCTTTCATTGTATGATGCCCAAGAGAAGGCTAAACTCAATGAGGAGTTCTTTTGAACGAAGCCCAAGAGGAGGCGACTCAACCGGGGAGGGTTGTCTTTTATTGAAGCCTAAGCGGAGGCTAAACTCAGATGAATGAGTTTTCTTATATGAAGCCTAAGAGGAGGCTAACTACTGGGGAGAGTTGTCTTGTATGAAGCGGAGGCTAAATTCATGCTGGAGATGAATTATCTTGTATAAAGCCCAAGCAGAGGCTACAACTGTGGGGAACCTATTGGTTAGACTAATTGTTATGTTATAACTAGACAGTTGTATAAACAAGTGTGTGTGTGATATGTATTCACAGGAGTTTATGAAGGAAATATAAACAATGCATGATGTTTATTTACAGAGGTTTATGAAATATAAACAAGTGTCTGTGAAACGAACGTTTAAAACGAGCGTAACTTGGTTATTTACAAGTTTGAACTGTGTACAAGGAAGTGAATATGTACGAACAGTATTTATGTACAGAGAAAGATGGATGTACATAGGGGTTTGGGACTTACACCATAGGAGGCCCATTGGTTTGAAAGCAGTTTCACAGAAATAATGCTCCTTTCAATACCAATGGTATTTCATATATACTGGATGAAGCGAAACGAACGATCAAGTTTATATAAAAGGTATCTGTATTATGTACAGATAAAAGTTTGTATGAAAAAAGAAATTGATATGTACAAGGAAAAGGTATGTATGTACATAAAAGAATGTTGGTTTGAGTATACACAAGTGAAATGAAAACAAACAATCGAAGTTTGTCTGTACTTGAGTATAAAAGGTATCTGTGTTATGTACAGATAAAAATTTGTATGTGTTTGAAGAAAGTTTGATATGCACAAAGAAATATTATGTACACAAAAGAATGTTATGGGACTTACACCGTGAGGGAGGCCCATTGGTTTAAAAGAAGTTTCATCAGTAATAATTCTTCTCCTTTCAATACCAATGGTATCGGTGTATAAACAAACGAATGAAAACAAACGAAAGAAATTTATTTATGTTTGAATATTAACAATGGTGATTTGAGTATGTACAAGTAAAATTGAATATGTACATAAAAGGATTGGGACTTACACCGTAAGGGAGACCCATGATCGATTGAGAAATTCGAGAGAAAACGAATTCGGTTTTATCGTTTAAATCGGATCGATCATGGTAAAAGATGTAAGTTTGATGAAAAAGTTTTGAAAAATGATTTTGAAAATGTTTTGAAATGTGAGGTTCATTTATGAAAAGTTTTGAAAATAATCGGAAGTCGAAAACTTGAAAATTTCACCTTTAAAAGGTGTTTTGAAAAGTGCTCAGAACGTCGTTTTCGGCTCGATTAAGATATAATCAGATGAAAGTAAAAAATTTTGCACTATCATAAAATAAATACATTTATTGACAAGTGTTAAAAAAATCACCTCAAAATGAGGAGTTTTGATTGGTTTAAAAAAAATGTGAAAGTTTTGTAAAAAAACATGAAAAAATGAAAAAGAATGGTCTTAAGAAGGATTGAACTCATGACCATTGGGTGGCTACGTGGCAGAAAACCTTAAGGGCAAGCTAGCTACCACTGAGACAAACGCGTTTTAGTGTTAATGGATCCAGAGCACGTGTTGATAAAACATTGGAGAATTTGAATTTAAAAAGCTCAAGAACACGCGCGCAAGCTGGTTCTTCATGTTTGATCTTCAGATTCAACAATTCAAGCTAAAATCTTCATTTCTCAATGAAATTGAATGAAGTAAAAATCAAAATTGCTCAGTTTTTCATCACGAACACGAAGGTGGATGTTAATTGTATTTATTTTTAGCCTAACACAACTAAATTTCCAGAAATCGTGATGAACCCTAAAACTGAATTTTTCAAATTAAATGATGTGTAGTTAATGATTCTTTGATTTTCTTGAGGGTTTATGATCGTGATGAGTGCAGAAAAAGATTGGCCAAGAGTTTTTGCATTTAAATTCAAAGAATATTGATATCCCAGTTCGTGTCCAGAACTTGTTTCTTGATTGCTACAACATCATCGGCTCATATGGAAGCTATGTAGATGGTCTGCTTGCCTCGAGCTTGCTTCAATCCTTCCACTCAAGTCAACCTGCAGTCAGCTTAACATGAAACTCGAAATCGGGGTTAATGGAGTTACAGCTGTTAATGATTGATCTGGATCATGTATATGAGGTACACGGAATGTGTTAGAGTGATCACAACACAAATTAATCCAGCCTAGCTTCAAATTCGAATCATAAGGCAGTTTAGCAAGTTTGGAAAAATGAAAATGCAATTCTGATTTTTTCTTGTTTTCAGTTTGATTTTATGATTCAAACAAGTTTAGTATTGATATTGGAATGTGTTTGACACCAAAGATTTCAAAGTTTCTTCACAAATTTTCAAAATGCAAAGTTTCCCAAATATCACTATGTTTCTTGATTTTCAAGTAAGAAGAGAGAAAGCATGATTTTGCATTGCTTTGGTGTAGTTTTGAACTTGAAATTGTGATCCATTTATAGGCCAATGTCTCTGAAATTGTTAGGCAAGAGTACAAGCTTTTGGTAAATCAAAGTTAACTTAAGGGGTAAGAAAGGTATTTTGTAAAGAAAAAGGAAGTTTCCTTTTTTACCATGTGTTATTCTTTCCAACTTGATCCAATCCCTCAATCATTACTTCTCACTGATTTTTATCAGTTCTTATCCTAATTTGGCAAGGTGGCAAGTGTTCTAGATGAGAAAATCACAAAATGACCTATAACTTGAAATTTTGGATTTTGAAAATCAAGTTCATGGAGCCTTATGTTTCAATTTCAAAAGTATAGCTAGACTCCATGGATTTGTGAGTTCTTGGACATTTTGGAAATCTTGTTTCAAGAGCTACAACTTACATGTTTTGAGTTTTTTCCAATTCAAAATGGAACTAGGTGAAAAAATGGCATGAAGTTTGGAAAAAATAAGAAATTTCAACACTTAGAAAATTTTCTAAGTATAGAAACTTTTGACTTTTTGTTGACTTTTCCAAATTCTTTGATTTTTTATGTTCATGATGGATCATTTGAAGTATTTTGATGATGGAAAAAGTTTTGTTTTGAAAATTTGACCAAAAGTCAAAGTTTGACTTTTCTGAGATGAAATTTCATCGGATGCTACGAAATTGTTGATGAAGTCGTGAACTTCGTGATGTTTTGAATCCGAAATTAGGTCAAGATGTTGTATCTAAGATATAATGATCAATCTCTATCCAAAAAGTCATTTCTTGCTCAAGAAGTCAGAGAATGCTCATGCTCGATCAAAACCCTAATTGGTCGATCCTTGATTGATCAGTGAGAAAAAATGGATATCTGATGATCAGAGGTTGATGATTTGATCAAGATAGATCAAATGAGGTGAGAAAAACTCAAACCCTAATTGGTTGTCTCTTGAATCAGACAAAAATCTGATGAAACCCTAATCTCGACCTGTGAAATCTACACCCGATTAATGTTGTCTGAGCTGTTAGTTATGCAATGATGCAAATGTAAGGTGGTATATTAGGTCAAAATTTGGGGTATGACACCCACCACAACAACAGCCACAATATTATCAAGAACAACACCCCCAACCATACCAACACATGACCACCCCCCAACCATACCAGCACATGTCCACCCCTCAACCATACCAATATATGTCTACCCCCCAAACATATCAACACTACATTCCACCAACCCAGCCCCAATACCAAGACCCCGATGTGACAGGCTCGTCCAGATCATCACTTAGCCCCGACACAGGCATACCTGAAGATGATCAACCATACTTGAACACACCACAACAAACCTTTTTTTTAACCAACCAGGTTCAACCTCCAACTACCAACGACCACATTTCGAGGGCGCACCAAGCAGAAGCAACTTTGTCCCACCAAGACAAAGCTTCGAGGATGTAGAGGGCACCCGCCTATCCTTCAACGGGAATTCTAGAGGTCAAAGTCGACTAACAGATTTTGTAGACCCAGAGTGCATTGAAGGGACGTCGACGCAAACACAACAAGAACAAATAAGGGGACGACATAGGACTAGGGGTACCACTAGCGTATTACCACCACCTCGTGAGTCATCTACACGAGTAGTTGGACCTCCGCCTTGCGGGTCGTACCAGAGGCCTCCAAGACCCTCAAATATGTAAAATATATAGTTGACTGTAAATTGTACTTTTTTGTTGTTTATCCAATAAATAAATAATTTATTATGTTTTTTTTATTAATTCAATAATAAAATAATTAAATAATGTAATTTTGAAAATAATTTAAATAGTATTAATAATTAAATAAAAAGTAATAATATAGTATATAAATAAAATTAAATAAAAAGCAAAAAAAATTTTTTTTAAGGGATGTTGCCACTCCAAGTGGCGACTTGCTCCTAAAGTTAAGGGATGTCGCCCTTGCCAGTGCGACTTGCTCCAATTTTAAGGGTAGTCGCCACTCCCAATAACGACATAGTGTAAAAAAACTTGAAAATTAGTCATTTATGTAATTTTCTTGAAAACATGGTTATTTTTGAATTTTTTTTTAAAACTTGATTATTCAAAAAAAAAAAATCAATTATTAGTGTCAATATATAGTCCATACCCTTTTGGACAACTAATAAATACTAAAATACTAGTATATTAGTTGAGATACCTCACACTTTTCATTTATTATTTATGTAGTATTAAGTAGTGTGATTTTCATTGACTAATATACTAGTATATCCTTGTATCCTTAATATACTAACATAAAATGCATAATTAGCTCAAAATTTGAATAAAATCACGTCTAAACTATTTTTAATTATATTATTTTACTTTTTTCAACAAATATTATTTATTATATAAAATTTAATATTAATTATTCTAATTCATTACTATAACACTAAATTTTATGTACTTCAATTATTCAATCAACAAAAATCATAATATTTGTTTCTCACCATATCTATCTATAATTTATTTTGTGTATCGCATAGGTGAATGCACTACTAACCATTTCAAAACTCATATATACTATGATATCTTTGATTGAGTCACCACATAAAAACTCATATAATATGACCATTTAAAATATTTATATTGTTTTGACTAAATTAGAGATATACCAACTATGGATTTAAATAAACCCATTCAAATGGAAAGATTTGACTATTTTAAAAATAAATTTTGACAGAATATTTAAATGATTTTTTTCCAACTTTTTATTATTATAAATATTTTTTTTGTTAAAAACATCAACTTTTTAAAATAACCTTTAAAAGATTCTTAATTATTTATTTGAAATATTTACTATATATTTACAAAAATATTTTTAAACTATAAATTTATTAAAGAAACAAATGTTATACTTTTTTTGAATTTTTGTAATTAAAACTTTTAGTTATTCTTATTTTTTTTTCCAGTTTTAGTTCTATTTGGTTTTAGTTTCGATTTGATTTGATTTATCGTTTAGTTTGGTTTTAGAACAGTTGGAGCAACACAAGCTCACTTCACTAATTAAACATAAAAGTTTGTTTATCGGTTATTTAATCAATAGAAAAGTCACATCCTCTAAAGGATTCGTGTATTCGCATGAATCGTGTAAAGTCGATATAAATATTAAATAAATATTATATAATTATGGTTAAGAAATATATATAAAAATATATATGAATTAAGAGAAAAAAAATTCAATGAAGATTGTCACATAAATTTAATTTAATTTATTAAATTTTAGTAGTTGCCAAGATATAAATAGATGTTATATTGAAAGATATATGAGTATATGGTAGAATAAAATTCACACATATATAAAATGGATTACCTACCCGTGCGTTTGGTTGTGCAATATCATTATAAATAGTAAATAAATATAATATAATGATGGTTAACACACACACTTTTATATATATATATATATATATCCTACAAAGCTGTCCATTGCGTTTCCACTCGATATGTGGCATAATCCTCCAACAACACCACGGAATCATGTCCACCTTGGATGTTGAATGCAAAGAGGAACCCCATTGACAATTCACTAGAAACGCTTGTAAGAGAATGTAACACTCCCAAATATAATACAAATAACTCAGAGTTAACATGTCATCGAGGGCGTCACAATTGATTTAAAAATAAAATTCCAATACAATGTCATGCTTTCATGAGAAACACAATTTCATTTAAAAAGAAATACATGTTTAACACAACGGAATTTATTCAAACATGGATAATTCAAGATACCAAATAAATATCATAAGGTCAATGCCTTAGTTCATAAACAATTATCCAAAGCAACATCAATTAAAACAACAAAGTTTAATGATGACTCTAAGACAAGCGTTCCCGAGTGTTACAAGACTAGAGCATGACACCGACACATGACAAAATAAATAGCATAGCTCTACGAGCCATCCTTACAAACGCCTAAGTCGATATAGCTTCAATCTGAAATCATCAAAGTAAGGGTGAGACTTCATCATAATTAAAATGCATTATAAATTCATCAAAACAACATAATTTCACAAGTTATTAGTCCATGCTATTCAGCATAATCAGATTTATTTCACAATCCAAGTCATAACATACATCATACACAACAACAAGATTATAACACTGGAAACCATCCTATCATGTTATAATCCATACAAAAATGTGATGCAAGACTCTATGTATGTGGTACCGACAGTGAACTAAATTCACATACTATTCCATTCCAACTCAGACACAACATTAACATCTATTCCATTCCAACTCGGACATAGATAAAACCTCACCGCCCATTCCAACTCGGCAACGAATATTGGCCAACTCACTAATTCCACACAATGGGAATTAGCTACCACCAATGTATATGCATGCACATCAACAACATGCAACATTCAACAACAACATATGATCTCAAAAACCATCATGGATATACAACATCAACAACAACACATGATATCAACAACCATCATGAGTATATAACATCAACAACAACACATGATATCAACAACATCATGAATATACAACATCAACAACAACACATGATATCAACAACCATCATGAATATACAATATCAACAACACGTGATATCAACAACATCATGAATATACAATATCAACAACACATGATATCAACAACATCATGAATATATAATATCAACAACACATTATATCAACAAACAAAAAACAACATCATGAATATACAACATCAACAAGAATATAGCATGCAAGCATCAACCTACATCCAATTCATCAGTACCATAACATACTAGTTTCCTCCACCAAGTACACTAAGTACAAATATCCGCAATTCGAGAAAAACTAATACTTTCCATTATAAAACCAATTAATTATTATTTTCTTCATTTTATAAAATATATTATTTAATTTAAAGAATATTGTCCAAAACGGCGACTAAAACGGACTTACGGTTTGAAAGTTACGAATTTTTGAAGTTTCCAAAATTCTGTCAGATAGGGTGCAATCCATTTGCACCAGACTGCAATCGATTGCACACAGCTCCAGGGGCAAAAAATCATATTTTCGAAGTAGTGCAATCGATTGCTTGTTGTAGCAGAAGCCAAAATACTGCATTTGAATGCATTTGAAAGCAACAGTGGTTCCCGATCCAACCAATTTCGACCCCAAACATATGTATCATCAAAATAGTTCCAAAAACATGATTACAATACAATTCTATCATGGTACAACAACATATATCAACACCATAACATCAATTTGCATCAAAACATCAAAATTTATGGATTTGGGGTTTAAACTCATAAACCTAGAAAATCCTAAATTGGAATTCCTAACTACTCAATCAGTCCTATCGTTCCCCAAAATCTATAAGGCATAATAACTAGATAAAATCACCCCTTATCTTAGCCAATTTCTCGAATTTCTCAAGCTTTAGGTTTTCCTCTTCCTTGTGCCTCTTCTCTTTTTTCACGTATGATCAGTTTCTCCAAATAACTCTCAATTCTCTTTTTCCTCTTTTTATTCCTTTTATTATTATTCTATAATAATAATAACAATAAAATAAATTATTAGAGGCTTTTACTCCATACACCCCTCTCCTCTACTAATCACCACATAAGCCCAATCTTTTTTCCTTTATTTTCTAATAATTCTAATATTCCAATAATTTTCAAAAATCAAATTTTAATTAATTAAATAATTAAAATTCAAATTTAGTAATAATTGAAAAAATGGGGTGTTACAACTCTCCCCACTTAGAATATTTTCGTCCTCGAAAATTCACTTGATACTAATAATTGCTAATACGACTCTTGCATCCTTCCTTCCAACTCTCACGTCATGGTTGTCATCATTTCAAATACCACTAACCAATATCCTTCTTGGTCAACCACCATAATCCCACACGATTCATTGCTACCAGGTTAAGAATGCACCAGTTCATCTCACTTCTTGCCCCATAACTCTAGGATACATGATTTATCACTTCATTACACCGCAACATAGTTATAAGAACCTCCACATAACTGCAATATCAACAACATTTATACACAATACTAGTACCACCAGGCTACGTTCCAACAATCGAGCTTGCAATTTAATACATCTATTGAAATGCCTGTAACACCAATAATACATATAACCCTTCACCTACTAATTCCATTTTGGAATTTCTAATAGTTGCATAAACTCCACAACTTCTAACATTTAATTTGTGACTTCAAAAATCATACTCGCATAACAAAGTGCGTCACATTACGCTTCCGCTACGTGAATCTGATCGTCTACCTTAAGTCACTATCTTTATTTGATTCCCGTCAACTACCATCTCTACAAGTTTCACATCTATCTTCAGACTCTCTTTGTTATCACTAGAAAATCATTGTTCACCTTTTGACATTCTTAACCTTCCACTCTGCGGCTTCAGCTCGCATATACACTCAAGTCTTTGACCTGCTTAAATAATTACCACGTCTTTTTCATAACCACTTTCCTCTTAGGTTCACAAGAACTGATGAGCTACTATCCTCTCGATAGAACGTCAATCACTTCACACATTATCAAGCTTGCAAGATAATTTTATTCAATCCAACACGATCTCGTCTATCATCAACAAGAGATTAAGGGTGATCGGTTCCTCAATTTGTTAATAGATAGCCGACAATCACAATGAAGTATAAACCATCATACCAAACTATAACAGTGTTCCTTTAAAACTCGTGCTTGAAGTCACCCAAGCACCATGGTCCAATAATCTTCTTTTAAAGTTTACAACTTCCTTCGCAATTCTTTCTCATTTGATCTCGGCGATGAGATACCATCGATCGAACAAATGATATAATCTTCTTCACACTCACTTAGCATCACACAAATGTTAAGTATTTTCCCACTCATGAAATTCTAACATACCAAATACACCATAACTCATTTTGTTTCCATTTGAAGTCCTTATCCATGTAGAGAACTTTAACAACATTCACAAATTCTTAGTATTCCTTTAAATCTCATAACATCGAGGATCCACATATTTTCAATTTGAATCTTATTCCAAACTCAATCTCAACAATACATCTCATCATATGATTGGTAAAAGAAACTCCCAAATCTTTCTTGACACATGTCAATATTTCGACATCTTAAACATGATTCCATTTCCTCTCGAATTTATTATTCCTCTAGCATTACTTATCTTTTCCTCAAAAGCTAATGTCACCCTATTCATCCTTAATTGACATAATCTGAATCTCTAATACTTTCACATTCTTACTAATACCAACATCTCATTCATTAATAATATATCATTCTTAGCCTCCTCTCAAATAAACTGCGACTATTACTAGTTACATCCGTAAAATCTTCTAATACCCGCAACTAATTTTGGATTTTCCCACTGCAACAATGCGTCAGCCTTAGATGGGTCTACCACAATACCGTCACTTGAAATAACATGATAAAGAAAACTCATATCCTCGTACCGCAATCTACACCTTGAAAACTTAACAAAATTCTACTCCCTTTCGAAGCCGAAATTCACCTTACAACATTCAACTTGCCTATACCGAGTTCTAGAAGCTTCTCTCTAACTATCTTCATCCTTAACCTGACCACGAAGGTAAGTGTCGCACCCCAAAATTTACCCTCCTTATCATGAATTTTCTTGGATTTCCTTGCAAAAGTATGAGTTCAGAAATGCGGATTTCTTGAGGATTGTTGGCTCTAAGTTAGATCGCCTTTTGGTTTGGTATATGGTTGAAGTTCCCCATGTTTGAGATAAGATGTAGTACAATGGATGGAATCACGATCATGACTTTCTTGCTTGATTCATTTGATGTTTTGAGTCGGATTTGGAGATTGAAGTTTGAATTTGAGAATGATACATTAAGTTTTTGATTCGTCTAAAAGCTTATATGTTTATGATGACAAAATTTAATACAAGCAAAGTTCGGAACATCCCGTCATGCTTAATTCCTTGTTTCAACCAGAACTAATTCAAACTTTGGTTCAAGATACATTCAAGTATTGTACAACAGAAAAATCAAGTCCAGTCGAGACTTTGTGAAGTTGAAAGAATTTAGTTTGTGTGAATCTGAATTTACCAAATGCAAAAGTGGTTCAAGAGATTTAAGGCGAATAGTTTGCTCGGGATGCAAAGTTTGGTGACTCAAGAGTGAATAATGCTAATATTCGTTGCGTTGAAATTCTTAGAATTCTTGGTTTATGGCATTCATCATTTATACCATTTCAAGTACCTCATTTTGGATTTTTATCAAAATTCATTCAAGATTCAAGTGTCACTTATCATCATTCAATTTTCTTTCACAAGTTTGATTTCAAATTCAAGATACTCCATTAAGAGTTTTCAAGGCATGGAAAGTTACGGTAAAAGTTCAAGTTATATTCTCCACAAGATAGAAAGTAACATTCATTCATGTGACTTCATTTTCAAGTTAAGGTTATCATTTCTTTTCTAAGAGGCAAGAATTAAAGAACTTGAATTTTTGTTTTGAAACTTGAGATTCTCTTGGTCAATACTTTTTATAATTCCATTCGGTTTCATTTTTCATTCATCAAAATCACATGATTTTTCTTTTGTTCGAAATACAAATGTTCCAACTTTATTCAACTTTCACACTCACATTCTTTTTGAATTTTGTTAAGGAGGAAACACATATGAATACATTGGTTTTAGAATTTGGTTTGCACAAATTTTATAAAAGTCATTACAAAAATCCATTGTTATATTACTACAAGGGATGACTTAGATTGTCATAAAATATAAGTTTTATTACAAAGCTTCAAGGATCTTCTAATTCTAAGTTTCTATGAAGTCTTCTTGGAAATTTCCAATTCTTCATCTTTTGCTCCTTCGTTTCATCTGGGCCATGCTTGCCTCCTCTTCATCGTTCTCTTGATTGAGTTACTCATGAGATAAGTCTTGTTTCCCTTCTCGCTTCTCCAAGCTCGCCATTACCATCATTCATGAAACAAAAACGTAAAGGTTAGAAACCAAAGCAAAACGTAAACTCATGAACATAAGCAAGAAATTAAAGAGGACAATCCTTTCTCGATCTCATCATTAGGGTTTGCGTTAAGGAATTAGGTTAGAGGGGTTTTACTTTGATCATGTTGTAAGTCTAAGAGTGCCTAAGAGGGGGGTGAATTAGGTATGTAAAAATTTATTCGGTTTTATAAGAGAACTTTTAATAATTTTTGTGGTTAAGTGTTTGGAGGTTTTTGACTATTTCTTATCTTTCCTTGGTTATGGTGATGAAAGTGATAAAGCGGAAAAATAAAGAACACAGCGATATATCCTGGTTCCCCTCACAATCCGAGAGTACTCTAGTCCCCTTTCCAACACGAAAGAGATTTCACTATAGTTTAGAATAATTGTACAGCCTATGCTTACTATCTAAACCTATAGGGTGACCAAAGGTTCTTAATACCTTTAAGGTCAAAAACCAAACACTAATGTGAATGAAGAACAATCCTCTTCAAATCACAACACTTACTTCCAACATTCTTGGATAGTAAGGAAATATATTCTTTTTTTAATACAATGATTTATTTGAAATAGATGGATAGCACTATCAATCTTTGATTGATCTTCTTCTTCAAGAAATAAACAATTCTCAAACAATGATTATATATGTTCACAATGCATGTATGAAACTTGTAATGGTTGAAAATGTGTATTGCAAGTTTCTAAAATTTATGACTTGAAAGAACACATGAAAGTTTGTAAGAGAATGTGAAAATGAATAATGAAAATTGTTAATTGAAGAAGGTTAATTTGAATTTAAAAATTCTGCACTATTTATAATGTCACAAATACCTTTCCATTCATGCCTTTTGATATGAAAAGATGCAATGCAACCATGAATGAATCCCATTTGAAATATGTTCAAAACACAAAATAAAATCTTTGGTTATTTGGGAACCGGTTCCGACAAGAGAACCGGTTCTGGTGAACGTTACAACCAATTCAAATTTTACGGAACCGGTTCCCCTATGGGTACCCGGTTCTGGTACAAAACTCAGGCGTGTTTTTGAAAGAGTTTGGAACCCGGTTCCTGGTAGGAACCGGTTCACGAAATTTATTTTGAAAATTCTTTTTGAAAAATATTTCAAACATATTTTTTTCTTTTGTTAAACATATGGGATATGTATATGATTATGAATGCATTTTTTGTGAACATCTATATTCAAGTTTAAGATTTATTTATACCTTATGCCATTGTTGTTTCTTTAAAAATTCTTCTTCTAATCTTCAAGACTTGTAGAGATGTTTTATATGATTATATACTTTTTGCAAATCCTTTGAATGTTGATATCCATGTTGTCTTCATCAAAACCAATGCTTTAGATATGACTTGAGAAGCTTGCAATTACACATGTTCAATACCAAAGCCTCATAATCTGAAGATTAATCATGGGCTGGTTTTCCTAATTGCAAATCATAAAGTTAAGACCTTAGTTCACAAAAAGGAAAGTGTCATACCCCAAAATTTTCCCTCCTAATTTGCCCTCCTACTTCTCAAGACATTTCATACATCTATACTCAAGGATTCCTCAAGGGTTGATCAGACAAACCCTCTCCTAGACAATCAACCCAAACTAGGGTTTGGCAATTCTCAAATCAAGATGGACTTCCAAAATCTCCATTGGTAATCATGCCTCCTCATATGCTTCAAAGATTCTCCATGTCAAGTTTCAAGCTTCACAAGTCAAATTTCCTCAGACAATTGCTCAGATGGTTGAAAATCAGTTGTATTGGACAAAAAGTCAACTGTGGTCAACATATAGCCAAACTTCCGGATTTTTGGTCAACATCCTCATTTTGAAGTCACATTCATCATTTGATCAAGGGTTGATCATTATTCATCAAGAAAACTCAAGATTTGCTCAAAAGTCAAACTTTCCAAATTAGGGTTTTTTAGTGAAAAGTCAACTGAACTTTGACTGAGCATAACTTCTTCATACTTTCTTAGAAATTTTTCCACCACGTCTCATTTTGAAGGAAATTCAATTCTCTACAACTTCATGTCTCACAAGAATGTTCACAAAATGCTTCATTTGGAAGGTATGGATCAAAACATTACAGGTCCTTTTCAAAGTCAACAAAAAGTCAACTTTTTGTTTTGACGATTATTGAGCATGGAAACTCAATTGAGATGAAACCAAAGAGGTTGTTTAGAGGACACTTAGAGCTTTCTAAAAGTCCAAGAACACTCAAAAATGTGGAAAATTGAGCAAACTACACCTTGTACAAGTTGGGCATTTTGGACAATTGCACAAAGAGATATTTGTCAAAATCCAATTTTTTCCAAATGGGCCTATAATTTTATGATCCAAACTTGTTCATAATATTATTTGTGACCTATTGATGCCTTGCCACGACCACATTCTAGTTTTTTGATTTATTTTTGAATTTAAAAGCATTTAATTCAAATTTAAATTATATAAAATATGAAAACAAGGTATATTTTCAAATGGATTGGATTTTTATCAAACTTGAGGTCCAAGATAGCCCACATAACTTGCCAAATTCGTGCTAGCTTGCATATGGAAGAAAATCAAATTTTTAAAGATTTGATTTTATTTGAAAGGAAATTATTTTGCATTCAAAGGAGATCTTTTTCATTCTTTTGCTCTCATTCCTCACTCTATAAATACTCATCATATTGCACAAAGCCAAGGACGAAAACCTAGCCTTACAACAACCCTTTTTGCTCAAAATTTCACAAAGTTGTGAAATTGAATTTCAATTTGCAGCCACTTTCAGCCTCTCTCAATCACTCCAGTGTGTTCCTAGGGTAAGTTTGAGTAAGTATACACCAAGAACCATGGTTAAAACAGCCTAAATCGAGCCATACATGATCATACATATTCATATTTTTCTTGATTTTGCATTTTTATTATCTGCGTGTTTTAATCGAAACTAACCACTCTAATGTGTTCATGAGGTTCCATATAAACGATCTGGGCCATCGTTTTGATGCTTGAACGTCCAGCAATCGATTTGCCATAGTTAAGGTTTCTTGAACTGCCTTCTTCGAACCGGCTTATATAGACACTTTTAGGGAAAACGAGCACCACCATTGGATTCATGAGACCCGGTTAGGGGGTAGCCTTAACCATAGCTTTTGATTTCCATTATTTCGCAGGTTTGATGTTTGTAGCCACCGGAGAAGACGACCGGAGCTAGGGCTCCGGCGTCGGTGACTTGTTGACTCTGGTTGACAGCTTGCGTGGCGCGAAAGAGTGATCTGATTCGTTCGTTCATAAGCAACTAGGCCCCATGCGCTGACTGTGCGTTGAACTCACAAATCCAGGACACGCGTACACTTATATTCACACGTTTGTATTTCCAGGACACCAAGTGCACGCTGGCTGAGTGGTAAAGGCAAGTGGATGTGGAGATTCCCTCAATGGTCACCAGTTCGATCCCTGGCAAGACCATCTTATTTTTACTCTTTTACAAACTAACTTATGTTTTCTTATTTTCTTTAATATTTTCATGTTATTTTAATTTATCTTCAAATATTTTTATCATGCATCTAAAAAACACCAAAAATATTTATTTTTTGCATAATCATCACAAGTCAACAAAAAGTCAAAATTTCTAACACTTAGAAAAATTTTCAAGTGTTAAAATTTTGTACTTTTCAAACTTCATGGCATTTTTCACATAGTTCCACTTTGAATTGGAAAAAACTCAAAACATGAAAGTTGAAGCCCTTGAAACAAGCTTTCCAAAATGTCCAAGAACTCTCAAATCCATGGATTCTAGCCATACTTTTGATTTTGAAACTTAGAGCTCCAAAATCCATAAATTTCAAGTACAAAGTTCAAAATTATAGGTCATTTTGAGTTTTTCTTTCTTTCTAGAAGAATGCCACCTAGCCAAGAGGATTAGAGCTGATAAATATCAGAGGGAGCGTAATTGTAAAGAGATAGGATCAAGGTAATATTTAACCATGGTTAAAAGGAAGCTTCCTTTTGCATTTAATGCAAAAATGACTTCTTTGCCCTCTAAGGCAAGTTGAAAATACCAAAGCCAATTCTTTGTACTTACCATTCAGAACTCATGGCCTATAAATAGAGGTCTTGTTTGCAAATTGAAACTACACCAAAGCCATGCAAGTACATGCTTTCTCTCTACTTTCTTAAATTTCAAGAAACATAGTGTAAATTAAGGAAACTTGCATTTTTGAAAACTTGTGAAGAAACATGAAATATTTGGTGTCTAACATGTCTTAATATCAATATAGAACTTGTTTGTAACTTAAAATCAATCCAAAAACAAGTAAAAACCAGATTTGCATTTCATACTTCAAAACTTGCCAAAACTGCCTAAGCTTTCGAATTTGATCATTGGCTCGAGCAAGTTGAGATTTTTTGACTCAAACATCATCACCATACTTCACATGGATGATGCAGACCATCATTCTTGATCGTGACAGCTCTAACCCAGAATTCGAAGTTTCCTTTGAGCTTGTGCGGTTGACTTGGTCGAGAATGATTCAAGTGATTTGAGTGAAGCGGACCGTCCTTACACCTTCCATAAGGTCCGTTGGTGCTCAAGCAATCACAAAATCCTGGAAACACTCAAACACAGAATTCGATTCCAGCTTCAACAGGTAAGAACACCAACTTCGAACTCCATGATTCTTTGATTCAAATAAAAAAAACTCTTGGCCATTTTGTTTCTGCACTATCCACGATCATTAACCCTTAATCAATTGATCAAATCACTCACCATACGATTTCAATTAAGATTTTCGTTTTAGGGTTCTTCACGTTTTGGAAAATCAATCATGTTAAACCAAAAATAAATGAAATTAACCACTGCCATCGTGTTCCTTGTTAAATTTAGGTCAAGTTTGATGTTTACATCATGTATTTTCATTGAGAAACAAGAAATCCATGGCTGATGAAGGATCGGGGAAGAAGAACAAGGCTACGCACGTTTTTTCAAATTCAAATATTCATTTAAAATATATTTAGTTGGTTTAATCACAATACGGATGTATTGCCGCCCAGAGTTTGCCACTCACTCTTAAGACTCTCATACCATGCCTTGCCTATAGGTCCGGGTTCGAGTAGCCTTGGGAGCTTTTGCCAAACTTTTAATTTTTCATTCATATTTTTTACAAACTTTGACTTTTCAAAACCAATCAAAACTCCTCATTTTGAGGTGATTTTTTGTACACTTGTCAATTAATGTATCTATTTTATGATAGTGCAAAAATTTTCAGAAAAAAATTTCATCCGATTATATTTTGATCGAGCCGAAAACGATACTTTTGAGTACTTTACAAAGCACCTTTTAAGGTGATTTTTTCAAACTTTTGAAGCCCGATTCTTTTCAAAACTTCTTATAAATAAACTTCACATTTCAAAAACACTTTCAAGTAACATTCTTCAAAACTTTTCATCAAACTTACATCTTTTCCATGATCGATCCGATTAAATGATAAAACTGAATTCGTTTTCTCTCGTATTTCTTAACCGATCATGGGCCTCCCTTACGGTGTAAGTCCCAACATTCTTTATGTACATACATATTTTTCTTGTACATATCAAATTCTTTTCATATACATACAAATTTTTACCATACATATCTGAGATACTTTTGTAAATACTCAATGCAGACAAACTTGATCGTTTGTTTTCACTTCACTTGTGTATACTGAATACCATTGGTATTGAAAGGAGCATTATTCCCGGTGAAACTGCTTTTAAGCCAATGGGCCACCCTTATGGTGTAAGTCCCAACCCTCCTATGTACATCCACATACTCCTGTACATAAATACTCGTTCGCGTACATATTTACTTCCTTGTACACATTCAAACTTGTGAATAATCAAGTTACGCTCGTTTTAAACGTTCGTTTCACAGACACTTGTTTATATTTCCTTCATAAACTCTTGTAAATAAACATCATGCATTGTTTATATTTCCTTCATAAACTTCTGTGAATACATATCACACACACACTTGTTTATATAACTGTTTGGTTATAACATAACAACTAGTCTAACCAATAGGCTCCCCACAGTATTAGCCTCCTCTTGGGCTTTATACAAGATAACTCATCCCTTCAGAGTTAGCCTCCTCTTGGGCTTTGTACAAGGTAACTCATTTCAACTGAGTTCAGCCTCCTCTTAGGCTTCATATAAGAAAACTCATTCATTTGAGTTTAGCCTCCGTTTAGGCTTCATATAAGACAACATTCCCCTGCTGAGTCAGCCTCCTCTTGGGCTTCGTTCAAAGGAACTCCTCATTGAGTTTAGCCTTCTCTTGGGCATCATACAATGAAAGAGACAGGAAATCTATTAATAGCTTCCTATTGGGCTTCCAATACAAAGAATCACCCACGCTAGGATAGAACCCAAAGAGTATAATTTCCCGGTGAAATTGCTCTTAATTCCAAAAGGATGGTTTCCCGGTGAAATCCCTTTTAAAGCCAAATCCAGCCATACCCTATAGCTTCCTCTTGAGCTTCATACAAGGACCCTCGATGACCCTCGAAATGCCTCCTCTTGGGCATATAATACAAGGACCCATGGGCTTCTTAAAAGCATCCCCTAAATCCAATCAATTTCTCCTAGAGATTTAGACATCTATCATCTCTATGGAAGAAATATCTCATCTATCACATCACATACAATCAAGAACTTTTCAAAATCTTTTCAAACTCTTTCAAACAAAAACATCTCTTAATCGTAAGTGGTAACGCTTGTACACTCAAGCAAAACACCCAATGCTTACAATTAAAAGATTCAATCATCTTTTTCAAAACATCTTTCTTAAACATGTAAATGGTAACGCTTGTACGCTCAAGCAAAACACCTATAACTTTACGAAAGATTTCAATCAATCAACCTTTCAAAATGTATGTGATGAAATAGATTAGATACATTTTTCAATAAGATGACATTTTTCTGTCTCTTAATAACATCCCGTTGCTTCCACTAGCATAAGTGGGAACTACGATTGCTCTGACTTTCTCAACATCCTTTTGAGAATACGTAGGCACAAGGTCTCATCCTTGGCGAGCAAGTTTCTTTCTCTCTCAGACCAAACAAACCATAGATCCCTGTAGATCCGAGCTACAAATGCTCTGATTCCCACTAGGGGATATGTATGCAGAAGATCCAAAGATCTTTGCGAGCACAATAATAACAAACACTAGGATCCTTCATAATCTATCCTTCTTAAAATCCCAAAGGAGAAACTTTCCCAATCATAGAAATAGCAATTAAAACACACAAACATATCAAACATATTCATATATAAAGCTATAGATAACTATATATATTTAGGGTGCTCCATCTATTCCCTTTATATAACAAACCCCCTTACCCGGAATCTCCCCAATGCGTTGCATCTAGTTTGCGCTAGTCGTTACGCATATCATAATCAATTGAGGGTATTAGCAGCTTTCCCCTTTTTCATAATCATAATTTCTTGTGTTGAAAATAATAAAGCTTGATGCTCGCGGCATCTTTATAAACAAATCAAAAGAGTAAATCGTTTCGAGCTAGAGAATTTGAATTCATATTCGATTCCCTAGCGCGTCACTTTTTAACGCGAACAGGAAAAATGGCGACTCTGCTGGGGAGTACGCTGAAATTTTGATTTTCAAAAAAAATGTGACTCTGCTCAAGAGCACCAAGCTTTTTTTGTTTTCAAAAAGAAAAAAAGGGGTTAAGCTTTCATATGTGCATATGTTTGTTTTTCTTTATTGCGTGTTTTCGCGATTTCATCTGATGGAAAGAAATCTAACCCGAATTTAAGAAACATTTTAAGATCTAGGTGGGGTATAGTCCTATTAACTTGTGAGAAGTTTCATGCTTACGGAGTTAATTTGAGATCCCTCTCTGTGGAGGTTGTCTTGGGAGTATTTGTGTTTAGCAAGTATTTGCGAAGACATTTTGCTTTCAAGAGAACTTGCGGTGGTGGTGTAGAACACATAACCCATCCGGCCATTTAGGATGTAGTGCAGAAATTATTCGGTGTAAGCCTAGAATAATTGTCATGCGAGACTACGATCGAGCGAGTTTTTCTTGAAAATATTATTGGACTTGAGTATTCAATAAATCGATAATATTTCGGAGAGAAGCGTTGAGCTGTATTATCGATAGAACCCGTTTCACGATGAATAAGCCCTTAGAACTTACCCACGTTTGATTCTTATCGTTGGCCTCATGCTACCGTAACGAGCGCTTGGTATGTGTATAACTACTAACCATGTTTGTAGCATTCATGCATTCATTCAAAAACTTCATTTCTCTTCCCATTTCCAAAGAATTTAGAGATTTTCTTTGTAAATATTTTAGGTTAGAGTGATGGACGTCGGAGGAAGATTCACCAAGAGATCTGAGTTTAGAATTCTCGCGTAGGAAAGTTGAAAGAGTTAGCATCCTTGGTAGAAGATCCCTCGGATTTCAGAAAACGCTATGGAACTCTTTTAACTATTCTGAACACTAACGTTCATGAAGGACTTCTCAAAACTTTCGTTCAATTTTACAATCCAGTCTATCGCTGTTTCACTTTCCCTGACTATCAATTGATGCCTACTTTGGAAGAGTACGCACACATACTAGGTATCTCAGTATCGGACAAAGTGCCTTTCAATGGTTTGGAAGCCATTCCTAAGTCACCAGTCATCACCGTGATGACTCACTTAAAGAAATCAGAGATAGACAAAAACCTCACTACCAAAGGAAAACTCTTAGGACTAACTTCAAAGTTCCTAATGGAGAAGGCTCTTAAATTCTCTGAAGCCTAGCCTTTGAAGCTATTTTAGCTTTACTCATCTATGGATTGGTGTTGTTTCCCAACGTCCCAAGTTTCGTTGATATCAATGCCATAAGGATCTTTCTGATTGGAAATCCCGTTCCCACTCTGCTTGGTGACACGTACTTCTCTATTCATCATAGGAATCGTCAAGGAGATGGAACTATCGTGTGTTGTGTACCTCTGTTCTTTAAATGGATTGTATCACACTTGCCTAAATCTCCTATCTTCCGCGAAAACAAAGACGATTGGCATTGGTCTCGAAGACTCATTGTAACACGGTGAACTGACTTGTTAGTGTTTTTTGTATCGCAAATGTGCAGATAGCAAGAGTCGCCACCGACTTTTATTTTTATCCAATTAAGGGAAGGTAAAAGTACAGAAAAAGACCTTCGTTAGATTCTGAGTAAGGGGGAAGTTTATGAAAAGGGAAGGTATTAGCACCACTTTCCATCCGTAGTTATCTACGGGCTCTTAGTTGCTCTAGATCACTTTAAAATTGTGCTTTCTGTGTGTTTGACAAAAATGTTTTGAAAAGGCATTTCGCTTTGACTTTGTAATGATTCATGTAGGAATGTATACAAAGTGTTCGGAAATGTTTCATTTTGAAAAGAGTTTGAACTTTGACAAAAGTGTGTTGTGAAAAGTATTTTGATAGAGCAAGCAACTAAAAGTCTTATTACCTACTCAGAATTGGTCGTTTTCGTGTTGTTTACGTTCCTTTAGAATAGTTTCATCCATAACATTAGTTGGTAGGTAACCCTATTCGTTGGATGTAGAAGGGACATTCGAAGGGACATCAGATGGTCATAGAAGGCGACTTGTAGGAAGTATCCTAGCACATTCGAAGGGACTATCATCATTTTTCGTAGGCGACAATCGAGGGTCAAGATCATGTATTCGTAGGCAACATCGTAGGTCTTATGATCTTTGTATCAAAGGGACTATGATGATTTGTTTTGAAGGCAACGGTGCTAGGATACCTCTACATTCGAGGGACATGACCATTTGAATTCGTAAAGGCAACGAGAGAGAATTACCCTAAGGGGTGCATGTGTGAAAAGAGTGTGTCAAATTCAGATATGTTTATCTTGAAAATTAGTGAGCTATGTTGATTATTATCTTGCCATACACGCCTAGTTACTAGCAATTTATAGGGTGCGGAATGTAAAGATGCGGAAAGATAAATGTCCTACGCTATTACATGGCTTTGGGGCAGATACATAATTTAAACTTGCGGAAAATAAAAACCTAATTTAAACTATTACATCCCATGAAAGTTACATAATTGGAAAAAAGAAACGATAAAGAAACCGTCTGAAACGGAATAATCTGTGAAAAGATAAGAAAATCGGAAAATACGATGAAATTGAATAAGAAGAAAATATTAGTAAAAATGCAAATTTTTGAATGAGAAAAATCTGACATGCTGGAAATAACATAAATATGCTAAAATAATTTTTTGGAATTTTTTGGATGCAATTTAATAATTTAAAACTAATTAAAACTGATTTAAATGCTAAATTATGAATAAAAATAAATATGCCTGCAAAATTGTATTTTTTTAATTTTATAAATTAAATAAGTATTTTCAGAAAATAAATGCAAAAGGAAAAAATATTTTGATGATTTTTAATGAATGAAATAAAAATATGAAAAGAATTAAAATTGCATGAAAATATTAAATAAATAAGAAAATATGAAAATATGCAAGTTTGGAAAAAAGAAAACAAAACCAGGTCCCAGGCTGGCTCGAACTGATGACCCTGGAGAGGATCTTTGAACAGGCAGCGTCTTTACCACTAGGCCAAGTGGCGTTTGGTGTTGGGAAAGCAGAATACAACAACATATGAATGATGACGCGTCAAGGAAAGGTTTGAAACACAGTCAGCCACGCGTGGACCCCATCTGGAACGAGAGAACGAATCAGGAAGCGCCATCGTGCCACGCAACCTCCTCGCCGGTCAAACCAAGTCGTGACCCGGGCCTAGCTCGGTCGTCTTCTCCGGCCACGTGATTCTTCAATCTGCAAAAATACGCGAAATAAAAAGGAAAGAAGGACCTTGTCCCCCTAAATCGGCCATGGTGAATTCAATGGTGATTTTATTTTTGGCTGAAACGGCTTGTACAAGCCGGTTCGAAGAGGACAGCTTGAGAAACCCTAAACATGGCAATTCCTTGTTTTCACGTGTAAGCTTCGAAACGATGGCCCAGATCAATCACATGGAGTCTCATGAACACAATAAAAGCATTAGATTCAATGGAAACACGCAGAATAGTAAAATGCAAAAATCAAAAAGTTTGAGATATGTATGATCATGTATGCATCGATTCAGGCTGTTTTGATCTATAACAATGATGTGTACTTACTCATACTTACCCTAGGAACACAAAGGAATGATTTTTGAAATTTGAAAGTGGTGGATTTTGAAACACGATTTTTCAAGTTTCTTGAAAATTTTTGCAAGAATAAGGGTTATGTTTTGAGCTAGGGTTTCGTCTTTTGTGCTTGGCAATAGGCTGAGTATTTAGAGAGGGATTTGAGAGAGAAAAAAGATTGGTTAATCAATGTGCAATATTTCTCATTCAAATAAAATCAAATTTCCTTAAAAATTTGATTTTTTCTTTCCATATGCATGCTATCACGAAATTGGTATGCTTGGTGGGCTATCTTGGACCTCAAGTAAGATATAAATCCAACCCATTTGAAAAAAATATCTTATTTTCATATTTTATATGATTTAATTTTGAATTAAATGTTTTAAAATTCAAAGATAAATCATAAAAATAGAAAATTACCATGGCCAAGCATTTATGGGTCAAAAATGATGTCATGAACAAGTTTGGACCAAAATATTTTAGGCCCATTTGGAAAATTTTGCATTTTGACCAAAATGTCCTTTTGTGCAATTGTCCAAAATTGCCCAACTTCTGAATAGTGTATCTTGCTCATTTTTCCACATTTTTGAGTGTTCTTGGACTTTTTGGAAAGCTCTAAGAGTCCTCTAACCAACCTTTTGGTCTCATCTCAATTGGAGTTTCCATGGTCAATATATCCTCAAAACAAAATGTTGACTTTTTGTTGACTTTGCAAATGACCTGTAATGTTTTGGGCCATACTTCTCAAATGAAGCATTTTTTGGACATTCTTGTGAGACATGAAGTTGTAGAGAATTGAATTTCCTTCAAAAAAAGAGGTGGTGGAAAAATTTCTGATAAAGTATGAAGAAGTTATGATCAGTCAAAGTTCAGTTGACTTTTCACCTAGAAACCCTAATTTAGAAAGTTGGACTTTTGAGCAAATCTTGAGTTTTCTTGATGAATCATGATCAACCCTTGATCAAATGATGAATGTAACTTCAAAATGAGGATGTTGACCAAAAATTATGAAGTTTGTTGTATGTTGACCATAGTTGACTTTTTGTCAATCTGTGATTTTCAACCATCGAGCAATTGTGCGAGGAAACTTGACTTGTGAGGATTGAAACTTGACATGGAGAATCTTTGAAGCATATGAGGAGGCATGATGAACATTGGAGATGTTGGAAGTCCATCTGGGTAGAATTACCAAACCCTAGTTTGGGTTGATTGTCTAGGAGAGGTTTGTCGATCATTTCTTGAGGAATCATTGAGCATGGATGTATGAAATATCTTGAGAAAATGGAGGGAAAATTTTGGGGTATGAGAGCTGCCCTATTCAATCTTCTTGTCTTTGGAAGGTTAGATTGACGCTTTGTCTTCGTGACACGAAGGTGAAGATGATTGAACACTCAATACATTTGAAAATTTGCACTTGTTGGCGGATGATGCGATAATGGGCTTCTGGATGCCATTTGGAGAAAGTGGAGACTTCTGCGGGGATGAGTCGTCACGCTAGACTCGAGAATGTTGATAGGAGAATGGCGGGGATGAGCTTAAGATGCCATACGGAAAGGTCGATTCGGGAGTGGCCGTCGCTAGGCTCTGAGATGTTCTTGATAGTGGAAGGAGCGTGGAGATGGGCTTAAGATGCCTTGGAGGCATGTTAGACTTCGTGCTCACCTTTGAATGAAGTCATTAATTTGTATTGATTTTAACCAAATATGACATTTTGAAAGCGGAGGAATGTTGATAAGTAGTCGGAGATGGGCTTAAGATGTCATCCAGGGGGCGGAGTCGTCACGAGACTACGTAGTTCTTTATTGATAATAAGAAGGATTCGAATAGATCTTCGTCTTTGATTACTACGAGGGATAGTAATTTGGCAAAGTGTGGATATCGTCCCTGTTGTGCATCGGGTATTGATCCACTGCCTGTTATCGGAGGATAACTTGTGATCGTTCGGATAGGGTTTCCCGTCTAGCCGGGTATTAATCACGGATCCGTTGTCGGAGGACAATGAGGGTCGTTCGAGATAGTTTTCCGTCGAGATTGGGGCTTAATCACGGACCGGTGTCGGAGGACAACTAGGGGCGGTCTTTCAGATAGTTTTCTCGTCGAGATTCGGGGCTTAATCCTGGACCAGCTGTCGGAAGTGACTTCCACCTGTTTTGGAGAAAACAAGAGAAACTTTGATAGAATATTTGTTAGTCTTATGCAAGTATGATGCATGATAATGTATATGAATGACACATGCATGAATTATGACTTTATGAGTAATGTATGCATGATAGATGTTATGGTATTTCAAAACATATCCATCTTGAAGAAGATCGGATGTTACGCTGAGGTTCGACTTGTTTGGGGATGGAGATCACGAGAAGAAAGAACTTTGATCCCTCCGATGCACTATCGACCAAGTCTTGGGCCTAGATATTGTTGAGGAAGGTAGAGATTGAGAAACTCGTTGTTGGAGATCCCACATAGACCTGTTGGGAGAGTCGGGAGGCAATCATTGGGGATCTTGTATGTAGATCTGTTGGGAAGAATTAGGGCGCTCTCTGGGGATCTTGAGTCACGGATCTCATGGAGAGCATTTGATGGTTCTTGGGGGCGGGTTGGGATCTCGGTGGGGAATAGAAGATGTAGATTTCCTCGTGCACTATCGACCAAGTTTCAGTGCGGGCGCTTCTTTGGGGAAAAGGGGCGTGTTGAGAGATATTCTGCGATGATAAATACCTTGGTACGGGGATGAAGTGTTCTGCTCGAGGCTGATGTAACATTGCTCGGTTGAGTGGAATCCTTGCGTGGATTAACATATACTCTGGGGAGGTTTAGTGAGTGACACCTCTGCGGGGATTATGTTCGGGGGAATGTTTTGGTGACCTTTGTTGTCATCTCAATTCACGGAGCTGTAGTAATTACTTTTGTTCGTTCACTTTTCGCGTGTTTGAATAGATTCTTATTGTCAAATGCATATAATCATTCAAAGCAAGCGTTGGACTTATTGCAAGCGACAATAGTGAAAAATGTAAAGAGAAAGAACTTGTATTCATTTGAAAGGTGGCGTATGGCGGTTTGTACACAAGAAAAGTAAAAGCTATGCGAAGCAATCTCGTTAAGTTCTAACTATGCTAGTACTCATATATTTCAACTATCTCATCTCCTTCTTTGTCGATAGAAAGTGAGTGAACGATCTTCGCCATTTGAATCTTGAATGTTGATAGTAGTCTAGAAGCGGTGATGCGGAAGAGACATAGTCGTGCGCTTAAATCCTAACTTTTGCCTAGACCGTCTTTCGGGTTTTCGGTCTACAGGATACCCTTTTTGCCCAAGCCGCTTTTCGGGTTTTCGACTTGCCGGTGTACATGTTTTGTATATATCCTTAACTTTTGCCCGAACCCTTTTGGTTCGCCAGGATGCCCTTACTTTTGCCTAGGTCAGTCGACCTAGCGGGTCTCTTTATCGTAGTATTTTTGACTATGTCTGCGTTCACGAGGGTGTGGGAAGTCTTCACCATCCATGGTGCTAAGTATCATAGCTCCGCGGAAAATACTATCTTGACTACAGCGGTCCCTCGTGGGTGGGAGTCCATTTGCCCTGGGATCACCTTGTGGAAGAATAATGCGCTGACTACTAGATCGCCAACTTGGTAGACTCGATTGCTTGACCTTCTTGTTAAATGCTCACGATCATTCGCCTGATAGATCTGTCCATGGCAAATGGATGCGAGTCGTTTCTCATCAATCAAATTAATCTGATCAAGGCGAGTTTGGGTCCAATCGTCTTCGCCTAATTCTGCGTCCTGGAGGACTCTGGTTGAGGGTATCTGAACCTCAATGGGTAGAACTGCTTCCATACCGTATACAAGGGAGAATGGGGTTGCCCTGTTGATGTCATCTTGTAGTCGGTAACCATGAAGAGCAAATGGTAACATCTCATGCCAATCTTTGTAAGTCCCGTCATCTTCGTATAATCTTCTTAATGTTCTTGTTGGCGGCTTCCTGCGCCATTCATCTTAGGCCGATAAGGAGAAGAGTTGTGATGCTTGATCTTGAGCTGCGTGCGAGTTCGGTGATCATCTTATTGTTGAGATTGGAACCGTTATCGTGATAATCCTTTCGGAATTCCATATCGACAGATAAGATTATGTTTGATGAATCGAGCCACAACATTCTTGGTAACATGAGATCGACGGTACTTCTACCCACTTGGTAAAGTAATCAATTGCCACAAGGATGAAGCGATGTACATTGGAAGTCAGGCAATTTCTCAATCATGTCAATGCCCCACATTGCAAAAGGCCAAGGCTGTAAGAACATTCGAGTCTTGGAGGTACGTGCACTTTATGCGCATAAATCGGCATTTGTGACAAGATCGAGCATAACGGTGACAATCGACTTCCATGGTGGACCCATAGTAACTTTGTTCTCAAAATCTTCTTAGCCATGATGTGTCCTTTGGAGTGGGTACCAAATGCGCCTTCATGTAACTCTTCCATGATCGTATTCTTTGTTTCACGATCTACGGTAGAGTAAGCACAAGTCGTGGTTCTTGTTGGTATAAGATCTGTTCTTTGAGGAAGAATTTGGATGCAAATCTTCTCAGAACTTCTTATCATTAACGATGCCCTGCGGTATTCCGAGTCTCAAGATACCTCTTCACGTCGTAGTACCAAGGTTTCTCTTACGTATCAAGCTCATAACAATATGTTGGTTCGTCGAACTTCTCATGATGATGCGGGAGCCTCGTTGTCCCATCTAACCTTGAACATAGATGACATAGTAGCTAATGCGTGCATGTTGATTCTCTTCTCGTGGAATGTGATTGAAATCTCTTGATAGGGGATCAAACTCAAAACATGCTCTCGATATGGAATGAGGTTCGGATGCTTCGTATCCCACTCATATATCGGTGATCACCAAGTGAGTCTCCATACACTTGTAAGAACTTGATTCTTAAGTCAATAGCGACTTTGATACCCATGATGCACGCTTCGTATTCGGCCATGTTATTGGTGCAACTGAAACATAATCTGGCGTGAAAGGCGTATGTCCGCCTGCAGGGGATGTAATAATGGCGCCAATGCCATTGCCAAGTGCGTTTGAGGCTCCATCAAAGACCATGGTCCATCGGGATCCTTGTTCAGGTCCTTCGTCCGGGCACAGTTCTTCCAATCGTAACTAGTAAAACATCTTCATCGGAAATTGAACTACATGGTGATAGTCATCTGACTTGATGAGCCAAATGATCGGCTACTACACTTCCTTTGATCGCTTTCTGAGAAGTATATTGGATGTCGTACTCGGTCAAGATCATTTTCCATCTTGCTATTCTCCCGGAGAGAGCTGGTTTTCTCAAATATGTATTTGATCGGATCCATCTTGGAAATCAACAAGGTAGTGTGAGTCAACATATACTGTCTTAGCCGGCGAGCAGCCCAAGCCAAAGTGTTGCAAGTTTTCTCGAGCTGTGAGTATCTTATCTTATTTCACAGTCGGTAAACTTTTTGCTAAGGTAGTATATTGCATGCTCTTTTCGACCAGACTCGTCATGTTTCCCCAACACACACCCCATTGAGTTCTCTAACACGGTCAAGTACATGATAAGAGGTCTTCCTTCGACAGGCGGCATCAAGATATGAGGATTCTGTAGGTATTCCTTGATTTTGTCAAAAGCGATCTGGCAATCGTCGTTCCATTCCACTACTTGATCTTTCTTTAGTAACTTGAAGATTGGCTCACAGGTGGCAGTTAGATGTGCAATGATCGCAATGTAATTCAATCGGCCCAAAAACCTCGACTTCCTTCTCGATGCGGGAGGCGGCATTTCTTGAATAGCTTTAACCTTAGCAGGATCGACTTCAATACCTTTACCACTGACAACAAACCCTAGGAGTTTCCCGGATCTGACACCAAAGGTACACTTGTTGGGATTAAGTCTTAGTCGTACTTCTTCAATCATCAAGCAGTTTGCGGATGATCAAGATGTTCTTCTTTGTGCGTGATCTAGCTATCATGTCGTCGGCGTAGACCCTATCTCATGATGAATCATGTCATGAAATAGTGTTACCATAGCCGCTGATAAGTGGCGCCGCGTTCTTGATCCGACGGCATAACCTTGTAGCGAGAAAGTGCCACTGTGTAACAAAAGTAGTCTTCTCCATGTCTTGAGGAGCCATTTTGATCGATTATAGCAGAGAAACCATCCATGAAGGAGAAAACCTTATCTTTGGCGGTGTTGTCAACGAACATCAATATGAGGAAGTGGGAAATCGTCTTTCGGACTTGCTTTGTTCGGATCTCTGTAATCCACACATTCGTACCTTGCCATCCTTCTTAGAGTACGGGTACACGTTTGCAACCCTTGTGGATAGGAAGTGACTAAAAGCGTTGAAGCTGCTTCATAACCGGCTTTGATTTTCTCGACATCTCGGGACGCATCGCGAACCTTGTTTCAACGGAGAAAACCTTCTTTTGTCGACAATCGGATTGTACCACAATATCAATGTCTAAACCGGCATGTCTTCGTATGACCAAGCAAAAACCTCAATATAGTCTCGTAGCATGAACCAACCTTTCTTTAACATTGTTCTCAAGACCGCTCCTATCTTGATCTCTTTCTTGTCTTCATCGGTACCCAATTCACAACCTCGACTTGCTCTTGATGCGGTTTATAACTTTCGTTCTTCTTGGCACCTCACAATCTTCCTCACTTTCGTCTTGGCTTGGTAGATCGGATTATCGAAGTCATATTTAGCAATAGCATATTTATTATCAACGAGATTCGGAGTGATTGCGGTGTATCACGTGGGTGTGTAAGAAACACATAGCTTTTGAAGGGGTGATAAAGTAAAAGAAGAACAAACAATTGAATGCAAAAGTCCAACGAATTTATTGAATGAAAGCATGAACAATGATAACCCTCATAAGCGAGCCATGATGCGGGCAAGGCACTAGGCTTTCAAAGTTTATTGTTCAAAACATAAAGAAATACAAAAGCAAAACAAAAACAAGAGCAATTACTCGACTAAAGGAGATTGGTATGGCGTCTTGATCTTCCAATTGCGAGCCCATGATCAGGTTGGGAAGATCCACTGGCGATGTCGAAGTCGTTGTCGTTGTCTTCTAGCATGGATTCCACTGGCGGATGCGGAAGGAAGTTGGCCGACACGTTCGCGTATCATCTTGACCCTTGGTGAAGCCTAAACCGGTCTTGTCGGTTGAAAGGAAGATCGGGGCGGCCCCAAATAGAACTACCTTCAACTGCTGACTTGAGCATCTTTCGGTGAGGCCATCCTAGGCGAAACTTTAGCAACCGGGAGTGGCGGGAGAGTCAGCAGGCATGACTGGGTATTGTTTCAAAAGCTTGACGGTCTCGAAGAATTCTCCTTCCATCTCGAGGTATCGGAATGTGTAGATGGTGACCATATACTCCTGTTCACATCTGTAACAACTTTCCCTTTCACTTTGGGTACTTTAGCCGATGTAGGGTAGGGTAACATGCCCGTGTATCCAAGGGCGTCAAGTAGGCAAGAGTGGTGGACGGATGTCCATGACAAAGTAGAGTCAAAAGTCAGGAACCGACTTTAGCAGCGATGAGCTCTCCAAGTCTTGTTCGCTTAGAACCATCAAAAGCTCTCACAATTATATCCTGGGTCTCAAAACCAACCCTTGACATCAAGTCGATCAAAAGCGATCTTTGGTAGGATGTTTAGGCGGGCTGGTATCCACCAAAACATGAGATAATGTAGTGCCCTTGCATTCCAGAGATGTGCAAGGCTTTGTTGTGTTCTTTCCGGCGAGTCAAATCGACATCGGAGATGCCTAGGCGTTGTTGGCAGCCGGGCTAGCAATACAAACTTCAAAGCGGTGATGGTAGTGTCTTGAGGTGCGTGAGCATTCTTTAGAAACTTCACCAAGGCATTAGCATGAGCCTCGAACACAAGAGCGAGCAAGCATGGAGATTTTGGATGAGTCATCCCAACTGTTCCACAACATTGTAGTCACTCTTCTTGATGATCTTGAATTTCCTCCACTTCTTGTTTGGAGGTGTCTTGACAACTTCCTTTGGTACTTGGTTGGCAGCGGGATGAGTCATTTCTTTCCCTCTAGCTTGGGAATGGATTGAATAGTTGGAATCGAGTGGAGTCGATGTCTTTGGAGGAGATTTACGGAGAGAATACTCTTCGGTTCGGGTCACCTTACTTGATCCGGTGATGTTGTCAATGGGAATGGTAGCTTCAATGTAAGATCTTCAATGGTCGGAGGGTCTTGCTTGCGCCATGATAGTAAACATCGACTCCATAATTCCAAGGAATAGCTTTGTCGGAGGAATATGCTGGTGCAGAGAAGTGATGATGAGAGGTGCCACTCTAGGCACGAATCGTGAGAGGAAATCCTTATGGTGTTAACATCGGCATAGTCTTAGGAAATCGTCACCCCGGTCGCCTTAACATCTTCAATAGGAGTCTTGTAGCTTTCAGGAGCAGTGTAGTTCACCATGTAATCATACTTTCCACTTGGCTGCCCCAAGGTATCCCACACAGATGGTACAGTTTCATTTGCATTGTCAATCTTCAACTTAGACATTTCTTCACGACACGCAGGTGGTTTCAGAAATAGTATCTCACGGTTGTCCATCATGCACTGAACACGTCTTCTCAACCAAGGACAGCCATCAGGTGTAGATGGGCACCAACGACAATCCTTTGGGCATCATGGGTTGACACCGGCTTGTAGCAAATTCTTCTTAACAGTCATCAGAGGAATGGTCAAGTCATCTATGTCGAAAACATAAGTATCATCCCCAACAGCATTGGAACTCTTGTCATGATTAGGCATAGGCGCATTGATCACATTCGGAGTCTCAACAAGAGGGTCAAACTCAATCTGTTTAGCTTCAATCATATCTTGAATTTTGTTCTTCAGAGCCCAACAATCATCAGTACTATGTCCTGGGCTATTGGAATGGTAAGCACACTTAGCATTAGGATTGTATCTCGGAGAGGAAGTGTTGACATTCTGAGGAGGATCCCTCAAGGTTATCAGCTCTGCTTTCAACATGTGTTGCAAGGCTTGCGACAATGGCATGTTGATCTTAAATGCTTGTCTTCGTTGCGCGTTACGGTTAGCGTGTTGTCTCGTGAGGTTGTCTTGATGTAGGATTGGAATCTGCGCCCCCCACAGTTAGTAGCGGTAGGTCTTGGCTCGGCTTTTCGACCATATGACTTCTTTCTTACCACCAAGAGATCTCTTGCTGCATTTGAAGATGTCTCTCACAGATCTTTCCACTTTTGATACCGGTTTCAATCGCTCTTTGTCGATGTCGGCTCGGTGAATCCATTTGAAGAGTTTCAATCGGATGATTGAAGAAAGGGCTGTCGGTGTTCCCATGAACATATCAACCAACTCCTATTGGACAAGGGTGGTTGAACTACTTGCTAGATCTCTCCATTTACGAGCATACTCCTTGAACTTCTCATCACGACCCATAGACATGCTTTGTAGTTGCATGTGAGTGGGTGTCAATTGACATTGTACTCATCCGTGGCGGACTAGAAAAATTATTAAGCACAGGCAAACATTTAAAGGCCAGTAAATTTATATTATATTGTATAGAAATTTATATATTATCTTTTGAGTTAGAGATCAAGAAATAAAAACCATTGGAATGGCGGTCATTTCTATATCTTTGATATATTTGGTAAACCTTGACAAGAGATCACATAGCGTCATAGATAACCGGTGAGGAATTTAGACATAAATAACCGGTGAATTTAGACATAAATATCAATCATGGTCAATTGTTTAATTAATTTGAATGTTAAAGAAGGTAACCATTTGAGACATCTCCAATAATTCTAAGACTATTTACAACACAAACAATAACAACGACAACGAGAAAACAAACAATAACTCACCATGTAATGGCTGAACTTGAACCATATCTTAGCAACATCAGAAATGATTCACGGTATGATTGCTTCATCTTTTTACCATCATTAGTGTTCTTGAATCTGGAAACATCAAACAACTGATGAGCATTGGCGAAGAATTTTGGTTTATCAGCAGGAAAACAAGGAGCTAAAAGGAAATTTGTAGAACACTTTTGTCTTGTATGTTTGCATAGATTTTTGTCAAATAGTGGCATTATAACATTGTCGCATAACAAATTTTGAACGAACCTATTCCGTGATCTGTGGTGGACAACATGAGTAAAGTAAATCTAAGAAAATAGGATGCTTGGTTAAAAATCTGGTTTAGGAAAAATCAATTTTATACAAAGTTTTAAATTTGTTTTTCTGCATATTATACACAAAGTTTTCTTAACAGATGAGAGAAGGTACTCTGCATGCTCTGCTTGAGGTTGTGGGGAAGTGGTGCTTACTTGCATCATTGTTTACAATAAAATTGAATAAATGACCATTCAAAATAAACAAACTATGACATTGACTCATTACAAAACTTCATTCATACTAATTTCATAATATTTCACATTAAAAAAGTACTTTCATAGTAAACTCACCTCACTAGACATTTTTCCACCAATTTCATACTCTCAACTCCATCACATTTTCATACTAATTTTGTGCATCTAACCTGTTTATAGTTTCACACAAACAAAGTTACAAGATCAAATCACATTCAAAAGATGAAAACTTGTATAAACATCTTGGCGTTAAATTACATGACAGAAGAATATAATTCATTTAGTTTCAGCATGAACATAAAAAAAATAACAGCACAATAACACTCATCCTGTTTTGACATCATTAGTTGGAAGCTCATTCAAGTCGAAGTGAAGAACTCAAACCGATATTTAAGCTGAAATCACGGTTAAAATAAAATTGATTTAGATAAGACCTTATTAAATAAAAGAACATCAGATTTAAAACGAACATGATCACCTTTATCGAATCGAATATCTTCAGAAACATTTGTAATGATAACTCCATATGGAACCATAAGATCTCTCTTGTTCATTTCATCAACCACCACTAAAAAAGATAAAGGAAAAATAATCTCAGTTCAAAACTTTTACCGAACACTTGGTGGGCTAGCGCAAAACGACAAATTTGACATCAATTCTCCATCAACTAGTTAACCACAACCTGCAACAATAATAAATAACAACACAACAACAACAATGTTGTAGCAAAATTGTAAACGAAGCAAAAGAAAAAAAAATAGCGGAGACATTTTACGAGCGACAAGAGCGGAGCCACGGTGTACGTCTGTTTGCGGCATAGTGTGATGGAGGATGGCCATGGAAGATCTCAGGCGCAAGATGGTGAAGTCTGGTTGGGCGGAGCACAGGCAAGCCCCTACTGGCGTATCTTGGCTCCGCCTTTGGTACTCATCTTGTCTGGAAAGCATCGGTAAGTCACTCCAAAACGGATACGGTCATTCTCTGGCGATAATACCATTCCAATTGAGTTAGGACAAACTCTCTTGAAAATAATGCATCCACAACTACATGTCATCAGTGTGGGGATTGATCTTCTGAACATGAGACTTCAAATGCAGCTTAGGGCAAGACATGTCGTCATACTTAGCAAAAGTTGGAACTTTGAACTTGGGAGGAATCACAACACCGGGACGAGACTCAAATCATCAAAATTCAGCCGGACATCTTGAGTTTTCCACAGCATTGACGGTCTTCAAGTTGTTTGTACTTGTCATCTTCATCGAGTATTGGGCGTCATAGACTTTCGGGCTCATCTGACTACCTTCGCCATCACCCTTGTTACTTTGCTCATCCTCCTTCTTGACACTTCCTTGAGCTCAATTCGACTAACCACTCTAGGACCTCCTTTGTAGCGTCGCCCATGTTGAGAAGACCAACAACCTTCTTCTTTACATTAATGAGCTTCTTGATCTTCTTGGCCTTGGACCAAGTGGTAAACTTCTCTGCTGGCCAGGCATTCGAGCACAGAGATCTTTGTGATCTGTTCAAAGCCATTTACGCTAAAATAAATAGCGAGCAAATGAGAAAACCAATCTTCAATGTACACGTGATGCAATGTTATGCTATGATATGCAATGTTTATGCGGATGCAATGCAATGTTTTCAAGGACCTTAGAGATTTAAATTTGTTAAACAAGCAATGAACAAACATTTATTAGTACTCTTTTTATTCTTTTTCTTTTTAAGTACAAAAGATAGTTCAAACGAATAAAAGAAAACATATAAATCCTAAAGCTCTAAGTCTCCCATGGGCGCTTCCTCTTGGTGCCGAGGTAGGCGTTGATGCTTCGCTCCTCGTGAAGTAGCTTGGTCAACTCTAGCACTTTCTTCTCACTTGCATAACACTGAACTTCAAAGGTATCCCTCTCTTCGTTAAGCTGGATCCAAGATCTCTTCAAGTCTTCAAAATCAGTAGGCATGTTAGGATGGAGAACGGTATAAGTGCGTCACCTAGCAGCGGGTTCCATAATTCTTGGTAAAGCAGTGAATGGCATCATGAGGTTTTGAGCTCGAGCTCACCCATTTGAGGTAAGGTTCCCAAGGAATGGAGTTTTGGTGCCCAACGTCTTGGTATCGATCTTCTTTACCATGCCCCAGCGTGTATGAACCTTCGTGGTAATTACGGAGATCGTGGTTGTGTCGAACACAATATCTTGGAGAAGCATATCATGTAGACCATCTCTTGAGCAAAACCAAGCGGCGTAGAGCTAAGGAAGGGTTGTAAGTAATACCTCCCCTTATACCGAGTAGTGGTACATTAGGGAATTCTCCACAACGCTCAATGAAGGTGAAGTCCTTTTGAGAGAAAAGACTCCAACGGATATCTGAATGAGAGAGTGACATCAATCTTTGAGACCACTTCATCCTTTGCTCGTTCTTCAAAACTGATGGAGGAAAGTGCGAAATAAACCACCTTGAAAGTAACGGTATGCAACACATGAGAGTTCCTTGCTTCTTAGTAGTACGAGTGTGGAGAGAATGTAGGATGTCTCCAAGTAAAGTAGGCACAGGATTACGGGTAAGAAACAACTTGATAGCGTTGACATCTATGAATTGATCCGAGTTAGGAAATAGAACCAAACCGTAGATTAGCAAGGCTACAATGTCTTCGAATGCATGGAAACTCATAACCTTGAGGAATTCTCGGGCTTTCTTAATCAAGAACTTAGAAAGTAAACCCTTAACTCCATACGGTTTCCCAATTGGCTTCAATGTCGGCGCTTTAGATGTAAGGTGATGCAATGTCTTCGTACCTAGGAACCTTTTCTAGACCGGTGAATGGCATTTGATCAAGAATAGGTATCCTAAGTAGCTTAGTGAACTCTTCCAAGGTAAAAACTAACTGATAATCTGGGAATGTAAAGCAATGGTGCTTGGATCAAAAAAGCTGAAATAGGACATGCATCATATCTTCTTCAAAGCAAGATAACCAAATCAAGCAGAGATAACCATGTCTTTTGATGAACCGAGCATGGTCAGGAATCTGAAACCAATTCTTTGAGTGAGAAGGTATACCCATGAAGTTGATTCGGATAGTCTTTCTAGAAGCCATAATTCCCTACAAAGCAGCAAAGATAAATCCTAGGTCCTTGAAATAGTTAGAAATGATATGCAATGCATATGATGTCATGATGTCATGTTTGGCACACACAAACAATTCACACAATGAGCCTAGGGTTAAGGCTTGCATGAGGTATAGGTGATTACCCCACCAAAAGTTTGAGTTGGTTCATCTGTCCTATAATAGTAACGGGTTCTAGGAATCTCACATCATTGATCTTTCTCGTGGCGTTTATTTCAATCGACTACCAAGTGGTCGACGAAAATATCCCAAAGTCGATCTCAATAGCGTAGTATCGGTATCAACCAACCTTAGTCGCACCAAAGCCGCCATCTCACTACCTTCTAATGGCCAAGATGGGTCAATTAAGGTTCTAAAAGTTTAGTTAGCGCTTGATGACACCACGCAGAAGCCAAATACTATCCTCAACTTGGGAATGAAGAGTATCAGGACATCCAAAGTGTCACGCTAACGTAGCCATCATGTTGACCGTTTCGATATACGTCTAACGGTCGCGACGATTTATTACTACTTACCTAAAAGGAAACCCGGATCCGGGTGTAGGATCCCCCAACAATATAATACCCAAACAACCCTTAAAGATAAAGCAAGCAAGTCATACAAAAAGCAATAAAGGTGATCTAGAAATCCCTAAGATAATTCTCTCTTTAGGGTGTCTCCCCGGCAAAGTCGCCAGTTCTGTAACACGGTGAACTGACTTGTTAGTGTTTTTTGTATCGCAAATGTGCGGATAGCAAGAGTCGCCACCGACTTTTATTTTTATCCAATTAAGGGAAGGTAAAAGTCGAGAAAAAGACCTTCGTTAGATTACGAGTAAGGGAGAAGGTTATGAAAAGGGAAGGTATTAGCACCCTTTCCATCCGTAGTTATCTACGGGCTCTTAGTTGCTCTAGATCACTTTAAAATTGTGCTTTCATGTGTTTGACAAAATGTTTTGAAAAGGCATTTCGCTTTGACTTTGTAATGATTCATGTAGGAATGTATACAAAGTGTTGGAAATGTTTCGGTTTGAAAAGAGTTTGAACTTTGACAAAAGTGTGTTGTGAAAAGTATTTTGATAGAGCAAGCAACTAAAAGTCTTATTACCTACTCAAAATTGGTCGTTTTCGTGTTGTTTACGTTCCTTTAGAATAGTGTCATCCATACCATTAGTTGGTAGGTAACCTATTCGTTGGATGTAGAAGGGACATTCGAAGGGACATCGGATGGTCATAGAAGGCGACTTGTAGGAAGTATCCTAGCACATTCGAGGGACTATCATCATTTTCGTGGCGACAATCGAGGTTCAAGATCATGTATTCGTGGCGACATCGTGGGTCTTATGATCTTTGTATCGAAGGGACTATGATGATTTGTTTTGAAACAGCGGTGCTAGGATACCTCTACATTCGAGGGACATGACCATTTGAATTCGTAAAGGCAACGAGAAAGAATTACCCTAAGGGGTGCATGTGTGAAAAGAGTGTGTCAAATTCAGATATGTTTATCTTGAAAATTAGTGAGCTATGTTGATTATTATCTTGCCATACACGCCTAGTTACTAGCAATTTATAGGGTGCGGAAATTAAAATGCGGAATGTAAAGATGCGGAAGATAAATGTCTCACGCTATTACATGGCTTTGGGGCAGATACATAATTTAAACTTGCGGAAAATAAAAACCTAATTTAAACTATTACATCCCATGAACAGTTACATAATTGGAAAAAAGACACGATAAAGAAACCGTCTGAAACGGAATAACCTGTGAAAAGATAAGAAAATCGGAAAATACGATGAAATTGAATAAGAAGAAAATATTTGTAAAAATGCAAATTTTTGAATGAGAAAAATATGACATGCTGGAAATAACATAAATATGCTAAAATAATTTTTTGGGATTTTTTGGATGCAATTTAATAATTTAAAACTAATTAAAACTGATTTAAATGCTAAATTATGAATAAAAATAAATATGCATGCAAAATTGTATTTTTTAATTTTATAAATTAAATAAATATTTTCAGAAAATAAATTCAAAAGGAAAAAATATTTTGATGATTTTTAATGCATGAAATAAAAATATGAAAAGATTTAAAATTGCATGAAAATATTAAATAAATAAGAAACTATGAAAATATGCAAGTTTGGAAAAAAGAAAACAAAACGGGTCAGTGGCTCGAGCGATGACCAGGAGGATCTTTGAACAGGCAGCGTCTTTACCACTAGGCCAAGTGGCGTTTGGTGTTGGGAAAGCAGAAATCAACAACATATGAATGATGACGCGTTAAGGAAAGGTTTGAAACACGATCGACCAGCGTGGACCCCATCGGAGCGAGAGCGAATCGGGAGCGCCATCGTGCCCGCAACCTCCTGCGGTCAAACCGAGTCGTGACCGGGCCCTAGCTCCGGTCGTCTTCTCCGGCCACGTGATTCTTCAATCTGCAAAAATACGCGAAATAAAAAGGAAAGAAGGACCTTGTCCCCCTAAATCGGCCATGGCGAATTCAATGGTGATGTTATTTTTGGCTGAAACGGCTTGTACAAGCCGGTTCGAAGAGGACAGCTTGAGAAACCCTAAACATGGCAATTCCTTGTTTTCACGTGTAAGCTTGAGCGATGGCGGATCAATCACATGGAGTCTCATGAACACAATAAAAGCATTAGATTCAATGGAAACACGCAGAATAGTAAAATGCAAAAATCAAAAAGTTTGAGATATGTATGATCATGTATGATTCAGGCTGTTTTGATCTATAACAATGATGTGTACTTACTCATACTTACCCTAGGAACACAAAGGAATGATTTTTGAGGGCTGAAAGTGGCTGGATTTTGAAACACGATTTTTCAAGTTTCTTGAAAAATTTTGCAAGAATAAGGGTTATGTTTTGAGCTAGGGTTTCGTCTTTTGTGCTTGGCAATAGGCTGAGTATTTAGAGAGTGATTTGAGAGAGAAAAAAGAGTGAAAAAAGATTGGTTAATCAATGTGCAATATTTCTCATTCAAATAAAATCAAATTTCTTTAAAAATTTGATTTTTTTTCTTTCGATATGCATGCTATCACGAAATTGGTATGCTTGGTGAGCTATCTTGGACCTCAAGTAAGATATAAATCCAACCCATTTGAAAAAAATATCTTATTTTCATATTTTATATGATTTAATTTTGAATTAAATGTTTTAAAATTCAAAGATAAATCATAAAAATATAAAATTACCATATTAACATTTATGGGTCAAAAATGATGTCATGAACAAGTTTGGACCAAAGATTTTAGGCCCATTTGGAAAATTTTGCATTTTGACCAAAATGTCCTTTTATGCAATTGTCCAAAATTGCCCAACACGAATAGTGTATCTTGCTCATTTTCCACATTTTGAGTGTTCTTGGACTTTTGAAAGCTCTAAGAGTCCTCTAACCAACCTTTTGGTCTCATCTCAATTGGAGTTTCCATTCTCAATATATCCTCAAAACAAAATGTTGACTTTTGTTGACTTTCAAATGACACTGTAATGTTTTGGGCCATACTTCTCAAATGAAGCATTTTTGGACATTCTTGTGAGACATGAAGTTGTAGAGAATTGAATTTCCTTCAAAACAAGAGGTGGTGGAAAAATTTACGATAAAGTATGAAGAAGTTATGATCGGTCAAAGTTCGATTGACTTTTCACCTAGAAACCCTAATTTAGAAAGTTGGACTTTTGAGCAAATCTTGAGTTTTCTTGATGAATCATGATCAACCCTTGATCAAATGATGAATGTAACTTCAAAATGAGGGATGTTGACCAAAAATTATGAAGTTTGTTGTATGTTGACCACAGTTGACTTTTGGTCCAATACTGCGATTTTCAACCATCTGAGCAATTGTCTAAGGAAACTTTACTTGTGAGGCTTGAAACTTGACATGGAGAATCTTTGAAGCATATGAGGAGGCATGATGAACATTGGAGATGTTGGAAGTCCATCTGGAGCTGAGAATTACCAAACCCTAGTTTGGGTTGATTGTCTAGGAGAGGGTTTGTCTGATCATTTCTTGAGGAATCATTGAGCATGGATGTATGAAATATCTTGAGAAAATGGAGGGCAAATTTTGGGGTATGACACTCATGTCTCTTACAAACGACGATATCCATTGGTATACCTTAGCAGACAATGAGATGGAAATCATTGAGAGTTGTGGAGAATTTGCCAACGTACCTCTCATCGGTACAAAAGGAGGAATCAACTACAACCCATTCTTGGCGAGACGTCAACTCGGATATGCAAACTCTAGTAAACCTCTTGGATTTCTGATGAGAGTTACTTCTATCATGAAGGAGAGGATTCTCAAGGTTTGAAAGCTAGGATGATCAGAGCTTGGCATCACATCCGAAGGAAAGAAAAGGGAAAGCAAAGAATTGTGTAGCCATGGAAATCTACACTTCTTGGGTAAAGAAAAGAGCGAAGGAATTCCGAATGCCTTACGCTTATGAAGAACCTATGTTCTCAACGACTTCCAAATCAACAATTTTTCCGTCGAGACTATGGGAGAATACCGAAGCTTTGGCCAAGATGAGGTTTGAGAAAGAGGCTTTGGAAGATAAGTTCCTTAAGGCGATCTCGGAAAGCTTAAGCGGGTCAAAGATCATGAAAAGGCGCTTTACTTCCGGGATGAATGGCTCATGGAGAAAGATGAGAAGATTCGCCAGAAAGATAATGCGATCAAAAGATATATCAAGGAAAGGAAAAGGAAGCTTGAGAAGATGACAACAGTGATCCGCTCGACGCAGTGGAAGAAAGTCATTAGCAAGCTAAAATCGAAAAATTGAGCGAAAGCTCACTATGGGAAGGAAATCATGAAGTTGAAGCTACATCAAGCCTTTGGATCTTCATCCGACGAGGACGATTAATTAGTTTAGATTGTAATTTTTATCATTTATTTTATCATTTGTGTGAGCAATGCTCAAAAACAAAATTGTTGTAATCTTCTTTCAATAATTAATAAAATATGTGTTTTCAATCCAAATTTTTGCCAGAAATTTCTCTTTTAGCGTAAATTCTTTGGAAATCTTTCTTTACATTCATAATCATGCATCATACTTTGCATTTTGAGTCTATTGTCTAGAGTCGATCTTTTGGAATTTTTCGAGAAAGGAAAAGATCGCCAAGTATCGCGTCTTAGAGTTTCTCGACCATGCCCGACTACTCGAACATACAATACGTTCAAAAGAAGAAAGTAATGGAAGGATTTGAGCAAGAAAATGTTGAGCTTAGTAGCACGGTGACAACACTGTAAGAAGAGGTGGAAGACTCACTTCTTTGGTCAACTCATTGGCGGTAAAAAGTCGACAGCGACATCGGCGGTCAAAATCAGCGGCGATCTCGAAGACACTACTACTCTAGCTTTGTTGCGCCGATGGTTCGCTCTTGATATGCGGAAGGTTATCCATGAGGCATGCCTTTCAACTTTGGCATCGGATTTCGCCAACCGACTTCTCAAGTACAAACAACCACGCTTGAAGTACCTACTTTGCAAAACTCAACACATACTCCGCAACATGGATGGCGGCTTCCATAAGTCACTATGATGGTTTCTCAACCGATCATGGCGAACTCAACTTCCGTAGTGCACACTACTGCAGACGAAGAAGTTCACCATAGTCCAGGCAATAACACGAATCCTCGTGGCCCGATGGAGAATCTCCAAGAACAACTCCTCAAAATGCAGCTTGAAATTAAAACGATCCGTGGGAAAGAACTGTTTGGAAAGAACGCCCATCATTTGTGCTTAGTTCCTCGTAAGGATACGCAAAATTCAAAGTCCACGACTTTGAAAAGTACAAAAAAACTCACATCACGAGTCATCTCACGATGTATGCCAGAAAATGTCTCACGTACAGCGATCACGATTGTTAATCCATTACTTCCAAGACGGTCTTACTGGGCCGCCGAAGTGGTGCATGGGATTAGGCAGTATAAGTATCCAAACATTCAATGACTTAGGTGAAGCCCGTGCAACAATATAACTTCAACTTGGATATGGCCCGGATCGGGATCAACTCCGCTCCATGTCCCAAAGGAAGAGACATTCAAAGAATACGCTCAGCGATGGAGAAATGCTGAAGTCAACCCACCATTAGAAGAGAAGGAGATGACTAAGGTTTTCTTAAATACTCTTAGCTCATTCTACTGAGCGAATGATCGCTAGCGCTCGGAGATTTCAGAGATGGTAAGCATGGGAATGAGGCTAGAGGAAGGAGTTCGAGCAGGGCGCTGACAGAGGTAGGAACTTCTAGTGGAATAAAGAAGGTTGGAACCGTTTTCCAAAGAAAAGAGCATGACATAGGAATGGTATCCAGAAAGCGAAAGAATGTCGATCAACGGCGACAAGTAGCGCCATAAGCCAGTTAACACAAATCAAATACGAGGTGCTCATGATTCCAACAAACTCAACAGACCTCGACAACTCGGAGTTTAACAATCAAAGCTAGCCTCGGGTCTATAATTCGACCCAATTCCGATGACGTACACAGAACTATACCCTGCGCTAATAGAAAAGAATCTTGTACAGACAAGGTCACCACCTTCGGTCCCAGAAAAATTTCCATGGTGGTACAAAGCGGACGTATCTTGCCCTTTTCATCAAGGGGCACCAGACCATGATCTTGAGCATTGCATAGCGTTAAAAGCTGAAGTACAGAGATTAGTAAGGTCTAATCTTCTCTCCTTTAGAAATACAAATCCAAATGTGCAAGCAAATCCACTTCCCAGTCACAGTGGACATACAGTGAATCTGATACTAAGGAATAACGGATCGGTATCTCGTCACAGATGTGAATCTAATCAGAGGAAACTTGGTGCATCTCCATGATACGTACAGTACAATGGGTGCCTTCACTAAACACGATTATGCAGCTTGCAACGTATGCTTCAAGGATCTTCGAGGATGCTCAACCATAAGAGCAGACATTCAACGATTGCTAGACATTGGTGACATACAAATCTACAGAAACAGAAATGACCATGACGTGAATACAGTAGGGCATTCTCCGCATGAGCCTTTTGTCTCAGATATCAACTCAGAAAATCCCGAAGTAAACGTTATTATCCCTTGTTTTAATGTACCTAAGCTTGTGGAGATAAAATATAATGGTTCAAACGCTCCAGAGTCTCCTTTGGTGATTTGCCTACCCGGTCCTGTTTCATACAGTTCTAACAAAGCAATTCCCTATCAATACAATGCAACTGTGATAGAGGATGGGAAGAAGAAACCCATGCCGACTCTTCCAGCTAATGTCAACATAGCGAGATAGGACGAGTAACACGAAGTGGGCAGTACATACTCATTGCCACCAAGACCTTTGTTGTTCTGTTATTAGACAAAATCCGGTTAACATATCTCCGAGAATCCCACAATGATTCCATTGTTAATCCAAGCGCAAGCGTTGGTCCTTTGATAGAACCAATGTAAACCGTTTTGATGAGATCTGAAGTTAATCAAGAAAAAGCGAGTACAGTCGTGGATCAGGCGATGCGAGACTCCTCCAAGATTTCAATACTATCTCTACTTTTGAACTCGAAGCTCACGAGAAGCTTTAATGAAGGTGCTAGACCAAGCTTATGTAGATCATGGCGTGACTCTGAGACCGGTTTGGAGGAATTGTGGGCAACATAACGACTTGCAATAATCTAAGTTTCGATGATGAGGAACTCCCGGAGGAAGGAAAGATCACAATTTGGCTGCATATCTCGATGATTTGTCAATCATTCCTGTCTAATGTATTAGTAGATCGGTTCATCCTTAAGCGTGATGCCGCGACTCTGCTCGTTTAGCTTACGAGAGGAACACCGATGAAGTTCAATGACATAGTGGTGAGAGCCTTTGACGGGTCAAGGAAGTCAGTTATTGGGGAAGTCGATCTCCCGATGAAGATTGGGCCGCATACTTTCCAAATCACTTTCCAGGTCATGGATGTGCCAGCTGCTTACAGTTGTTTGCTAGGAAGACCATGGATCCACGGGCGGGCTGACATCCTCTCCATCGAAGCCGAAATTCACGGTAAATGGGAAGCTAGTAACCATCATCGGTGAACAAGCGTTGCTAGTAAGCCATTTATCTAGATTTTCTTTCATCACAGCCAACGACGTTGAAGGGACATATCTTCCAGGACATCCGTTAGAAGATGAATCTACAAGCAAAAGTAGATCATCTATCTCTTCTTATAAAGAAGCAATGCAGATAGTAAAAGATGGCAATGCTGAAGGTTGGGGACAAATAATCAAACCTGTCAACAACGAGACAAAAGCCGGACTCGGGTTTGCACCCGTATTCCCCAAAGACAAGCAAAAGGATGAAGCTCTTCGTCCGATCAAAGAAGTATTTCACAGTGGGGGTTTCTTAAACCTTGTTCTTCAAGAAGTTAATGTTATTACCAATGAAGGTGATGAAGACGATCTCTCTGGATCTGAAGAGTGGAGCACTTATCTAAACAGCTCTGAATATGTGTCTCAGGAAGAATCGTACGCGCCGTACTATCCTCCGACTGATCAATTCAAAGACATGTCCCTACGAAAGAATAAAAATCCGCCTATCCCTTTTGAAGTTTGGGACACCTTGGGAGAACCAAGTGGCAAGTTTGACTATATGGTAAAATACACTGCGCCAGAAAGCTCAAAAATCAGAATTGAAGACATCCAGCCCACTGGATGGGGTGATTCTTTTGAGTACCCTAGTCAACCAGAAGAGTTACATACGTCTTCTCGATCTCATCAACAAATCGAGGTCCCCAACGAAGATCTCTGCTTTAACGTGCCTGTGGAGTTTGGTAAACTAGATCCTAACTATCACTACATCAACATGATTACTGAGGATCAAGGTTACGATTCGGGATACAAATTAGAAAGTGTCGCCGACAATGAGTCTCTTCACTCAGAAGATTGGAGGGTACATCCCCAGAATTCGACGCAAAGGCCAACAGAAAGTAAATATGATGTATCCCATACTTCCCGATCTGTTCATCAAGCCGAAGAAGATCGCTTTAGTAGCACAAAGGCCAAGGTCAATCGTCTGGAGTCTTCAAAGCTTGCTCGACCAACGACCAAAGTCTACTCAAGGATTAAGCCAAGTGGAAAACTACCAGAGTACCTCGATTTCCAGGGAGTTCGCCACTACTGGAAACCTGTTGAAGTTCGGACTAATGTTCATAGTTCTAAGTAGTTTATTTTGCTTTTGTTGAACTCTCGCTTCGCCCAAAGCGAAGACATGTTTTATAGGGTTTAGCTTTTAAATAATATCTCTTTGTCTTGCCCAAGACAAGTGAGTTTGTATTTTAGGGCCCTGTTTCATATTGTGAATCATAAATAAAACGCGTTGTTTTGATTCCACACTTTGTGTTTATTTTCATTTTTACCCTTTTTTGGAAATGATAATCCTAAAAAACACAATAAAAAAAATGATAATAATCTGCATACACTTTCACATTAACTTCTTCAACAAAAAAAATGAAAATAAAAGTTAATTAATCAAACATAAATCAAATATGCAGATTAACAGATGGACAAATCCATTGAAAGCAATAACTCTATGCTCTCTCCCAACTTTGAAATCCCCTGTGAAGTCGCCGAGGAAGAAGTTGAAGAAGAGATCCCAGATGAGATTTCTCGATTGCTAAAGCACGAGGAAAGGATCATTCAGCCTCACAAAGAACCTCTAGAAGCAATCAACTTGGGTTCTGAAGAAGACAAAAAAGAAGTAAATATCGGAGCTTCACTCGACAGCAGCGTTAAGGGGAAACTGATAGATCTTCTCAAAGAATATGTTGATGTGTTCTCTTGGTCCTACCAAGACATGCCGGGTTTAGATACCAGCATCGTGGAGCATCATTTGCCATTAAGACCAGAGTGTCCACCAGTTAAACAGAGACTGAGGAGAGTTCACCCTGAAATGGCCGACAAAATCAAAAAGGAAGTTCAAAAACAGCTCGACGCAAGTTTCCTCGTTACTTCAGAATATCCTCAATGGCTAGCCAACATAGTGCCTGTCTCCAAGAAAGACGGTAAGGTCAGAATGTGTGTTGACTACCAGGACTTGAACAAAGCGAGTCCAAAAGATGATTTCCCACTACCGCATATCGACATGCTAGTGGATAGCATTGCAAAATTCAATGTCTTCTCCTTCATGGACGGTTTCTCCGGCTATAATCAGATCAGAATGGCTCCCGAAGACATGGAAAAGACATCCTTCATCACGCCATGGGGCACATTTTGCTACAAAGTAATGTCGTTTGGACTAAAGAATGCGGTAGCAACTTACAGGAGGCAATGACTACTCTCTTTCATGACATGATGCACAAAAGTTGAAGTCTCGTAGATGACATGATAGCAAAGTCGACCTTTGAAGAGCATATAGAATATCTCTTGAAGTTGTTTCATCGGCTAAGGAAATTTCAGCTTTGCCTGAATCCTAACAAATGTACCTTTGGGGTAAGATCCAGAAAACTCCTAGGTTTCATCGTCAATCAAAGAGGTATTGAAGTTGACCCTGACAAAGTCAAGGCTATTCAAGAAATTCCTACGCCACATACGGAAAAGCAAGTAAGAGGATTTCTCGGACGGTTGAATTACATCTCGATTTATCTCTCAAATACTGCTACTTGTGGGCCGATATTCAAGCTTCTCCTCAAAAATCAAGAGGTTGTGTGGACAGAAGATTGCCAAAAGCATTCGACAGCATCAAAGAATACCTGTCAGAACCACCAATATTGATTCCTCCAGTCGAAGGAAGACCATTAATCATGTACCTTACCGTGCTAGAAGATTCCATGGGCTGCGTGCTTGGACAACAAGATGAAATTGGTAAGAAGGAGCATGCCATTTACTACTTGAGTAAAAAGTTCACAGACTGGGAAACTCGTTACTCCATGCTCGAGAAAACATGTTGCGCTTTGGTGTGGGCTTCGAAACGTCTCCGCCATGTTTACGGTGATTTCTCGTAAACAACCGCTAGTCTTCCAATTCTTATTAATTACTATTGGTTACTTGCAGGATCGACTAGATTGATCCTAGGACACATGTGTCATAAAAGGTTTTTATGTTCAAATCCATGATCTTTAATTGATTCTTAAAGAACTTACTTAAAGTTGACTATGGAAATATATTATTGTTGTGTAAAGATTTGAACTTAAACTTGATTATTGACAATTAAATGTAAAGGTAAGGACACTCTTAAAAGTAACAATTTGGAAATAAAATAAAGGTTTAAAGATAAATGAATTTACGGGAGACAAGTATTTGAAAGCGAAATAAACTAAGGACATGGAAGGAATCGAAATGCTCTAAGAGAAGAAATGCAAGAAATTGGAAATGAATATAAACAAACTTGCATTTGAATTAAAAAGAACATGATGTTCTTGACGTACATGATTTCTCCTTGACTTGTTTCCTTTCGATTTGGTAATTTAAGTGTTTTGAGAATTTTTAGTACATAAAGTGAACACACCAAAAATCTAATAGAAAGCATCTATTTATAATATTAGACCCTAACGGTCCTATAGTAATATTAGCCACGTTTAAGACATACAACCCTTCTCCGTTCGTTGATCTCCACGCGTCCTTTTAGAATGGCTCTTATTGAAATTTGAATCTTCAATCCTTTGTTTGAAATTCAATTCTTAGATCATTAATTTCGAATGCCCCTTCGTTTAGACCGCTCCACGCTAATGTATATTTTTCCAAAATAAATTTCTTCATACTCTAAACGTTGAGAGTTTTAGTCGAAATGTCATTCACCATTAGTAATCGAAGAATCCCTCATTTATGGAACCAAAGGCTCATATTTACTCATCAATAATAAATATTGATTTCCTTTCCAGGTGAACATGAAATATTTTATTCATCTATACCTAATTTACTCTTTTCGAAATTGCCAGCTAACAAATTGCCCCTCAAGAACATTTATTTCGATAGATGAAATACTTGTTCTTGAATATCTCATGCAATTTCGATCTGATAATGATGATCTGCTGTACATGGCGTCGAGTAGGTATATAACTTGCATATGTCTAATCAGCACACCTAAGCGTGCCATCATGGCGGTTTAATGATAGTAATTAGTGACAACACATCATTTCCTAAGTAACAACACGTCACCTCTTAGGAAGTTGAAAAGTTCACTTTTCTCCTCTCCAATAAAATGATTACACGTGTCCCACTACTTCCCAAAGGTCAAAAATTTTCCAACGGCGAGGAAGCTATAAAAACACTTCATCTTCTTCATTACGAACTTTTCCAAAACCCTCTTAGCTTTCAAGAAAATCGATTTTTCTACTCTTGATTCTTTGAACAAACTAGATTTTTCCATCAAAAGACTTTTCATCTCATCATGTCTTCCTCAACAATGCCGATTTGCTTCCAAGAAATCAGGAAATCCAAGCGGATCGCGGATTACATTGAAAAACCAGTGAGCAAGATCATTAACTGGGTAACCAGAGTTTATCTCCACTCCCAAAATGACCCCGGGCGAGCGATTTATGCTTCTCGGTAATCATTCCTACCATTGTTTACGATAAAATCTTAGGGTAATGGGTCCTCGATTTCCACAGGCGTTTAAGCGAAGGATTCTTTCCGCCTATTTTTAACAAAACCTATTTTTAATAAGTGCATGCCCTCGAATCTTAAGGGTGATGAGTCTGCTGCCAAATTACCTAAAACCTAGAAGGAACCGGTGAAGGTATAACAACGGCACTAAAAGAGACCCTTTTAACCTAGATTACGTTCTTTTAACTTCAAACCCTTCCGTTCTTGCCCTACATCGACCCGGTCATATCAAAATTGGCTTGCCAAGATTGAAAACAAGAAGTCAAGAATGGGAAAGCTTAGGTATCCTTAATTTGATTCAAATGTCCAAATTAGGTTTTAGCTATAGCCACCCCTTTTTGTTGGCTTCTTTATATACAGGGCGACAACACGTTCCATCTTCCTTGTGGGATGGTGACACCCACTTTCTTTGACATAGCAGACCATCACAGGGCTCTCTCCTATTGGAGAAACTTTTGATCCTAATGAGGCGGAGAATCTCATTGAATTTGAGCTCAAGCATGGCTTCTCCAAATATATTGCTTTCTACCATTCTGCTTGAGGAAGAAGTCTCGGAAGTTGAACACATAGCCTTCTTAGCACTATGGTCCGAAATATATGTTTCTGCAGCAAATCCCTTCAAGTGGCTAGTAGATTCATTACCTTAGCCAATCAACTACACCATGGTCGAAAAGTCGCATCAGTGACTGCATTGTCCGACTTATGCAAGTATTTGTCTTCTTGTATTGAAATTGAAAACCTACAAAGCCGGCAAATCTTCTTCTGGTAGCCCTTTTTGGTTGTTGCAACTCGGATGAATGCTACTTCGAATCGTCTTTGTCAACACGAATGATTAATGAAGAACATCGATGTGGCGAATCGTAGCATTGAGGAACAGTTGAAACTCACCCCAAGCGATGAAAAAAACTTCAAAACGACTTCATTCAATACATGATGATCTTTTCGAAGAGACATGATTGTGATTCTTGATGGCCCCATTTGTTACGAAGCTGTGGACCATCTTGGTTCACCATGCCTTTGGAGCAGGCTATTTTGGAAAAACAACAAGAGATATGGAAAGCTTTTCTAACCCTAGATTGATTGCTTCAAGGATAACCCCTGTCAAAAGTCAAGCACATATCCTTGCCCTCAACCTGGCTCGAGAGTTTGGTTTGTGTCGGATCCTTCTGAACCTCTTTTCGACAAGAAGAGAAATATATGCAGCGGTACCTTACCCTTCAAGGAAATTGAAATCGGACAAAAACAACATAAAGATTTTCTTGAGTTCGCATTAGTTTGTTTTACCTTCCTTCTACAAGACAAGAGATTTTCATACTTGGTGGATGAGACTATTATTCGAGTAATATGTTTGGTACCATCGAAATCAACAACAATTAACAACAACTTTTCTCTTGTGCGGGAAAACACCAAAAAGGTAGATTCACTCATGTCAAAGAAATTCGAGCCTTCGGAAATATTTTGAAGTTGTGTATAATCAATGGACATACATCGAGCTGTTTGTGATGCGACAAAAACTTTAAAAGAAAAATTTGAAAAACAACTTCCAGATTCGATGTCCTCCTTATGTGAAATCGAAGATAGGTATAGGTGGGCTTTTAGCATAAACCACCTAAATTTCCAAATTTGCCTACTTGAGTGGCTCTTTTCCCCGTACCACAGGTGGTTATATTTTAGGGATCTTTTCATTTCTGCGAAAATGATACCAAAAACTTGCCGAGGGTTACGTGGTGAAACATGATTTATACAACTTCAAAGGGCACCTTCGCTCGACTTGTCGACCATGTCATTAAATCTCGGAATGCGAAGGTGCAAAGCGAAAGAAAATCGAAGTTCCCTCATATTTTTCACTTTGTCTTATTTTAAACTTGATCTCAATCCTTTCTATTGATTTGAAATCTTTGAAGAGGAAAGGTTGTGCCTAAAGTAGGCTCAACTTTAACTTCACAAGTACCAACCACATCCTTGAAGATCTTCCCAGAGGGATAACACCTTAAAGAAGAAGAAAAAGGTATTTCAATGTCTACTTCTTTATTGTTTTGAAACTTCTTCTAAAGCGATTAATCATCTTCGTCATCTTTAGGCAAGTGGCTTTGAAAGTCTCCCAAGCGAAAACATGAAGACCCTCGACGGAAGATGAACAGGGGGCGAAGATGCTTCACCTCTTAAGAGAGAAGAAGAAGAAAACCTCACAATCTGGTGAAGCTTCCCAAATTCATCAATCCACTAGCAGTGAAGTCCCTGCAATGCTCCCCAAACAAATCAAAGTTTCTTGAAGCCTACATCTTGAAGAATATTGCTCGAACAAATTGGCGATAATGCCACCGATGGGCGAAGGTAAATGTTATTTCGATGCTCTTCTTTTGATAATTTATACAACCCTTTCTTCAAACTAATTCACGATCCTTTTATGCAGTACTCATACGCTCTTGTTAATCTTCCCAATATCCAAAATCCAAATCCTACACCTTCTCCTCAGCCCGAAGGCTCCAATGAGGATATTTTGAACAAAGGCTCATCCACGGTGGCTACCACATGGAGGCTATCGAAGCCTTAGATCAACAAGTAACTTCGCCTCCTTTGGGTGAAGCTTTAAAGAACCACCCGGCCAATTCTCCTTCATTGACAAAGAATCTGGAAGCCGACGAACCAATCATTGGAGTCGAAGCCCCTGTCATTGACATTCCCAGTGATTCTTCTCCAAAAAAGACACACTCTGCTAGTCACTCCGAAGAAGAAAGTGACACAAATACTGTGAGTCACTACTTTGCAGATGATAATGAAGATGAGGGGATGGAAGTGGCAGACGAAGATGAGGGATGCCAATCAAAGATCTTGTGAAGAGATGGAAGTAAAGAGAGGTTCATGTTCTGTTGGAGCTGTTTTGTCGGACCAACTCCTCAGCCCTATCACGAAGAGCAAAAGAAGAGATGAAGAAGAGCAATCCTTTAAAATATCTCAAATTGAGGCTAGCTCAGCGAGTTCTTCTTCAAACACCACTCAATCGATGATTGAACCAATCAAAAAGAAATGCCTCTACTTCTCGGACCAACTTCTTGAAGTCAATAAAACTATCTTACGGGCCGATGTTTTCACCATCTTACGAGATAATCACGGGCTTACTTTCAAATGAAGGACTTGTTGTCGCGAATAAACCTCGGCATTTGTCCGTGCGATGTGGTGAAATCATTTATGATCTGCTCCTCTTCTTTGGATGAAGTTAATCGCATACATCGAGGCTTCATGGTATCGAAGCTAAGACTCGATCAAGCGAGAAGCTTTGTCAACGCCTATGACCGGACTTGAGCTTACTAAAAGCGAAGCTTTAGAGCTTGCAAAAATGCGACTAAAGATAAGCACGATGTTCTAGATCGGTCTATCTTATTGGGAATCCCAGTTGAGGAGCTCAAACAAAGATTGCGGTGCGAAAGGTGAGCAGATAACTACAAACGACTATGAAGTCTGGCGATGACCAAGGGCTTGCGATCTGGTCTCACAAAGCCTTAAACAAATGGAGGTGGCGAAGGATAGACCAAGAGCTCAAAGAACTCGAAGGCGTCAAGAATATGAACCAATGTAGGATCAACTTATGTAAGCATAAATTCGCTAAGTTGAGCGAGATGCCCCTTTACCTCTTGGGAGTGTTAAAGAGCTTTATTTATATATTCTGCACTTGAACATAACCAATTTTGGTATTTATACAATATTCTCTTGGGTCTATTTATCTTATCATCTTATCTATTACGAAATAATTGAATCTCTTGCAAGTGTGGTTTATACTTTTCAAGTATTTTCCATTTACTTTTAAGATTCTCTATCTTACGCTAGTTCCTCTATCTCATAAGCATTATTAGAAAATGTTCTCGAGAATCTGAAAGGTCCCTCCCAATGGGGTGACCATTTACCTAATGTCTGTTTTCTTATCCATAGGCAAAATAACTTTCCATACCAGATCATTGGTTGAAAATTTCTTGTTCTTAACTCTTTTATTATACGCTCTAGCCACTCTTTCTTTCTGTCTTCTCATAACCTCCAAAGCATGCAGCCTATCTTCGCCTATATCTACTAACTCATTCATCATCATCTCCCAGTATTGATCAACTGGTATTTCGTTTTGTCTTTGGATTCTGACTGATTGTAGATGTATTTCGACTGGCAACACCGCGTCGTGCCCAAATGTGAGCCGAAACGGAGTAGTATTCGTTGCCTCCTTAGGAGATGTTCGACAGGCCCATAGAGCTTGATCTAGGGTTTTATGCCAATTTTTTGGTTTTCGACCCACATGCTTTTTTATCAAACCTATAATGACTTTGTTGGCTGCCTCTACTTGACCATTTGCTTGGGCATAATAAGGTGTTGACGTAAGCAGTTTAAATCCTGTTTCTTGTGCAAACTCTTGCATTTTCGTCTGTGGCCGAACCTTGATCTGTTGTTATACTTTCTGGTATCCCAAATCTGTAAACAATTTGCTTCTGAATAAATTCTATAATAACTTCTTGGTCCACATTTACTAAAGGAATTGCTTCGACCCATTTTGTGAAGTAGTCTATTCCCACAAGAATATATTTTTGTCCTTTAGATGGTGTTGGTCGAATTTCACCAATTAGATCTAATGCCCATCCCCTGAAAGGCCAAGGCTTTATAATCGAATGTAATTCGCTTGCTGGAGCATGTTGAATACCAGCATGGATTTGACATTCCTCACACCCTTTGGCAAATTCTATACAGTCCTTGAGCATAGTGGGCCAATACGTTCCATATCTGAATAACAGCCATTTCATTTTATGACCTGCTTGATGTGCCCCACACGCTCCGCTGTGCACACTGGACAAAGCTAGATACGCTTCATTTTCTCCTAAACATTTGAGTAGTAATCCTTCTGGGGTTTTCTTAAATAACTCATTTCCTATTAATACATAGGATAATGCTCTGTATTTGACTTTTCTCTCTGTATTTGCTGAAGCATTTTTCAAATATTTTACTATGGGAATCCTCCAATCCGTATCTGTTAAGGCATCTATATTTAAATTTTCGAACTCCTCTTGGTTTGCATAACCTAATTTCGAATTTTCTAAGTCTAAAGGTGATAATTTTGTAGCCATTATTCTACCCCTAGTTTCTATGAGGTATTGGAGTTTTTCTCTTGATATCCTATATCCTGAGGCTATTTGAGCTAAGTCATTTGCTTCTTGATTATCATACGGGGATGTGTTTCAAATCCACATATTGAATTTCTTGATTAATCTATTGGCAATAACGAAATACATGATCAAATTTTCTTTGATACACTTGTATTCTTTAGTTATTTGTTTAATGACTAACTCTGAGTCTCCTCTTATTTAGACTCGGTTGCCCCAATTCCAATAAAGCTTCAAGTCCGACAATTAATGCTTCATACTCGACTTCATTGTTCGAACATAGGGCCTTCAACTTATACTTGAACTTTGTTGGAATTCCTTGGCGAAATAATACACACTCAACACCACTTCCATTTTATGTGTTGATCCATCGAAATATAATTTCCATGGTTGAGTTTCAACATAGCCTAATCGCGAAATTCTCACTCAGAGTGATCGGCGATGAAATCGAAACAACTTTGTCCTTTCATAGCTGCAAAGGTTTGAAGGCCAAATTATATTTAGTGGCGCCAAGGCCCATTTACCAATCTGCTGTGCATGATTGGTTTTGACAACATATGTTTAATGACATCAGTGAGGCGAAACATAGGCGTCAGCGGGTTTAATATAATACTTGAGTTTTGTACAAGAGAAATATAAACAAAGACATAGTTTTCTATACTATTGTACCTAGTTTACGCATTATTTAAGACCCTACTAATATAATAGATGGCTCTTTCGGCGCCATCTTCGTTTTCTGAGCCAACATGCTACCTATGGTTACATTGGGCGGAGATATACAATCGCATTGGCCTATCTTTAGAAGGGGCGAGGATCGGAGGTTGCATCGGGTAAGTCTTGATCTTTTCAAATGCCTCTTGATGTTGTTCGTCCATTCGAAAGTCTCTTGATTTATGCAACAATGGAGAAAGCTTGGGTTCGCCCACTCAAGTTAGATATAAATCTCCTCAAAAGTTGATTTTACCCAAGAGTGATTGCAATTCTTTCTTTGTAGAAGGAGGCTTTGTCTCCATGATGGCCTTCGTTTTATTCAAGTTGATTTCGATGCCCTTCTTGTGGACCACGAAGCCAAGGAAATCTCACACTGCCGAAAAAGCACACTTAGAGGATTCATTCTTAAGCCATGTTTCCTCATTCGCTCGAATGATTGGCTCAAGTGATTTAAATGATTCTCATCGAAGCAGTTGACTACTATGTCATCTATATAAATCTGCATAAATGATTCAATAAAATCATGAAATATTGTGTTCATCGCTCTTTGGTATGTTGCCCGGCATTTTTAAACCAAAGGCATTACTACCCATTCATAGGTGCCTAAAGCGCTGGGCATCAAAATTTTGGGAACATCATCCTCCGCAATGAAAATCGATTATATCCGAATATCCATCTAGCATACTCGGTATTCATAGCCTCTGCGAGAATCAATTAACATTTACGCTATCGGCATAGAGTATTCATCTTTTGGGGTAGCGATATTTAAATCCCTAAAGTCTATGCAAATGCGTAACGAACCATTTTCTTAATAACGGGCACAATATTAGCAAGCCATTCAACATACCTCGTGGTCTGATAAACTGCGGTGGGCAATCTTTCTATCTGCCTTTATCTTGAAAGGATTCTTTGGTGCGAATCTTCTAGCGCACCTTGATGGGCTTTTGCCATCCTTGATCGGGCTTTGTGTTCCACGATTCTCTTTTAGACCGGCATCTCGTCGTAATCCAGCGAAACAATCTTTATTCGCTTTAAGATTCGATCACCTTATGTCTCAAAGCGGGACGGAGTTTCGCTAATGTCGTTACTTTCTTTTCGACTTCATCCCCAATATTAACTTCCTCTAAAGGGTCCCGAGCCAACATTTTAGCATTCGTTGATTACGGATCTTTTGAATCAATGGCTCTTGATCATAGATAGCGTCTAGCCGTTGATCCATTGGTGTGGAAGTTTGTTCATCATTAGGTGGGGTTAAATATTTGCCCTCGGGACTTGCTTTTACGCTCTATTTTGTTTTGTATCTATGGCTTGCGCCATGTTTTGTATTCCCGAGCCGTCTTTCTTTATTCTCGACCAAGTAGGCGAAATCTTTTGATAGTAATTGGTTTTGATCATAATAACCGTTGTCGGCCGGTTGGCGGATCGTCAAGTGTCACCTTCCTCCACTTCTGTCCATCCCATCAACTCTCTATCACTGAAAACCATTGGGCGAAGTGTGAGAGAATAGTAGGCATTATCATTTGGTTGAAGTATTCCTCGGTGGGTTGCATGGCCCAATGTTGGCCATGTTGCGGTCGAAATGTTTTCCATCAACATTATTAATGTCGTCATATAATAACTTTGATCGACTTCTATATTCTCAACTATTCCATATTTTCTCCATAATACCAACCTTTGATGCATTGAGGAAGCCTGACTCCAATTAGTGGATCCACTCTCTACCAAGTAGCATGTTATAGTTGGCCTTGGCATTATCACCATAAACATGGTTGGCCTAGTAAGGGAACCCATCAAATTTACCATATCCTCCTAACGTCTTACCAACTTTACCTTCGTAATTTGAGAGTACCATGTTATGAGGTCGAACATCAGTCTTGCATCCCTATCCTCTTGACATGAATCTGGGCATTAAATTCTGGTGCTCCACCGTCAACTAGTACTTTGTTTACCCGTGTTGCTCTATTTTAGCCTAATGAACAAAGGTTTCGGTGATTCTTCATCCCGTCGGTCTTTCGAAGAAGGCGTTACGCTCCTCGATTGCTCGTTATTCATTACGTAGTAGCATACTGGCCTATGTTTGGCCATTTCCTCTTCGTCAGTTTCTTCTCTGACACACACTTTTGTATTATGTTCGAATTCACAAGGTAACACTGATACAACATTACAATTAGCGTTAAAGAAAGACTCCCGACTCAAAGTCATCGGTCATTAGATCTTCTTCATTTGCAGTCTCCTTTTGTGCTTCGATTTCCTTCTTTGGCGAAAACAATTTTCTGGACACCGGCGGTTTGCCCCCAGGTTGAGTCGCCGACTTTGGGTTGTTAGTGCTAGATTCTCCAATCTCCATAGGTTTCGACTCCTTTGCGACTTTCTTATTTCGTTGGTGCCTGCGCCATTGAGAGCGTGACATTGGGTTTTTTCCTTTGTAATTTTCCAGTCTGATTTCCTCTCTAATATTTGAATTAAACTGCCTCCGGTATGCCATTGCGGTCCTTCCACCTTGATCGTAGCTTCGCCATTTATTCTTTCCTTGGTCGGCTTTACTTGACCACCTATCGGTGGGAATCTCTGCGGGTAATTTGAAAGACACTTTCTTCCTCTAGGATAGGGGTATCGGCCTTCTCTGCATGGTTACGCCAACATCGGCGTGGTTCGAAGGATTCCACCTTGGCGTCCCCAACCGGATCGACAGGATTTTTGAATGCCTCGGACATCTCCTTGTCATAGGCTGCACTGCGGGACAAATCGGACATTACTGTACCAATTTTGTGGCACCGAACTATGAATTCGGCAAACTCTCATCGCCCTAGGGTAAACCACACAAGCGATTGTCTTGTCTCCAATTAACCTGTGCGCTCACGCTGGGCCCTCTCGGTCGGCGGCTATCACGGGATTGCGAGATAATGTTGCACCTGTAGGCACAACAATTTGTCTTAGTTCTTCTTGTGACAATAAACGGTACTCTCGCAGCTTGCATCTTTCTTTGGCAAGCTTTCCCTTCTTTGTTCTTTTCTTTCTCCAAACATCTACCTCTTGCATCTCGCGTGGTTGCTCGAAATCCACCATGTTTACCCCGACATTTGGTCATCGCAATTCGACCTTCTCGAACTTCATCCACGAGACCCTCGATAGCCTCGATCAAATCTTTGTCAATAACATCTTTGCCTTGATGCTTTGTATTGCTTTTTGAAGAATTTTGCTTTGAGCACTTTTGGAAGGTTATCAGTAACCTCCTTCTTGCTCTTAATCAGGACGAAACCCCCATCTTCTTCGAATTCCAACTTTGTTTGAACCTTGTCCTCAGCAACTTCGGCCATATTGATTTCCAAAGGCTCAGCATAATTAGTCTACGCCATCGATGCAGGTCCGTATCCACTTTCATCGGGTGTTTTCCTTTGTCTGAAAATTTTAGTCTACCCTCCTTGATTGCCTTCTGTATCAAATCCCTGAAAAGGAAACACTGTGAGGTTTTGTGGCCCAAAAAATTGTGATATTTACAGAAACCCCTCTTCTTCCTTTGTTCCAGAGGAGGAATTTTCAGGTTTGGGGGAACAATTAGTTGGCCATCCTTAACAAGTAAGTCAAAGATTTCGTCACATTTGGTTATATCGAAAGTATATACTTTCTTAGGATATTTCTCATTCTTCTCATTTTCGACAGTGTCTTTTCCATTGGAAGGAAGCAGAACTTTGCAAGCATAAGGGGGTGCTTCTTTTAATTCTGCTAGATCTATTTGGTAGAAATCATATGGATCTGAAAAATCATCTATATTTTCCCCTTCTGCTTCTATATAAGCTATTCGTTCTTTCTTATGATTCTTACTAGCCCTAGCCTTTTCAGCTTTTAACCTTTCGACTTGTCGAACTCTATTTGCCAATTGGGCCATATCCCGGATATTGTGTATCCGGTTTTCGAATGGAATAATCTAGACCTCCTGCGACCATTTCGACTAGTTCATGTTCGGTACTATCGTAAAACATCTAGATTTTAACAAACGGAACCTATTTAAATAATCATCTATGGGTTCTGTGAATTTTCTTTTAATGCTTGCTAGTTCCTTCAGACTAATTTTGGATTGGCCCATGTAGAATTGCTCATGAAAGAGTCTTTCCAAATAGGGCCAGGTATCCACAGATCCAGGGGGTAGGGTGGTAAACCAAGTAAAAGCGTTCTTTGTCAAAGAACTTGGAAAATATTTTATCCTAAGATTTTCATTATTGGATATATCTCCTGCTTCAGTTAGATACCTTGCTATATGTTCTACTGTTGATTCCTTTGGTCTCACCGGTAATTTAATAAACTTAGGGACCTTGAAGCCCACAGGTAATTACATGCGTAGAACGTAACCTACAATGGGAGAAGTATAATTTGGCCTTCTAAATCCGGAATTTAAACCATTCTGGGCCATTATTCTCTCTATCATAGTGGTTAGATTATTTTCTGCCACTAAATTATCATTTCTAACCCTATGGACAATTTAATTGCATCTTGGTCTCTATTAACAACCACTATTGGTCTAGGTTGTTCGTTCGACCTTCGGAATATCTGTTGCCTTACTCACCTTACAGGTTTCTCTCTTGATCCTGCGTATGGGAGGTCGAATTTGTTCGATTGTGGGTTCTTCATTTGAATCGCCACTTGGTTATCTCGTCCATAGATGCATCGGGGCACCAAAAATCGCTATCCTAGACATCCGGCTGCATTTTGTTGGTTTGTTCTATTTATGTTCGAATTAGAGGACCAAAGATAGCATTCATTTCACGGGCTAAAACTCCTACCATATCATGGTTGCTATCATCCATTTGTTGCCTAAGCGCGATTATTAGTTGTAAGTGCGGGCCATTGGGCACGATTTCCTAGGTTTTGAGAGTTTGTAGCAAAATGGTTCGTTCTGAACGGACCCTCGGAGGGACAAAATGGGTGCATTATGTAATCCGCCATAAGCAATTTGGCATCCCATATGGGGATCTACGGGTCTTGAAGGATCGAACCACGGAGGCTGGTGGGGGTCGAATCGGTGACTACCTATATGTGCACAGATGCCATGCCGACGGCATTTCTTTCATACCAGTTGGGACGCGTTCGGTGCCAGGAGGATAGAACTAGGCGTCAATCGAACTTGCTGTGGTTGGCGCCCTTGTAGGGAAGTTTGTCCCTATCTTGGTTAGTTGTACTTGTCATTGTTTTGGTACGTTGTCTTCTGGGTATATATAAATTATTATCTTTTATTTTACCACTTCGAAGGTTCATATACCAACATGTGTTTTACAATATACTATTTTCATACAATTTTAATAAACAATTCCTAATATGACACTGTCCCACTGGGCGTGCCAATTTGTTTACGCTGATTTCTCGTAAACAACCGCTAGTCTTCCAATTCTTATTAATTACTATTGGTTACTTGCAGGATCGACTAGATTGATCCTAGGACACATGTGTCATAAAAGGTTTTTATGTTCAAATCCATGATCTTTAATTGATTCTTAAAGAACTTACTTAAAGTTGACTATGGAAATATATTGACTGTTTGTGTAAAGATTTCGAACTTAAACTTGATTATTGACAATTAAATGTAAAGGTAAGGACACTCTTAAAAAGTAACAATTTCTGGGAAATAAAATAAAGGTTTAAAGATAAATGAATTTCTAGAGAGACAAGTATTTGAAAACGAAATAAACTAAGGACATGGAAGGGAATCGAAATGCTCTAAGAGAAGAAATGCAAGAAATTGGAAATGAATATAAACAAACTTGCATTTGAATTAAAAAAGAACATGATGTTCTTGACGTACATGATTTCTCCTTGACTTGTTTCCCTTTCGATTTCGGTAATTTAAGTGTTTTGAGAATTTTTAGTACATAAAGTGAACACACCAAAAAAATCTAATAGAAAGCATCTATTTATAATATTCTGACCCTAACGGTCCTATAGTAATATTGCGCCACGTTTAAGACATGCAACCCTTCTCCGTTCGTTGATCTCCACGCGTCCTTTTAGAATGGCGCTCTTATTCAAAATTTGAATCTTCAATCCTTTGTTTGAAATTCGAATTCTTAGATCATTTGAATTTCGAATGCCCCCTTCGTTTAGACCGCTCCACGCTAATGTATATTTTTTTTCCAAAATAAATTTCTTCATACTCTAAACGTTGAGAGTTTTAGTCGAAATGTCATTCACCATTGGTAATCGAAGAATCCCTCATTTATGGAACCAAAAGGCTCATATTTACTCATCAATAATAAATATTGATTTCCTTTCCAGGTGAACATGAAATATTTTATTCATCTATACCTAATTTACTCTTTTCGAAATTGCCAGCTAACACGCCAGTACATGATCAATCATACGACTTGGTTAATCTCCAAAATGGATCCAATCAAGTACGTCTTTGAAAAGCCTGCCTTAATAGGGAGAATTGCTCGATGGCAGATGCTATTATCTGAATATGACATCCAGTACCGTACTCAAAAAGCGGTCAAAGGAAGCATTCTTGCCAATCACTTGGCTTATCAGCCGCTCGACGAATACCAATCTCTCAAGTTTGACTTCCCAGACGAGGATGTTATGTACTTAAAGATGAAAGATTGTGACGAACCACTACCCGAAGAAGGTCCAGATCCAGAATCTAGATGGGGCCTAATCTTTGATGGAGCAGTTAATGTCTTTGGCAATGGAATTGGGGCAGTCATCATTACTCCCGAGGGTTCTCATATCCTGTTTTCCGCCAGATTGCTATTTGATTGCACCAACAACATCGCAGAATATGAAGCTTGCATCATGGGTATCGAAGAAGCCATCGACTTAAGGATCAAGATCCTTGACATATATGGAGACTCAGCACTTGTGATCAATCAAATCAAAGACAAGTATGAGACTCATCACCTTGGTCTGATTCCCTACAGAGATTATGCGAGACGTTTGTTGACTTTCTTCAACAAAGTAGAACTGCATCATATCCCTCGAGATCAGAATCGAATGGCAGACGCCTTGGCTACTCTATCTTCCACGTTCAAAGTCAATCATTGGAATGATATGCCTAAAATTCGTATCAGACGCCTTGAAAGACCTGCATATGTATTTGCAACTGAAGCAGTCTTCGATGATAAACCGTGATTTCATGACATCAAATGTTTCCTTCAAACACGAGAGTACCCACTTGGGGCATCGTACAAAGATAGGAAAACTCTAAGGAGGCTGTCTAGAAATTTCTTCCTGAATGAAGATGTTCTATACAAAAGAAATTTTGACATGGTCCTGCTCAGATGCGTCGACAAACAAGAAGCAGACACGATAATCCATGAAGTGCATGAAGGGTCCTTTGGAACTCATTCAAATGGGCATGCAATGTCCAGAAAGATCTTGAGAGCAGGGTACTATTGGATAACAATGGAATCTGATTGCTGTAAACACGTCAAAAGATGTCACAAGTGCCAGATCTACGCAGATAAGATCCGCATACCACCGACTCTACTCAACGTCCTCTCCTCTCCATGGCCTTTCTCCATGTGGGGCATTGACATGATCGGGATGATTGAACCAAAAGCATCCAACGGACATCGCTTTATTCTAGTGGCTATTGATTAATTCACCAAATGGGTCGAAGCAGCATCCTACGCCAACGTTACAAGACAAGTGGTTGTGAGATTCATCAAGAACAACCTCATTTGCCGATATGGAGTTCCAAGCAAGATCATTACAGACAATGGATCAAACTTGAACAACAAAATGATGAAAGAACTGTGTGAGGAATTCAAGATCGAGCATCATAACTCATCTCCTTACCGACCAAAGATGAACGGCACCGTTGAAGCTGCCAACAAGAACATCAAAAAGATTGTCCAGAAGATGGTCATCACCTACAAAGACTGGCACGAAATGCTGCCTTTTGCTCTGCATGGGTATCGTACTTCAGTACGCACTTCAACAGGGGCAACTCCTTTTTCTCTCGTATACGGTATGGAAGCAGTGCTCCCCGTAGAGGTTGAGATTCCGTCAATGAGAGTTCTCATGGAAACTAAGTTATCTGAGGCCGAATGGTGTCAAAACAGATATGACCAGCTGAATTTAATCGAAGAAAAGCGCCTGACCGCTCTATGTCATGGACAATTGTATCAGAGAAGGATGAAGAAAGCTTTCGACAAAAAGGTCCGACCTCGTGAATTCCGAGAAGGTGACCTCGTGCTTAAAAAGATTCTGTCTTTTCAACCAGATTCTAGGGGCAAATGGACTCCTAATTATGAAGGCCCATACATCGTCAAAAGAAGCTTTTCTGGCGGTGCTATGATTCTCACAACCATGGACGGTGATGAACTCCCGCATCCTGTGAATGCTAATGCAGTCAAGAAATACTTTGTCTAAAAAAAACAAAAGAACAGCTCGGTAAGTCGAAAACCCGAAAAGGGCGGCTTAGGCAAAAATGAGCGTCTCGGTGGACTGAAAACTTGAAAAGGCGGTCCAGGCAAAAATTAGAGACAATAAACAGAAATTATCCTGATAGATTGAAAACCTGAAAAGGCAATCTAGGCAAAAATAAGGATACAAAAATGACAAAGTAACTGCACTCAGTCCGTACTTCGTCAATCTGAAGAATCCTCCATCAACGGATCTTCAATCAAATCTTTTGAAGCAACAAGCACAATTGGAATTCAAAGTTGTTAGGGATAATAGTGGTTATTGCTTTCAATGTAGCCTTTTCCCAATAAATTATCATTTCCAACTTTTGTAAATAGCTCATGGAATCACGCCTATGGCTGATTACCATTCTATCAATAAAATTTGAGCCTCGTGCCTTTTTGTTTTCAATTCTTGCTTTATTCAGTTTTGCAAAATAACGCTTTTTATTGTGAAAAATCATTTTTTTAAAACTAAAAAGTTTTAAATGAATTTTACTTCAAAATTTTGAAATAAAAGCAAAATTTTCCTTTGAACTATGAACACATAAGAAACTTCAACAGTTTTCTCCATGAGTGTTTCGATCTCTGAAAGAGAGAACAACTGCTATGGAAGTCTTCTTTTCCTCAGCAGAGATTATCAAAGGACGGTATTCTTATCCAAAAAGAATTTCCAACAAAGTTGCCAATGAAATGCCTTTTTTAGAAAGTTTAAGGCATGCAACTAGTGTTCATCAACAGTAACGTTCACGTCATTGCTGCAGATTTTACTGAGTATTTGTTTGAACTGTGACGTGGTCCTTTCCCCAAATACCTCTTTATTGTCTTGTCAAGTATTGTCAGCATGCATTTGACATTCATCATTCATACATCATAACATCATTAATGCATTCCTGCATTTCTCAATGTTTGTTTTCATATCACTGGTTTAGATTGAATTTACTCATGTGGGTATGTCATATCTCCAACAGATTATCCCCAAGCAGAGAAATACATCTTTTCTCTATCATGTTCCCCAGCTGAGAACATTCCTCATTGGGAACAAAGTCTTGATTGACCGTTTTTTTCCAGTTCATTCCTGGATAGAACCTCGTCTCTAACCTGCAAATAATAAGCAATAGCCTCGTCATCTGAGTCGCTTATTTCCTTTTCATCTCGAAACTTATCATGACATGATTGTTCTTCTCAGCAAGCTCAAATCATGACAGTTCAAGAAATCTCCACAGTTGTCTTTCTGTCTAAAAGAAAACCTGTGTCTTTCAATCAAAATGCCCGCATCTTCTCAAGAGAGAGATCCTCGGCAAGATTGTATCTGTGAAAATAGGAACTCGTTTGAGATCTGTTTCCATCATTGTCTGTTATTCACAAGGCTGAATACTCAGCAATTTTCTCAAGAATTACCTTGTTATAATTATCACTTCACTGATAATTGGTAATATCTTCAGAATTCATTACCATGAACTATCACAAGGCTGATAATTGGTAATATCATCTTCGCTTACCTTAAACATTGTCACAAGGCTGACAGAAGGTAATGTCTTTGTTTCCCAAAGCGAAACAAATTTTCACATGTTTTGTGAATCTCTTTTTTCCCAGCGAGACATATTGCATGTTTCCCAACAAACAGGATCCTCTTTTCTTAAACAGATCGAGTCATCCTCACAAATTTTTTCCCCGTCATATCAATCTTTGATATCTCCTGGGCGAACTTTTTACAATCATTTTCCGCATTTTTGGTATCTTAGGTCCAAAATTTGCGTATTCTGATATTTAAGTCTCTTCACACCTATCAAAATGAAGATATTCATCTTCATATCTCAGGTTAAAGAAACTTAAATAGGGGCATCTGTCATACCCCAATTTTTGACCTAATATACCACCTTACATTTGCATCACTGCACCATTAACAGTTCAGAACAGAATTAATCGGGTGTGGATTTCACAGGTCAAAATTAGGGTTTCATCAAATTTTCATCTGATTCAAGAGGCAACCAATTAGGGTTTGAGTTTTACTCACCTCATTTGATCTATCTTGATCAAATCATCAACCTCTGATCTTCAGATATCCAACTTTTCTCATTGATCCATTGAGGATCGACCAATTAGGGTTTTCATCGAGGATGAGTAATCTCTGATTTTATGATCAATGAATAACTTTTTTTTGATTGGATATTAATCTTCATATCTTAGATACAACATGTTGACCTAATTTATGGATTCAAAACATCACAGAAGTTCACAGGATTCATCAGTCAATTTCTGAAACATCTGATGAAATTTCATTTGCACTGAAAAGTCAAACTTTGACTTTTGGTCAACTTTTTCAAGACAAAACTTTTTCCATCATCAAAATACTTCAAATGATCCATCATGATCATAAAAAATCAAGAAATTTGGAAAAGTCAACAAAAAGTCAAAATTTCTAACACTTAGAAAATTTTTCAAGTGTTAAAATTTTGTACTTTTTCCAACTTCATGGCATTTTTTCACATAGTTCCACTTTGAATTGGAAAAAACTCAAAACATGAAAGTTGTAGCCCTTGAAACAAGCTTTCCAAAATGTCCAAGAACTCTAAAATCCATGGAGTCTAGCCATACTTTTGATTTTGAAACTTAGAGCTCCAAAATCCATAAATTTCAAGTACAAAGTTCAAAATTATAGGTCATTTTGAGTTTTTCTTTCTTTCTAGAAGCATGCCACCTAGCCAAGAGGATTAGAGCTGATAAATATCAGAGGGAGAGTAATTGTAAAGAGATAGGATCAAGGTAATATTTAACCATGGTTAAAAGGAAGCTTCCTTTTGCATTTAATGCAAAAATGACTTCCTTGCCCTCTAAGGCAAGTTGAAAATACCAAAGCCAATTCTTTGTACTTACCATTCAGAACTCATGGCCTATAAATAGAGGTCTTGTTTGCAAATTGAAACTACACCAAAGCCATGCAAGTACATGCTTTCTCTCTACTTTCTTAAATTTCAAGAAACATAGTGTAAATTAAGGAAACTTGCATTTTTGAAAACTTGTGAAGAAACATGAAATATTTGGTGTCTAACATGTCTTAATATCAAGATAGAACTTGTTTGTAACTTAAAATCAATCCAAAAACAAGTAAAAACCAGATTTGCATTCATACTTCAAAACTTGCCAAAACTGCCTAAGCTTTCGAATTTGATCATTGGCTCGAGCAAGTTGAGATTTTTTGACTCAAACATCATCACCATACTTCATATGGATGATGCAGACCATCATTCTTGATCTGTAACAGCTCTAACCCAGAATTCGAAGTTTCCCTTTGAGCTTGTGCAGGTTGACTTGGTCAGAACGATTCAAGCTGATTTGAAGTGAGCAGACCATCCTTACACCTTCCATAAGGTCCGTTGGTGCTCAAGCAATCACAAAATTACAACTGGAAACACTCAAACACAGAATTTGATTCCAGCTTCAACAGGTAAGAACACCAACTTCGAACTCCATGATTCTTTGATTCAAATCAAAAAAAACTCTTGGCTATTTTATTTCTGCACTATCCATGATCATTAACCCTCAATCAATTGATCAAATCACTCACCATACACGATTTCAATTAACATTTTCAGTTTTAGGGTTCTTCACGTTTTCTGGAAAATCAATCATGTTAAACCAAAAATAAATGAAATTAACCACTATCATCGTGTTCCTTGTTAAATTTCGGTCAAGTTTGATGTTTACATCATGTATTTTCATTGAGAAACAAGAAATCCATGGCTGATGAAGGATCGGGAAGAAGAACAAGGCTGCGTTTTTCAAATTCAAATATTCGATTTAAAACATATTTAGTTGGTTTAATCACAATACACGGATGTATTCCCGATTTCAGCTCACTCTTAAGACTCTCATGCCATGCCTTGCCTATAGGTCCGGGTTCAGTAGCCTTGGGACCTTTTATAAACTTTTAATTTTTCATTCATATTTTTTTACAAACTTTAACTTTTTCAAAACCCAATCAAAACTCCTCATTTTGAGGTGATTTTTTGTACATTTGTCAATTAATGTATCTATTTTATGATAGTGCAAAAATTTTCAGAAAAAACTTTCATCCGATTATATTTTGATCGAGCCGAAAACGGTACTTTTGAGTACTTTACAAAGCACCTTTTAAGGTGATTTTTTCAAACTTTCGAAGCCCGATTATTTTCAAAACTTCTTATAAATAAACTTCACATTTCAAAAACACTTTCAAGTAACATTCTTCAAACCTTTTCATCAAACTTACATCTTTTCCATGATCGATCCGATTAAATGATAAAACCGAATTCGTTTTCTCTCGTATTTCTTAACTGATCATGGGCCTCCCTTACGGTGTAAGTCCCAACATTCTTTATGTACATACATATTTTTCTTGTACATATCAAATTCTTTTCATATACATACAAATTTTTACCAGTACATAATACAGATACTTTTTGTAAATACTCAAGTACAGACAAACTTCGATCGTTTGTTTTCACTTCACTTGTGTATACACTGAATACCATTGGTATTGAAAGGAGCATTATTCCCGGTGAAATTGCTTTTAAACCAATGGGCCACCCTTATGGTGTAAGTCCCAACCCTCCTATGTACATCCACATACTCCTGTACATAAATACTCGTTCGTGTACATATTTACTTCCTTGTACACATTCAAACTTGTGAATAATCAAGTTACGCTCGTTTTAAACGTTCGTTTCACAGACACTTGTTTATATTTCCTTCATAAACTCTTGTAAATAAACATCATGCATTGTTTATATTTCCTTCATAAACTCCTGTGAATACATATCACACACACACTTGTTTATATAACTGTTTGGTTATAACATAACAACTAGTCTAACCAATAGGCTCCCCACAGTATTAGCCTCCTCTTGGGCTTTATACAAGATAACTCATCCCTGCAGAGTTTTAGCCTCCTCTTGGGCTTTGTACAAGGTAACTCATTTCAACTGAGTTCAGCCTCCTCTCAGGCTTCATATAAGAAAACTCATTCATCTGAGTTTAGCCTCCGCTTAGGCTTCATATAAGACAACACTCCCCTGCTGAGTCAGCCTCCTCTTGGGCTTCGTTCAAAGGAACTCCTCATTGAGTTTAGCCTTCTCTTGGGCATTATACAATGAAAGAGACATGAAATCTCTTAATAGCTTCCTATTGGGCTTCCAATACAAAGAATCACCCGCGCTAGGATAGAACCCAAAGAGTATAATTTCCCGGTGAAATTGCTCTTAATTCCAAAAGGATGGTTTCCCGGTGAAATCCCTTTTAAAGCCAAATCCAGCCATACCCTATAGCTTCCTCTTGAGCTTCATACAAGGACCCTCGATGACCCTCGGAATGCCTCCTCTTGGGCTTATAATACAAGGACCCATGGGCTTCTTAAAAGCATCCCCTAAATCCAATCAATTTCTCCTAGAGATTTAGACATCTATCATCTCTATGGAAGAAGTATCTCATCTATCACATCACATACAATCAAGAACTTTTCAAAATCTTTTCAAACTCTTTCAAACAAAAACATCTCTTAATCGTAAGTGGTAACGCTTGTACACTCAAGCAAAACACCCAATGCTTACAATTAAAAGATTCAATCATCTTTTTCAAAACATCTTTCTTAAACATGTAAATGGTAACGCTTGTACACTCAAGCAAAACACCTATAACTTACGAAGAAAGATTTCAATCAATCAACCTTTCAAAATGTATGTGATGAAATAGATTAGATACATTTTTCATTAAGATGACATTTGTCTGTCTCTTAATAACATCCCGTTGCTTCCACTAGCATAAGTGGGAACTACGATTGCTCTGACTTTCTCAACATCCTTTTGAGAATACGTAGGCACAAGGTCTCATCCTTGGCGAGCAAGTTTCTTTCTCTCTCAGACCAAACAAACCATAGATCCCTGTAGATCCGAGCTACAAATGCTCTGATTCCCACTAGGGGATATGTGCGAAGATCAAAGATCTTTGCGAGCACAATAATAACAAACACTAGGATCCTTCATAATCTATCCTTCTTAAAATCCTAAAGGAGAAACTTTCCCAATCATAGAAATAGCAATTAAAACACACAAACATATCAAACATATTCATATATAAAGCTATAGATAACTATATATATTTAGGGTGCTCCATCTATTCCCTTTATATAACAAACCCCCTTAACCGGAATCTCCCCAATGCGTTGCATCTAGTTTGCGCTAGTCGTTACGCATATCATAATCAATTGAGGGTATTAGCAGCTTTCCCCTTTTTCATAATCATAATTTCTTGTGTTGAAAATAATAAAGCTTGATGCTCGCAGCATCTTTATAAACAAATCAAAAGAGTAAATCGTTTCGAGCTAGAGAATTTGAATTCATATTCGATTCCCTAGCGCGTCACTTTTTAACGCGAACACCCTGCAAAGTGCAATCCCCCACAGAGATCACTCATTACAAACCTTCCCCAATGGAGTACGCATTTTCCTCCACTAGTCCCGACATTCCAAGCTTCATCACGTTAGTCCCCGAGCAGTGATCCCAATCAAGCTAAGCCATGTCACATCAGTCTCCAAGCAGTAACGATTCATCACCAGCAGAGGTATTTGTCCCCAGCAGATTATCTCTCAACGATTATCTTTCTCCGGCAGTAGCAATATCCAGACTCAAGACTTGGTCAGATAGTACATCGGAGGAAACCTGCATCTTTCATTTCCCAACCAGAGGTTTCGACGGGCTCCAGATCCTTCTAACCCGGTCTCCCAGCAACTATCAAATGCTCTCCAGCAGGATCCATGCGCAAGATCCCCAGTAGAGCACCTTCTAATTTTCCCCCCCAGCAGGGTCTATGCACAAGATCCTCAACGGCGTGTCTCTCAATCTCTACCACCTTCAACAATATCTAGGCTCAAGACTTGGTCAGATAGTGCGTCGGAGGAATCAAGGTTATCTTTCTTCTCAAGATCTACAATTCGTTTCGTCCCAAAACAGAAGTCAGAAATCCCCCAAGCAGAACATCCGCATCTTCATCAAGATGGATATGTTTTGAAATACCACAACATCTATCATTCATACATTACTCATAAAAGTCATAATTTGAGCATATGTCATTCATATACATCGTCATGCATCATAATCTGCATAATACTAACGATATTCTATCAAAGTTTCTTTTGTTTTCCCCAAACAGGTGAAAATCACTTCTGAAGCAAACAGGTCCAAGATTAATGCCCGAAGCCAGACGGGAAAACTATCTGAACGACCGCCCTTGTTGTCCTCAACAATGATCCGGATTAATACCAAGCGGACGGAAAACTATCCGAGCGATCACACAAGTTATCCTCCGATAACAGGCATTGGATCGATACCCGAAGCACAACAGGGAAGCTATCCACATTTCGCCGATTATTATCCTCTCAGAGTAATCAGCACGAAGATCTATTCTGACTCTCTCTTATTATCAACAGCAACTACAGAGTCTAGCGTACGACTTAATTTCCCTAGATGGTATCTTAAGCCCATCTCCGATTATGTGTCGACATCTCTCCACTTTCAGAATGCTGCATATTTGGTTAAAAAACCAATACAAACCAATAACTTCATTCAAAGATGAGTGCAAAGTCTAACGTACGACTCAACATCGTTCCCTCCGGATGGCATCTTAAGCCCATCTCCGTATCCCCTTCCGCTTCCAGGAACATCTACAGAGCCTAGCGTACGGCTCACTCCCCAGCATCGGTCTTTCCAGATGGCATCTTAAGCCCATCTCCGACGACTCTCCTATTCAGACGACATTCTTGAGTCTAGCATACGACTCATTCCCCAGTGAAGTCTCCAGCTTCTCCAAATGGCATCTGTAAGCCCATTCCCGCATCATCAGCCAACCGCGAGTGCAAATTTTTAGGTGTACTCGAGTGTTCAATCATCTTCTACCTCCAGGTCACGAAACGCAAGCATGCCAATCTAACCCTTCTAGTACAAGAAGATTGAACAGGGGCAGCTGTCATACCCCAAAATTTTCCCTCCTACTTTGCCCTCCTACTTCTCAAGACATTTCATACATCTATACTCAAGGATTCCTCAAGGGTTGATCAGACAAACCCTCTCCTAGACAATCAACCCAAAATAGGGTTTGGCAATTCTCAAATCAAGATGGACTTCCAACATCTCCATTGGTCATCATGCCTCCTCATATGCTTCAAATATTCTCCATGTCAAGTTTCAAGCTTCACAAGTCAAATTTCCTCAGACAATTGCTCAGATGGTTGAAAATCAGTTGTATTGGACAAAAAGTCAATTGTGGTCAACATATAACCAAACATCCTGATTTTTGGTCAACATCCTCATTTTGAAGTCACATTCATCATTTGACCAAGGGTTGATCATGATTCATCAAGAAAACGCAAGATTTGCTCAAAAGTCAAACTTTCCAAATTAGGGTTTTTCAGTGAAAAGTCAACTAAACTTTGACTGAGCATAACTTCTTCATACTTTCTCAGAAATTTTTCCACCACCTCTCATTTTGAAGGAAATTCAATTCTCTAAAACTTCATGTCTCACAAGAATGTTCAAAAAATGCTTCATTTGGAAGGTATGGATCAAAACATTACAGGTCCTTTTCAAAGTCAACAAAAAGTCAACTTTTTGTTTTGAAGCTTTATTGAGCATGGAAACTCCAATTGAGATGAAACCAAAGATGTTGTTTAGAAGACACCTAGAGCTTTCTAAAAAGTCCAAGAACACTCAAAAATGTGGAAAATTGAGCAAAATACACCTTGTACAAGTTGGGGATTTTTGGACAATTGCACAAAGAGAGATATTTGTCAAAATCCAATTTTTTCCAAATGGGCCTATAATTTTATGATCCAAACTTGTTCATAATATTATTTGTGACCTATTGATGCCTTTCCACGACCACATTCTATTTTTTTGATTTATTTTTGAATTTAAAAGCATTTAATTCAAATTTAAATTATATAAAATATGAAAACAAGGTATATTTTCAAATGGATTGGATTTTTATCAAACTTGAGGTCCAAGATAGCCCACATAACTTGCCAAATTCGTGCTAGCTTGCATATGGAAGAGAAAATCAAATTTTCAAAAGATTTGATTTTATTTGAAAGGAAATTATTTTTGCATTCAAGAGGAGATCTTTTTTCATTCTTTTTGCTCTCATTCCTCACTCTATAAATACTCATCATATTGCACAAAGCCAAGGACGAAAACCCTAGCCTTACAACAACCCTTTTTTTGCTCAAAAATTTCACAAAGTTGTGAAATTCGAATTTCAATTTGCAGCCACTTTCAGCCTCTCTCAATCACTCCAGTGTGTTCCTAGGGTAAGTTTGAGTAAGTATACACCAAGAACCATGGTTAAAACAGCCTAAATCGAGCCATACATGATCATACATATTCATATTTTTCTTGATTTTGCATTTTTATTATCTGCATGTTTTAATCGAAACTAACCACTCTAATGTGTTCATGAGGTTCCATATAAACGATCTGGGACATCGTTTTGATGCTTGAACGTCCAGAAATCGATTTGCCATAGTTAGGGTTTCTTGAACTGCCTTCTTCGAATCGGAGAAGACGACCGGAGCTAGGGCTCCGGCGTCGGTGACTTGTTGACTCCGGTTGACGGCTTGCGTGGCGCGAAGGAGTGATCTGATTCGTTCGTTCATAAGCAACTGGGCCCCATGCGCTGACTGTGCGTTGAACTCACAAATCCAGGACACGCGTACACTTGTATTCACACGTTTGTATTTCCAGGACACCAAGTGCACTCTGGCTTAGTGGTTAAGGCAAGTGAATGTGGAGATTCCCTCAATGGTCACCAGTTCGATCCCTGGCAAGACCATCTTATTTTTACTCTTTTACAAACTAACTTATGTTTTCTTATTTTCTTTAATATTTTCATGTTATTTTAATTTATCTTCAAATATTTTTATCATGCATCTAAAAAACACCAAAAATATTTATTTTTTGCATAATCATCAGAAAAATACTTATTTAATTTTTAGCATTAAAATTATTATTTTTGCATGCATATTTAATTTAATTACTAATTGATCATTCAAATGACTTTTAATTGTTTTTAAATTATCAAATCGATTCAGAAAATTACCAAAAAATTATCTTATCATATTAATGTCATTAATAACATAAAAACTTTTTCCTCATTCAAAAATATTTATTTTTACTAACATTTTCTTCTTATTGCAATTTTCTCGTATTTCCGATTTTGTATTTGTTCACAGGTTATACCGTTTCGGACGATTTTTCTTGCTTTTCTTTTTCAATTATGTAATTTCCTATGGGATGTAATAGTTTAATTAGGGCTTTTATTTTCCGCACTCTCATTATGTATCTGCCCCAAAGCCATGTAATAGCGTAGGACTTTATCTTTCCGCACTTTATATTTCCATTTATTTACTACCCTATAAACGCTAGTAATTAGGCGTGTATGGCAAGATAAAATTTGACATAGATCACTCATAATTTCAAGATAACATATCTGAATTTGACACACTCTTTTCACACATGCACCCCTTAGGGTAATTCTCTCTCGTTGCCTTTCGAATAAATGGTCAAGTCCCTCGAACGTAGAGGTATTCTAGCACCGTGGCCTTCAAAACAAATCATCATAGTCCCTTCGATACAAAGATCATAGACCCACGATGTCGCCCACGAATACATGATCTTGACCCTCGATTGTCGCCTACGAAAAATGATGATAGTCCCTTCGAATGTGCTAGGATACATCCTACAAGTTGCTTTCTATGACCATCTGATGTCCCTTCGAATGTCCCTTTTACATCCAACGAATAGGGTTACCTACCAACTAATGGTATGGATAGCACTATTCTAAAGGAACGTAAAATAACACGAAAACGACCATTCTGAGTAGGTAATAAGACTTTTAGTTGCTTGCTCAAACAAAATACTTTTTACACCACACACTTTTTTGTCAAAGTTCAAACTCTTTTCAAAACGAAACATTTCCAAACACTTTGTATACATTCCTACATGAATCATTACAAAGTCAAAGCGAAATGCCTTTTCAAAACATCTTTGTCAAACACACAGAAAGCAATTTTAAAAGTGAGCTAGAAGCAACTAAGAGCCCGTAGATAACTACGGATGGAAAGGGGTGCTAATACCTTCCCTTTTCATAACCTTCTCCCTTACTCAGAATCTAACGAAGGTCTTTTTCTGTACTTTTTACCTTCCCTTAATTGGATAAAAGAAAAGTCGGTGGCGACTCTTGCTATCCGCATATTTGTGATACAAAAAATCTCAAAGTCAATTCAACATATTAAAGTGCAAAAGACAAATTCAATCTGAGATAGTTATCAAGACAAGAAGCTATGGCAAGCAACACAAGCAACAGAAGGCAGCAGCACAGCAGTTTATGGCAAGTAGAACAAGCAACCACATGTAGCAGAAGTAGCTGCATTACAAAACAAAATAACACAGTTCCAAGACAAAAGAAAAGAATACAGTTCCAAAGAGAAAAAAATGGATAAAGGAGCAACCATCGTTCAACAGAAGGGAGAAGGCCATAATCCAAAAAATCAAAAAGGCAACTTCTGTTCCAAAACTCAAAACCAAAATCTCAGAATCACAGAAAACCAGCAAGATCGTTCCAACACAAAACCAGAACCAAAGAACACCTAGCAGAACATAACATTATTTCAGAGGCCACAGAAAACACAATACCAAAAACAAACCAGCAGCCATCACTTACAATACCAGAAACAAACCAACAGTCATCGTTTACAATACTAGAAACCAACAGCCATCGTTCAACACCAGATATCAAAATCCAACAATAACCATAACAGAAAAACATTGTTCCAAAAAACCTTAACAAAAACAGCAGCCAAGCCAAACAAAACCAGAAAACAGAGCCATCATATCATCCTTTTCGCAGCAACAAATAGAACATGAAAAAACCTAAAAGTTCTCATCATTTTCCTAACGCATAAACCCTTCAAAAAATAAGAAAGAAGAGAGGAAAAGGTAGTAAATCGAAATGATATCACCGGTTTGGACTCAGAAGTGGCGTCTCTATGCCGTATCATCATCATCTTGCCCGGAATCCCCATCGAAACCCTAGGGTTTCGGTCATCCTTTCCAGATCGCCACAACAAGGGAGGAAGCGGAGAGACGTGGACGAAAGAGGACGAGGAACTCAGAGAGCCAGGGTTCCAAAACAGAGAAGACACGAAACAACAGCGAAGATCGAATAGAAAAACACATGCCAACAGAGACCCACGAGACAACCAGGGTTCCAAAACGGAGAAACCACAGAACAACGAACAAAGACAGATCGAACCAACATGCAAGTCCAATGAAGAAAGAAAGAGGATGAGAGGGTCGGTTCCGATTTGAGGAAGGTGGAAGCGTGTTCCAGGGAGCGTATGAGAGAGAACAAGAATTAGATTATACGATCTTCAGCTCTAAAACTTATGTTGTTTCTCATTGCAAGACAAGCACAAGTCACAGGACACGTATAATTTGGCATTGACCTGTATTGATCAAGCTCCTCCCATAGGCTTCTCAATTCCGTGAAGTAATTAGAAATTTTCTTGCTTCCTTGCTTCAGATTTGAGATTTCTTGATATAACTGCGCAACACAAATTTTGTCTCCTCTCATGAACTGATCCCTAAGATCATTCCATACATCTACAACATTATCAATGAACACCACATTTTGTGCTATGGAAGGTGTTATTGAATTGATGATCCATGTATGAACAAGATTGTTGCATCTTTTTCATGCAATGTAGTTAAGGCCATTGCTATCAGGTACTTCAATCATTCCATAATAAACTAAAATTTATTCTTCATTGCCAACGCTCTCCTCATCTTCATAGACCAAGCATGATAGTTTTCTCCAAATAAAGCTGGCGTGACACAGATTGTTGAAGAATTTTCAGATGGGTGAACATAATATGGATCAAGCTGATCCTACATTTGATTGTTGTTATTCTTTCTTGCAGTCATTGCAACAATGCAAAATCAAAAAGGAGCAAGATGATGAATCAACGAATCAAAGAAAAGAAGAATCGTATAAACGATTCACACTGATCAATATAAAGCGAATGAAGAACAAAAGAAAACGAATCAATGATTGAAACGTAAGCTTCGAATGGAAGAACGAAAAGGAAACGAATCAAAATTGAAGCACAAGTTTCACAAATGATCGCAGCGGAAACATAAGAGCATAAATATTGGGGGTAGTATTTGCCTACATGTACCACTCTTGTCAGAATGATATGGATAATTGCATCCAAAAGCATGATATAAGAAAGCCACCATGGTCAAATAATACTACCGTGTCTTAAGTTTTTTCTTTATATTTTACAAAGATTGAATCTTATATAATAGAGTTGGTGGGACCCAATTTAAACTTTTGTATAAATGATATGGATATTTACAAATACTAAAGTAGCTTAAAATTAAATTGACTCATTTAAGACACCAAAATAAGTATCATGGATATTGATGCTCTAACATGTTTAACCTTCTCTGATACCATCTAAGAAGATGGATAACTCCATTAGAGGAAAAAGAGAAAATGAAAAACATACCAGAAAGAAAAAGAAATTAAAAGAATTGTTATTCATAGTAACGATAGTTTGTTACAACAAACTATATATAGCTGCATAACTGTAGCTACCAAAAGGAAGGAAAACTCTAATACATGAGGGTACATGGTAAAACTATAAACTCTCAATGACTTCATGCAACCGAAGCTTATTTATTTTTCATCTTTTAATAATTACTACATGCATTCATATCCAACTATATATCATGCGCGTAAAATAGATTCTAATAATTATATTATAAAGGTCTCATAATAAGTTAAACTTTCTGTGTTGATGTTACAACGGTAACATCTAACCATCAGCTAACACCTTATAAAATTAAGATTGAAATGGTAAAACATTTTGCAAATAACAACAAATAAAAAATATATTATTTGTCTATTTTATTAGCTTACATTGGAAATCCTAAATTTTAAGCCAAAAGTTTCGTATGATTGATTTCATAAACCTTATCTATGTAAGATGGTTTACAGACACAAAAGCAGCTTCACTAAGTACAAAAATTTGATTGTTGCTAACACTCATTGGAGGATTAACAAACTTCTCTTCTTGAAGAGCTTTCTCACACAACACAGGTCCATTATGAGCACCTTGTATATAATTTTTTGCACTTTGAGGATCATTTTTATCCAACTTAACCAATGCACTTTCGAATCCTACTATAGTCGCAGGGTAGAAATTAGAAGCACACTGTCTAATAGCTTGATCATTGGGAAAGTCACTCCCCTCTTTTATAAGATAAGCATAAACTGATCTTGCTTTAGTTGCTGCCAGCTCCAAGATGAACTTTGAAAGATCATGATAGTTTGTGGCTGAAGTGATTCTTGAGTCAGGTTTCAAAAGATTCAAGCATTCATTAGCATCTTCCCTTGTTAAAGAGCATACAGTTTCATACAAGGGGGCAGATAATGCTGGAGCAGCAGCATAAAATATGAGGGACAAGCAAATTATGAAAAATGATGATGAGGATAACGTGGATTTCATTTTTCTAATGTTATTGATTTTTTATCACAATATATGAACCAACAATTAGATCTATATTTATAGCCGATGAATGCTATTCTTACTGCATTTAATTTATTTACTTTTAAAAATAATTAAAGCAATTAGATTAATTAAAATCAAGAGTTAAGATTTGAAATAATTTTTTATAAATTTATTTTTAGAGTGAGAACATATATATATATATATATATATATATATATATATATATATATATATATATATATATATATATATATATATATATATATATATATATATATATATATATATATATATATATATATATATATATATATATATATATATATATATATATATATATATATATATATATATATATATATATATATATATATATATATATATATAATAACTATAAATAGTATGCGAATAATAATAATTAATGATAAATAAAATTGGTTAATAAAATTATGAAGTTGATTAGTAAAAATATATATATTAAAAATAATTTTTAATAATAAAATAAAATTGATTAATAAAAATAAAAAATTATTTAATAGAATAATAGAATTGGTTAATAAACCTCATATATCAAAATTTATTTTTAAGAGTAAAATAAAATTGATTAATACAAATAAAATGTTGGTTAAAAAAATTATAAAATTGATTAATAAATACTCAAATTTTAGTAATTATAAAATTAATTAATAAAATCATAAGATTGATTAATCATATAATTTTATATCCTGACTGCTTCAATCTAATAAAATTTGTTTATAGCCAGTTCAAATTATCTTTAAAATTGTGGGTATATAATATTAGATTAAAATGGAAAATAAAATTATTATAATAAACTACAATATATTATTGGTCGAATAAAAAATGTTGTTGATTTATTAGTGTCAATATATAGTTCATACCCTTTTGGACAACTAATAAATACTAATATACTACTCCCTTCATTTTTTTAAGTGTCATTTTAGAAGATTTTTTTTATTTCTATTTAAGTGTTATTTTTATAGTTTAATGTAATAATTTATTAATTATATCTTTATTTTCTCAATAAATAAGAGATGGTGTATAAGTGAATTTATTGTGAAAGCAAAATAAATAAGAGTATAATAAAAAAAATAACTCTAACAATCTACTCCTCCGTCTCATATTATAAGCAAAAGTTATTTTTTGGATTTATTAAATATTTAATGTATCTGACCTATATATAGACCAAATACATTAAATATTCAATGAACTCAAAAATAATTTTTGTTTATAATATAAAAAGAAGGGGTATTATCTTGATCGAAGAATTATGTTAAAATAACATATAAAACCAAATAGATTGAGTATTATATTAGTTGAGATACCTCACACTTTTCATTGACTCATTTCCTTAATATACTAAAATATATACATAATTAACATCAAATTATTTAATCTATAGAAAAACTGCATCCTCTAAAGGACCCGTGCATTCGCACGGGTCGTGTTAAGTCGATATAAATATTAAATAAATATTATATAATTATAGTTAAGAAATGTATATAAAAATATATACGAACTAAGAAAAAAATTCAAGAAGATTGTCACATAAATTTAATTTAATTTATTAAGCTTTAGTAATTGTCAAGATATACATAGATATGAAAAAATATATGAGTATATGGTATAGTACAATTCACACATATATAAAATTGATTATCCACCTGTGCGTTTGGTTGTGCAAAACTAGTGAATCAAATGAAGACATGTGGAGAAGCATTAACAACAAGAGTCGTTGTTTCCAAGATTTTGAGATCTTTGGCCCCTAAGTTCGACCATGTGGTGGTGACTGTAGAAGAAGGGAAATATTTGTCGAAATTAACAAAGGAAGAGCTGCAAGCAAGTCAAATAGTGATGTGGCTTTGTAGGCACATTCAGCAAAAGAAACCAAAGGCAAAGGAAAATGATTAGACAGAGGTAGACGTGGCTACAACAATTCGACTGGCAAAGGAAACTAGAATGAATGAAATGTGTCGAATCATAGAAGACCATACCAAGGCAACCAAAGAGGTGGTGTTACAAATAGAGGAAGAGGTGGTGGTCGAAAGCCTGACAAGAGTCACATTCAATGTTACAATTGTCAGAAGTATGGTCACTATTCTAGTGATTGTCCAGATAAGCGAAAGAATCAAGAAAGTGATGCAAAGTTCACTAAGTATTAAGAAGAAGAGATGTTGTCGATGGTCACAACAAGAGATGAAGAGAAATTCAAGGATCAATGGTACTTGAATTCAGGATGTTCATCACACATGTCTGGAAGGAAATATTGGTTTGTTAACCTTAAGCCCTCAATGAAGAATAAGATGAAATTTGCAAATGACAATACTCTAGCAGCTGAAGATATTAGAGATGTTATGATCATGAGGAAAGATGGCAAAATATCACTAATTTCCATTATTCATCATCTCCAAGTTTTATCTACTTTTCCAAATGGCGAGTCAACATATTCAAACCGCCCCAGCAGAAACTTACCTCATTCGTCATGTCGATGGCAAACCTTATGTGCCAGAACCCCCTTTATCAGAGGAAAAGACCAAAATCTGGCAGTCCCAGGTACTAATTCCTTTCAATCTTAAAAATGAACCCCTAGATTTCCTAGGACCATTACCTGTAGACGTTCCTTCTGAAATTTATATTACTGATGAAGGTGCATTTTTTCCAACCAGCATTTGAAGTAGCCCTCTGATAACTTCCCTAAACCCTATTTCTTTACAATTCATTGAAAGAAACTTTATTGTTTCCAAACAAGAAAGGAAAGGAAAAGGGGAAAGCTGAAATACCCTAAAATCGATATGCAATGCGATTAGTGTGAGCTAAACGCAACGCATGGGGGAGTGACCTGGGTAAGAGGGTTGGTTATATAAAGGAAAGGTATTACCACCCTATATATCTATAGTATTCTATAGGAACCTTTTGTGCATTTGTTTTATTTTCTATGCTATTTCGGGAAAGTTTCTCCTTTGGTATTTAAGAAGGGTAGGTTAGGCAGGAACCTAAGTTTGTTTATTATGATTATGCTCGCAAAGATCATTGGATCCTCTGCATATATATCCCCTAAAGGAAATTTGAGCATTAATAGCTCAGATCTAAGGGAACTACGGTTTTTTTGGTTTGAGGGAGAAACAAGTATGTTCGCCAAAGGTGAGACCTTGTGCCTACGTATTCTCAAAAGGAGGTTGAGAAAGTCAGAGCAATCGTAGTTCCCACTTATGTGCTAGTGGAAGCAAATATTTTAAGAGACAACGATAAGTGTCATCTTAATGAAAAATGTATCTAATATATTTCATCACATACATTTTTGAAAATTTAATTGTTTAAATCTTTCATTGTAAGCATTGGGTGTTTTGCTTGAGTGTACAAGCGTTACCACTTACAAGTTAAGAAAGATGTTTGAAAAAACGTTGAATCTTTCATTATAAGCATTGGGCATTTTGCTTGAGTGTACAAGCGTTGCCACTTACAGTTAAGAAAGATGTTTTGTTTGAAAAAGTGTTTGATTTGAAAAATGTTTGATTTGTATGTGATGCTATAGATGAGATACTTCTTCCATAGAGATGATTCATGTCTTATCTCTTAGGAGAAATGTTTTGTTATTGATTAGGGGAATGCTTTTAAGAAGCCTGTGGGTCCTTGTATTGTAATCCCAAGAGGAGGCTCTCCGAGGGACATCGAGGGTCCTTGTATTGTGAACCCAATAGGAGGATTTTTTAGGGATATCGAGCGTCCTTATATTGGGAGCCCAATAGAAGGCTATAGCGTATGACTGGCTTAGATTTAAGAGTGATTTGACCGGGAAACCATACTCTTAGGGTTCTATCCTAGCGAAGATGATTCTTTGTATTTGAAGCCCAATAGGAGGATGTTAGATATTTCCAGGTCTCTTTCGTGTATGAGGCCCAAGAGAAGGCTAAACTCAATGAGGGAGTTCTTTTGTACGAAGCCCAAAAGGAGGCTAACTCAACGAGGGAGTTATTTTGTACGAAGCCCAAAAGGAGGCTATGGGGAACCTAGTTGTTATACTAGGTGTAATGACATAAATAAACATGAACAAGTATATATATGACAAAGTGTGTGTGTTCATTCATAGGAGTTTATGAAGGAAATATATAAACAAGTGTTTAAAACAAGCAATTAAAAGCTAGTATAACTTGAATATATACAAAGGAATGTGAAAACAATATATAAACAAGTATTTAAAACAAGAAAATAAGACAGTATACTTGGATATATACAAGGGAGTGGGACTTACACCTTAAGGGAGGCCCACTGGAATAAGAGCAGTTTCACCGAGAATAATGCTCCTCTTAATACCAGTGGAATTGGTGTATAAACAAGCGGAATAAAACTAGCGAACGATACTAGTTTATACTTTAATATTTGCAAAAAAGTTGAATATATACAAGAAATTGAATGTGTACACAAAAAGGTGGGTATGTACAAGGAAACTAAGTATGTACATAGGAGGGTTGGGACTTACACCGTAAGGAAGACCCATGATCAATTTGACTTTGAGTTCGAAAGATTTTCGAGGAAAAAACCTAGTTTGGTTTGTATTTTCAAAGATTTAATCGAATCAATCATGGAAAAGAAGTGTGTAAGTTGATTAAAACATTTTTGAAAGTTTTGAAAAGGTTTTGAAAAGTGAAAAGTATTCACATGATTGTTTTGAAAAAGATTAGGTTTGAAAATCAAGAAGAAAACATTTTTGAAAGTACTTTAAGATACTTAAAATCGTCTATTTTTTAAACCTAATAAAAAATATATCAAAAGAAAATATTTTTTGGAATTTTTTGACATAATCATAAAATGGATATATTAAATGATAAGTGTGCAAAAAATCATCTGAAAATGAGAAGTTTTGATTGGTTTTTGAAAATGTTGAAGTTTGATAAAAATGTGAAGAAAACAAGTGGTAAAATTTGTTTTGGTCCTAAAGGGTGGAACTCAAAGGAGTGGGCCACATGTGTAACTTGTCATTTACACGCCTTCAGAAAAATATATTTAAAATCAAGTTTGGAAAATCGGTTTTGAAAATGGTTGAAAAAGGTTGAAAACTAAAAAGTTTGAAAAAATAAAAGGTCTCTGGGATTCAAACCCTGGGCCTATGGCATGGAAAACACTTGGGTGGCTGTTCATCCATTCATAATACAAAAACCATTAAATATAAAATAAAACTAAAAATTTGAATTTGAATTTTGGAAAATCAGAAAACACGCGAAGAACACCTTTTTCAACCTCAAGATCCTTGATTCCTAACTTCCTTATTTCTCAATGAAATTGAACACTTCAAACATCAAACTTGCTCGAAATTTGACCAGAAACACGATCGTGACAATTAATTTCATTTATTTTAAGTGTAAGGTGATTAATTTTTTCATGAACATGAAGAACCCTAATTCTGAAAATGATTGTGAAATCGTGTAGGTGCATCAAATCAAGAAATTGATTGAAGGTTTATGATCCTCACACATGCAGAAACACAATAGCATCACAAGTTTTAAAATGGAATGCAAAAAATGAAGAATTCAAAGTTGGACAACTTACCTCTACGAGCAGATATCGAATTCCTTGAAGGAGGTGTTCCAGATGCGTTTTGATGATTTGTATAGCTTCACTAATCCTTATGGAAGGTGTTTGAATGCTTAGACTGGATTGAAAGCACCTGGAATATTCTGACCAAGTTCAACTACAGTTCGAGCAAGTTGAAGATGGATGATGATTATTTTGGAGGTTCAGAACTGATTCAAGGGTTTGGATCACTTCTATGGATTGTATGCATGATGTTTGAAGTGAAAAATTGGAAGATACACGAGTGGATTGAGAGATGAAGGTTTAAGGCTCAATTTGCAAGTTTATGGAGTTTGAAAAGAAATTCTGAGTTTGGCTTATTTTGGTGATGGGTTGATGATTCTAACAACTTCCTTACTGTATTTGGAGAGTGTTTGAAGCTTGAGATTGATCAGAACTTGCAAGGTTTCGAGATTTGCAATTCTCACATTTTGGAACTTTGAAGCTTGCAACTTAATAAAAGAAAGAGAAAACAAGCTTATGGTTGTTTTGGTGTGATTTCCAAATGAGGAAAGACCTCTATTTATAGGCCAAGATGTTTCGCAAGCAAGGAAAGATAGAATTGAAGGATTTTTGCAAGTTGGCTTAAGAGGTACGAATGGAATCTTTGCCATAATTGCACATGGTTAAATTTCTAAACCATGGTTAATTCACTCAAGTGTTCTTATCACTTCTTCAATCATGGTCACAAGATTTTTTGAGTCAAAACTTATCCCTTGGTGATGACAAGGCTTCTAGAAGAGGATTTTGGCAAAAATGACTTGAAAACTTGGAAAATTACCTATAATTCAAGCTTATGGACCTATAAGTTCTAATTTCAAAACCATAGCTCCACAAAATATTTTTTCATGTTCTTGGACATTTTGGAAAGCTTGGAACAAGATATACAACTTTTATGCTGAAATTTTTCCTTGAGTCAAAATGTATCTAGGTGAAAAATGGCCATGAAAATGATGAAAAAAGTGATAAAACACTTGAAAAAATTTCTAAGTGTTTAGAAAAATCAAGTTTTGACTTTTTGTTGAATTTTTTTCACATTTTTGATTTTTGATGATCATGATGGATAATTTGAAATGCTTTGATGATTGAAAAAATTTGAATTTCAAAAGTTGACCAAAAAGTCAAAGTTTGACTAAATAGATAGTTGACCTTTTGTCAGATGATTCAGAATTTCTATGATGATCAACCATGGCTTTGGAAATGTTTTTAATCAAGAAATTAGGTCAAGATATTGCATTGGTGATTTTGTGATCATTCTCCAAGCAATTAGTTCATTCATTGAGCAAAAAATCAATGATACACCATCCTCGATCAAAACCCTAATTTGGTCGATTCAAGATAGATCTTGAGGAAATGATGAGAATTTGAAGATCAAATATTGATGATTGATGAAGATAGATAATTAGAGGTGAGTGGAGACTTAAACCCTAACTGATCACATCTTGAACAGATGAAAGTTTTGATTCAACACCCTAATTTGGCTCAAGGAGCACACACAAGCTAACTTGTTCTGAAATTTATCAGTGATGCAATGATGCATATATGAATGATATGAGATGGTATCTTAGGTCAAAAATTGGGGTATGACAATAACCTATGATGGAAAGCCTCTAAAAGTTCATGTACCGACGCAAAGCAATGTCCTATAACATTTCAACCATGAGTTTTCACTTTAGAGAGTCAGAGGCGTTGACGATTACCATTTCATTATTGATGGAAATGATATGCTCTTGTGGGTCATTTTTCCATCAAAAGATGCCAACGACAATGGCTTCAAGTTCTCTGATACCAAGTCTTTCCATATGGCCTCAGCCAACAGTTGGAGATCTAGAAGTTCTTCCTCTGTATCCATGTCCTACTAGCTTTAAGCCTGGAGTGTTTGGATGATGTCTTGTAGGGTTTCGTTCTGTTGTCGCAGAGCCTCCACGACGGCCAACATGTGTGCCATGTTTGGAGGAGGATATTTACTTGTGGGTGATGATGATCTAGACATCTTAGAGACAATGAGAAATAGATAATGATGTGTGGCCTGGGAAATTTTTACCAAGGCCCTACGATGGATGTCAAATGTTCCTGTCAAATACTTTTGGATGTCCTTCCCAAAGTGAATCAGACAAGGCTGCAACTATTGTTATTTTCATGGTTGTGCTTTTCATGGTCGTTCTCTTCCTTCTTCTCCCAATGAGACTTTCTTTATACCTCCACCTATAGGTCTTGCATTTAATGATTCGTGATTCCTGACTTGGTCATAAAGAAGATTTTCTAGCCTTCGTCGCCTCATCACGAGATGTAACGTTCTATTTATGAGCTTCCATGACCTCCAGAAGGTCTTTGGCATTTCGTAACAGTTAGGACGACTTCACACTTCAGATATGTCCTCGACGTTCCGATTTTATATGTACACTGATCTTGTGTTCGTGGTCGAATATATCGACTCTGACTAGACATATCACCGGTGTCCCAACTTTATATGTCAGTCTATGTCCTCGTATCCTTCCGACTTATATATATAAGCATTGTTATATGTTACGAAAGTTTCATAAACAAAAAACAAAAGTAACGAAATTAATATGATCTTAATACGCTTACTCTTGCATTTATATTTTAATATATTATATTTAGGATCATGATGCTCCTTTCGAGATAGCATTAAAAGCAAAGCCACCTCTCTTTAAATTGTTGGCATAACTACCGAGATAGTACCATGATCATCCTACTTTTTTGGATATCAAGCAGAGCTACCTCTAATTAAAAAAAAAAAGTTGGTTGTGTAATTATTTATTCATAATTGGTTTATATATAAAAGCCAAAGATAAAAAGGTGAGGACATCTTGTTTCTGAATTACCCACCTCATTCGTATGTTTCGATGAAGTTATCTTTCGTACAATTATATAAGTCAAGTATAAATATTTTATAATAAGATACGAGAGGAATAATTATTAACCATCGAATTAATCACAAGAGAAATTAATATTTACATTAACATTTTATTAAATAATTTTGATTAATTTATTGGTTGATATTACATCCTCTCATCTTTCATTATAAAACACTATATATATATATATATATATATATATATATATATATATATATATATATATATATATATATATATATATATATATATATATATATATATATATATATATGAGAATGAGTAAAAGCAAAATAGATTAAAAAAATGAGAAGTTCTCATAATAAGTTAAACTTTCTGGGTTGATGTTACAATGTTAACATCTAACCATTAGCTAACACCTTATAAAATTGAGACTGAATTGGTAAAAGTAAAACATTTTGCAAATAACAACAAATAGAAAACATATTATTTATCTATTATATTAGCTTACATTGGAAATCCTTAATTTGAAGCCAAAAGTTTCCTAGGTAAGATGGTTTACAGACAAAAAAGCAGCTTCACTAAGTACAAATATTTGATTATTTCGAACATGGATTGGACGATTAACAAACTTCTCTCTTTGAATAGCTTTCTCACACAACCCAGGTCCATTACCAGCAGCTTGTATATCATTTTTCGCACCTTGAGGATCCTTATCCAACTTCCCCAATGCATTTTCGAATGCTACTATAGTCTTAGGGTAGAAATCTTCTGCACATTGTTTAACAGCTTGACCATTGGGAAAGTCACTTCCCACTACGCCAAGATAAGCTTGAACTGATTTTGATGTAGTTACCGACAGCTCCAAGATGAACTTTGAAAGATCATGATAGTTTGTGGCTGAAGTGATTCTAGAGTCAGGTTTCAAGAAAATCAAGCAATCATTAGCATCTTGCCTTGTTAAAGAGCATACAGTTTCATACAAGGAGACAGATAATGCTGGAGTAGAAGCAAAATATATGAGGGACAAACAAATGATGAAAATTGATGATGAGGATAATGTGGATTTCATATTTCTAATGTTATTGATTTTTTATCACAATATATCAGCCAACAATTAGATCTATATTTATAGCCAGTTCAAATTTTCTTAAAAATTGTGGGTATATAATATTTAAATTAAAATGGAAAATCAAAATTATCATAATAAACCATAACATATTATTGGTCAAATAATTTTATTTTAAAAAAATAATTGTTGATTTATTAGTGTCAATAGTTTGCACCCTTTTAGACCACTAACAGATACTAAAATACTAGTATACTAGTTAAGCACCTCACACTTTTCATTTATTATTTATTATTAGGCAGTGTGAAATTCATTGACCCATTGGCCATCTATAAACTCATATATTATGTGATATTGAAAACACTTCTCGTTTTAGTTCTTTTTATAAAAATCTTAAAAAGAAAAAAATAGAGTGGGACGACTATAATTAAAGATGAAGGTTTAAAATCTATATCAATCTAAAAAAAATGTGAGCGTAGGAAAAGAAAAGCCCACGAACACTATAATTTTTAAATTTAAAAATATAAAATTTTATGTTGAAACTCATACCCACAAAAGATCACAAAAAAACAAAGTGCAGTGGAACATACATCTTAAAAAATGAGAGTCTAAATTATGTCCCTTTAAAATATTTATAAAATATTTTAACTAAATTAGAAAGATGTCCGAACTATGGATTCAAGATAAACCCAACCAAATAGAATGATTTGACTAAATTTCCAACTTTTTATTATTATAAATATTTTTGTTAAAAATATCAACTTTTTAAAATAACCTTAAAAGATTCTTAATTCTTTATTTAACATATTTATTATATATTTAAAAAAACCCTAAACTGTATATTTATTAAAAGAGACAAATTGGTATACGTTTTTAGAATTTTTGTAATAAAAGCTAATCTTATTTTTGAGTTTCAATTTTATTTGATTTGATTTATTTATCATTTAATTTGGTTTTAGAACCGTTTGAGCAACATAAGTCCGGTTCATTAATTAAATATTCAGGAATGTTATGTGAACATCTAAAACCGGACACCTTAATTTAACACCGTAAAAAAATACTAACACTTATAACTATCAGGAATTATATAATGACACTATTTCATACAACTTACACCGTAATAGTATAAATATATGATACAATTTTTGTTTTTTAATAATTTATTTTGCTTTGATTTTTATGCAAGTGTATTTTACTTTATAATTTGTTACGGTGTAACATACATGGTGTATAAAAGGGTGTCAAAATATCAGACCTATATAACTATTGATGTTACAAGTAAAAAAGAAAAACCTAATTAAAAAACAAAATTGTATATATAGTGTATATATCTAGGGTGTTCAAGACTTTTTTGGGTGTTCAAAAGTAGGGAAAGGATATTCCTACATTAAAAGTGACAACTACACCGTATGAAACATACGGTTTAGTTTGTATATTATATTTAATATTTACTCTTTCATTTTTTTTCAATATAAATGAATATATATCTCGCTTGTATTTTACTAGGTGTAAGTTAGGTGTAAGAAATTTAGTGTAAACATAGCACTTTTCTCTAAAAGTAATATTATTCTTCACTATTTTGTATATTAAATACTTACGCTAAACTATATTTATTATATTTATTAGGTGAACAGTGTTGTTAAAATAAATAATAATAATATTTATGAAAAATATATTATTTTAAAAACCATTTTTACAACACAAATATAAAATTTGTTTATTAATCAATTTTAGTATTGTATTAATCAGAAATATATAGGTTATTAACCACATATTTTACTTATAATTCGTTAATCAAATTTACAACTTTATTAATCAATAAATTACATTGCATTAATCAAATTCTGACATTAAAATATAATAATCAGTTTTTACACTTTATTAACCAATTTTATTTACTATGTTTTATAATTATTATAAAAATCTGATTAATATAATGTAAAGATTGGTTAATGTTAGAACTTGGTTAATGTCATGTAAATAATTGATTAATTAAGTAGTAAACTTAGTTAATAAATTATATGTAAAATATGTGGTTAATAACCTATATTTTCTGGTTAATGTAATAGTGAAATTAGTTAATTATAAATTTTATATTTGTGTTATAAAAATAATTTTAAAAATAAAATAATTTTTAGAAATATTATTATTTTATTTTAGAAAACATTGTTCACCGTATAAATACGGTGAACAGTGTTTGGTGTAAGTATTTGGTGTACAAAATGGTGTAAGAATAACATTGCTCTTTTTTAATTTACTCCAAATCATAGTCTTTAAATTGAATATAATTTAATGATTAATTAGCATTTTTTATTTAATTAACCATTAAATTATATTCAATTTAATGACTATGATTTGGAGTAAGCTAAAAAAACTTACTTAGTAAGTTGATCCTCACTCAGTTGAAAGAGATTCGTGTTGGGATAGAGAGTAAACTATTTCAGGTTCAAGGAATTTTAGTCGAATGATTCTAATTGAAGTAAGAAGACTATCATCGTAAGGGGATGCGTTTGAAAGAATGTATAATAAGGTCATTAAGGTTTCATTGATGCCAAGATAAGATCGTGCAACTGGTGATTGTTCATGTGTGAAGATTTCTAGAGTATGAGCTGAAGTAGAAAAAGTTATACTTTGGTACTAAGTAATTATATGTTATTAGTTTACCTTGTGTTGGGATAGTTGTAACGTCCCGAATTTAATTAATTATTTAATTAATTAAACTAAATTAATTAAGGATTAAATTATTAGAATTGTTGATGTTGGAAATTATTGGAATTATTATAATAGAGACGTTATTGGACTAATATGTTAGTTGGGCGGTTAAGTTGATAGTTGAGTAATTAATCGGATTAGTCGGAAGAAATTATTATTAGAAATAATAATTGAATATTAGAATATTATTCAGTTGAACTTAATTGTTGTACGAGGAATAGCTAATTGTTGTACGAGGAATAGCAAAGTTGAGGGTGCGAGTGACAGGCACAGTAGAATATATTATTATTATTATTATTATTATTATTATTATTATTATTATTATTATTATTATTATTATTATAATTATTATTATTATTATTATTATTATTATTATTATTATTATTATAAGTTGGAGATATAAAAGAAGAATTATAAGGAATTAGGGTTGGGAAGAAAGAAAAAGAAGAAGGTTGCGGTACGTGGAAAAAAGAAGAGGAACAAGGTTTTAGGAATTAGCCGGAGAGGATTTTCAGACCGAAAAACCGAATCGAAATGCGATCGGAAATTAGGATGCGATCGGAGAGTTGAACTGCTTTGAATCCAGGTAAGATGGGGTTCTAACTTTCTAATGGGTTGTATGATGAGTAGTATGTGGGAATTAGGATAATAGAGAATTTACTATGCATTTATTGTTGGTATGTTTAGGTTGAAACCTCCAAATTTTCATAAATTGAAATTGTTAGGTTTTGATGAATAATCCTTAATATGTGTTAATTAATTGTGTTTGGAATTGATATATTGATGAAATTGAGAGATGATTGAGAACCTAATTTAATACATAAACACTATACTATAATTTAAAAAAATTGAAAATATCAATTTGCTAATCTAATATAGCGGCCACTTTATCATATACAGTAGCAAAATTGGATGAAATTATGATAGTAGTTTGTTATTTACACGATAGTGGCCTTTGATTTGCAACTAGTACTGTAGCGTCAACTTTAATATGATATATATATTCATATACATACTACTATATATAAATAATTTAGTTATAAAATATAAATAGTTTGTTTAAGAGAAATATATACATACTAGCACATATGAGTTCAATTTTAGAATAACAAATTGGATACACATACTGTAGCGGCACACATTACTGTAAACTGAATAGAATAATGATTTTTGTATTATTAAGTATAATTATTTATTTTGTGAGTTTTGAGTTAGAGGTAAATAATTTAGTAAATTTAAATTGTTCTCAATTCCGTTAGAGTTGTCAATAGAGTTGTTAAAGTTGTCAATAAAATTGTCAGGAGTTGTTTTGATTTATTAAAAGTCATACTTTAATTATTTTGGGTGATTCTCACATGTTTAGAGTTGTCAGCGTTGTTTTCGAGTTGTTTAAAACTAAATCTAAGAAGCCGTAGAATAAGTTGTAGAATTAAAGGTAAAAGTATTTGACTCTTTAGAGTTGTTTTGTTATTACTTGAGTCAGACCGTTAACCAATTATTTTCATAAATATTATTTTATATACAAGAGTTGTCGGTAGAGCAATTTTGAGCACCTTAGAGTTATTTTAGATTCAAACTCCTTTTTCAAGGTAAAAAATATCAACCAATTTAAACTCTTTTGCCTTCGGGTTATTCTTTGAAAACCTTTCATAAAAAGGATGTGCAATTTCCACTTTGTGCAATACGATGCGTGATTCCCCAAAGGTTGGGTTGCTATATGTCAACTGCTAGAATGCAAATCTAACATTGTCCACCTTAAAAACACAAACAAACCAACATTTTCTAGAAGAACTACGAGTGCCCTGATCCTCTATTGCACGAAGGGGGTACGTAGGCACAAAAGTTTCACAACCGCGACGAGGACAACTAATAAAACCTTTTCTGTATATACTTTGCATAAGCGCATTTCCTTAACTTTTAATCTTTAGACATAGACACATCCTTTTGATTAGACAACAAGAGTGAATCTCGTAGAGTACCATTGACAAGAGTGGTACTAATACCTTCTGTAACACCCCATCTAAATACCCCGAATATATTAATTAAATTAATATCTAAATCATCTTTAATCAGAGTTTAACACGGTATAATAAGGGATGTCACAATTAATAATTAAACAAACTTCATTCAAACAGTAGCCATGCTACACTGAGGATCAACATCGACAATTCAATCGTTATAAGACCATGTCTTACACAGCGGAAATACCAAAATCAAAATTTTAAATAAACATCATAGTTCTTAAGGAATTCAAATCCAAAACTATTAAACAGTAATGATTCTCTTAACTAAGCGTTCCCCAGTGTTACAATCTAATCAGAGCATGACACTGACACACGGACTAAAAGATAAGCTCTAGAGCCATCCTCATCGACTCCTCAGCTGCTAATTTAATCTGAAATGGTAAAGTAAGGGTGAGACTTCTCATGATTAAAGCATATTATAAATCTTTCAATCAACAATATATTATAAGCATATTATTCCACCACTTAATACCAATCAGAACCCAATACACAAACATAGTCATACAATTCATCATACATCATCAATCAACACTAAAGGCATTGCAACCGGAAGACATCCTAGCATGTTACAATCCTATGCAAACCCTAATGCGGACTCAATGCATGCGGTACCGACCGTGACGAGTCATGACACGATCCATCATCATTCGGATACGGTTCCATCGATTCGTCCATAACCACTCGGACACGAATCCGGCTAACCACCCATCCTCACGGGTATCGGTTATCGGCAATCCAAGTCAAATTCCGCACAATGGGAATTAACTTCACCAAAATAATGCATATGCACGCACATCAATAGCATGCAACATTAATCGATCTATGTATACATTCATTTAACATAAGCGAAAAATCAACATGATACATCAACAATCATGCATACATCTAACATCAGCATAAACATGCAAAACAATCAATCAAGATATCAAACCAATCATGCATACATCAAACAATAGCATAACCATGCTATTTCACCTACACATTATCGGTATCCTCATCACGAGCACATCTACATACATCATCATTATGTATTAGCTAATAATCATCATCTTTAGAAATTATACCCTTTCCCAAAATAATTTCAAAATTTCTAAAATATTTTCATTTCATAAGGTAGAGCATTAAATTTAGAAAATAACGTCCAAAGCGGCGCTCAAAAGCGGACTTACGGTTTGAAAGTTATGAATTTTGAAGTTTTGGAAAATTGGAAAAATACGGAACCGGTTCCTACCGAGCGGAACGGTTCACGAAAGTTGAAATTACCCATACGATTTTTGAATGGGGAACCGGTTCCGTCATATCGGAACGGTTCACATTATTCGGGTTTTGCCAATTTTCAACGTGGAACCGGTTCCTACCAGACAGAACCGGTTCCTACGTACTAAAAGTGATTTTCGCATTATTGTGACATTCATCCATTTTACTCAACCCCATTTTACCCATCGACTTCCATCATTGGAAACACCAAATTACATCCTTTTGCATCATCTAACACATCAAACAACATATTTCCATCTTCTATGTTCATCTACTGGCACTCTAATCATATCCATACATATTCTGACACAAGTAGACTCAAACTGACACCATTAGGGACACATTCATGGAACCCTAAAATTTCAAATTTCAAATTCCTACATGCTATAACTTATATTATGAATATCAAAACCTATAATAAGCCCTAATTAGTCGAAATCACCCCTTACCTGGTGGTTTCTTCGAGATTCTGACGCTCCTAGGTCTTTTCCTTCTTTCCTTCTCTTCTCACTTCTACGTAGCCTTGTTTTCTCCAAATGAATCTATTTTTCCTTCTTTTCCTTATTTCATTCCTTTTATTCCTCTTATTTCCTTTTAATCATAAATAAATAAAATAATATCACTTTCTCCTCCCATTAATTCCATCATTAATCTTAATAATCCAACTTATTAAATAAATTATGTTCTCAATTAAATAATTAATTAAAATCATAAACATTTAATTATTGAATTATTTTTGGGGTGTCACAACTCTCCCCAACTTGAAAGAGTTTTCGTCCTCGAAAACATACCTCGAACGAATAGTTCGAATCGAGTCCTTCATCGACTCTCCGGCTCCCAGTGACATTTCCATCTGGTCCTCCCTAAGCCACTCTCACGAGCAATCTCTTTGCCTATTGTTTCAACTTAGATCCTCAATTCTCAGTACCGCTTCCACAGTTAAATTCTCTCACGTATATCATCTACCGAATCTCATGAGACGGATCAATGTACTTCCTCGGTTGAGACACGTGAAAACATCATGCAGTTCGCAGTGGCGGCGCAAAGCAATCGATATGCAACCTTCCCAACCCTTTTGGTAATCGAAAGGACCAATAAATCGCGAGTCAACTTCTTTAACTTCAAAGCTCGACCAATACCCGTCATCGAAACTCGCATAAACACATGTTCTCCTTCGAACTCAAGATCTTTCCTCCTCTTATCATGGTAACTTTTCGGCGACTCGAGAAGTCCTCATCTTCTCTGAATCATCTTAATCTTTTCGAAGTTTCTTGAACTATTTCGGTCCAATCACGGCATTCTCTCGGTTTCATACCAACACAATGGTGTTCGACACCTCCTACCATACAATGCCTCAAGCGGAGCCATACCAATACTCGGTGAAAGCTATTGTTGTAGGTAAACTCAATCAACGGTAGATAACTATCCCAAGCTCCACCCTTCTCTAACACACAAGCTCTCGGAAATCCTCCAACGAAATCGTTCTTTCCGTCGACCATCGTCTGCGGATGATAAGCGGAACTTAAAGCGTAACTTAGTACCCAAAGCTTCTTGCAATCCTGTCCGAACTTAGATGTAAACCTCGGATCTCGATCCGACACAATGCTAGACGGAATACCATGCAAACTCACAATCTTCTCGACATCTGATTACGCTAACCTCTCCATCGGATAATCCATTCTTATCGGAATGAAGTGAGCGATTTTGTCAACTATCCACAATCACCGGATAGAATCGCAATTCTGTTCTTGGCAAACCGGACACAAAATCCATTGAGATTCCATCCACTTCCATTCGGAACAAACAACGGCTCCATCGACCACGATGGTTTCGATGTTCGATTTTCGACCGACAAACCAAACAAGCATACACAAACTCAATTTCCTTTTCATTCCGGCCACCAAAACAACTTCTTCAAATCATGATACATTTTAGTAGCACCGGGATGAATACTTAACCCTCTACGATGCCCTTCTTCCAAAATACTCTTCCTAATCTCGGCAACATCCGGAACACACACCCGATCACCAAATCTCATAACACCATTCTCGTCAATTCGGAACTCGCCTCCTTGACCTTGGTTGATCAATGTCAACTTATCAACTAAACCAACATCAGATTTCTATCCATTTCTGATCTCTTCCAGAATACCACTAGTCAGCTTCAACATACCCAATTTCACACTATTCGGAGTAGTTTCACAAACCAAACTTAGATCTCTGAATTGCTCAACCAAATCTAACTCACGAACCATTAACATCGACATGTGCAAAGACTTTCTACTCAAAGCATCTGCCACCACGTTTGCTTTACCAGGATGATAATTCAAACCGAAATCATAATCTTTTAAGAATTCTAACCATCTTCTCTGCCTCATGTTCAACTCCTTCTGATCGAAGAGATACCTCAGACTCTTATGATCATGAATACTTCAAACCGAGAACCGTACAGATAATGTCTCCACAACTTCAAAACAAACACAACAGCTGCCAACTCCAAATCATGGGTCGGATAATTCCTTTCATGCACTTTCAGTTGTCGCGAAGCATAAGCCACAACCTGCTTATCTTGCATCAACACACCACCTAATCCCATCAGCGATGCATCACAATACACCACAAAAGACTTAGTCGGATCCGGTAAAATCAAGATCGGAGCACTTGTCAACCTCCTCTTCAGCTCTTGGAATCCTTTCTCACACTCAACATCCCAAACAAACACGACCTTTCCTGGTCAACTTAGTCAACGCGCCGATTTGGAAAATCCTTCAATAAACTTAGGTAGTAACTGCAAGACCCGAAAACTACGGATCTCGAAGCATTCTTGCGCTTCCCACGAGACACTTCTACTTTCGTAGGATCCACAGCAATTCCATTCTTGGAAATTACATGACCAAGAAAACTCACCTCCTCTAACCAGAATTCACACTTGGACAACTTCGCATATAGTTTCTTTTCTTTCAACAACTCCAACACAACTCTGAGGTGTTCTGCATGCTCCTCATCGCTTTTCGAATAAATCAGAATATCATCAATGAACACCACTACAAACTTGTCAAGATATGGATGGAATATCCTGTTCATATACTCCATGAAAACACCAGGTGCATTAGTAACTCCAAACGGCATCACAGAATATTCATAATGCCCATACCTCGTTCTAAATGCAGTTTTCTGAATATCCTCCGACTTCACACGAATCTGATGATATCCAGATCTCAGATCAATCTTACTGAATACACACGCTCCAACGAGTTGATCCATCAAATCATCAATTCTCGGCAAAGGATACGATTCTTGATCGTAACCTTATTCAACGGTGAGTCAACACATAACCTCATTGAACCTTCCTTCTTAACCAATAACCGGAGCACCCACAGTGAAACACTTGGACGAATAAAGTTCTTCTCAAGCAATTCCTCTAGCGCTTCTTGATTCAACCAATTCGGATGCCGACATGCGATAAGGCGCCATCGACCGGACTAGTTCGGAATCAAATCTATAGTAAACTCTACCTCTCTCGGTGGCAATTCACTAACGTCTTAGGAAACACCTCGGAAATTCATTCCTGGCAATCCATCACCTTTTGCTTTCCTTCCGCTTCTATCGCGAATACAACATAAACACAATGCACCATCCTCCACACTAAGTTCATACGCGACATAATCTCATTTCGATCTTAACCTCTTGGGAAAAATGACCGTCTTCTCAAAGCAGTTGATATGAACTGGTTGAATTCCAACAGTTCATTCCAAGGATGATATCAAGTTGTTCTAGCGGTAGGCACACTAAATCCATACGAAACCCTATCAAAAATCACAACAGGACAATTTATACAAACATATGAAGTAGTCCGAACCCGCAGGAGTATCAATAACCATACTTCCATCCATATTAGAAATTTCCAAATTCAATCTCTTGGCACAATCTAACGCAATAAAGAATCGTAGCTCGGTATCAATAATCGCAATCAAAGGTGTGCCGTTAATAAAACATGTACCTTTAATCGGCCGATCATCGGTTTTGTCTCGATCCGGACAATGCAAACACTTTACCACCGACTTGCTCTTTCTTAAGTTTTGGGCCGAGGACGGGTATGACCCTCTTCACCACAGTTGTAACAAGTCACCACCTTTACTCTGCAATCATTGGCCACATGGCGAACTTCCCACTTGAAACACTTCTTATCATTGCTCTTACGGTCCACCATACGATGTCTGTCTCCGCTTATAGCACCTAGCGGAAGAACTAGAATCTCCTCCACTAGATTTCTTCCAACCATGGACCTCGATTACTCCTATCATAAGGCTTACCACGATCCATCATTGTTTACCTTTCCTATCAACATACCCTCGAGCATTTGACTTAGTGTTAGCAAGATCCTCCTCTAAAATCCTCTGCAATCAACGGATCGGAAAATCTTGGATCTGGCGATACGAATACCGCTTAATCTCGTCACGTAAACCATTCTCAAACTTGATACATTTGGAAAACTCTCCATCTGCATCGTTAGGATAATGAGCATAATACTTCGCTAACTCAGAAAACTTCGAAGCATACTCACTGACAGTCTTATTGCCCTGCTTGAGCTCCAGAAACTCAATCTCCTTCTTACCTCTGACATCCTCAGGAAAATACCTCCTCAGAAAAGCTCTCCTGAACACAGCCCAATTCAATGCAACAATCTTCTTCGATTCGATTCGGGTAGCAACCCACGGTCATCGACTTCCTCACCAACATGTGAGTTCCATATCTCACCTTGACTCTTCACAATCAATCACTCGAAGATCCTCTCGATCTCCTTGACCATTTCGAGCACCTTGGGATCATGTGTACCTTTAAACAATGGGGATTGTTCCTCCGAAAATTCCCCAATTGTCATCGACACCAATCACGACTCCTGTTGGCCCCTCAGTACTCCAACATTCCCAAAGCCTCGATAGCGACATCATTCCTTCCGTTACCTCTTCCGGCCATTGTTCTGTAAAAATAACAAAACAATCTACATCAGCACACAAGTATCGACAGTGTCACTTCACACTAGTCGCATACTAAAGGGATGACGACACAGGACAAGACCGACTATGCTCTGATACCACTATTGTAACACCCCATCTAAATACCCCGAATATATTAATTAAATTAATATCTAAATCATCTTTAATCAGAGTTTAACACGGTATAATAAGGGATGTCACAATTAATAATTAAACAAACTTCATTCAAACAGTAGCCATGCTACACTGAGGATCAACATCGACAATTCAATCGTTATAAGACCATGTCTTACACAGCGGAAATACCAAAATCAAAATTTTAAATAAACATCATAGTTCTTAAGGAATTCAAATCCAAAACTATTAAACAGTAATGATTCTCTTAACTAAGCGTTCCCCAGTGTTACAATCTAATCAGAGCATGACACTGACACACGGACTAAAAGATAAGCTCTAGAGCCATCCTCACCGACTCCTCAGCTGCTAATTTAATCTGAAATGGTAAAGTAAGGGTGAGACTTCTCATGATTAAAGCATATTATAAATCCTTCAATCAACAATATATTACAAGCATATTATTCCACCACTTAATACCAATCAGAACCCAATACACAAACATAGTCATACAATTCATCATACATCATCAATCAACACTAAAGGCATTGCAACACTGGAAGACATCCTAGCATGTTACAATCCTATGCAAACCCTAATGCAGACTCAATGCATGCGGTACCGACTTTGTGACCAAGTCACCCAACACTGATCCATCATCATTCGGATACAGTTCCATCGATTCGTCCATAACCACTCGGACACGAATCCAGCCTAACCACCCATCCTCACTCGGGTATCGGTTATCGGCAATCCAAGTCAAATTCCGCACAATGGGAATTAACTTCACCAAAATAATGCATATGCACGCATCAATAGCATGCAACATTAATCAGTCTATGTATACATTCATTTAACATAACTGAATCACCAAAATCAACATGATACATCAACAATCATGCATACATCTAACATCAGCATAAACATGCAAAACAATCAATCAAGATATCCAAACCAATCATGCATACATCAAACAATAGCATAACCATGCTATTTCACCTACACATTATCAGTATCCTCATCACCAAGCACATCAGCTACACATACATCGTCATTATGTATTAGCTAATAATCATCATCTTTAGAAATTATACCCCTTTCCCAAAATAATTTCAAAATTTCTAAAATATTTTCATTTCATAAGGTAGAGCATTAAATTTAGAAAATAACGTCCAAAACGGCGCTCAAAACGGACTTACGGTTTGAAAGTTATGAATTTTTGAAGTTTTGGAAAATTGGAAAAATGCACCTGGAACCCGGTTCCTACCCAGAACGGAACCGGTTCCTGAAAGTTGAAATTACCCCGCCCCTGATTTTTGAATGGGGAACCGGTTCCGTCATATCGAGAACCGGTTCCGAGTTTATTTTAGGTTTTGCCAATTTTTCAGCGTGGAACCGGTTCCTACCAGAACCGGTTCCTACGTACTAAAAGTGATTTTCTGCATTATTGAGCATTCATCCATTTTACTCAACCCCATTTTACCCATACGACTTCCATCATTGGAAACACCAAATTACATCCTTTTGCATCATCTAACACATCAAACAACATATTTCCATCTTCTATGTTCATCTCCTGGCACTCTAATCATATCCATACATATTCTGACACAATTAGACTCAAACTGACACCATTAGGGACACATTCATGGAACCCTAAAATTTCAAATTTCAAATTCCTACATGCTATAACTTATATTATGAATATCAAAACCTATAATAAGCCCTAATCGATCGAAATCACCCACGGTGGTTTCTTGAGATTCACGCTCTAGGTCTTTTCCTTCTTTCCTTCTCTTCTCACTTCTACGTAGCCTTGTTTTCTCCAAATGAATCTATTTTTCCTTCTTTTCCTTATTTCATTCCTTTTATTCCTCTTATTTCCTTTTAATCATAAATAAATAAAATAATATCACTTTCTCCTCCCATTAATTCCATCATTAATCTTAATAATCCAACTTATTAAATAAATTATGTTCTCAATTAAATAATTAATTAAAATCATAAACATTTAATTATTGAATTATTTTTGGGGTGTCACACCTTCCCCTTGTGTAATTGTCCCGTACCATTTTCTCTTGGGCACCAGACCTCGATGATTTCTCTTATCAAGTTTACTCGATGTTTTCCTTTCCTTTTATGTGGGATAAAAAATATTTGATGGCAACTTCATTACTTTGATGGATTTTTAAGTCGGTTGCTTCAGAGTCCAATTAATCTCACCATTGGATAATCAGACGGACGCTTATTATGTAGTGTGAAAGTGGAATAAGTTAGAATCAGGTGAGTTGCATGATGGATTTTACTATGGTTTAGGACATGTTGGGTTACCGTGTGTGTTTCATGTATGATTATGATTGTGCAATGAATTAGTTCCATGTCTCCACCATAAGACGGGAATTGCACCTCTGAATGTTGTGAGGTTGAATACATTACAAATTGAATCCAATTCCTCATCAAGTGATGAGAAGAAACCATGTGATGCCATGGGTATTGTGTATTAGTTATGAATTTTTATGAATTATTGTTGTAGTGCTTATGTGATGCATTTCATAAGTGATGCATTAATTTTTGTTGTGTTATTATGTAATGTATCCTATGATTATGATATGAAAGATTGATTGCATTGGTTGCGTAGTAACATGACTAAAATTATGAGTGAGGTAAACCTATGAGAATACCATGTAAAGGACTTAGGAAAAATAACTTAGGTCATGAAATTATTCAGATAGTGATGCAATACACTGCCACTTTGTGAAAGTGTTTATCAATTTCTTCTTTCAATATTATAATTGTATCACCTTCTAAGGCCTGCATAAAGATGGATTATATGCATTCATGCTAAAGAATATATATATAGGCTATAATGTGGTATAGGCACAAAAATAAGATTTAACTGGTTTACCACCATTGAGCACATTACTTTCATATGGCTCTACTCCGTATATCTAATAAAGCTACACTTGTTCCAATTTTATAGTAAATTCGATATAAACTCAACCAAAATATCAAATATTTCTAAACTGTATTTAACCAAACAATACACAACTACAATAATGCAAGCATAGTTTTACAAATTTTTACCAACGATAGATTTCAAACATGTACTACCAACCGCAGATTACAAAAAATGGTGGTTGGTTTGACCTATGGTAAATAATAGTGTTATTGAGGTGCTATAACTGGTAGATGATAAAACTTATACTTAAGGCATATTGCATAACAATAGTAATTATTATTATTTTTGAATTCCACTACAAATATAGTGATATAGCACCCCTTAACCCACTATCTAACAACATTGTTTCAAACCGAAATAATAACATAAGATTTGTTAACCTTACTTGAGTATTGACTGGATTGAAAAATTGTTACAGCATGAAAGCATCTGGTGTGGAATCCAAAAGTTCATAAGTCTTGAAAGTGCAATTATTTCTGTTTGTGCAAGTTTGTTCCTTTTTAAAAAGAGAATTAAGCTGATTCAAGTAGGACCTAAGAAGGACATAATTATTGCTCTGATTTCAGATACGAAATATCGGTAATGGTTTCTTCTCAATTCTTTGTACATGGCTTTAGCGATGTCCTAATATGGCTCATACTCTCTCTGCAAGCTTCAACCTAAACATTGGTTTTGAGAAGTAATATGCAGATATTTCTTCAGAGTAATGGTGGAGTGCTGAAAAGACCATGTAATTCATGTTTATCCAAAGCGACGAAGTATTAGCATAACTAAATACATGAATTCTATAAAAACTTACTTGTAATGATTGGGAGAAATTGCTTGAAATAACTTTTATGAAACTTACTTGTAATGAGTGGGAGAAATTTGTTTGTCCAACCTATGTGTTTTCTTAAACGCGCAAGACCGCCTACAATAGTATAATATATACCCTTAAATCAAAATACATGCAAACACCAATAATAATCAGTGTTTATATGTCACACATTTGTAATGAGAAAATATCCAAATACAAAAGTAAGCTTTTAGAAAATAATATTAAAATTAGCTAACAGTGAATAGCTAACAAATTCGATTGGGCTTTTTGAAGAATTAAGATCATTTTTAGCCAACTCTTTTACCCCATCACGCAGTAGGTGTCATCACTAACTCTTTGCGCTATACACATTAGTTCCATTTTGTTCTATAAGCTTCATTGGCTTCAAAACTTTCTAAAATGGATGAAGTAGTGAAGATGATTCATACTAATATATTGAAAAATCAAGCAAATGTAGTGCACAACTAACTTGCAATAATTTAAATATATTAAATTGCGACGGATTGGAATGGAGTTACATAAAATTAGGGGGGGGAATTACAAATATGGTCGTAGCTGTTGAATCGCGCCAACTCAACAAGATTGCAGCCTTTCCCCTTAAGTAGCGAAGTCACTAACCACAGTCTGTATACGACCAGCAATGCTTATGAATCGATCATATTACATCCTGCAATGTTTGTTGATGATGTTAAAATCAATATAATAGTTAAATCTTACATCCTGCTACAAATCATGGAAGAAAACTCAAATACGGTTCTATCAACTGAACTGATAAATCACATGAAACAGTCCCAAGATTGAGAAAACCATACAAATAAAAAACCATAAAAATCACTCATTTACTACCAATATCACGTATTAACCAATCATGGTTCAAATTGTTTCTAAAAAGTAGCAATAGGAACAACTCTATCAGGAACAATGACATTTCTACTCATTGTTTATGGCATAGTTGCTAGATATCTACAACATATTTATTGTGTGTTAGATTCTAGAGGAAAGATCTTCAGTGAAGAACTGGAAATAATATACATTAGGGGTGGCAAAGTGGGTGACCCGACCCGTTAAATCCCAACCAAAAGTGAGGCAAGTCAACTTAAGCGTCTGAGCTCAAAAGTCAAGTTTGTCCCGTTTACTAACAAGTTAGCGGGTTGGCGGGGCAGCCTGCCAAATTTTTATTTTTTTTATTTTACAGTTTGATTTACTACATAATTTACAATTTTTTAATTATTATCAAACAATCGACAAAATATTTTTTTAACACATAATAGAACTTAACATGTGTTAGTTCAAACAGTTCATAAAATAAAGGGCTAAATATATAAATCCCCTTGTAATGTTAGCGAATTCTCATTTTAGACCCTGGTAATGTTTTTTTAATCGCCCCCTTGAAATGTTAAAATTCTAAGTCTTTTTTTTTAATCTCCCCCTTGAGATGTTAAAATTCTAAGTCTTTTTTTTAATCGCCCCCTTGAAATGTTAAAATTCTAAGTTTTTTGCCCCCTAGGCGAAAATATTACCCCCTTGTAAAAAAAATTGATTTACCCCCGTTCGCTCCATTTTTACACGTTTGGGGTGTACCCAAAAATCATAGGGGGTAATTTAAAAAAATAATTTTACAGTGGTCTAATGCGAATATTGCTAACATTATAGGGGTTTATATATTTAACTCTAAAATAAAAATAATATATATATATATATATATATATATATATATAGAGAGAGAGAGAGAGAGACCAATTACAACCAAAAAGTAACGAAATAAACTCAATCATAATAAATAAAAAATATCAAACTAAAAACTACATGATACATATCATCCTAATCCTATTTAAAAACTAACTACTAAAGAACCATATTAAGATTTTACACAAGATAAATAATGATAACAATTACACTGCATAAAACATCGCAATGCATAAAATAGTAGTGCATAAAATATCAACACTTGACTTTCTCAATGTGTACATCATGTAGACTCTTATATTGACTGACTCCTTAATAGTTAAATCCTAAATTTGTCACACGTATACACTAATCAAATCATTCTTTTCTTAAAATCAACATTTATTTCTAAAGAAAACATGTGAGTTAATGTATTGAAAACTTACTAATTTTGCATGCAATACAATTGTTCTTTTATTTCAAAATTTTCCAATCAACACATGTATTAGAAAGTTATAAAAAGAACGTTAAACTTATAATTCAATTTGTCTGTATAATAATTTAAAATACAATTTAATCAACATAATCCTAAAAGAAGAGTGTTATTTTTATAGTTAAAATTTTTTTAATTCGAAGTAAAAACTAAAAAGTTTTAATAAAAAGTTCGCGGGCAAAACCCGTCTCGCCTCGACCCATCTTTTTAAACGGGTTAGGCGGGCGGACCAACTTAAAGTACCGAGTCAAAAACCTCAGTCCAGCCCGCCAAAAATGGTGGGTCAAACGGGCCGACACGGGGGGCCAACCCATTTTGCCACGCCAACATACAGTTATTGGATATGATATCTTCACTTCATACCACATTTAGGGTTTCTTCCTGCATTATATACTTGACAAATAGCCACTTATGCCCCCTCCATAACCTATACCAAGACAAAAGTATGAGCTTTGATTGTATGAAAAAAGATAGAATAAACATAAAACATCATAAATCCAAGAATGTGAGTGCTTTCACCAAAAGATATTCCACCGCGAAACCGCACCAATCGTAAAATCGCTGAAAATGCAATAGTCGTTGTTGTCAAAATGGAATATCTGTAAATAAATTTAAATACATCAAAATAATGAAAAAGGTAAAATGATGAACCTTGTAATCATGAAACAGAAGCTTGGAAAAAATATGAAAAAGTCACACTTCAAGCATTTTGGATCCAACTGTCACTCAAACTGTTGCTGGAAATGTGTTGCCTCCACCACCATGGGCGGATCTAGCATACGGCCAGCTTGGGCAAATGCCTAGGCTCATCCCAGCTCAATTTTTTTTAGTATTCATATTTTTTAAAAAAAAAGTAAATAAAATTAAAAGAAAAAGAAAAAAATAGGTGGAACTTAAAATTAGAAAACCCTAGAATTGGCAAAACCTAAAGAGAAAAAAGTTGTCGCTTTAGAGATTCATTCTCTCCGTGTTCAATCCGCCATCCTCTCCGTTCAATCTATCATCCATTGCCAACTTCCTTTAAGTTCCATATTATTTCTATAACAAAAATGCTATTTTGACACTACACCGTATACACTGTTCACAAATATGTGAATAGTGTATACATAATATTTTGGTTTTTTAATATATTTTTCTCTAAAATTACTGGTTAATGCAATATTAAAACTTGGTTAATACAAGATAAAGTTTGGTTAATATATATTCTGACACAAAATTTAGTATATATACAGTTCAGACTTCGGTTAATACTATATATAAAATTGGTTATGTTCTTGCAGGAAAAACTATGTTAATTGTATTTGGGGATTTGGAGGCTCAAGCTAAGTATCTTGAACTCCAAGTTAATGAATGTCTTGCTTATCCCGCTGACAGGAGCCCCATATATACGAACGACTACATGAATCTCTTTCCCTTCTGCCAGTAACGACCCTTAGCTCATTAACTGTCTCAGGGATGTGAAGAGTCAGCCGTTTTAGGAAATAACAACTTCTTAATGTAACGTGCTCTGCTGGAATCAATGCGTCAGATACCTTCAACTCGTTCATAACGCCCGTTCCTAGGCCGAGTTGGATCCCAGCTCGCATGGCTGGGACATCTATCCGGTCCATATTTCGGCCTACCTTCTCAGCACCCGGGAACCCTTCTCGGACATTGACTCCATACCCACCATCCGAGCTCATTCTCGGATCCTTATAAATCCTCTCCGGCTTCATATCTCGGCTAGGATTTTATGCATGATCAGGTTAATATAATCATAACTTGGTTAATGAATTTCCAAATGTAAAAAAATATTAAATAGTAAAATAAAATTGGTTAATATAGTATAAAAGTTAGTTAATACATTTATAATTTAGTGTCAGAACATGGTTAATAATATGTATTTTATTGGTTAATAAAGTAGTGAAAGTGGTTAATAAATTATAGATAAAATAATTGGTTAATGACATATAATTTTGTGGTTAATACAATTATAAAATTGGTTAATGACACAATCTTATATTTGTGTTATAAAATAAATTTAAAAAATAAATATTTTTTTAAAATAATATTATTTTATTAGAAAAACATTGTTTACTGTATAAAAACGGTGACCAATATATTAATTTAAGTATAGTGTAAAATTTAGGTGTCAATATAGCAATCCTCTTACTATAAGCTATAGCAAGTAATGTAAACTCGGTAATTAAATACCATATGCAATGTGCGTTCTCTTTCTTTCTATATTATATGAATATACTAAAAACTACATGTGTTTTATATAATACTATTTAATATGTTGGCATAGTATTAGATAGACACATATAATTTTTGTCTTTTTGTACTTTTAGATAGACATAGAGACATATATGCTTTGTACTTTTAAGCCACCAAACTAGTATAAAATTGATCTGATATATTTATTAGATAGACATAGACACATAATGATTTGTATTATTTAATTTTATGTTTGATTCTAATTTATTTATTAGAGTTTAGGTTGTTTGATAAATCATATACTAATTTATTAGTTTAGGTTGTTTGATTAACCATATACAATTATAAATACGAATTTATTTATTAGAATTTAGGTTGTTTGTTCTTATTATTTTAAATTTTATTTTATTTATTTGAAGAATATTGTTTATTCTTATTTGTTTTATTTGATTATTATTCTTTAAATTTTGAAACTGTAATTTGTAATTATTTTATCTTTTGTTTAGAGATGAGGAGATTTTTAGTTGTTAGAGAAAATATTTGAAAATGTGAATTTTATAATTATTTTATTTTTTCAGCAATGAAGATTATTAACTCTAAATTGCACAATAAGATCAACGATGTGTGGTTCAAGGATTTGGTTCAATGAATTGATGGTATGTTACATTGAGCGGAAGATATTCAAATCACTTAATGATATTAATATTATTCGAACATTCATCGCAAAGAAGTCTCGAAAAAGACATTTGTCTCGTAATATTATTTAACCTACTATTGTAAGATTGTGTTTATTTCTTTTATTTTAAACTATATTTTTATTGACAAAAAGTCGAATCTCTATTATTTTTATTAATGAGAATTTATATATTATATACGATGTGAACTTGTGGTCTCTATTATTTTTATTTTTGAACCATGCTTATGATTGTTGTTTGTAAAAGAGATGGAAGTCAAATTTGGGTTCAAATAAGAAGTTGGAAGAAGAAAGAGAGAGATGGAGAAGAAATAGGGAAGAGTGTTAAGAAATGAAAGAGAAATGGTGATGATTGCTCAAAGAGATGAATTGACATATGTTTTCTGCTTATTCAGAGAAAATCAGAATAAAAGTGACAATATGGAAAGGCTTTCAAATAATTGTAATTGTTAGTAGGCAATTTGTATAAATGATATTATATCAAAACAATTTGTAGCATAAAGGTAACAGAGAAAGAGGGAAGATGGTTGAAACTCAACATGTTGCATTCAATAGTTAGGAAATTGAAAGAAAAAACTTAACAATAATATGTGCCATGGAATTTTTATGTATTGAAATGACATGGAATTTTTTTACAATACATTTTTTTAATTACTTGACATTTACAATAATATGTGCCATTTTCTTTTCGTTACACAAACAATACACATATGTATAAGGCCGGCCCAAATATAAGGCAGACCTTTGTCTTGCGACTTAAAAAATAGAAATTAACGAGAAAAAATTATTTTTTTAGAATAATTTGAATACATAAATTGTTATTGAATAAAAAATTATTTTTATAATTATAATACCAATTTCATATTTAATTTTAAATAAAATATGTATTTTAATCTTTATCTTATATAATAATTAAAACATGATACAAACAGAAATTATATTTCTCATCATTTTAATTTAAATAATTATTGATAAATTAAAAAATTTATTATTTAAAATATTTATAATGTAATAAAATTCATTGTGTTACTCTTGCTTATATGAAAGCTTTAAAAAATACAAAGATTTTTGTTTAATCAACATAATATATGAGAGTTGACAACATGACTCACCCTATAAAGAAAATTTCGTATTCAATTTTGTATTTTGAAAGATAATTCCACGATAAAAAAAAATGTAAATATCTAACTACCAAAATAAACATTATTTTTATAGTAGATATAAAAAATTTAGTCGTAAAAAATCTTAGAATTTCTTCTAAAAATCAAATATTTAAATATAGTGGATGAACAAAAAAAACACGTTTAATAGTCTCCTTAAGCCTCACATTGCATTGGGCCGGTCCTACATATGTATGATTTTATTAATTTTCTCCCCCTCTCCTTTTAACAAATATATGCATGCATATAGCAACAGTTTATTCTTATGGAAGCCTATCTGTTGCTAAAAATGCAATTTTACTAATCAACTTAATCTCATTATTCAGAGCAGAAATGGCAGGAATGTTAATCTTTGCCTTAGCCAATGCAATGTCACAAGTTACAGCACCATCACCAGCAACTTTAGCATCATAGTTTGCTGTTTCTGTATCAGATTTCAACTCACTTAATGAACTTCTGAATGATCCAACGACCTGATCGTAATCTGTAGTTGCGCACTCTTTAATTGCAGGTGCAGGGTTTGTTTTCATCATTTCCTTTAGGTAATTCTGAGCTTCGGTTCCCTTTTTGAGTGCGAACTCCAAAACGAATTTGGATAGCTCCATATCGTTTTTCGCTGAGACGATATGTGGCTCGGCTTTTAGAACTTGAAGGCATCGGGCGCTGTCTACGGCCGTGGCTTTGCAAACTTCTTCATATAAGGCGCATGATGCTTGGGAAATGAAGATCAAGGGAAGTGTGAACAACAAAGATGAAAGTTTTGATGGATTCATATTTTTTTCTTCTTTGTTGTCGAGAATAATTTTAAGTCCTTTGGTATTATGGAGAGGACAGGATGGATAATTTATATTTAGGATGTCTTTTTTATAGTTATTAAAGAATAGTAATTGTGTTGGTGGATATATTTTAGTACACAATGATTGGTTTAGGTGTATAGATATCTCCTCTTTGCTATTTTTATATATGGACTTATTTTAATTTTAGCAACAAATTATTAAAGGTGAGAAAACAAGTTGACATTTTTAATTTGTTTGATTGTAAGAAAATTATTGTGTACACGTGAAAGTACTAATAAAAACAATATAATAAATAGAGATCCAGTTTTTTATTAGATTGTTTTGTGACTTAAAACAGAAAAACACCTATAGATGTTTTTTACCAAAATATCATGAATAAAAGAATTTTAACAAAATCTAATTGCGTCAATAGCATGAAAAAAGAGAACTTTAACAAAACCTAATACATAGTTAGATGAGAACTTTTTCAACATGGTTAAAAAGTTATTTACAAATGAATAAAGTTTGATTAAAGATGCAATGAAAAAAATTCATAAAAGAAAATTTAGGTGAGTTAGATAAGTACACTAGGATCCTCGCATCGTCAACAAAGATATCGACAAATAGAGACTCACCAGAGTCGAGACATGCCTCAAGACTCCAACAGCGCTCCAAACATATCCTCACAAGGGCAATGGAACCTCTCAATGTATGAGTCAGCTCTTTGCCAATTGAGGAGTCAATCCAAAGATTGTTAAATAGAAGGAATTAATATAAATATCAAGACACGACTTGAACAAACACAATCCTATATTTTACACAGGAGCCAAGATTACTAAAAAAAGGTGAAATAAGTTTTTTCTACTTAATGCCTCAATCAATTCAATTCACATTCCTATAATGATAAACTCTGATTAAGAAAATATTTCCTATTTCAACTTTTATATATAAGTAAACCATATCACCTAATGTTGATATGTTGTGCAAACATAAAAAAATAAAAATAAAAACTGAAATCAATGACGCGAAGAAACATAGCTTCTAGTTTCAGTTACATTTGAATTGGCAAGTGCATCTGGCGCAATTTCCCAGCTTTCGCTTCTCCTCCTACTGGAGAGTCTTTCGTCAGATCGAACTGTTGGAGCTCGACGATCAGAGCCCAAAACTGAATCACCTTCAGAACTATTATGGTAAGGTCCATTGCTCCCTCTACTCCGAATTTCTTCATCAAATCCTTCAATATTCCGACGCTGTGATATCTTCAATAGGTCTTCACCGATGTCTAGATCATCTTCAACCTTAGAACGATGATCTCCTCCCGTATCTGCTTCTGATTCCTGGGTGACGACTTGAGGAGGTGGCCTTTGTACCTCTTCTTGAACAAAAGCTCGAAAATTGTTTTTTGAAGGCTCCACTTTTGTACAAAATACTTCGAGAAAATTATTTATACACCCCCGATTGTGAACATTGACCCTGCTATCTGCTCTGTATCGAAAGTTTTCATAGGTGGTCTGCAAAACAAAGATTAATCACCTGGATGAATATATTCTTCAAACACAATATCATTTAAGAATCAAATCAAATTTAAAGAAAACCCAACCAGTATTATCATATAACATAGGTAGATGTAGAACCTATCTTTTCTATAAAATTTGGCCATTTAAGAAAAATATTCGAGAACAAATGCAATTAGGCTTAAACTATCTTTTGAGCTTGGATTAAGAAGTGTTAATAGTCTCGCATCGGAAAAATATGGCATAAGCGTGTGCTTATAAGTGGCGGTAATCCTCACCCTACAAGCCGGTTTTGTAGGAATGAGTTAGACTCAACCATGTTTCTTTACATGGTATCAAGAGCTCTTGTTTAAGATCTGGTGGACCACTTGCTATCAGTTTTCCGCTATCAGGCCACCCACTATTTATTTCTGCGCTCCACATGTCCGGTCTTGGACGTGAGGGAGTGAGTTACAAGTCCCACATCAGACAATATATGACCTGAACATGTGCTAATATGTGGGGGAAATCCTCACCCTACAAGTCAGTTTTGTAGGGGATGAGATAGGCTCAACATTCCTTAACAAGAAGAAAAATACATCAAATCTATTTTCAAAAATTTTCTCAAATTCCAAGAGCCTAATGTTTCATCCCTTACTTCAGCACTCTGTCCATGTCTACTTCACTACTGTCTTTTCATCATATGAATTTTTTTTCATTAGTGGTTTCAAAATAAATTCAAAAGGAGAAAAATTCTACTAAATGTCATTTATTGCAATGTTAAGTGCTAGTTCTGCAAGCCCCATAAACAAAGAGGTAAACTGTAAACACTCTATTGGATTCAGAAATTTAAAAGAAATTAACGAACCTGGTTTGTACCAATAAGGTACAAATGAAAGCCAGTTAGTCCACCAACAAACCACAGAGCGACGAAACAATATGCCATTAGTATAACAGATGCAGGGGATTCTTTCATTGCCTTCCACACTGTCCCATGATTATGATTCATCAGAACCTTGATGTAAAACGCTGAGATTGAAAACACATAGATGCAGAGAAGAGTTGCCGAAGAAACAAACATAAAGAAGAATCGGTAGTTCCTCTGCACATTGAAAAACCAAATAAAAATAAATATTAAAATAACAAGGCAAACAAGTTATGAGCCAAGAAAATCAAAATGGAAGAAACAGATATCATATAATCAATAACATGGTGGATATCAGCTATCATACCAGTCCAATGCATTGGCCAACCCAAGGGCAATGATGATCAAAACGTTGAACACAATTGTTGCAGATGGAACAATGTGAGCAACGAGGAGGACGATACAGCATACAGGTATCACAATACTTCACCCTTACAGGAAGGCCATTGACCATTACCTCCTTTGTTCGAGGGAACTGAAGGCTTGGTGTTTGGCGTCCCCCAATGTCAATAGAGACGGAAGAGTCATAACGGAACTCTTCCTCAGGCGGATGTAAATTCCTTGGAATAATGCCCGGATCGCGTGCAGAAGTAAAAAAGAGAAGTATCAACACCTATAAACATAAATCATAGGGTTAAATTGCATCAAGCTCCAGGAAATCAGGGGAAAACAGTTTAAAGGAAAACAATATGTCAACGAGATTTTCCTAAGAATGTAAGTTACATGAAAGGAAATCATATAACTAAAAAGGCAAAAACCTTACTTTAGTAAATTAGCAATTATTGAAAAAACAAAATGTTCTAATAATTGCAACATCTTTTTTGCTATGCCATTGACTTAGGATAAGATTGCATGCATCTGACACTATGCCTTTATTCTAGGTTCATTTATTCTTTTCATTCCTTGCATTTATAGTGGTGCTTAATTATTGGAAAGATCTTCAAATTCGATACTCATCTTAGAAAGAATAACAAGGGAAAGTGTTAGCAAGCACACCTCGTCGGGTGAATCTCACATGTGAGCATTAAAGTTTTTCAAATCGTATCATTTCTTCTTGATATCAAAACAAAGGTTTTTAATAACATTAAAGTTTGTTTCACCAAATAAAGATTTCTTCTAGTTGAAAGTTATATTTAGATAGCAACATGATGAAACAAAATATTGAGCGGATAAATACTGCAAAAGAAAGAAGAAGAAAAAAAGAGCTGGCTGAAAGAAAAAACCGATAAATATTCAATAGATTCACATAATAACTCAGGACAGAGTACTAGTCATGCATAAAGATCAAAATCTTTCCGGTTCATCAAAACATATCAAATATATTTACATCAGCTAGTTTAGAATAATCAACTAGAGCAGCCAGTTATCAAACACCCAAAATCATTTGAGCCTCCATGTAATAATTCTTAGAATTAGTGGTTGGGCCTAACTCAACCTACAAAATCGGCTTGTAAGGTGAGGGGCTGCCCAAGCTTTATAAACACTAAACAGGCCATATATCTAACCATGTGGGACAAAATCCACCCCTTAAAAACTAAACACGAGGTGTTGGAGGCTGTAATGAAGGCAGGTCAAATGCCACAATTAGGTGACTAGGGGCAGAACACAATAAAGACAGAAATTCCAACAGTAATCAAAGGACTCTGTCTCTTGTGTGGCCTACACAAGGTCATGTGATCAACCTTGTTAGGCAGCAATTTCTCTATAATTATATGGTTTAATAATGTTTTGGTTTCACACTCCAAGGGGCTAGTTGGCTGTGGAACTACAACATCTTATATCTGTGGAGCTACTGCTGTTAAGGCATGTGTTCACCTTATATTTTGCTGCTTCTGTCTTGTATATGGCCTATTTGGTCATTCCTATGAGTTATTGAGTTCCTGTTCCTGCCTTTCTGCGTATGCTTGGAAGGGTATAAATGTAACAACCCAAGACCTTAAAAAAACACCTTGATATATGATCATAATCATATAACAATTCAATCACATTTCATTCATCGTTATAAAAAGGTGGAGCTACCATTTCCGCTCAAGTGGAGAACCTGGTCTAGTCCTATGGCGGAGCTAATAAGGTGAAAACAAGGGAGAATGATAGTGAATCAAAGGGTTTGGTCATGGAGGTTTTAATGCCATGAGCATATATATATTTGGAAGAAATCATATTTCCTTTTAAAGAATCAACAACTAAAATTATTAATGCTGAAATTACCCTAATAAAGAATACTATAGTAGCAAACAATCATCACGTAGTTAGAGTTAGAAAATCACAATCAATGTAGAATATTTACAACTATCCACGTTAAATACTATTAAATATTAACACTTAAGTTAGAGCGTTAACATATATATTTCAGGTATGCGAGAGAATTAAACATCAAATGGCAAAGAAAGAAAAAACTTAATAAACCTTACATAAATATTGAAGAGAACTGCCACGACCAAAATAGCATATCCTGCATTATATGAAGAAAATTCATGCCGAAGATGCCTTGCTACGAATACACAAAAGATGATAACTGGAACTATGACCAGCACCAAACTGATAAGCAATGACTTTGCGTCAGGCCCAAATATCAACCTTCCTCCAAACAGGAATTTCTGCATAAGAGTATAAGAAGTTTTGAAGCGAAATAAGACTTCTATATATGACAGATAATTGTTCACTAAAAAGTAAAACTTTTTAAATTTGCCAGAAGACAGAAGCATGTCGTTACAGGAAAATAATAACAGGAAAAATAGTTTTTTGTTGAAATCATAGGGACAGAAAAGAGAGAATAAAGATTCGTAATAAGAGACTAATAGATTCATATGGTTTATCATGACGTGTCGAGAATATTAACCCAATGATCCTATTTATAAAAATAATTAGGTCAAGTGATAGAAAAAAATCATTTCAAGCCCAAAACTATAAAATAATAAATTTACCAACCCGGAAAAAATAAGGTAACAAACAAGCAAACATAATAAATAAAGTTTGTAAACAATGTGAGTATTGCTTGTACAATTAGATACACAATTCGCTCCACAGTATATTTTGATTTCAACATACTTAAATTCTGAAGATATTTTAACATACTTAAATTCTGAAGATATTTTAACATACTTAAATTCTGAAGATATTTTAACATACTTAAAAAGCATAGTAGATATTCCAAGATATTGGCTAATATTCGGACACATAAAAAAGCCGAAAAAGTATTAATATTTTCCATTTAACATTACATTACTGTTTACATAATATAACTTCATTACACATTTGTCCATGAGAAAAAGAAGCTCTCCCAGTTGAACTTAATGCATCAAATTAACTAAGGTAACACAGGGCTAATGTATTGCTTCAAACATTTTTCGCCTAGACCAAAGAAAGAAGAAAACCAGCAGAAGTCCAATAGTCTACCAGGGATAGTTTATCAATTAATTTATCACCCAACCAACTCTTACAAAGAACCGCTATCAAGGTTATCAGTTTAGGGCCAAAGTCAGGATTCCACACAAAAACAGACAAGACAGTGGTTACAGAAGATGGTTGGAACTTTGTTCATTTGAAGTTGTTCCATAGATCACATACACACACGCGCACGCATACACTGAGATCCTAAATTCAGAAATTAAACTCTCAAGTCAAAGTTTTTCCCACATCACTCCCAATTTAAACTTTCAAGCAACAAGAACAGTGTTAGAAAACAAAACCCATCATTAGAAAATATGAACAATGAAAAAGGGGACAAATAATACCTCTTAGTTTATCTTTTTCCTATCAGACATAGCAACTCACCATAATTAGCCTACAGCTTAGACCTAGCGAGACAGAATAACATATTGCTTCACACGATAACCCCACAGTAACACATATAATCAGATACAGACACAAAATCAGCAATAGAGAACAAACAAACTACTTATTCAAACTCAAAGTTGCACAACTCTGAAAGCATAGAATCTCACTCAAACAACTCAACACGTCAATTCCCTACTAAAAATAAAACTATGTGGCAGAGTAGAAAACCAGCTGCAGCCATGAAAAATGATAGAACGGGTAGATGGTATAAGTTGTCATATTATATTCTTCTCACCAATAAACACAACAACAGTTACATAAGACAGAAGAAAAACCTTCCCATTTTTTTCAATAATGGCAATTGCTGGGTTTGCTATTTGCATGTTTTGGTTTTCTTAAAGGGTAATAAATAAGAGGGGAAAAAAGAGAAATAAAAAATAGTGTCTAAGGAAGAAAAAAAATGACGAATGTGAGTGTGATTTGACCTGAATGAATACCAGAACCCTTTATCAAGTGAAATTCACTACCTGAAGAGAAAAGGAAGAAGCATTACCGTATTTTAACTATATATTCTTACCATATTATTGCAATTACAATTGCCCTATTAAATTACAATTATAATCCTTCACTTTATTTTCTGGGGTGTGTGTGATCCAATTTGGGTGTGCGGGGTTGGTTTTAACGTGATGTCTTACAACTGAGAAGATGAAGAACTATAGGGATATGATCTGCATCAGGGTTTGACAACATCATTCAGTAGGGAGGGTGATAACCAAAATATCCTGCTTTCTAATTGATGCTAAACTTGTCAATTTTTGTTAAAAGATTTAACCTGGCTACTTCAGAGAACCACTTACCTACTATGGTGGTCATTTCGAAAGGCGCGAGTTAACTAAAATGTTGAGACTTCATGAAGAAAAAGTTTAAGATTTGAATCACGATTTTTGACACAAACTAGTTTCTAAAAGTTCCTTGTTCAAATGGAAAAAAATCTATAATAATATACAGAAGATATTAACAATATCAAAAGTTAATACAGTAATTCAGTCAAAAACATGTCATGAAACATATATAGTATTACCTATCTCGAGTCATGACTCATGATACTTATTATCTTTCTCAACTCCATAAGTGAAAAGTAAACATGCACCTTGAACAGATGGTTAAGTAGAACAAATAAATACCGTTAAAATTGTATAGCTTCATCACTCATTACCACGGGAAAAATAAGCTCTCTCAGTTAAGAGTTATGCTTCAAATTAACTAAGGCAACACAATAGTAACAGAGGATAGGGTTAAACTCCAAGTTAAAGTTTTTCCCTCATCACTCATACATAAAAATTTGAAGCAAAAACAAAAACAGCATAAGAAATCAAAACCAATCAACACTATACATCTGAAAGCAGCTTATGACAATGACATTATTTACACATATAGGGTCTATATCAAGCAAATCAGACTTCAAAATCTAGACCATTAAAAGCTAAATTTTTCAGAAGCAGCAAAGAAATTAAAACATTAAGGTTAGGTTAGAAGATTACATTACTTCCTTTCCATGCTTCATAAACGCGATTATCCGCCATAAAGAAGCTTCAACGCAAAACTTCTTCTCACAATAACATGCAACTTCTTCTTCTCATTTCACCACCACGAAGAAACTGAACGGAACTTCGATTCAACGATTCCGCAGGTCAAAATCGAAACTTGACTGTAGATGAAAACTCCGATTTGGGTTTTTCCGCTGAAAATGTGATGAGAGAGAAGAGAGAGAGAAATTGGATTTGAATAAAATTGGGTTTGAAATTCGCAGGTTTTTGGAGAAAATATAAATAATAAAATAGTGTTGAATTGTGTGTTTTATTTGACCTGAATCAAAACCTGAACCCTTTTACCAGTGAAACAAATTCTGAATTTCACTATCTCAAACAAATTGAACAAGCGTTACCCTAATATTCATTATTTATATTTTTTTAATTAATACTATTTTCTCCATTTTTTTGTTGAATTTAATTCATATAGTTTTTTTTTAAATGTGTGACTTTTCCGTTAATTGCATATCATATAATCATATAATATGAATATGAATATGAATAGATGTAATGCAACATCCTATAAAACTTTTGAATTTAATTGGAATAAATCAAGGTGTAAAGAACTGTTAGATATTCACATATGTTAATTTGTTAAAAATATTTAATTTTAATTTTAATTTTTTTAAAAATATAATAAATAAGTGGTTGTAATATAATAATAGTGTAAAAAAATTTATACAGATCGTGCATAGCAATTAAACTCAATTTTTAAAGAGATTTTGTTAAGAATAATATCTATATATTATCGGTGTAAAAAAAATTTACAATCAAAAAGTCAAAAATCAACAATCTGACATGTTATTAAAATAAAAGTGAGATATAATTAAATACATAATTATGATAAAATTATTTTCTCTTAGATTATGTACAATGTTTTACATATTCAACATCTTCTTTTTTTCAATTTTTATATTCCACGTCATCTTCTTTTACTTCCACCTAATAATTTAATATATTTAATATATATATATATATTAAATTTTTACTCACTACAATGGTTTTGTTTAATAAAATTCAACACCTTATCAATCAATTTTATTTCATATGTTTATTTTCTTTTATGTTTTTATAATTTTTTTTGTGTCCAAATCAAATGAACCAGGTTTTTATTTATAGACAAAAAAATGATGAATTTTTATGAAAATAAAAATAAATAAATAATTAATTTACCATAAAATAATTGAATCTAAATAATTAAATTGAGATAAAAATATAGACATTCAAAACAATTAATAAAATTTTGCAAAATATTTTATTTGGTTCACTCCCTCCTCGTTCAACATGATAAATATTTTTAACACTAATTAATTTATTTCATTCAATACTCAATTGCAAACGTTCAACTATTGGAAGAAAAAAATTAGCATCCTCATTATAGTCTTAATTGTTATATATATTATCACAATAAAATAGTTTAAATTATCAATAAAATGTTTTATATTATTTTATACTATATAATTAATATAAAAGTCAAATATCCTTAAATATCTAATTTCCATAAATACCTGACTAAAATATTTTTACATAGGAATACTATCCATTGAATTCATTCATATAAAAGAATAAGAAATAAAACAAAGAAACAAATCAATTTCTTTTTATGCTCCTTTACCATAAAATAATTAATATAAAAAATTGAAACGAGTCCATTTTAAAAAATGTATATTATTTATTTTTTAAATACTTTTTAATTATTATTTGTAAAATTTTCAATTTAGTTTATTAATATTTTTATTTATTAATATTTATGATGAAGGTGAACAAATAAACCATAAAGATATTTTTAATGAATTATTTTAATTTTTTATGTTTGGTGTCTGATTCGGATAATAAACCAATTAATTTAATTTTTATTTTAAAATCAGCTGGCCAAGCGGTATTTCTATTTAACAATTGAATCTCATATTCTTCGAATATTATTTTTAATAGAAGTTCCACAAATTTATTGGAGGGTGGGGGATTTAAATTATTATTAATTTTATATGTACGAAAGTATGATCTAAATGTTTAATATAGTATTTTATTTTTAAGTTGTTGATTTATAAGTTTTAATATTTTTTACAATGGAATATTATTGGAAAATACAAAGAAATGTTGTTGTATAAGTTGAACCCTTCGACCAACAGAAACCCATTAGGAAATATTGATTCACTTACCTCATTCACACATATACAATAATATTTAAATATAAAATTTATTAATCATTAATTTAATTTTGGTTTAATTTTTTTTATCTTATGTAAATTTTGAGGTTCATTTTGGTCTTTTAAATTATAAATTTTATATTAATCTTTTATCTAATTAGTTATATTTTAATAATTGATTTTTGATTTTTTTTTCATTGTTAATTAGAGAAAAATGGTTAACAAAGTACGTTTTCGAAAAGTAAAGGAGCTAATATTGACCTGTTTTAAATTAAGGGATCAAAATAATCTTCGCAATTAATATCTAGGGACAAAAGATATTAAGTTTTTATTTTTATTATTACAACAAAATAATATAATATTTTAAAATTAATAGTATAATTAAATGTCATAATTAAAAAATAGATGGAGTGTTTCAACCTACGTCAATTTAATAAATAAAAGTTATTTTAAAAGTTTAAATGTTCAATTTTTGTTGGGACTCGTAAAAGCATTTTATCTGTACACGACTAACACTTGAGAGGTTGTATAAATGTTTTACTTCTTTCTAAGTCGGAAACTATGTAACACCCTTTAAAACTCTGCCGAATATTATGTCATAAATCAGAGAAAATATAGCATGCATATCACTTATGGGTGTCACACATACTTTAATCACAAACATTTGTCATGCTCAATAACACTTAAATTAAAATTCATGTTTTTCATACACTTTCATATAGCATGTAGCAGCGAAACCATTTTCATTCAAATGAATATTGTAACACCCCCTTCTATTTACCCGCGTTTTATAAATAATAATCAGAGTATTTTAATCACAATCCAAGAGGCGTCACAATTTAAATAATGTAAATCAATCAATACGGTGTCATGCTTTCACTGAAGGAAATTTATTAAGTAAATAATGCAAGAGATTATGTTTAACAGCGGAAATGTAACATAACCAAAAATTCTGAATACATCCTTCACAATATTCCAGGATAATAAACTAAAACATGATTCAAAACATTAAGGAATTCCAGGATATTAAATCAAGACACAATTCCAAACTATTAAGAAAATATCCGTTTAAAGGATTCAAACAATTGTTTCCCCAGTGTTACATCTACCAGAGCACGACACTGACACGCGGACTAATTAATCGACTCAATGCTAGAGCTATCCTCACCAACCCAATGCCTAATCACCGGATCCGAAATTGTTGAGTAAGGGTGAGATCTCAATTCAATATAACATGCATTATACGTTTTAGAATACAATGAATAAATGATACATTAATCCATTAACCAAGCACAAATCATAATCAATTCACAAGGCAGTTCACACAATGAACATGTATATAACAAACAATGGAAATTGCAACACTGTAAACCATCCTAGCATGTTACAATCCCATATGCAATGTAGACTCTATGCATGTGGTACCAAAACGTGAATCGAGTTCACCCACTGCTCCGTTTACATGTGGAAAAACAGTGTAAATCTATGATTTGTCCATAGCTATTGGGTCAAGAATCCAGCCTCACTACCTCAACCTCCGGGTAAGTCTATTGGTCCAACCAGTTCACTTCCGCACAATGGGAATGAACCATAAACAACAAATGCGTATGCATGCGTCATAAAAGCATGCAACATTAATTCTCAGATCATGATATCAACATATATCACACAATGCCAGTTCATCAATGTATCACATTCAATCATAATGAATATCAAGATACAACATAGTAAGCATTAATGTTTCATCCGGTAACTTAGACCAATGGTAATAGTTCTCCATTATCCCTAACTAGTCACTCTTTTCAAAAATCGGAAGTTCGACTCGTTTAAAATAATTTTTAGCAAAATAATATTTTCCCATTTTTGAAAGGTAGTATTTTAAATTTAAGAAATAACGCCGAAAATGGCACTCGAATCGGAGTTACGGTTTAGAAAATATGAATTTTTAAAGTTTTAGAAATTTTGGAAAAATACTCATGGAACCCGGTTCCTACCTATACAGGAACCGGTTCCTGAAAGTTGAAAAATCTCGCTCCCTGGTTTTTGTATGGGAACCCGAGTTCCTACCTATACAGAACGGTTCGAGTGCAAAACTTCCGTTTTGAAAATAACACTGGGAACTCGGTTCCTCCCCACAGGGAACCGGTTCCCACGACTTATGACAGCATTTTCTGCTACTTTTGACAGCATTTTGTATCCTTTATCATTTCCAAACTTACTAATATGAATTGGGACATTAGGAACACCATTCCATAATCATTTCACACCATTATAACAACAAACAACATGGTTTATTCATCCCTATCAATTATTTAATATACTAATGATCCTAATTCCATACACCGGCACAAAATAGGGTTTCATTCCATAACCTATAATCAATTTCCTAACATACCCAATTACCCGGTCGATTCCCAAAACCCATAAAGCATATTAACCGAACGAAATCGCCCCTTACCTCGCGATGATCTTCGATTTCTCTCGGCGTCGGCTTTTCCTCTCTTCTCTTCTCTTTTCCAATTCTACGTATAATAGCTTTTCTCCAAAAAGACCTATTTTTCTTTCTTTTCCTTTTTATATTCCTTTTAATGTTCCTTTATTTATTCCAATAAAATAAAATAATAATAATTAGTAAAGTAGAGTAATTTACTCCTCATACTCACTAATTACTCTGCACACCTCCAATCCTTTCTTTATTAAATGACCCAATTAATCCAAATAAAATTAATACTTAAGACTTTAATTAATTAAATAATTAAATTCTCACTTATTTAATATTTGAATTAAATCGGGGTGTCACAAATATAATATTCAAGTCTCCAAAATAAAATTCATTTATTTAATCAACTCAGGTATAAAAGTCAATTCACCACATAACTCAAATAAACCATAACCAAATAAAATAGAGTATACAATGTATCTCTCAAAACATGAATTCAAAATGCTTTCCCCGTGTTACATAATCATAGCATGACTCAAAACCAAAGTACCGGAATAAAATAAGCTAACTCCTCAAGTTACTCTCTTACTAGAAGCAACCCTAATCTTCAGTAGATGAACGATGTCGTTATCAAATATCATTCCAACAGAAGAGTGAGAATTCACATAATTATCGAAATCATATAACAACATATAATGTATAGCATGCATATAATATTCTCACACGTCATATGCTTTATAAAACAAAAACATTACCCAATTAATCATATTATTCTAAATTACACATCCACGATTTCTCAATTTCACCAATTATCAATTCCACATAATTCACACAGTTTTATCTCACAAACATAGACACAATATGACTCAATACAACTCAAATGCAATACTCATGCATGTGGTACCAATCACTATTATTTTTATTCAATTTTTACTTTAAACCGGCTTTGTCCTCTAGACAAATAACACAAAAAACAAAACTCGTCCTCTAAGCTTTCAAACTCCTCTCTAGGTTTGAGACAAGTCATTAGCTCCCTCAGAAATAACAAGCATGCCTCTTGACAATAAATGATGCATGTGCAATTACAACAACCATATGTAATTAAGACTTTTCTCTATTCTTAATATTCATGTATATCTTCAATAATTCATCACACTTGAATTACCACGCATTTGCACATACATACACATACTCATGAATTATTCACGTACAATTCATATTTATAGTATCCATGCACCAAAATATCATCACAACACATAATAAACAATGTACAAAACATTGTTACAATCCAACACCAATCACCAATACGCATAACACATATACATGTCATTTTACACAACCACATAATGATTAAATCAACTACTGCAAAACTATGTTTATTGAAAAGTTTATCACGCTAAATTTCTAACGCTTTGAATGGTACTCATTATAGATTCACGGCTTGAAAGTTCTGATCTTTTGAAGTTCTTACAAAATTTTCGACACAGCGAGATAATGAGTTACCTCACCATGTAACAGGTTACCTTAGTCCTAGAAGCTGAATAACTCAATTTTCTTTTTGATGCAACAACCTCACCCTGTAACCGATTACCTCACCTAAAATATCCAAAAAAACATGTTTTTAATGTAACCAGTTACCTCAACTGTGTAATCGGTTACCTCACTGACATAAGCATTTTTCTACCATTTTTTATACGAAAATAACATTTTCTTCACACCCTAACACTCACATACATCATATAATGCATAATTTGAATTATAAATTTCATTACACACCAACACATTTTATTACAACACAAATCAACATCATATACAAAGATTTCTCATCAACCCTAAGCAACAAAACATAGAAATTTAGAGATTGCGTCTTAAACATGTTTCTATCCATCATACATTATCATGCATTCTCAATAATCATGTAAAAATCCACCCTTATCTTGATTGTCAATAAACTCTCCGAATTTTCACCTTATGATTCTCTTCTCCTCTTTCTCATTTTCTCTTTTTTTCTACTTTAGTCTCTTTTCTCCTTATTCTCTTACTAACTTCTATTTTCCTCTTTTTATTAAACTCTTTAAAACACTAACTTTAGTAATTACTATTGGGCTTACTAACACCCTCATATTTACTTTTCACATTATTAGGCCCAATTATTTATTATTTTGTTATTTTCTGCAATTCTCACTTAATAAAATAATTCCATCATAAACTGACATTATTACTAATTATAATTCTACAGTTTGACATACTTAACTCGACTAACCCATCATATAGAACATGTATCAAATAATTTAAATAAAATCAAGTACGCACAAAATCACATAAATAATTAATTAATACAAAATATAACTAATTACTAAAATTGGGGTGTTACAAACTACATACACGTAGGTCCATAGGGATATAACAGTGATGAGCGTGCACCCTAAGAGTGGGTCTCCATCAGCTTTTGGCTTTCAAGAGTAACCCTCATCATATTTCTTGAGCTTCTCCCTCAACTCATTTTCTACCTGGTCTCGCCTCTCATAGTCGACATGTTCCAACATAAATCGCCTCAACAAGTGATTCTTCTTCATGTTATCAAGCTTGAAGGAAGTCTTAGTATTAATGGTCTTGCGGTCCTCGAGGAACTTGTCAGAGAAAAAAGAGATGAGAGTCGATAAATTGGACGACGTCAAAACTAGATTTAGTCCACAAAGAAGACTAGACTAGTGAAGCCTCGGTGTATAGGACGTTTTGATCACTCACCTCCTCTAGTGTAGGTAGAACAACTCCACCTGTAGAAACCTAAGAAGGATCTTCCTTATGCTTTTAGGCTTTAGAATCGGGTAAGTCAAGAAGCTGCTCTTCATCATGCCTTTTCTTTCCACTGACAATAAAGCCCTTGAGATGGCTCTAGGGGCTATTAATATCCCCACTTGTGGTCTGGATCTTGTCATGGATTTTCCTCTTATCCAATAAGGAAATCTTTGTCATCAGACTTGCAAAATAATACATAAAGGTCACATACCACCTGGGGATACATATAAAAGCCCCAAATTATCTAATCTTACTCGTGTATTTATAAAAGGATTAACCATCTACATGCCACAACTCAATCGTTGTATGAGAATCCACGACCTCAAACTTCTCCAGGAGGAAAAGTAGTTTTGCCTCGCTGGAATTAATGTGCTTACATTCATACCCAACAATATTCATATGTTGTTTCATCCAGGACAGAAGGAAGAAAGGGGTGTCATTTGTCCCCACATCAATGTGTGAGCCTTTTTTCCCTCTCACGCGTGCAAATTTGTCCTTGTAATTCTTATAATGGATAGAGTGTGGTTTAAATAAAGGAAGACAAATAGTTCTAAGATTAGGGATAAAGTCTAACACACAATTATGACAACATAAAAACCTTTGTAAATGAGTTTTATCTTTTAATTCACAGGGGAATTTACTAACAAATTCTAGTGACCTACTAATAGGGGTGTACATGCCTTACTAATATCAAAACCCAAAAAATCTTACTGAAATTCTGGCACTGTAATAGCACAAGTCAAGACTGATATCTCAACAACACATAATGTCACAACAAATGTTATAACATCTGCTGACAGCCAAACAGACTTGCTAAAAACATAAATATTATGCAGAAAAATAAATTACAAAAACTTAAAGAACACAATCAATTGTTCACCCAGTTTGGTGGAACTTATCTACTCTGGGGACAACCATGCCGGGAAGGAAATCCACTATTAGTAGCATCAAATTTGAAGCTAAATAATCCTGGTTTAAAACTTTTCACTTGATCCTTACCTGGTGCAACTTCTACCTAGAAACCTCCTAGATATGAGAACCCCTCTCACTCGCAATCACCACAATGATATCAAACAATACCAATCCTATGGAATGTCTCAAGAAACCAAAACATAAGATCACTCTTCCAATATCAAAATACTTAGTCTTGCTTAAAAGCTTCAACTAAGAACAATACTCAACTCTTGCTTAAAAGATTAGAGAAGAACAATAATTTGATAAACAAGTAACAATCAGTCAACTCAAATGCATCAAAGATACATGAAGACATACAAATAAACATACTGAGAAACTAAGGATCTCCCAAACCATAAACTCTTATTTGTACACGGTTTTAAAAATAAAGTTATGCTTAAAAACTAGGTCTTCGACGTTTCCTTAAATAGACTCTTGCAATGGGCTTGGACTGGCTTCGACTCTTCAATCACATCCAATCTTTAACTGTAAATCCTTGTAGAATCTTCTCCTTATAATAGAAACAAAAAAACAAATCTTTCAAATACTTCCTAAAAAGTCTCAAACATCCTTTTTATGAAACAAATCAAACTTGTAATTGTTCCTAAAAATCCTTGATTACCCGCGCCCGTTATGATTACTAAAAGCCTTTAGAAACTTATTATTATACTATCATGATGTTATATCGTAACATGTTATAACATTTAATAGAACATCTGTCAAATAAAGCCTAATTGACTTTGTTGTACCAGTTGGTCAAGATGTTACGACATTTTGCTCAATATTAGGCTATGATACATGTTTTCACATGAAACATGTGTTTGATGAAATTGTTGCCAACTATTTGTTTTACCAAAATTGTTGCCAACCATAAAATCATAGACCTAACCATCTCCCCCTATGGCAAATTTTGGCTAAAGCAACCTTTAAACAAAAAACTAGAGGAATAACACCACAGACACAAGTTACATGAAAATATGTAGACTTTGTAACAACACAACACAACTCAAGGCAACTCAAGAGCTTGTACAATAAGACATTTATATTAATCCCCCTTGTCATACACACTTATTCCTCCCCCTCAAAGGAAAACACAAATCAGAACACATGTAGCTGAAGACATAACAGGAGAAACACAAATGTTCCCCCTTAATAGTTGCAACCAGCGAGCAACCACAAAAAACTACTCTCCCAACCAGCAATAGCACAAAGTTCTATCACAATGTTAAATCAACATTATTGTCATACCCAATTTTTTATCCCTAATATATTTATTCATAGTGTTTTACATCATAAATCATTCATTCATTGAAACTCCTAAGCCATGGGCTTAAAAGGCTCTTGGCATTAGGGTTTTCCTTATGGATTAAGGTTGTTACCTTACTCAAGTTGATTCAACTGGTTCTCTCATCACTATTGGTATGAAACTAGGGTTTTGGATCACAAGCATCATGTATATCTTCCTTGGAAAAATTCCTTAAGACACAAGGTTGTCTTCATCAGAATTTCTTCAAGGAACAAGTATTGTAAGGTTTAATTGTGTGCTTAAGATTTCATCATGTCTTAATTGAGAATGTTATTGAGCCAGGGTTTTGTTCCTCTCACTATCTAAAGTCTTCTTCATTAACGTGCACTATGAGCAAGAGAATTAGGGTTTCTCCTAGCTTATTTGGACATTAGTATTGGATATTCAACAATGGTTTGTTATGTTAGGTTTTCTCCTAAAGGCTACAAGGATCATCATTTGTTCCTTATTGTGAGTTCATCATTATTATTTAGGTTTCATCTTAATTATTTACTCCATAAGTCAACTCTTCTCGAGAGGCTTAGAGGATTGAATCAAGATCTTTTTTGTTGTGGTATTGGTCAACTGGTTAAGGTTTTCCTTGGGATTTTAACAAGTTAAGGTGTTCCTTATTGCTTAAGCTCTGGATTAGAATCTCATCAACATTTTCAAATAGGATTTGATGATCTTTGGCATTTATGAGTATTGAGTTTCATTAATTAAGCATGGCGCAAAAAGGATAAAGTTGTGATTTCTTTGAGGGCAAGGTAATGTTTCCCATTCAATCACTTGTTGCTTGCAAATTGCTTTGGTTTCACTATGATGGAGTATTCATTCAAGTGTGTCATTTCTAAGTTATTTTAAAAGTCATGATTCAATGTCCCAAATCATTTATGTGGATTATTTTGAATTCAAGCTAGGAAAGGCAGGAGAATTCTTCATTTTTAAAAAAGTCATTCATCTTTGTTTTGCAAGTAAACTCCTTTTACTCAAGGGCGTTATTCAAGACCTGATTACAAGTTCAAATTTCAAAATGGCATAAATTATGATTCAAGTTTTCTTGACATATAAGTTAAAAAACTCAAGGTTTCAATGACTGTTTCAAGTCCAACTTTAAGACATAAGTCAAAGCTAAACAACATGCATCATCTCAAGTTGAATCATCAATATCAAATGTCCAAATGAAACTTTGTTTCATGATGCATTAAAGTTATACAAAATAATTACAATGTATACTTTGCTTCAAGTGATTCAAAGTCACAAGGTTCATCAAAGATTAAAAGCCCAATTAAAATTGCAAGTTAAAATAAAGTTCACACAATTTCATTTATGTCCAAAAATACAAACATTCCTTCAAAAGTAAGGTGCACTCAAGATTATTCAATAAGTTTCAAATCCATTCAAATGAAATTCATGATCCTTTTCAAGACTATAAAGTATGTATTGCAGGGCATATTACCGCTACATATTGAGACGTTTATAAAAGAGAAAATTATAGGGTATGTCAATAAATTCTAAAGTGCTAAGGCCAAATTTCCATGAGCCAGAGACTTGACCACGAGGAATGTCCAAAAAATAGATCCACTTTATTTCATAAAAATTTATTTCTCATACTTCCTGCCTTGCCAAAACAGTCACTCCCATTGTTTCGCCAGAATACCGTGGAGTATACAAAAATTGTTATTTGGTTGCTTGGATGATCCCCAAATACTAGCTCAAAACACCAGATTTATGATCTTGTAGACCAATGCTTGGCTCCTGATGTAATTAGGTGCATCATTGAGACACTTCATTCACAAAATGAGGTGTTAGCTAACTATCTAAATTATCGCATATATAATACATTGAGTGGCTTAGTGGAATTTGACGGATACTATCTTGAGATTGAACCTTGTGTTGCCTGCAACTCTTCAGAAGTACCTTACAACAAGATGAAGATGGAATCCCTGAACTCATAAATAAAATTCATTGATAATCACATCATAGTGAAATGAACTAGAAATGACCCTATCCAAACGGAAACAAGAAACTAATTGCCTTACATTAGAACAAAGGAACCATTTGGTGAACTTAACATTACAGAAACTCATGGAAAGAGGAAATGACTGAAACCAATAAAATGAGAGGAAGTATTAAATCAGAAGGGAAAAATTAGAAAAATATAGAGAAGATAAAATCAAAAGTAATTATAATAACTCAGTTTCAAAGTTCATAACAAAAAAAGGATAGCATAACTAACTCATAACATATTCAATTCCTAACATTCATTTATATAACTGATTTTTAGATCCAATGGACAAGATTACTTTACCTATAACAAACTTATGTAGCTTATATAACAAAATTTCTTTTTCAGATGCGGGGATGACGTTTCATTATCCACAAAATCAGTGCCAAAACTTCAAAATTCTATTTGAAATTATCTACAAGTTCTTCTCTTCTTTTTTGATCTTCAATCATCTTCTTTATTTCTCATTAAGGTTACAACAACTAATCCACACCACTACACCGTTGTTCAATCATAATCTTCATCTTTGTTTCAAACGCCATAACTTTCACTCATCATCATCTACGTTTTGTTTCAGACTCTGCGATCTCAACAAATTCACATAACATAGTGTCATACCCCAAAATTTGCCCTCCATCTACTCAAGAGATTTCATACATCTATACTCAAGGATTCCTCAAGAGTTGATCAGACAAACTCTCTCCTAGACAATCAACCCAAACTAGGGTTTGGTATCTCTCAAGTCAAGATGAACTTCCAACATCTCCAATGGTCTTCATGCCTCCTCATATGCTTCAAAGATTCTCCATGTCAAGTTTCAAGCCTCACAAGTCAAGTTTCCTCAAACAATTGCTCAGATGGTTGAAAATCAGTTGTATTGGACAAAAAGTCAACTGTGGTCAACATACAGTCAAACTTCATAATTTTTGGTTAACATCCTCATTTTGAAGTTGTATTCATCATTTGATCAAGGGTTGATCATGATTCATCAAGAAAACTCAAGATTTGCTTAAAAGACAAACTTTCTAAATTAGGGTTTCTAGGTGAAAAGTCAACTGAACTTTGACTGATCATAACTTTCTCAGAAATTTTCCCATCAAAGCTCATTTTGAAGGAAATTCAATTCTCTACAACTTCATGTCTCACAAGAATGTCCAAAAAATGCTTCATTTGAGAGGTATAGCTCAAAACATTACAGGTCATTTTCAAAGTCAACAAAAAGTCAACTTTTTGTTTTGAAGATATATTGAGCATGGTAACTCCAATTGAGATGAGACCAAAAGGTTGGTTAGAGGACTCTTAGAGCTTTCCAAAAGTCCAAGAACACTCAAAATGTGGAAAATTGAGCAAGATACACTATTCGAAGTTGGGCAATTTTGGACAATTGCAAAAGGACATTTTGGTCAAAATGCAAAATTTTCCAAATGGGCCTAAAATCTTTTGATCCAAACTTGTTCATGACAATATTTTTGACCCATAAATGCTTGACCTTGGTGATTTTCTATTTTTATGATTTATATTTGAATTTTATAACATTTAATTCAAAAATAAATTATATAAAATATGAAAATTAAGTTTTTTTTCAAAAGGAATGGATTTAGATCTTTCTTAAAGTCCAAGAAAGCCCAATATTCATACCAAATTCGTGCTAGCCATGGCATTCATGAGAAAATCAATTTTTTTCAAATATTTGATTTGTTTTAAATGGAAAATATTTGCACATTGATGGAGCAATCTTTTTTCACTCCTTTTGCCATCCAAAATTTCTCTATAAATGCTCAGCAAGATCACAAGCCAGCCACACGAAACCCTAGCCCAAGAAAGAGTCCTTATTTTGCCAAAGTTTTCATACATTCTTGAAAAATCGAATTTTAAAGAGCAGCCACTCTCAGCCAAAACCATCCATTCCATTGTGCTCAGGAGGTTCCCAGCAATCAGAAACATACCTTGCTCGAAGCCCAGACTGCCCAGAACACGCCATCTCACTCTCACCGGTTTGCAAACTTTCCAAATTTCGATTTCATAACATCATGCATTGTTAATCGTTTTTGCGTGTTTATTTGTATTCAGGATGTTTATTAGGTCAGGAATAACCTATCTCATGCAAGCTCAAACGTACGAAACTCGATTTGCCATGGCTAGGGCTTTTCGAGCTGTTTGAATCGAACAGCCTTATACGAGCATTTTTAGGGCAAATGGATATCACCATCGGACTCAGGAGGTCCGATTTAGGGTGAATAGGTCTTCCTTTTCCATTTAATCGTTGTATTTTGCAGGTTTCAAATCTTGTTTGATCGGAGAAGACGACCGGAGCTAGGGCTCCAGCGTCGTTGACTCCACTTGGACCGGCGAGAGCGTGCGTGGCGTTTCTGGGTGATCCGATTGGCTCTCTCTTTCCACCTGGGCCCCACGCGTGCTGACTTTGATTTTTTTCAAATATATCCAGGACATGTCATCCTTCATATGCATTTGTTTTCCACTTTTCCAACACCAAATGACACTTGGCCTAGTGGTAAGGACGCTGCCTGTTCAAAGATCCTCTCAAGGGACCCCTGTTCGAACCTCATCAGGACCTGGTTCTCTTTTCTTTTTACAAACTTCACATATTTTCTTATTTTCTCATATTTTTCATATTTTTAATATTTTGCATTTATTTTAATTTCTTTTCATATTTTTATTTCTGCATTTAAAAATCATCAAAAATTATTTTCCTTTTACATTTGTTTTCTAAAAATCTTTATTTAATTTAATAAATTAAAAAATACAATTTTACATGCATATTTATTTTTATTCATAATTTTGCATTTAAATCATTTTAAATTCATTTTAAATTATTAAATTGCATCCAAAAAATCCCAAAAATTTATTTTAGCATATTTATATTATTTCCAGCATGTAATAATTTTCTCATATAAAAATTTGCATTTTTCTAACATTTTTTCTCTTGTTCGATTCATATCGTATTTTCCGATTTCTCATTCCTTTACAGGTTGATCCGATTCAGACGATTCTTTCTTTATCATTTTATTTTTCAATAATGTAACTGTTCATGGGATGTAATAGTTTAAATTAGGTTTTTATTTTCCGCAAGTTTAAATTATGTATCTGCCCCAAAGCCTTGTAATAGCGTAGGATTTACCTTTCCGCACTTTACATTTCGCATTTTAATTTCCGCACCTTATAAACTGTTAGTAATTAGGCGTGTATGGCAAGACTAAAATTAACATAGCTCACTCATAATTTTCAAGATAAAATATCTGGAATCAACATACTTCTTTCACACACGCACCCCTTAGGGTAATTCTCTCTCGTTGCCTTTACGAATTCAAATGGTCAAGTCCCTCGAACGTAGAGGTATCCTAGCACCGTTGCCTTCAAAACAAATCATCATAGTCCCTTCGATACAAAGATCATAAGACCCACGATGTCGCCTCCGAATACATGATCTTGACCCTCGATTGTCGCCTACAAAAAATGATGATAGTCCCTTCGAATGTGCTAGGATACTTCCTACATGTTGCTTTCTATGACCATCCGATGTCCCTTCGAATGTCCCGCTTACATCCAACGAATGGAGTTACCTACCAACTAATGGTATGGATAGCGCTATTCTAAAGGAACATAGAAGTATGAAAACGACCAATTCTGAGTGGGTAAATAAGTCTTTTAGTTGCTCGCTCTATCAAATGCTTTTCACACCACACACTCTTTTTTCAAAGTTCAAATTCTTTTTCAAAAACGAAACATTTCCGAACACTTTGTATACACTCCTACATGAGTCATTACAAAGTCAAAGCGAAATGCCTTTTCAAAACATTTTTGTCAAACACACAGAAAGCAATTTTAAAAGGTGATCTAGAGCAACTAAGAGCCCGTAGATAACTACGGATGGAAAGGGGTGCTAATACCTTCCCTTTTCATAACCATTCTCCCGAACTCAGAATCTAAACGAAGGTCTTTTTCTGTACTTTTACCTTCCCTTAATTGGATAAAAATAAAAGTCGGTGGCGACTCTTGCTATTCGCACATTTGGATACAAAAATCCACAAAGTCAGTTCACCGTATTACACATAGAAAATGTAAGAAGAATAAGAAAGTAGGAATAATTTTGTACCAGTGGAACCTTCTCTTTGGTTTTCCCTTTTTCACCTTCAAGATCGCTGCAGGTAAGTCTTCTTCACTCCTACAATTTCTGCTTGCCGTGAGTTTGTATTTGAAATAAAAAATCCTTCTATTTTGTGTATGATTTATCTGTGTGAGTTTGAGAGATGAGAGTCGGAGGCGATTGAATCTGCGACGAAGATAAGTGAGAACAAATTCTCAATGAAGTTTGAATCGGAAACTAGCCAATTGAGACAAACATCACCATAAATCTAATACAAAACTTCCACAATTAACTTAAACAAAAATGGTATCGAAATTGAAAGAATTATTCTAGTTAACATAAACCAAACACAATAGCGACATCACCATTCCAACTACTCACAACCTCATCACAAATTAACATAAATTCTTAAAATCACTATTCATCATCTTCAACCTTTTTAATCAACACCAAATCTAATTTTAATATTTAGCTCAACCAACAATAACTTCATCAATTAGTTTCAACATATCAACATAATATCACTAATAACTTCATTCTATTTAACAAAAATCAGGGAATTTCCCCCCCACCTAATGGTGTTCTTCTAGGCCTCTGGTGAAAACCCCAAAATACCCCTCAAACTTCGCAAGTGCATTTATGAAATTATTGTATTGTACAATAACATGTAACTTCACATGTGCATCTGCATATTAACCCATAATTTGTCAAAGGCAGGGTGACTTCGTATGTGCATCTGCGAATTAACCCATAATTCCTCATTTCACAAGTGCACATGTGAAGTCTATGAATTGTTTATCAAAACGCACATAACAAACCCCCAACCCCTTTTCTATCAAAACACCAAATTTTCTCACTTTTTACTCCAAATCCTAACATATCTACTACCCAAACTTACTAACTTTTGCTCATCTCTCCATTTCAACTCATTTCAAGTCATCTTAAATCATCTCTAAGCTTTAAATTTTATGTAAGTTTTCTATAATTTTTTGATTCACAATGCAATATTGTAATAGTTTACTAGGTTAGTTTGTAAAATTACATTGGGTATGTTGGTGTTAGAATAGGTAAATGTAGTTGTTTGGATGACAAAAAATTGAGTTTTGGGTCTTTAGGACAAGAAGCTGTTAGGTTTTGAAAACGATTGTATGCAAGGGGTTTCGCAAGTGCACTTGTGAAGTCACCCTGGACCAGTTTCGCAAGTGCACTTGCGAATTCTCGCCTGAGTTATTTTATTTTTAAAACTTAACAATTATAATTATTAATTTCATGAACATGGCTGACAGTCAGGACCCAAGCAGGCGGTTAAGACAAAGAAGTCCAACCCAAACTAGATCGGCTCGTAGAGAGAGAGTTCTAAGCAGCATGTTAACCAACCTCGAGGACACGATCAATTACAAATGCCACAGTTGGATGTAGCTTTCCATTTGCACCGAGGAGTCATCTACATCAGGCATTCACATCTTATGCATATGAGCAGGTACCTAATGAGCTGGAGGTGGCAGAAGAGTTCGCGGTGCCTGAGGGGGATGAGGTACCCGAGGATGTTCTGGTACCTGAGCAGGCAAAGCAGGGTTATCTGAGAGGGCCAGTTGACACATCTGTCTTGATTTACTACCATGATCATACTGCTCGTTATGTTTGGGAAGGACATGATTTTTTTATTGCACTTTTTCATATTATAATTTTTACTAAAAAAATATGATTGTAACAATTATTAATTTTTTTGCTTCACAAACGATTTCCTATAAAGCATGTGAATTACTCTCGGAATTTTTTTGAGTTGTTCATGCCAATGGCTTAGCGGTTCCATGATGCTGTGATTAGATTAGGGTTTTCTGGATTATGATGTATATGTTACATCACTATAAGCCACTACGTGCATGGGGTTTTTTCTTAGAGGCGACACAAAGAGTCGTCATCTTTGCACTTTCCTGTCGGGGAGATGACCAAAACCCTTGATGATGTTGTCTACTTGCTTCACCTACCTAACAGAGGTAGGTTACTTAACCATCACAAGATATTACGAGTTAGGGCGATTGAGTGGGTGATTGAGTATCTAGGAGCTAATCCAGATAAGGCATATGATGATTACAAAACCACTAATGGGGCACATATAAAGTTATTCCATCTGAAGGATTTGTATGAGGAGCACCCAGTTGCAGCATCAAGTGCCCAAGAAGAAGATAACGATGTTTTTATTTAGTATCACCGAGACTGTGCTCTGTGTTATTACTTGATGTTCTTGGTCGATATGTACATATTTGTGGACAAAAGTGAGACTTATACCGATGTGACCTACTTGCGGTATTTTATGGACCTTACTACAGTTTATGAATGGAACTGGGGGACCGTTGTTTTGGTATACCTCTATCAGAACTATTAAAGGTCGAGGGTATCCACTAGTTCATGCACACTCTTCACGGTAACTTTCATTTCAACTATTAACTTTAATTTGTTTTGATTAATTTGTACTTACATATTATGTTATTGTTTTTGCAGAGTTGGATAATATATCATTTCCACCGTATTCATGGTTTCGAACCAGATATAAATTACACTGACAATATGCCAAAGGTTGCCAAGTATATTCTCTATAGAGGGAACCATAAAGTGGCTCTGTATCAGGTGTATCTTGATCGCACCAACCATGATGACATCAATTGGATGCCGTCTGAGGATTACAATGAGGTTATGGAATTCGATACCATTTCTTTATACTCGGGGTGGCTACCGTATGGGTCGAATATTATGGTCAGGTATCTTCTAGAGCGGTTTATCCGCCAGTATGTTTATGTGTAAAGGATACTTAGATCTCCTTTTCATGTTGCTCCCGACACCATGGTATGAAGGTATCTCGATGACATCTTCCAGGATTGAGAGAATCATTTGGTGCCATAGGAGTATCAGATGATGTCGGCATCCCAGAGTTTGCACTATGTAGAGGGTTATGTGACATGGTTCTTTAACGAGTCACACCCTCTCATGACACTGAATGGTACTAGACGTCCACCTAGGCCAGCTCATGGGGAGCTCTTGGAGAACGAGCAGGGCGAGGATGACCATGTCATTGATCTATTGTTGATTTGTCAACGAATCCACCTACTTGGGCAAGAGGCATTGGATACAAGGATTATCGAGACGAACGATCCTGAGGCGGTTGCCATAATTAAGAGGGTGGTCACTGAGGCATCCGATGCATCGTAGTACCGCAAGTAGAGGAGTACGCATGGAGTTAGGATTAGGCACACATAATAGCGTGTCTTATGTTTTGTTTTTTGTTGTAATATTTTGACCATACCTACTTTTCAAACAATTTATGTATATTATTATTTATGAACATCTATTTTGACCGTATTGTTATGTTCCTTTTATATTTTCGATCAAATCGTAAAATATTTGTTCGATTGTGAAATAGTGGAATTGATGTAGTTTAAAAAAAATGACACAAATAGAGGAAGTTTCGCAAGTGCACTTGCGAAGTCACCTCACAACAGGTTTCACAAGTGCACTTGTAAAACAACCTCTAAATATGTAAAAAAATGGTTTCTTCGCAAGTGCACTTGCGAAAACTATTGAGAGGTGACTTTGCAAGTGTACATGCGAAAGATATTTTCAGGTTTTCAGTGGTGAAAACCACCACCACTAAGTGTAAAGAGAAATTCCCAAAAATTATTAACAAAAAGCTAAACTACAAAAATGGTGAAAAGAAACTGCTTACCTATTTGAAGATAGAGGTAGTGGTGTTAGCGTTGTAGGTGACCGGTAAGAGTAATGAGACATTAGAATGTTAAGGGTGTTGAACGAGCAACTCGGTAGAAGATGGAGGGATGGTACCATAGAAGCAATTGGATGTTGTTCTGAAATAGAGAGGAAGATTGAGGGTGTTGGACGGAGTGGGTCGGAAGTGAAGTGGTCTCACGGTGGTAGGTTCTCGGAGGGAGTTCGAAGGGAGTATCCTGGGAGTATTTTCGTTGGGCCACGTTGAGTTCTGAGGAAGTATTATGAAAAAAAATGATTGTGAATTCGGGTTTTCTTCAAGGCCTTGTTTGGATCCTCATTTTGCTATGCCTATTTTTCAAAAATCAAATATTATTTTTTCAAATATTATTTTCTCTCCTCTATGATATCTCTGTCTATTTCTCCTTAAATAACAATAGGTTTTCTAATTTTAAAAAGGATAAGATTGAGGTAAAAATCTAAAATAATAAAAATTAACATATTTAGAACTATTTTTGTTTTAATTTTTCTGAATAAAAAAGAGACATCTAAAATAACCAAAAAACGATAAAATAGGGACACTAAATTAACTGAAAAAGGGAAAATTTTCAAATAGGGATCAAATTTCCTCGGAGGTTCATCAAATCTATTCCGCGGTGGTTTTTGTTATTGTGGAATCACCAATGATTGTTGCGTTTTCTTATGAGACGCGACAACATTAATTTCTCCTTCTTTCTTTTTTGAGAAATTAGGGACATGCTTCTTTGAACGGTAGGGAGCACTGGATGATGCCCCTTGTATCTTACCACTCTTTATACCAGCTTCGGTTCGTTCGCCAATTATCACCAAGTCAGAGAAACCTGAGGATACGCTTCCTACCATCTTCTCATAATATAGTCCTTGTAAAGTACTCATAAACATGTCTAGCAATTCTTTTTCAAGAAGAGGTGGTTGTACTCGGGCTGGCATTTCCCTCCAATGATGCACATATTCTTTAAAAGATTTGTCCTTCTTTTAGAACAAATTTTGAAGTTGCATGCGACTATGAGCCATATCTTTATTGTAGTTGTATTACTTTAAGAAAGCATTAGCCAGTCTGCTCATGACTGGACGTGTACTCCCTCCAACTACATATACTAATCTAAAGATGCCCCTCAGACTTCTTAGAAACAATGAATCTTCAATTTATGATTGTGAGCATAAACATTCATTCCTCAATAATTAATAAACAATATTGTATCCATTTCAAATTTAACATAATCAATAAATATAAAATATCAATAAATAAAAGAAGAAAATAACAGAGAAAAAAATTGAGAAAGATTGAAGAAGTAACAAACCTGTTAGTTGTGAAAATATAAAAGTTGTCTATCGTGAAAATATGGCGAAGTTCTATTATTTTTCTTCTTAAATAACTGTCTAAATTTGCAATGTAATTATTATTAATAAAAAAAAGTATGCATTCGCATATGTAAACATGCACACTACTTAAAATAATTGCTACGGTGTTCTAGCACCCACGTTTTCCGTAAACATGTCACTACGTAAAATAAAAAAAATTAAATCAATGAATAATGAATATTATGGAATTCCATTCATGATATTGGTTTAATTCATGATATTATCTAAAAAATTGTTAAAAGATTTAACAATTTTTATATAGTAGTATAAGATAAGATAATTGATACGGTTTGTTTTAATTAAAAAAATAATATCTAACGCGGTGAAGAGTAAAGTGCATATTAAAAAAAAAAAGAAAAAGAAAGAGGTTGTAGCTGTGTTTCACAGATCCTTAATTAAAAAAAAAATCATAATCCTTGCTCGTTAAGGAAGAAGAAGAAGAACAACAAAAAAGGTTACATTACACTCATTCAATTTCTTCTTCGTTTTATAACTCTTTCTTCGATACCCTAACCTCACCGCAATTTTTAATTTTTAATTTTCTCTTTGTTATTTAGGAACTGATTCTGATCGAAACCCTAACCATGTCGATGCTCAATTCCTTTTTCGCTCAGGGTTTCAAGGCTTCTAAATGGTACCTACTGTTTATATTTCTTTTTATCTCTTCTGAATTTTGCTTTTTTATTTAACCTATGATGGAATTTGCTGTTAATTTTTTAGCGTCTTTGTTTACATTAAATATATGTTTGTAATTATTATATATAATTTGTGCAAAAAATTATGATATAGAGCTGCCTGTTTTAAGTATTAATTTAAAAGTTTCAAACTTGCAGCAAAACTCTGCTTAAACTGTCAATTCCGCGGATAAAGTTACTCAGAAACAGAAGAGAAATTCAGTTGAAGAATATGCGACGCGAGATTGCCAAGTTACTTGAGACGGGTCAAGAAGCCACGGCTCGTATTAGGGTAATACCCGATTTTCATGTTGCATAATGGGGTTTTAAAGAAAATCTTCTTATCATTTTTTCTTTTATGGTGCTGTTATTGATATATGATTATATATGCAGGTAGAACATATTATTAGAGAGGAGAATATGATGGCTGCTCAAGAGATACTTGAACTCTTTTGTGAACTTGTTTCTGTCCGCCTTCCAATTATTGAATCTCAAAGGTATTTTAAAGATTAATTGAATATCTGTATGATTAGCTGATAGTAAATGTGATTTACATTCAAGCTAGCCGTTTGTTAAAAATGATGCTTTACAAAACTGACCAAATAGTAACTAGCGTATGATGTATTTGTTTTATAACAAAACAATACAAATTGCACTTTGTTTATGACGGTGTTTGGTTAGTAACTAGTAGGCTAATAAGTGGCGATGAATATATTCATAATTCTTAACGCATTCGAGAGGCCTTTCTCTCCCACACTAGGACTTCAAAACGAAACTGTTTTCTCCTACAAGCTAACTCCTATTTAACCTCTCCTATTATAACTAACTTCTGTTGCTGCCGTACTAAAAGTTGTTCAAATACTAATTCCCCTTAACTAATGAATGACTAACACTACTCCGGCCCAATTGAGTCACTTTGTCAACACGTAATGGTGCCACTTCGTGAATACAAACACGACCTCCATTAGCTCTCTTTCATAGACAGATTTTTTCTGTGCTCATTCTGACAACCCTTGGCTGAAAAGTGCAAGTGGTTTACCTTTCTCTTGTAATACAGCCACTGCCCCTTTACTAGATGCATCTGTTTTCAAGGTGAATCCTATGTAAAAAATTGGTACTGCAAGAATTGGCAATTCAGCCACTGCTTGACGCTATCTATTGAAGGCTGTTTCTGTCCCGTTGATCCATAGAATACTACTTTTCTCTAAAAGCTCGGTTGAGGGTTTGTCTATTTTACTACCATCTAACAAATTCTCGGTAGTATCCTATCAAGCCAAGGAACCTTCTCGATCTTTTCACCTCTTTTGGGACTGGCCAAGACGGTATTGCTTCAACCTTCTTCAACCTTCTGCGGGTCAGCTTCAACCCCTGTCCCCAATACAATGTGGCCTGGATATTCCTATTTTCTTTAACCAAAATTGCATTTCTTTATGTTAACTACCAATGAATGTTGTCTCCGCATCTCCAGCACCGTTCTCAAATGCGGTACATGCTCCTCCACTGTGTTAATGTACAACCGCAAATAGGGGATATCTGCTCCCTCATTTAATGTGATGACATGAACATGCTTCCTTGATGGTGGTAGACTTTGAGACTCTTGAAACACCTGCCGTGGTTGGTTCTCCTTTTAATACAATAACCTTCCCTTCTACTTCTAGAGACATGCTTTAGTCCCTGAAGTATGTTCTAAGTTCTCCCACTCCCGCGAGCCATTCGATTCTTAGCACCACATCTGTTCCTCCTAGCTCAAACAAGAAGTCCTGTTGAATCCCAAGACGTTGTAACTGCATTTCTAGCATTCTACAAACACCTTGGCAGCTGATTTTATTTCAAACTACGCGCAGCTACCCAAACTGTCCCAATTATCACAATCATCCGCTATGTGTACTACTTATGTAGTTGACAAACTTACTTACAACAATATTTGCTCTAAATTTTTAAACTAGTGATGAACTACCGTTGATGGTTTTCAAATGCTGTATACGAGTTGCGACTACCCTTTCTATTTTTTCACAAGATTTTAGTTGAATTTTGTTATTCATCTTTCATGAGAAGAAATCAAAGAAAGAGAAAAATCAATCAATTTCCAATATCTATTACCCCCCCTAAGAAACATGGTTGTTACTTGTTCTTATACTAGTTTCTTTTTTCATTTTCCTTACTTATTTTGAAGATCTATAATACGTTCTTCATTATGAAAATAATACATTTGATTCCATCACCCATGTCCACCAAATGAAGTGATATGAGCGTCAAACATGGAAAGAATACATACACTGCAAATAAACATACATATATTTTACTTCGATTGAATTTTTCTATGTTACCCCCCGATTATATGAATAATTGGGAAAAGTGAAAAACTAGGAATCTTGCTCAATTGTATGTATTTGAGAACGTGACAGGTCAATGGAATTTTAAATGTTGTTCTGGTACCCAACTCTTTTTTTCCGCAAGTGTGTTCTTATTAAGACCTACTCATTGTTGTAGTTGAAGCACAATAAGTGAATCATTATTCTTTTTATTATGCATGTAAACTTTCACTGTTGTATAGGGAATGTCCCCTAGACTTGAAGGAAGCTATATCTAGTATATGTTTTGCCGCACCTAGGTGTGCGGATCTACCAGAGCTGTTGCAAGTACAGTTGCAATTTGCGACCAAATATGGAAAGGAGTTCATTTCTGCTGCTACTGAGCTCAGGCCAGATTGCGGTGTTAATCGACAGGTTCCATGAATTTTCATACTATACAGACACTTAATTTTCTTCGTGGATAATGCATCTTACACAGGAGTTTATTTTCTTGTATGATAATATTCTTAATGTGAATTACAATTGCAGTTAATAGAGCTGCTGTCAATTCGTGCTCCTTCACCAGAAAAGAAACTCAATCTTCTAAAAGACATTGCTACTGAACATGAGCTAGATTGGGATCCAGCTACTTCTGAAACCGAAATGTTTAAAACACATGAAGACTTACTGGTAAGTATGTTTCTGTAATAAGTAGCCAGAAGGGAGAAAAATGATCATGCTATGCTCAATTTATTCTTCTACACACCATTATTTTACAATACATTCCTCTCCTTTTCAGAATGGCCCAGCGGAGTTTTTTAATGGGTCAAAATTACCTCTTCCTGAAGAAAAACATGAGGAGCAGTTGTATTCCACTCATGATACACCCAAAAAAGAGCAATTTGATTCTGATTCGGACTCTGACATGTTGGACTTTCCTGAAGTTCCAAAGGTATCTGTCCAGCCAGGTGCAAATTTTGCCTCAGCTCCTGATATGGTTATACCTCCAGCAGCTATGCCACACCCTAAAGTTGATTTTCATTCATCAAGCCATTCTGGAGAATTTGCAGATATGAAGCAGGAGCACATTGAGTCAACAGTTCACCGAGATGAACCACATGCTTCATTTGATAAAGTGGAAAGTAAACAATTTTTGCCATTCATCTCTCCTCCATTAGAATCATATTATGCAAGGCATGGTGACTCACCACCCTTCACGTCAACTGCAAACTCTATTTCCTCTCCATCAGAATCATCTGCCTCATATGGTTTAAGGCATAGTGACTTGCCTCCCTTGTCAACTGCAAAATCTATCTCGCCTCCGTCAGAACCATCTGCATCATTTACTGCAACAAGGCATAGTGACTCAGCTCCATCTTTATCAACTGTAAAACCCGAAGCTAAGGACTTCTCTTTATCAACTGCAAAATCTGAAGCTAATTTGGATTTGCAAGATGTTGTAGCTGCTGCACATGCTGCTGCTGAAACTGCTGAACGTGCAGCGGCGGCAGCGCGTTCAGCAGCCAGCCTTGCTCAACTCCGTATTAGCGAGCTTACCAAGATGAGAAGTAATGAACATATACCTGAAGATAGCTCTGAGAATCCATTTTATGTTGGTGGCAACAATGAATCTACAACAGAAAGGGATCATTTCACTGAGCAAAATGCTGCAAGTAACCCTGATGGCAATGTTATTAAGGATCATGATATTCACTATAATCATTATGATTCCGAACGCTCTCATTCATCAAGCTTTCCTTCATTTGACACACACAAGGAGGATTTTGATTCTTCCCTACCGATTGATCATGTATTGGACGACAAATCCAATAGTCACCAGCCGAAGAGATTACCTTCAATGGAAGACGACCCGTATTTCTCATATCCCAACATATTCACCTCTCAAAACTCAAATGTTGGATCTCACACTCATTCAGATAATAGCCGCACAACTTATGATATGTGATGAGAAATCAGCATTCAACCATACAGTTCCTTCAGTCCGAACTCTGAAATCTTGCTTGTGAGTGTGTTTTAAGCTATTGAAGAATCCGTCATATTTTTCTTTTTCTTTTCAAAGAGCTTGCAATTCCTGTCTATTATCTTTTCAGTTACATAGTATGGCTGGCCTTGCATAATGAACAATACCGAAAATATTTAATTGCTTCTGTCCAAAAGCCTCTATTTGTGCTTTTGTGGGGCTGATACAATGTGCAATTCTGAGAGTTTCAGAATAAAACCGTTCAGCGTCGATGTTCTTTACTTACATTATAGGAGGATACAGGACATATGTAATACTTTCAAAACTTCATTTGTAATTATTGTAATACTGTTGCATATTACAGTATGAATGTTATCGCTTTACTTGCATGTGATTTTATGGTTTCTTTAGGTTTCTCGTTAAGTAAACTGTCAATCTATGCTTCTATAGTATTTTCCAATAGACTATGTTACTTTTACTGGTTTTTCGAGGCAGCTATTAAAAGAATAATACTTGTTTTCAATAAACAAACCTGTTTACAATAAGTTCACTAAAGACCGCCTCTACCATGATCTCATAGGCCACAACGTTCAAAAACAAAATTTAAATAAGCATTATGAATTTTTTTTTATAAATAACCATGTGGAGTTCAGACGGCTCTGCATTGTTTTTTTTACAAGGATGAGCTATCTGGGATGACGCTTACATGCATGTTTTTTCTTAAAAGCCATTTTAAATGACGCTTAAGTACAAAAAAAAAAAAGTCATCTGATGACGCCTAAGTGTTAAAGTAAAATTTTTTTTTATTCAAATTTAAATTTAAATCTAAATTTTCATTACAAACACAGCGAATAACAATTACATAGATTTATTGTTGATGGCCTGGGACATTTAGACGACCACGTGTTCCACAACCGTGTCCTCTCTTAACTCGCGTAACACGTGGTTGTTGAGCCTGTTGTGGTTGGGTCGATGGCCCCTGTGGTTGGGTCGATGATCGCTCGTAGTGTATGCGATCAGAATTCATGTATGCCTCAAGATCTGCATGACTTGAAGTACCGCTTTCGTATAGACGTGTTCCTATGTTCTCAAAGCTTGGTCGTTGTGGTGGAGGGTTAGGTTCCATGTGAGAATGATAACACTCATGTCATCTGTATAGGTGAAGTGAATAGGTGGGGTGAAAAGAAAATTGGGTGTTTGGAGACTGATACCCATATGAATGATGAGGAGTTTGGTACGGTGATGATTGGTGATATGTTGGGTTGGTTGGGGAATATTCATCGGGTATGCCAGTGTCCGGGCTGATGTGAGATGTTGATGGTCCATACAAAGGTGTTGGACATATGCTCTTTCTTCGGAGTATTGTATTTGAGTGTTGGGCATGTGGGAGTATTGAAATTGTGTGTCAGATATTTGAGTGGATTGATAATCAGGTTGAGATTGTGGTTGAGATTGAGTGTTGGTGGTCTTGTATCGTCGGGTTGGTTGGCGGGAGATTGATGGACGTTGGAATTGTTGTTGGGGTTGCTAGTGCGGTTGTTGTTAGGGTAGTTGATGGTAGTGCTGTCGCGGTTGTTATTGGTAGTGTTGTCGCAGTTGTTGTTGGTAGTGCTGGTGCAATTTTTGTTGCGGAGCTGAGGGTTGGCCCCATTGGGTGCGTGAGTCGACCAAATAGCGGGGGTGAGAAACATGCATTTCTTGATTCATTACAGATCTGTACCAAGCAATGTATTGAGCTGAGTGATGCATAATTTCGTCATCTTGATAAATATGTAATTGTAAGAAATGGTCCTGACGGTTTTTCCACATCGTACAAAACTCTCTGACAAAAGTTTTCCAATTTTTATATCCCCATTGGGCATCAACCCTTTTGAGATGCCAAGGATCCAAACATATCAGATCGCGAGGTATGTCTTGAAACATACCGAACTACATCTTCACACGGTCGCTGTGGTGAATTTCCACAATGGTAAACCGTATAATAGTAGTCTTCACAGTCCAAACTTGTGCATCATCTTCATTGGGTACATGATTCAAATTCAGGTATGGTTTTCATATAAACTGTTGATAAAAAATATGCATATTAATGATAAATTTTAAAATAATACGTTAAAAATAGTTGGAATTAATAGGAATTACGTACATCTTCCGAGTCAAGGTGGTCTAATAGATTATGATAAATGACAACATTGAACCTCAGATTCCTTCCGTAATCCATACCCGTTACACTATACCTAAGTGAATGAACATACAATATATTAAGATTTTATATATATCAAAGACATAAATAATTTAATTCTTAAGCAATGTACTTACTTTGTTGCGTAGGGAAAACTAAATGGTTGGTGGTTGACAGGATTAAGGGATTGCATTCTCCAACAACCCCATGCTTGAAGCAAAAAAGCGCATCCATTAAAAGTAATTGTGTCTTTCTTATAGTTCTTACATAAGGAACTGTATAGTTGGGCTAGAACAGTAGAACCCCAACTATATTTTCCTATTCTATCAATGTCCCCAAGCAAACTTAAATACATAAAATTTATGCTATTTCCTGCACTATCTGGAAATAATAGGCTCCCAAACAATATCATAATACACTTTTGTGTCTTAGTTATTTTTGCTTCCTCGGTGGAATTTTCGTTCAAACAAAGGGTATCATAATTCACTCGAAGCGTGGTTAAAAAAATACCCCGGCCTCTTGCACTAGGACTTTCCACCATATCTCTACCCAACATCTCCTCGCATAGAGTGTTGGCTTGTTGGACCGGACCATTAATTGCCTTACCATTAATCAGAAGACCCATCAACATGTAAACGTCCTCAAGTGTGACAGTCCATTCACCTACGGGCAGATGAAAGGTGTGTGTCTCGGGTCTCTACCTTTTGCACAATGCAAGAATAAACTTTGAATCTATTGTACAGTTGGAGATTTTAATAACATATCCAAAACTGACACGTTCAAGGTAGGAATGATAAATGGATCGAGAGCAACGTAATTATGTGACCGACATCTAAATTTTTTCGTGTCCTAAATAAAATGTGAAAAATATGGTGTATAAGAAAGTATAAAAAATAACAACATATTAATCAATGAATATTTGAATAAGAATATAAAGGATAAAACTTACAAACGTGGCAATGTTGGCCCTTGTTCCTCAATGAGAATCTCCTAAAGTCAGAAGACTCAAGATTGAAATTTTTTCTGATTATGTGAGAGTTGTATCATAGGTAGAGGTAGAGTGAAGAGTGGTGATGTAAAAAACTCAGCTGAGACGCCATGTTTATAGGCGAATCAGTCAACAAAGAAATGAATGAGGTGGTTGGGGCATCCATGCATGCAGGCCACATATCAGAGAGAAGCCATGTGAAATGGCGCCTCCTCTCTATTTTAACACATAGGCGCCATTCAAGATGGCTTAACCTAGGCTAGGTGGTAGCTAGGTGGAAGTCTAGGTGGAAAGGCTATAGTGGCAGGCTAGGGTGGCAAGCTAGGTGGCAGCATGTAGCATGACTAGGCCTGCAAAAATTCATCCAAGATGGCGCCTCCTCGCTATTTTAACACATAGGCACCATCTGACTTGCCTTCTAAGTGTATTTTTGAAATTTGAACTTTATCTCATTCATTCTCATACAATCATCTGCCACCTTTATATATATATATATATATATATATTCATACAATCAAATATTTTCATACAATCAAACATTTTAAACACTCAAACCCAAATAAAATGTCATATGTACCACAATATGTTATCAGTGTACATTTCAATGGTAAGACGTACAATAGTGAGGTAGCAGATTTTTTATTCAGAAACACCGAAAAATATTCAATTTTGTCTAAATAGCAACGCAAAATTTTCGAATTTCAAACAAAGACTCGAGACCAAACTTCAGCGAGGTTCGACGTCTCACATTTTCGGCCAACATCCTATTTTTACTGGTGAAAACCAAGTAACATTTTACAAGGTACCTGTTGAAGACGACGAAGACCTAGATGACATGTTTTGTAATCATGAATATTCTGGGTACGACTCGATTGAGTTGTACGTTGTGTTCCAGAAGACAGAAATGATTGATCCCATGGAGGAGGAACAAGCTGAGGTGGATCTTGTTGACAAAGAGGAGGAAGGTGACGAGATGGAGTTCAACAACATGGTAAACGAAGATTCATAGGCCGAAGAAGAACGTGAACTTCCTCCACATGAAATCTACACTCCACTTTCGTAGATGACTACCCTTGATATTGACATAGATGACCCATCATCTGATATATTCTACAACCTTTTTGTGCAATCAGATGCAAATTTAAAAGTGAAAGACAGATTTCATTCAAAAGAAGATTGTGTGCGAGCAATAAAAAAGTTCCACATGATAATCAACTATGAATTTCGGGTGGATCGAACAAATGCAGACATATACAAAATCATCTGTAACCACCCTGAGTGTAGGTTCAATCTAACTGCATCATACAGAATCATGAGTAATTCCTGGGTGATAGGTTCTATGACCGAACACACTTGTGTTAATTCCACACAATCACAGGATCACTGCAAATTCAGTTATGGTCTCATTTGTCAAGAAATCTTACCTCTTGTCAGCTGCGATGCGTCACTAAAGGTGAAAACAATAATCTTGCACATCATTACAACATACAAATATACCCCCTCGTATAGAGAGGTCTGGTTAGCAAAAACCAAGGCTATTGAAAAAATCTACGGTAACTGAGAGGATTTGTACAAAGAGTTACCTCACTACATGAATGCACTGCAAACGTATGCTCCTGGAACAGTTTATGTTATGGAAACGTTGCTGGCGTATGCCCCAGACGATACCTGTGTCAGCGGGCATGAAATATTCAAACTTTTCTGGGCTTTTCGACCTTGCATCACTGTGTATGCACACTAAAAACCTATTATACAGATAGATGGAACGTGGTTGTACGGGAAATACAAAGGCACCCTACTGATGGCCGTCACACAAGATGGCAACAACAACATATTCCAAATCGCCTATGCCCTTGTCGAGGCAGAAACTGGAGGTGCTTGGAGGTTCTTTCTAAAGAATCTTCGAACACATGTAGCTCCACAATGTGATCTTTGTCTGATTTCTGACATACATACTTCTATTGAGAGTGTGTACAACAATCCCGCTAATGGTTGACACAACCCCCTTCTACACATGTTTATTGAACAAGACATATCGTTCAAAATTTCATACGCGAGATCAAAGATAAAAGTCTTCGGAGAATAATTATGAACGCAATGTACGCACTAACACAACCACAATTTTAATATTATCACAATGAGATCAAAATGGCAAATCCAGATGCAGGTGCGTGGGTTGATAATCTGTCAGTGGAAAGTTGAACAAGGTCATACAAAAAATGAGTGTGTTGGGGTCACATGACAACAAAAATATAACTGAATCAATGAACGACGTATTCAAATGCATAAGAGCACTCTCAATAACCGCTTTGGTGAGTTCAACATATTTTAGGATGGCCTCGTTGTTTGCACAAAGAGGTGAAATATGGAACGCAGTGGTACAATCAGGACAACTATGGAGTGAAAGCTGCATGGAATTTATTAAGTCTGAAAGTGCCAAAGCGAGCACTCATAACGTTACAAGATTCGACCGACATAACCATAACTTCATTGTCAAAGAGACACTCGACCACAACGAGGGGTTGGCTAGACAAGAGTACAAGGTTAAACTACCATCTCGTGATGCGATTGTGACAAGTTTCAGGCCTTTCAAATGCCTTGCTCTCATGTCATTGCGGCGTGTGCACATGTTCATCAAGATGCACTACTACTTCTTTCTCCCATTTACAAGTCCGAGACCTTGCTCAACGTATACAACAATGCCTTCGAACCGGTAGCAAAATCAGATTATTGGCCTGCGTACGGAGGGGAAGTAATTGGGAACAATAGTCAAATGCGAAGAAATAAAAAGGGTCGTCCCAAAAGCAAACATATCACAACTGAAAAGGACAATCTTGACAAACTAGAAAGAAAGTGTGGTATATGCCGTAAAGTCGGACACAATCAGAAAAATTGTCCCACACGTGTTACAAGCTCGACATCGTGAAATTTGTATGGAAATTATCTGCACTTTTTAATATTATAACGAATCTTTTTTTCCATTAATAGCATTTCTTACAACTATCAATACGTAGACAACAACATAAAACACATCACAATTAAAACAACAACAAAAACAACATGAAAATATAACATCAGCAACACAAACAAATATCTAAGATACTACAACTGTCAAAACAATTTCAACGGATCCATACATCATCTCCATAACGTCTACGTCTGTTTTGACTTCCTCCAATCAAATTCGAGGTTCTCCAGTTGTGAAGTTTATGGTCGTTCTTTTCCTCTGAATCCTTCTAATTTCTTCGCCAACTTCGATTTCTCCATCTAACCATCGCATCAACTCTTTCTTCAGTTTGACCGTGGTAAAAATGTGCAAAAATTTCATTTTCATCGGAGGTTTGGTGACCGAGAAAATAACGTATCCATCTCTGGTATGGATGTATGGTGATGTCATGACACAAAAAAAAGGAGAGAAAATGAGAAGAGAAGTTGAGAAAATGTGAAGAATGAAGGAGACATGAGTGTTATATTTATAAAAAACACGAATACACGTAGGAGCCATCTTAGATGGCTCCTACGTGTAACAAACAAGTGGAGGCGCCATCTGGAATGACTGAACCTAAGAGGAGGCACCAACTAGGATGGCGCCTAGGTGTATCTGCTTAGTGCAGGAGCCATCTCAGATGACGCCTAAGTGTAAATATTTTGAGAAACATGGTTATTTGCGTAAATATTTTTAGAACATGATTATTTTTGTATTTTTTTTCATAATATTGTTATTGAAAAAAAAAATTGAAAACCTAGGACACAAGGCCTTGGCAGAATAACCAACTTTGTTGTTTTCTGTGATACATTTGAAGTTGAACTTATCCTTCTAAGATAGCCAGAATCAAGACCAGATAGAAACAATACATATATGGTGCAAACCACATCAAAACAAACAAAATAAGGTAGAATGTGAGACAGTTATTTAGTATAAAATATTGTCAAATAGAAGTCATAGGATTCTATAGCAAATCTTGTTGTGGAATTTGAATAACTACTGTTTGATATTATTTGTGATAGGCAACAGTTACTGTTAATTGTTATTTTTTCTGTTTGTTTGGCTGTTTGTTTTAGCATCTGAATATTTGTGCTTTTCAACAAAGAGATGCATCTTGTCGCAATGAATCTTTCAGAAAAAAATAAAAGCCTTTTTTTTCTTCTAATAATGAATAAATTGACTATTATTTCTCATGCATAATGATGTCTTGTGACGATTTGTATACTTTATCAACCGAACTTTGGACTGCATAAAAACAAAATGCATGTGGCTGAAATATTTACATCATAGTTAAGGTGCTATACATGATGTCGGTACTATTTGAACAATGGAAAATACAGTTAAGGTGGAATCAATGTATCACCAGAGTTGATTTGGTTTAGAGTTGATTTGATTTGATTTTCTAATATTTTCATATTTAAATCTTTGGATCATGACTACTTTTTATTTTACTCAAAATTGATCGAAAGTGACTAATAACACCCTATTTAGTATTTAGTAGTATTATGCATAAATTAATTCCACACACATACCAAAGTTGTTACATATATAGAACACTCTACATAGAGAAGCACACTATGACTGAAAGAAATATTGAAATATTAGATCATTTAAATCTATAGATCAATATTTTTGCTTATACTAATGCACTACAACATCATGAGAACTACTAGCTTTGAAATATATGTGAGCAAGTATTAATTAACTAATTAATTAATTAATCCCAGGCCCTGATCCTTTACTAAGATCTGATCTTCTTGGTCCACCACGCCTAATTATCAAAGTTCTCATAAGCTGCTATAATATGAAAAAGAGAATACATAGTTATAATTGATAATGTAGAAAGAAATAAAAAAAATATAGAAAAAAACTTACAAAACTTTGAGTAGTGCTTGTTGAACATTCATTCTGTTCTTCACATGTAAGAACATTTTGGGAACTTTCATGTTCATTTCTTGCTTTGTTTTCTTCAGTTCCAAGATCCTCCTCCTCTTCTGTATGATCTGAATGAGATTTTAACTCATGTTCCTTTTTGTTGGTCTCAATCTCAAAGCCTAAACATTTGAAGAAAGTTCCAAGGAATTTTTGGAGTAGAGAACATGGATGATAAAGATAAAATGTGGTAGTCCTCTCACTTGTCACCTCTGCCTCTTCATTCTTTTCCATTTTTCTTCTTGACTCTTGTTTGTGTCTCATTCTAGTGCTTTAATTGCTGTTCAATCAATGTTTCTGTACATTTCAGGAGGTTGGTACCATTATTAATGACTTGCCACACCAATTTTTCATCCATAGCCACTTCTGTCTATTTACCATTTACACTACAAAAAATATTTTGGGTTACGACATGATTTTCACGTCACAATTTAAAAAATCACGTCACAACTCAAAATTAACGATGTGTTCAATTACGTGGCTGGAGCACAAGTGATAAATTTGTTGCGACGTGAATTACATGTCATAAAATTGTGACGTGTATTTTCATACTTGCACAAATATCAGTACTCTGTTGTGCAGCAGACTTGCCAGGGACAGGTATCAACTTTAAATATAAATTAGGCTTAAATGCACTTTTGGTCTCCTATATTAATTTTCTAAACATTTTAGTCCCCCTATAAAAAAACCAATTATTAGGTCCCCCAATATCTTATTTTATATTTTTTTTGAGACCCCCCATAACAAAATAGTCTAATTTGCATATGTGACATTGAAATTATGAAGTGACATTTTTTAATTGTTGTCACGTCATTAAAAATAGACCCAAAAATATATATTTTAGAATTAAAATTTATAATATATGATTTCTAAATAAATATTTATACACAAAAATAATAAAAAATATTTAATTATTATAAAAAAAACTTTAAAAAAATAAATAAATTTTTGAATATTTATAATGACGTGACATTAATTAAAAAAATGTCACCTCATAATTTCAGTGTCACGTATGCAAATTAGACTATTTTATCATGGGGGACCACTAAAAAAACATGAAATATGATATTGGAGGACCTAATAATTAATTTTTTTTATAGAGGAACTAAAATGTTAAAAAAATTAATATAGGAGGACCAAAAGTGCATTTAAGCCTATACAGTATTACGACGTGAGAAACAATTCACAACATGATGACATGTATTTCACGTCGCTAGTAATTTTTTTAAAAAATTAATTACCAGAGCTTTTGCTTTTCTTTTATAATTAATAATTTTAATAAAATTTAATATTATAAATTTAATATTATAAAATTAATATAGTAAAATTAATAAACTAAAATTAATAAACTAAAATTATATAAAATTTAATATAATAAAATTTAAATTTAAATTTTCATAATTTAATATATATTAAAAATTAAAAAGTGTTAGTAAATAAATATCTTACACAAATTATAATATAAATACAAAATAAATAAAAAGTTTTTTACGAGTCATCTTGGTCGCAATAATTATCAATGTCAAAATCATCATCGTTTCCGTCATTCTCCAGCTCTTGACCACAGACATTTTGATTTCCACCAAACCCTTGCATAAATCGTCTCATTTGCTCCTACATATCAGATTATCTCCTCGCCGTCATCTTTATTTTTCGCTCATGTTCTTGCCTCATCGTCGCCATTTATTGCGTTGACTCGCGTCTCGCCTCATTTAATGTCAATTGTCTAACTATTTTAAATTGTTCTGGTGTCAGATTTGGTTGACGCGACCCTCATTCTCCATCTCTAACTCTTTGAAATAAATTTCTATCACCAATTCTTAAGCCGCCGGCCAAATTTCCACCACAGAAAATACAACCATTAGGTCCTTTTCCGCCAATAACTTGATCCCAAATATAAAAATCAACATCCCGATTAAGCGACTCCCCCTCTGCCGGAGTATACTGAGGATTATTTTCTTGAAAAATTACGAGCAATATCTGATAATTCTCCTACACATACATACAATAAAAAAATTTAAATTAAAGACACACACATATGTGTCTATATATATATATATATATATATAAAGAAGTTGTCACGTGAAAATCACGCCACAAAATTGTTGTTAAAAAAATAAATTATAAACAACATAAATTAAATTACTTACATAAGGTTTCTCTGTGCGTTCGTCAACAAAATCCCCCAATTTCTTTGTCCCAGTCATTTTAATCAACTCAACAATCAGTGATGATCTTCCCAAATTCTTAGTCTAAATAATAAAAATTAAATTAAATTAATAAAATATATTACGAATAAAAGTATAAATTAAAAAGGTGGTTATATTTACCATGCGTCGAACATGCTCTGCAGTACTTATACTTCCGACAATATTCACGCAACCCCCTTGTTCTGATGCCCTCATCTTCTTGAAAGTTTCAGATTTTGCCTTAAATTCCGGAAACTTCCAATATTCAAGAAGTTGGTCAAAAACCTCTACGCCTATCCAATTGATACGAATACCATTAAGGTCATAATTCTCTCTAACACGCCGCATTATGTTAGAAAGTCGCCTTGAGGTAGCGATTCAAATGCATTTGGTAGCAATTGTTCCATAAAAATGTGGCAATCATGACTTTTCATACCATGCAACTTCCCAGGGTTAGGGTCAGCACACCTTGCTAAACTCAATGAATACCCATCGGGAATTCTCAAATCTTTTAACTGTTGACAATCTGCTTTAGCTTCTTGGAAAGTCAGACTGAAACAAGCCTTGGGTTTTAGTAAAATTCCATTCGGTTGAGGCTTTAACTCCAACTCTTTTCGGTTACACCAAAATTCCATGTCTTGTCTAGCCTTCTCATTATCTTTTGTTTTGCCTGTCACATCCATCACTATGTTAAATATATTATCAAAAAATTCTTCTCAATATGCATAACATCAAGATTATGACGCAACAAATTATCTTTCCAATACGGGAGGTCCCAAAATATACTTCTTTTTGTCCAATTGTGCGTGACTCTGTATCCTTCAATTTGGCATGCTTTGCCAGTATCTGTAAATTTTGGTAGTTCACAAACTTGGTTCCATATAGCACCTGGTGACAATCGAAGCGAAGACAAATCTGTCACTCGTTTATCTTTTTTATAATTTGTCTTGTTTCTTCTATAGGGATGCTTTGTTGGTAGGAATCTGCGGTGACAAACCTAAATAAACAGAATACAAATCCTAATTTATATATAAAATTAAAAAATAAATTGCATAAATACCTGTTATATATCTCCTTCAATCAAATTCCTCAATCTTCTTCTTATCTTCTTCTTCTTCTTCAATATTCTCTAATACTCTTCAAATTTAACAAAACAAATTTCATTAAAAATTTAATTAGAATAAGAAATACATATAAAAAAAATTAAAATTAAACAAAATAAAATTACCTATTGTGATTTTGAAATTGATTAGGAGAGAAAGGCAGAGGATTTCGGGGAATTTGGGTTGCAGGAAGGAGAGGAAGACAGAGGAAATAACGAAGGGAAGGAAGAAGAAGGAAAGTGTTGTGTGTTATAATGAATCTAAAGCATTAATTTATATGCCGCGCAGCAACGTGAAATCACATCGCAACACTCTCAACGGTAAAAATAATTAATCCTCAGTTTGTCAACGTTGTACCCTATCAACCCAGGTCAACCTTATTTCCCCCCTTAAATGTTGCGATGTGGATATCATGTCACAACTAAATTTTAAAAAATTTCAACCTTTCCTCCATGTTTACGTTACACATTTATTTGTTTTTATTATTAACTTTAAGGTCGCGACGTGAATCCCACGTCGCAACTTATTTTTCAAAAAAAAAAATTGACTTCCTTGATTATAACGTTGTCTTTATTTTTTTATTATTAAAAATGCTCACGTCGCAATTAGATTTTATTACCCACGTGATAATCACGTCGCTAAATTACATCGTTGGAAAATGTATTTTTTGGTGTTAAAATAACTATTTGATTATCTATACTGTACTGGATTAATATTTTTAAACTTCAATGGTTAAATTAAAAATTGTATATATAGTATTGGTATTATATATATATATATATATATATATATATATATATATATATATATATATATATATTATTTGTATGAGTGTGAAAGTTTCTTGAAGGGATGTTTGAAGTTTCTTAGGATAAGCGATGAGATTGTTAGATTTTGTTCATAAATCTTATAATTTCTATTAATATAAAAATCAAGAATAAAACCCTAAATAATTTTTTAAACCCATATCTGAATACAATTATAAGAATGAAAGTGAAAGCGTACTTGAATTTGTCATTGAGAATCACCGAAAGTTTGCAGATATTTGATCTTCCAATTTGTAGAGTTTCTTATGACTCCTTGATTCTCCTCTATGGGGATGAAGAGAGAATTCCTAATAAGCTATTTTTCGTTATCTATAAATGGGGACCATAACCCCTATAAATAACCTTAGAGTTAGTTTTTAATATTCAATATTCTAATTTGGTCCTTCATCAAATTAGATATTGACTTATGGTATCTACACAATAACCTGATCTTTCATGACATTTATGCTTTTAGTCACAAACTTAATATCATATTAATTAGACTCCTTTAAGTCTTGATTAATTAAAATAATGATATTAACACCTTAAATGTTACATTTGTGATCCAAAATTCTAACAATCTACCACTGGTCACATATGTAATCATATACATGTGTTAGACTTTATGAACTCAAATTTCACAATTATATTTCTTAAACATATCCAAATTATTTTGTCCATTAATCATGTCACTATTCAGAATCAAAGTGATTTTTGTCATACCAATCATAACTAAACCCATCAATGATCACCAATAGTGACACAACTAAATGACATAGATCCATCATGAAATGTGTAGTATGAAAATCACATGAATTTGGTATGTATATGTCAATTTTCAATTGGTCGTACTTTACTTTAGTGAGATTATTCAATAACTTTATTGTACAAAATGTAAACTACTGAAATCAAACTTTATTAATTTGGAGAATATTCAAAACCATAGTATGCATACATAATACCAAAATATAGAACATAAAATTCACAATTGACTAACTCCCACTAAACCAAAGACTTCTCTAAAGGTATAACGCCCATGTGAGCCGTGTGCTCATTAAAGATATTGGGTAGAAGACCTTTTGTAAGATGGTATGCTATCATGGAGTTTGTCCACAAGTGTTCAATAGAAGTCTGTCCACTTTATACCCTTTATTTAACAACTAGGAATTTGATGTCAATATGTTTTGACTTAGTCGAGCTCCTATTATTGTTACAGGATGAGTGATTTATCGTCACAATATAACTTAAGTGGTCTTTCAGTTATTTCCATAACTTACAGCCCAGTGACAATATTCCTCAGAAAAAACCCATGGTTGAATGCCTCATAACATGCTATAAACTATGCTCCTATGGTGGATGGAGCCGGCAGAGTTTTCTTGGTATTGCGCTAAGAAACTGCACCACCAGCCAACATGTATATATAGTATGAAGTGGATCTTTTACTATCTTGACATCCAACAAAATCTGAGTCAGAGTATCCAGTGATCTCTAATTAGTATGGCCTTTTATATGTGAGCATATAGTCTTTTTTTCTCTTTAAATACCTTATAATCTTTTGGCTGATTTGATCCATTCTTGATTGCTCAAAGATCTGGCTAACATCCATGGAGGAATATCCTCTTGACATCCATCTGATGAATTTATAGATCATAATGTGCAACAAGAGCCATGATTGTCTTAAAAGAGTCTTTCGATAAAACTAGAGAGAAAGTCTCTTTAAAGGCAGTCTCTTGCTTTTGAGTATAACTTTTAACCATGAGATGAGCTTTATACGTTTCCACATTACTGTTAGAATCCTGTTTGGTCTTAAAATTTTCATTTGCAACCAATGAGTTTCACACCTTCTGCTAATGAGACAAGTTCCCAAACTTTATTGTCTTGCATATGGACTTATACTCCTACTTCATTGCTTCAATCCACTTACCATTATTTTTCTCATGTTCTTGAATTGTTATTGATTCTTCCTCTAAAACAAAGTCTCTAACCTTATCCTTTCTCCCAAACTCAATATCCTCATAAATATGGATGTTCCCATCTCAAAGATTGAGTGTAATTTGGGATCATAAAATTTGTAGTCCCTAGATCTTTAAGAAAACCAATAAAATAACTGCTCACTGTTTGAGAGTCCAATTTATTTCATTTGGCTTATATGGCCTTGCCTCATTTATTCAAGAATTTGCCATAAGAAGCTATTGTGTCAAGTAAAGATAAATTATCATGATTCATAAGTGAACCAATTCCAGCAATATCTAATTGAAAGACAACTTGAACATATTGTTTCCAAATGAACAAAAATAACCTAATTTGTCCAAATAAAAAATCGAAATTAAATTTTGTCTAAATGATGGAACCACAAAAGTGTCTTTCAAATCCAAATAAAATATGGTACACATTAATAATCTAAAATGCCCTATAGCTTCCACCTTCACCTACTTGCCATCTCCCACATAGATGTATTTTTCAACATCATTTGACTTTCGATAATTTAGGCAGCCATTCATTGAAACACTAATGTTAGTATTTGTACCAAAGTCTAACCATCAAGTGTTTCCAAGTATTAGATCTAAATTGACCTCAGAGCAAATCAAAACACGACTCACACAATTGTAGCAATCCCACTTCTCATAATATTTACTCTGTTCAGAGAAACCAAATTTTGAAAGAGAAAGTGGTGGCTTCATCCTTAATGCAAGGTCAAAATCCATGTAGTCAATAAAAAACTTCATGTTCTCATTCCATTCCTTAAAATTTGTCCCATTAAGGACCCGTTCCTTATTCTTAAAATTTGCAGATATTGAAACAATTGTAGCTGAAAAAATGAGAACAAAATTAAACAATTTAAATATACTCACATAAAAGAAATGAATTTTCATTTTGTTCAAATAAAGACATAACTCATCTCATGATATCCAGTGCACCATCAATATTGAGTCTTTGGACACTAATATTAACTGCTAGTGGTATTCTTGTTGTAACGATCAATCATTGATAATAAAAACATGTCGAATAATAGCTTTGGATTGATTTATTATTCAATGTAAGACCTTATAATTATCACATGTTTACCATCATAGGCGTGTATGAAAATCGGCCAACCATCAACTGTCATTTATGTCAATTGATACTCGCATCGAGAAACATACACACAACCAAATAATTATTTAATATTTTTCATAAAAGATGTCACTTTAACTACTTTTTCATTTTTAATTACTCACTTAAAATATTAAATTAATGTATAAAAACTATAATTCTTAAACAAATTAAAATTCAAAAATTAAATATTAAATCCAAATAAAAAACACTAATACACTTGTGAATAAAATTGTATCAAAATTGCTGACAGCCTTTTTTTTTTATGGTCTGTGAATTTATTGCTTAACCAAAATATTGAAATACAACTATCACTATTATGAATATTTCGCAGTTTCACATTAGACATAATCTGTTGAAAAACTAAAAAACTGCCACGTAGGAGATCTAAAATTAATTCATTATAAGAAAGAACCATATGAAAATGTTTTGATATTATACTATTTATTTATTATGGAGCAAATAATAAATATAAACGAGGCCAAAAGAATGAATCAGAAATTCAACAATAACCTTAATATATAGAAAGAGGCCAAAAGAATGAACCGGAAATTCAATAATAATTTTAATATGCAGAAAGATGGAAAAAAGAACTCATAAGTTCTTTACGTAAATAGTATTTCATTCTATATAACACACACACATATATATATATATATATATATATATATATATATATATATATATATATATATATATATATATATATATATATAATTGATATGATCTCTAAAAAATCCAACAATTCAATAATGAAATCACAACTTAAATTATTGAGAGAAAAAATTGTGAATGTGACAATAGATATGGAATAGCGTAAAAGGTAACCACCGAAAATCAAGTAGAGTACACTTTGATTCCGAAATAAAACAAAACACACCTTCAGATAACCGATTTCATCATATACATTAAAACAAGTGATTGATTAAAAAAAATAATAATCCATATGAAAATATCAAAAAAATCTCAATTTTAGAACCTAATTTATAAAAAAACAAAAAGAAAAAAAAACACGTGATAAATCACATCATGAAAAGTATTGATGGTCTGATATCACTTATTAGATTTTGTTCATAAACTTTATAATTTTAAACAATATTGAAATCAAGAATGCAATTCTAAATAAAATTCTTAAACTCATATCTGAATATAATTATAAGAATGAAAACGGAAGCGTATCTGAATTTGTTATTAAGAATCATCGAAGATTCGCGGATATTTGATCTTTTAATTTGTAGAATTTTTTATGACGCATTGATTTTTCTCTGATAGAGATAAAGAGAAAATTTCTAATAAACTATTTTTTCATTATCTACAAATAGGGATCATAACCCGTATAAATAACCTCATTTCATATTCAATATTCTAATTTGGATCCTCATTAAATTGGATAATAATATTTATGCTTTTAGCCACATAGTTAATATTTTATATTAATTAGTTCTTTTTAAATTTTGACTAATTAAAATAATGACACTAATAAATAAATATTACATTTGTGATTCAAAATTTTAATAGAGATGCGTCGCCCATATGAAACTTCTTGATCGCCAATTTATCACGATGATGATCGCCTATTTCATAAATATGTTGTCTATTTTCTAGATGACTCGATTGGTGAGAATATGTGAAGAGACTATCTAAGTCCATAATAGTGTGAAGAAGAAGACAAAAATAAATTGATCATATTTTCTTAAATAATAGAGATTAAATCCCTCAATGTCTCATTAGAAGAAATTCAATTTATAACACAAAGACACGATTGCATGAGCTAGCTCTAACTATCACCAAGTTATTTATAAATAACAACTTGTTTACAACAGTTTGTTTATATTTTAAAAGAAATACAGAGAATTTATTTATATTTTAAAAGAAAATATAAAAATATACCGCCGCCAAGACTTAATTTTTTTGGACTAACAAAGAAATGTCAACTGAGCTTATCCACCCTCATTTTTAATTATTAGGAGTTATAATATGTTGTATTTTTCTAACACGGGACTATGTAAAAAACACACTTTTAATTATTTATTTAATTTTTATTTCTATCAATTATTATTCTTTATATAAGGTCATTGTCGAAATTTTAATTGCAAAATTTTAAAACGTACGACTTTCTTTACATCTGTATCTTAAACTACTTATTACTATTAAATTACTTTTATCTATTATAAATGAAAGAAGACATTTACATTAATATAAATTGTAACAATCAATATAAGTTTAAAAAAAAATTAAGCCACTAATCGACATGAATGATATTGCTCCGGCAAGCCAGGCAAATGGTAATATTGCTCCGGCAAGCCATGGTAGAAGTACTGCAGAATTAGATTTGCAGGAAAGAAGTACCAAAAAAGTTAAAGAATCGGATAGCAATAAAAGGTATAACAGTGTCTCGTTTAGAGATATCATTACTGGAGGAGGAAGTGTGGGTATAGTAGAGCATCAGGATGAGAGGATAGAGGATGTGGAGGCTAGTGAAGAGGAGTATGGTGACATCAGGGTGGAAGAGGAAATGATAGGAGGGTATGAATGTCCTAATTTTGTTTTTTCTGAGAAAGAAGAGATGAGAATCCAGAGGCCATGACGGAGAGGGGTGATTGTCAAGCTGTTAGGAAGGAAAATTGGATACAAAGCCTTGAGAACCGTCTGAACCAAATGTGGGTTCGAAAAGGAGTCATTAGCATTATTGATCTGAGTAATGAGTATTATCTCATTGCCTTTTCACATGAAGATGACAAGAAATCAGCAATGGCTAATGGACCGTGGTTCATTTACGACCATTATTTGACGGTGCAAGATTGGAGACCAAATTTTCAACCAGAGAGTGACACCATAGAAGAAGTTGCTGTTTGGGTTCGTATCTTTGGGCTTCCGATTGAGTACTATGATGCTCGCGCGTTATCGACCTTTGGTAATAGAATCGGGCGTACGATAAAGGTGGATAAGACCACAATTAAACAGGAACGGGGAAAATATGCCCGCATATGTGTAGCTATAAAACTATCTGATCCATTGCTAGCTATGCTAAAAATTCAAGGTAGTAGTTATAAGATAGAATATGAAGGTCTTCATCTGCTTTGTCTGGCATGTGGAAGATATGGTCATAATAAAGAAGGTTGTCTGATAGTCCAGAAAGGGAAAAACCTTGCTGGAGCAGTTGGTCAAATGGAGTCTGGCAATAGTAATCAGAAGAGTCAAAGAGAGCTTATGGTGGAAGACGGGCTGTGGAAGATAGTCCAGAAACAGAGGCGGGGTAGGAAAATCAATGATGGCCGGAGGAACAGTATTCCGGGAAGTCTTAATGAGAGAATTAATGCGCAAGGATCTCGTTTTCTATTATTGGAAGAAAAAGATAAGGAAACTAATGAAAATGCTCATACAGAGAATAATGAAGAGGATTTGATTGTTAATAGTACAACGTTGGCTAATGAAGGAAACATTATTGCAGATGAAGAACCGTTGATTCCTATTATTAATGCAGCAATAAAGCCTAACCATATTTCTGGTAGTGGTAAGGGTGGGAGCAACACAAGGAATATTCAAGGAGCTGAATTGATTAATTCCCTTTCTGTCTTGGAGATTAATCAAGAGTGTAATTCTGGGGCAGACAAAGGAGTTACTCTGTCTTTTAAAGAAAGGCAAGGTGGTAGGCGACCAAATGATAGCTTAAAAAATAAGAGAACACACTTAGCCACACGGGGTGGAATTCAGATGAAAGAGAAAGAAGGAAACATCAGTAAAGCTGGCATAAAGAGTACATTTGAAACTTTCAACGTTGGATATAGATATGAGGCAGAGAAATATGATACCTTTACTTTAAAACAAAAAGAGAACAGTGTGGCAACTTTTGAACATAACAATTTAGAGTACAATACGAAGAATACAGATGGCAAACATGAATTGATGCATAAGCGAACAAAGGATGCTGAGTGTTTTGATAAGACTAAACCTCCTGATCCAAATGTTCAAATTCAAAATACTACTACTTTTTACTTTGGCGAAACACCATCCTTGTTACGGGAGAATGACTCAAACAGGAGCAATTATTCTGGAATAGGAGATATGGATGAAACAATTGAAGAGGTCCAAGAAACACCTGAGGATCACTGAGGTTTCTTTTTTTGCAAGACAATTTTTATGATGTGTACAAATACGAAAATCATGGTGTGGAACTGTAGAGGAGCGGCAAGTAAGGCTTTTTTCAGATACTGTAAGCATTATATTGATATGCACAAACCTAGCATTTTTGTTGTGGTGGAAACTCGATGTGAGCCAGTTAGACTCAAGAAAACTTTTTCGAGGTTGGGCTTTGATACGATGGATTGTAATGAGAATAGAGGTTTTTCTGGAGGCATTGTGATAGCTTGGAATTCTTCTGCTGTCTCCATGCAACTGAGCATCATAGATAGCCAATTTATACATGCCAAAGTACATATGGATCGTGAGGATGATTGGTGGTTCACTACTGTGTATGCTAGACCGAATGAACACAACAAAGTGGTTTTATGGGATAGATTAAAGCTAATTGCATCTGATATGAGGGAGGCTTGGATTCTTGCTGGGGATTTTAATGAAATTGCAAGCACGAATGAAAAGAAAGGAGGTCTGCCTGCTTCCCTGCGTAAATGCCAGAAAGTCAGAGACAAATTTGATGCCTGCAATATTAAGGAAGTTGATACGCGAGGACCTTTTTATACGTGGAGGGGGCCTATATTCCATGGTGGTCAGAGAATTTATGAGAGGTTGGACAGAGCCATGAGCAATGATTTTTGGAATTTACAGTTTCCTGAGGCTTTTGTGAAAGTCTTAATGCGGGTAGAGTTTTCTGACCATCATCCTTTGCTTATCACCTTGCATGAGGAAAACCATAGCTTCCAGCAACGTCCTTTTAAATTTGAAAGTGCATGGCTGCTGGATGTGTCTTATAAGAGTATGCTTCACGAATCATGGCAGGAGAATGCATCGATTGCTGTCAATCTTAATAATGTGGTAGCTGGCATTGAGAAGTGGAAGTTAGAGTTTTTTGACCAAATCAAGCGGAGGAAGCGGATTATTCTCAGAAGATTAGAAGGTGTTCAAGGGAAGCTACAAGTCAGAGATAACTATGGTGGTATGAGGAGGTTGGAAGAAAAGCTGCAGGAAGAGCTCAGCCATTTATTGAATAAAGAAGAACTCATGTGGTATCAGCGGTCAAGAACAATGTGGCTGTCTGATGGAGACAGGAACACTAAATATTACCACATGAAGACTCTAGCTAGGAGGAAACAGAACAAGATTTTGATGCTAAAAGGGGAGGATGGTGAATGGATAACTGATCATGAGGAATTAAAGATGCATGTAACTAATTTCTACAAGGAACTTTTTGCTGGATCTACACAACGGTGCACTTGGTTTCAAACTAATATCAGTTACTCGAAAATTGATGATGAATTGCTGATCGGATTGAAAGCAGAAGTAAGCAGTGAGGAAATTAGAAAAGCCCTTTTTTCGATGAAGCCATGGAAGGCTCCAGGTCCTGATGGTTTCCCAGCTGGCTTTTATCAAAAGGCATGGAGTTTTGTTGGTAAAAATGTGACTGATTTTGTGAGAGAAGTCTGGCAGCAGCCTAGCATTTTGGTGACTGTCAACAAAACAGATGTGTGCCTTATCCCTAAGACGGATCAGCCCTCGACAATTTCTCAATTCCGACCTATTTCTCTTTGCAATACTCTCTACAAGGTTGTTAGTAAGATGGTGGTTGGAAGGCTCAAGCCTCTAATGCCGCTGCTCATTTCCCCTTATCAAACCGGTTTCGTTTCGAGTAGATCTATTCAGGAAAACATTATTATTGCTAATGAGGCAATGCACACCATGCAACATTAAAAGGGCAAAGTGGGTTATTTCGCTATCAAAATTGATTTATCGAAAGCGTATGATAAACTCAGTTGGGATTTTATTTGGCGTACATTATCTGAGATTGATATTCCATCAGAGATTGTGAATGTTATTATGCATGGGGTCATGAGTGTGGAAACTAATATAAAGTGGAATGGCAATACTAATGAGTACTTTCGGCCGAAACGTGGGATACGACAAGGTGATCCAATATCTTCGTATCTATTTGTTCTATGTATGGATAAGCTTTCTCATTTAATTGAGCATGCTGTTGATAGCAAGAAGTGGAAACCATTCCAAATTAGGAGGCAAGATGTTCATATTTCTCATCTCATGTTTGCTGATGATCTATTGATTTTTGGAGAAGCGAACGAGAACCAGTTGGCCTGCGTCAAGGAAATTCTGGAGATGTTTTGTGCCATGTCAGGTCAGGAAATAAGCAAAGAAAGTCAAGCATTTTATTCTCTAACAATGTGGCTAGAAGTACACGAGTTAGACTGGTGCACCTGTCTGGTTTTAGAGAAACCGAATCCTTTGGCAAGTATCTTGGTATCCCTATCACTGGGCGTGCGTTAAAGCAGAACGATTTTAATTATGTGATTGAGCAAGTAGCGAGGAAACTTACGAGTTGGAAGGCCCGTCATCTTTCTTTTGCTGGTAGAGTGACGTTAGCTAAAAGTGTGATTGAGGCTATTCCTGTTTATCCTATGATGACAAATTTCATTCCAACATCGTGTCTTAAGGATATTCAAAAACTGCAGAGACAATTCATATGGGGAGATTCTGTTGGCAAGAAGCGGTATCATGCTGTAAACTGGGGAGCAATTACTTTGGCGAAGCATGATGGTGGTCTTGGTCTGCGTGATTTAAAAGAGATGAATAAAGCTTGTATTATGAAGTTGGGAGCACAAGTCATAAATGGAGAGGATGAGCTATGGTGCAAACTCCTGCGACAAAAGTATCAGGTTATGGATAATGGTGGCAGTCTGCGTGCCAAGCCGAGGGATTCGAATCTGTGGAAAGCAATTGTTCATACTTCTCCGAATTTGTTGAAGGTTGGAAGTTGGCAGATTGGTGAGGGGAGTCTTATTAACCCCTGGAGAGATTACTAGATTGAGAAAGGGAAGAACTTGCATGATTTCCAAGTTCCGATTCCCACTGGCTATGCGGATTGTGTGCTGCGGGATTTGGTGAATACTAATGGTGAATGGAATTGGTCTGTTTTGTCTTGGTTTAGCTGGTGGCGGAGAGGATAAATTCATTGTTGCTACAGATGACGAAGGAAATTTTGGGATTGGGCTTATGTATAAGGAGCTCACGAGAGGCGCTGCGATAGGGGTGAGTGAAGGCTGGGATTTGATCTGGAAGTTGGCTGTTCCGGAACGGGTGTGTCATTTTGTGTGGCTACTCAAACACAACAGACTTCTTACTAACAATCGGAAGAGTTTGGCTGGTTTTGGTAGTGATGGTTGTCTTTCGTGTGGTGCTGTTTGTGAATCCGCTTTGCATGTTATGCGAGATTGCCAAGCTGTCGGGGATGTTTGGAAAAATCTGGTGCCCATTAGCATTCTGTCGGAGTTCTATAAAGCGGAATGGAAGGATTGGATTATGTTAAATCTGAATGCCAATACGGATTGGAAGAATTATTGGGCTATCGGGTGTCATACGCTGTGGCGGTGGCGCAATAAGGAGTTACACGATAATGATTTTAAGAGACCATTAAATGCTTCACAGTTTATTCATTCTCTTCTTCATCAGTATGCTACTGCTATGGTTACAAACAACAGTATTATGGAGAGAGGGCAGAGTGAGGTTTTAGTTAAGTGGATTCCTCCCAAACCCTCCTTTGTTAAACTTACTGTTGATGGTGCTCATAGTAGTAACGGTAATTCGGGATGTGGAGGTATTTTCTGAGATGAATATGGAAATTGGCTTGGGGGATTTGTTAAAAGCATTGGTTTTTGCAGCCCTTTAATGGCAGAACTTTGGAGCATTTGCATAGGCCTCAGCTTGGCCATGGAGAGGGGTTGGAGGAAAATTGAGTTGGAGTCTGATTCTAAAATTGCTATCGATTGCATTATGGATTCGAAGAAGAAGATAATAATGGCAGGGAATCTGGTGGTTCGCATAAGGATTATGATATCCAGTTTTGACGCTATTGAAGTGCGACATATTTATCGAGAGAGTAACAAATGTGCGAATCGTCTAGCGCAAGAAGGAAAGAATTTCAATGGAGATCTACTAGTTTTGCCGGATATCTCCAGTTGGATGCTTCAAGTCGTTCAGACTGACAATAGTGATATGGTGTTTTCTAGGATTATAGTTTTGTAGCTTTTGTGTCGGGCTTAGGCCCTCCTTTTTATCAAAAATAAAATAAAATTTTGTAACAATATTATGTGTATTTAAATATAAAAAAATATTCCAACAATTAAATAACAATAATCTTAAATAAATGTGTAAATTTTTAATCTTAAAATTTTAAATATAATATTAATTGGAAAAATATAATATTTATACATCGCTCAAAAGTTAATATATTCTATTATATATATATATATATATATATATATATATATATATATATATATATATATATATATATATATATATATATATATATATATATATATAATTTAATAGAACTATTTTTCTTAAAATTTTATTTATAATTTTATTTTAATATATGTAAATAATAAAATTGATATTCTTGATCTAAATTGCCAATCATTATATTCTGTACTAATTTACAAAGCAAATAAGTTTGGTGTAGTCAATTTTCATCATGTTTATTCCCATGGGCTCCCACTGTGTTTTTTCTTATGAAGGTTTGAGTTGGATTTGCATAATATTTAGATATTCATGGCAAGAAATAGTTGTCAAAGACTTTAATATCCACAATCGCATGTGTAGTGTTTCAATTTGAAAGAAACATCTAATATTGGATATACTTTGACTAAACTTAATTCTGATAGAAAGCATTGAAGAGTTATAAGCATTGCTACCTACCCACAAGGCCGATTTTAAAAGAGTTAGATGCATTGGCTCATGCATTCAAGTTACTCCCTCGGTTTTTTATTATATATCACTTTAGAAAAAAAATTATCCTTCTGTTTTTTATTATAAGTCACTTTATCTAAAGATGGGTTGGGCTTGCGTTCCCCCCTTCGGTTGAATGAGGCCACAAGCCTTAAGCTTCTCTGGGAGACTATGAATGGCAAACAGGATTGGACGATGCTTCTGAAGAATCGTGTTCTTAGATCTTAAGGTTATATCAAGTATCACATTTCTTCTTTTTTGTGGACTAGTATTAAAGCGGAGATCCCTTCCCTCTTGGATAATTCCAGTTGGTGCATTGGCTCGGGTAAAATGTAAAGTTCTGGACCGGCAACTGGGCCGGTGATCCCTTTATTCTTGAAACAAGTTTGGAGCAGCTTGTGCTAAAGGATATCAACCCGTTCGACAATGTTTCTGATGTTGCTTCCCCATATAGCTGGAGCATTTCAAATGACTGGCTCAAGTGGTTCCCATTCCTTCGCTCGAGGTTAGCTAACATTCAGCCTCCGTCCGATTCTACAGAGGACATCTTTTGCTGGCCTCGTTGCACTTCGGGCATCCTCACCCTTCAAGATGCTTTTTCGGTTCAAAACCAGTCCTGCAGTCTTTATTCTATGGGCTAAAGTGGTTTGGCATGCTAACATTCCTCCCACTAAATCCATTATCGTTTGGAAGATGATTCATAAGAAGCTCCCAACGGATGATTTTATCTCCGGTAAGGGCACCCCTCTTGCGTCTCGCTGCCCTATCTGTTGTGTGAATTCTGAAACCTTCAATCATATTCTTTTTGGCTGTTCGTTTGCTAGAAAGCTTTGGGGTTGGTTGAAATTTAAATTTCGTATTGACAGCTCTCTGGATTCTATTGTTGATTGGCTGAGCCTTTGTTACAACAAATCACCCCAAGTTTCCTTGATCATGGGGTCTGCTATCATAAATACGCTTGCGCTTATATGGCAGGTTCAAAACTCAACCAAGCATAAATCGAACATAATTTCCACCGCCTCTGCCATTGACAAGATCATGTACCAGGTCCGAATGTCGGACAACTCCTCCTCCAAGTCTACATGGTTGACTTCTATCTTATTAAAGCTTTTAATGTGAATATCCCCCCCTAATGCTCCCTCCATCAAAGAAGTTATTTGGTCTCCTCCGAGCTCTGGTTGGACTAGATGTAATTGTGATGGTTCATTCTCTCCGGTCATTTCTCAAGCGGGTGGACGAGGGATTTCTAGGAACCATAGAGGTGATTTTCTCCTTGCTTTTGCGGAGAATCTTCCTAGTGCTTCTTCTAATCTTGCGGAATTTGGAGCGGTCGTCAAAGCCATGGAGATTAGTATTCATCGTGGTTGGTCTAAGCTTTGGGTAGAAACAGATTCTAGTTTCGTTGTCAAAGCTTTCTCCAACCATAATTTGGTTCCTTTAGTTTTTAGAAACAGATGAAGAAATTGTATTCTTCATAATAGATTTTCTCACTTGTTATTCACTCATATCTATAGGGAAGGTAATTCTCGTGCCGATTTTTTGGCGAATTTTGCGCTCAACATAAGTTCTACTATTATTTTTGATTCCATTCCCCCAAATATTCTGAATAATTTTGTAAAGAATAGGTTAGGTATACCGTTCTTTAGGTTCTCTTGATCCTTGGGCCTTTGGGCTCCACCTTTTGTACCGTTTGTTTTTTTAGTATATGGATTTTTTTTCTAAAAAAAATAAATAAATAAAAAATTATGTAAATGAATCTTCCCCATGCCACTAATGAAGAATATTTTTGTAAAAACCTTATAATTTTTCATTTTCATACAATAATTATTATATTTTTTAATACGTGTGAAAAGTCAAAAACGACTTATAATAAAAAACAGAAGTAGTATTTTTACTAACGTTTCTATATAAATCCGATAAAGTAAAGGCAAGTTTTTTGTTTTTGTTTTTTATGTGTGACAAAAGTAAAGAGAAGGCAAGTTAATAAAGTATTTGAAGTTTAGTAAGAAAGAATTTTCACTAATCGTGATGAAAAGAAGATTTAGCAAATGCGTAGTCTCTCTAAACTATAAAATTGAATTAATTGATTCACTATAAAATTGAATTAATTGATTCACTATATAGACCAGAATTGATTAGTTAAACAAAAAAAAGAGACGGAAAGTTAACTACTATTGAGATTGTCAAAATCATAATTCAACTTAACCAACTTATGAGATACTAATTAGAAAAATTGATACGTAGCTTATGTAGCTTTAGCTCTTATAAGTTGTTTGTTATTTATTCTATCTGTTTTAAAATGAATGTAGTTTAAATTTTTTGCACATATGTAATAATATTGTCATAAAATATTGTATATTTATTAAATTAATCTTATAAATGTGTTTAAAATTATATTCAGATTTAATGACATAATTTAAAAAATAGTAATCATTTTTACATTGAAAAATGAGAGTGAAATTTTTTTCTCCATCTTTATCACGGTATTATTGACCCGCTTCATTCCAATAATTGTTTTGCTCGCCAATCCCATATTTCTTTTACCTTCAATCAAGATTCTTCCATTTTCTTTATGTTTTTTTCTCAATCTCAACCAGAGGCGGAGGCAGCGTATTATAAGGGGTTCAATTGAATCCCATGGATTAAAAATAATTGCACTAATATCCCTAATCGTTTTGTATTTTGAACCCCTAAATTTTTTTTGCCCCCTCGCTCACTTAAATGACACAATTTTATTTTATATCATTCATTTTATAATTTTCACTTATTTCCAAGAATATGTTTGGATTGATAGAATAAGATGAAATGAAGTGGAATAGAATGGAATAAAGTTATGTTTTATCGTTTGGATTGATTAAAAAAGGATGGAATGAAACAGTATCGGATGGAATACATTTTATTCCATTCCATTACTTTCCATCATTTTTTGTACCTTCCAATTTGGACGAAATGATAAAATGATTGTATTCCATCATACCCAAACAATGAAATAATATTTTTATTCCACTCCGCTCCGTTTCATCCCATTCCACTCCATTCTTTTTTACAAATCCAAACATAGCCTAAATTTCTTTCTCTCTCTAAGTTTCTCATCACAAACACGTTAAAACATTCTTTTGCTCTTGTTCATCGGAAGCAGTGGCGCCGCCGGAACCACGACAACCACTTCACTCTCGTCTTCCTACCTTATATTGAAGCTGAAGCAACTGGATTTTCAAAAATCATTTAAATGAATTTTCAAAACAATGAAATCGCCACCTAATTTTATTTGTTCTAGAAAGAACGGGGAAATATAGATAAAACCCGCAATATCGGATAAGGCGGTCTACAAGACCAAAAAGCATGGATTCGGGAGTCGGTTACGCAAGAGGAAGGTATTAACATCTCTTACGTCCATCGTACTCGATGGGACCCATTTAGTTCAAAATGTGTTTGTGTGTGTGTAATCGCTAATTTCTAAGTCATGAATAAGAAATAAGAAAATGGATTTGTTTGTTATTATTTTGAGTTTGACACGGTTTCGAAACCGCGTGCCTACGTATTCCCTCGTGCAATGGGAAAGTCAAAACTCCGTAGTTCTTGTTGAAAATGTCTTGAATTGGTTGTGTTGTTTTTAGAAGAAAATGTTTTTGATTTTTGATAATCGCATATGAGCGAAAAAAAAGGATTTGGATGAGTTGAATTGATTTTAATGGTAGATGACAAGTACCAAAACGTTGGGAGGTCCTCTAACGATTCGATACCCGAGATTGGTGATTGAGGTCAACCGATCTTCTCTCATCCAAAATCTTTATTATGAAAGGAGTGAGGTGAAACAAAGTTCACTTTTATTAAGTGTTATGGAATAAAGTATTTATGTCATTGGGTTACCCTCTAATGGCCCAAATACTTTACATTTTAATTAAATCGTTGGGCGAACCTCTAACAATTTAATTAAGTACCATAACACTATGTTTTTTTTGTTTTTTTGTTTTTGGAAAAAAATTGATTTAGAAAACAAATTCAATTAATTAATTTAATTTGAAAGTGTTTTAAATGTTCAAGTGTATGGAATAAAGTATTCGAGTCATTGGGTTTCCCTCTAATGACCCAAATACTTTACCTTTTAATTAAATCGTTGGGCGAACCTCTAACAATTTAATTAAGTACCATAACACTATGTTGAAAATTGCGGCGTTGGACGTAGAGAAATGACATTTCGGGTTATGATTAACCAAGTATATGGACTTGATTAACCTCGTGAAGATAGGTGCTCCTATCCCCAACCATGAGACCCTGGTGCATGGTGATTGGTATGTGGACCAATTGTTTTTTTCGGGTTATGATTAATCAAGGCAACGAGGGCCTTAATTAACCTCGTGAGGATGGCCATGCCCATCCCCAACCATGAGACCCTTAGAGAATTTGGTGTGGGTAACCAAAAATGAGAGAGCGGAGGCATTGTTGTTGTTTTTATGTTAATTTGTGAGTGGAGTGTACAATCGCGTAATAAACATACAAACGGATAATATAATAAAGCGGATAGTAAAAGAAAATAAATTAACACACAATACAAACCGGAATTTAAATAATTATTAGTATAGATTTTTTCTACTTGATAAAAAATCAACTAATAATTTAATTGATAATTTAGCAAATAAAAACTATCTTATACTAATTATTATTTAATACATCAATAAATAAAAAAAACTACTTGCATAATAATATATTTAAAGAGAGAGTTAGAAATGGGCCTGATTGGAGCTTTAATCTAGGGGGTGTGAACAGCAATCTGAGCCCAAGCCCAAAACAATGCTGCTGGATCTTGTATGAGTGCTTCCATGGATCATATTGTGGTCTGCCATTCTGGATCATTGGATCTGGACTTCAACAGATCTGATGACTTGATGCAGGAGGGTGCAGAATAGATACAATACACATGTACACACCAAATCCGAAATAGACCAAACAGGTGGTGACAAGTGTCACCACCTGGACTAACCACCAAGACTAAACATTCTAACATCTTCCTAAACTCATTTTATACTATAAATAAATAATACTAACTCTAAAATAAAATAAAAATTAATACTAATATAAAATAAAAACAAAAAAAAGTCAGTTTATTATATTATATTATTATATATTATATTTTTAAACTAAAAAAAAAAAAAAAATTAAATTAATTTTATTACAATCTTTATTATAACATAAATAAAACTAAACCTATTAATAACTAATCTTAAATTATTATTTTTTATAAAATAAAATAATATTAGTTATAATCTGAAAACTAAAATTAATTTATCAACTTAAGTTCTAATTACAAAATTAAAACATGATTATTTCAAACACACTCATCCTCTCAGAAGAAACACAGTCTCTCATCCTCTCTTCGTAAATTCTAAGCGCCGCTCTCATCCTCACGACCGCTCATCATCGCCGTCGCCGCTCTCGTTGTCCTCTCGATCTCTCATCTCTCTCGCCGCTGTTCACACGATCCGGCCATGGCCGCCGTTCACCTCGCCGTCCCTCACGATTGTCGCTCGCGATCTCACGGCTCTCTGCTCTCGTTTGTTTCGATCGCGGTTTCATCTCACTGTTCTCGAACCATCGTCGCGATCTAATCTCTCTCGCTCTCGAACTCACCACGATTTCGCCTCTCATATCCGTTTCTGTTGCTTTTATTGTTAACGATTTTCTGGGTTTTTTGAAAACTGTTTGGTTTTGTTGTTTACAGATGGGAGACGGAACCCTAAGTTACTAAACATGATGGTGATGGTGATGATATGCAGAAAACGAAAAAGAGGTGAGGAAAGGAGAAGGACGGCGACACAGTGTTCGCAACCTCCTCCTTCCACTGCTGAACCGGTAATACCTTTCAAACTTCTTCTTTCTGGCTATTTTCGGTTTTTCTGAAGGGGGGATGATGGGAAATGATGAACTGTTTGAATGTTCTGGTTTTTTTGACTGTTCTGTGTTGATGTTTGAATGTTCTTTGGCTTTTGTTTGCTGTTCTGGGTTTTTGTTCGAATGATGTTTGGATTAGGGTTTCTTAGTGAACAGTTAATGCTGCCTCCCTTGGTTCCTGTGCCCTTTGGCTTTTATAATGTCCTGTAATTAGGGTTTTCAGTCTTTGGGAACAGGGCTTGCTTGTGAAAATTCGAAAATGGGCTTTGGTATTCTGTTTTTTGAGATGTTGGTCACAAAAATCTGTTATGTCAGCCTGTGTTTTCTGTACTGGACTATGATGTATTGGGCTGTTTTGTTTTCTGTGATCTGTTGGGCTGCTATTGTGATATATTTTCTGATTTCAGGACAGATAGCATTGTACTTGCAGCAGTGGCAATGATGGTTTATGAGCCACACCCCCCTTTTGTGAACCAACATGTGTTGTGATTTGCAAAAGGGTGGGTTCTTGAACATGAATGATAAACAAACCTTAACATAAAACTGATCCCAATCATTTCCCCCTAATGATGAGATAAAAACTGTTTTGAAACTTTGTTTGTTTGTTCGTTTAATTGCTAACCATTTCTTCGTTTGTTGTTTCATGAACGTGAGCACCACTACGAGCTCGGAAAAATGATGACGGAAGGCTTGGAGGAATGGAAAGCTTGAGAACAAAGTCAAGAACACCTTCATGAAGACTTACAGCTTGAAAAATCCACAAATAGTTTAGAGAATACTAGTATTGTAGGGACTTTGTAACTCGTATTTTAGGATTTGATGAATTGTAACATGTATCTTGATTTGTTCTTACATTCTTGTACAAATACAACTTTGAAATAATGTGAAACTCTTGAATTTTCATGAATGCAATATTTAAAGATTATGTACCAACTTGAATCCTTGGTTTTAGATCTTCAAAATACTACTAGTGCGATCTTTATCGTTGTGGCAATTGTGCATGAAAGTTGGAAATTCGTTGTGAACCAAATATTCCAAAAATTTGTCATGAACCAAAATTAGTTTGGTTAAACAAACCATGTCGAAATGTTGATTGAAACTTGAGAATTAAACTCTAAATGCGAAGATGGTTTGATGACTCAGAATTAAACAATACTTGAATTCTTTTGAAGTTCCCGGCCATAAAGCTTTTGTGCTTATCCGTCCATGTAGAAATTTCGAGCCCTTTGCCACTTGAAACAAAAATCGAAACTCTAAGTTTCAAATAAAGTTCTTGATTCAAAACCTTAGTCAACTTGGCGATTCCATGATTTCTTTAAGAAATGAGTGATAGATTCCACTTGAAATTAATGGGATTATTACCGCATTTGCAAATCGAAACATATTCGGTAGTAGAGAAAGATTTGAAACCAAACGAATTTCATAAAGAAACTTCTAATTTTTCAATGAATGTCTTGAATATTGCGAGCGATGAACGTGACAGGAAAAGATCTAAACATGCGGCAACTTGACATTCGTAAATCTTGTAAACAAGCCCTCTGGATGAATATTTTCACATACATCAACTATCGCCAAGAAACGAATAAAGTTGACGAGCAAACCAAATGCACTAGAACTGGAATTGTTGATCAATAAACGGATAATCAATATCCACCCTTTTACATCTTGAACAATGAACTCGAAACAAAAGCAAAACCCAAACTCGTGACAGGAGGTAATGACATTCAAAATAACCAGACTTCCGTAGCTCCACCAAGAACAGACCATTCAATTCAACAATCGAACACCAAGCCCGAAACTGATAGATATGAACGGATAAGATTTAATATTAAACCTCGTCGTTTTCCCAATATCCTAGATTGGTTGAAAGCACCACAACTTTTCCGTTCAACGGAGAATCTTTGGGAATCAACTCCAACCCGAAACCATAGAACCAGTGGTATGAATGCATGTGAGTGTCATGATAAATGCAAAGCCTAGACCAGATAAAATCGAGATAGGAGGGCAAATTTTGGGGTGCAACAGAAGCGTTCAACAACATTTAAACAACTTTTAGGGGTTTTGTAAAATTTGCTTTCCTCTTTTTTGAATCTATCACATTCATAAGATTTCAGATTATGTTTGAAACAATTCAGCTAATCTTTTTCATTTGGGGAACAATTTTTTCCAATGATTGTTGTAATTGATTTTAATTGCTGCGGGTTTTTTGGGTATAATCTGTCTAATTTTCTCCAGTTCTCTCAAGTCTCAACATGTTTAATGTGATAAAATTGAATTATTTTCTAGAATAAATTGAACAAATGTTACTGTGTTGCAGGCATAATTGGAATCATTGTTGGTACATATTTCGAGAGAATTAGTGTTTGTTAGGCAATGTACAATGGGGTGTTGAAAAACAAATTCAATTGTGGAATGCTTGCAATGAGGTGTTGAATGAGGTGTTGAAACTGAGGTGGATTATTTAGTGTTGAAAACATTAAACACTTTGAATAAGGAGAGAGTAGGGCCCCATAAAATACTTTGCAAAATTTTATTGGTTGTTGTGAATATTTAGATTTTTAGTGTGTTGTGAATGGTGATGAGATAGAGTGTTGACTTTTATTAAACAAAACCATTGTAGTGAGTAAAAGTTGAATGTGTGTTGAATTATTAGGTGGAAGAAAGAGAAGATGACGTGGAGTATAAAAAATGGAAAAGAAGGGTGTTGAATAATAAAACCATTGTACATAGTCTTAATGTTACTGAGTTACACACTTGAAATTGAACAGATGTCCAGTAATATAATATTATTGTTTGTTAATACTGTTAGTTTTAATATTAGTGTTTGTTAATATTGTTTAATATTAAGTCTTTGTTAACAGTAGTGTTTGTTATTGCAGTTAGTGTTAATATAATTTTGTTTGTTAGTGTTTGGAATCAATTTGCCTTATATTTTGGTTGTTTTATTTTTGGTAGAAGATTATGGAGAATTTTTTAAACGAAATTACACTCAAAAGAACAAGACTATTTCTCAGCAGCAATATATTAAGTGTAATTTGAAAGAGCTGCCATCAGATCTTGGAAGACAGCCTAAAATGTCAGTATATCATTCAAATGATCAAGAGATAATACGTCAAATATATATACAAAGAGGACCATGCCAACCCACTCAACACAATTTTCCTCAAAGAAGAATTGGAAATTTAATGAGAAGATTTTGTTTCTCATGGTTTAATAAATTTGGAGATAGGTTAGAGTATAGTATATATAAAGATGACACATTTTGTTTATGTTATCTTTTTAGACCCGAATTTGGAATGTAATCGGGTGGTGATACATTTGTAACAGAGGGATTCACAAGTTGGAATGAAAAGCTAAACTTGCATCACATGTTGGAGGGCCTAATTGCGCTCATAACATTGCTTAGAAGAAACGTGAAGATTTGATGAATCAAAATCAACATATTGAAGTTATGATATCTAAACAGTCTTAACAAACTCGTGACTTGTATCGAAGGCGGTTGATAGATCCACTTGATTGTCTTCGTTATTGAAGCAAGGGTTGGACTTTTGTGGTCATGATGAATCAATAGAATCTTATAATCAAGGAAACTTCCTTGAAATGCTTAGATGGTATGCTGGAAAAAAGTGAGACGAGTTGTATTAGAAAACGCTCCAGAAAATCAAAAAATGGCTTCTGCGCCAATTCAAAGAGAAATCATTAAAGCGGAAGCTTTGGAAACTACCAAAGCAATTATTAATGACCTTGAAGATGAATTGTTTTCTATTCTTATTTATTAATCCAGAGATATATCTAATAAGGAGAAAATGGTTGTTGTTTTGCGTTAATAAAGATGGAATTATTGTTGAACGATTTTTGGGTATTGCTCATGTTAAAACTATAACATCCATGTCATTGAAAATGGTCATAGATGATTTGTTATGGAAACATGGACCTACTACTTCTAAAATTCGAGGACAAAGTTATGATGGTGCTAGCAACATGCAATAAGAGATTTCTGGTCTTAAGAGTTTGATATTAAAGGAAGTCCATGTGAATTTTATGTATATTGTTTTGCTCATCAGTTACAACTTACATTAGTTGCTATTGCTAAAGGTCATCTTCAAGTATGTGCTCTTTTTAGCTTAATATCCACTTTATTAAATGTTGTTGGAGGATATTTTAAAAGAAATGACATGCTACATGAAAGACAAATGATTAAGGTTTGAGATGCATTGATAAATGGAGAAATTATTAGTGGGAAAAGTTTGAATCAAGAAACTAGTCGCAAGCGACATGTTGATACTCGTTGGAGTTCTCACTATGCTACTTTGGTGAATTTGATATTGATGTATAGTTCTGTTACATGTGTTCTTGAAACTTTGAAAAGATGATGTATCCGCTAAAGATGCAAGAGACGAAGCAAATGGTCTTTTACATTTAATGGATAATTTTAATTTTGCACTCACTTTGCATTTGTTGAAAAATGTCTTAGGAATTTCGAATGAGTTGTCGCAAGCATTGCAAAAGAAAGATCAAGACACTGTCTGTGCCATGAACTTGGTTAACATCACAAAGAAAAGATTACAAAATCTAAGAGATGATGGGTAAGAACCTTTATTGGAAGAGGTATGTTTATTTTGCGTTGAGAATGACATTGACATTGCGAATATGGATGATATATTCTTTCACGGTAAATCAAAACGTGGAAGTGATGCTCATTCTATCACAATAAGGAATCACTATCTCATTGAATTATTTTATACGGTTGTGTTCATGCAGCTTCAAGAACTTAACAATCATTTTAATGAGACAAATAGTCGATTGCTCATTCGTATGGTTTTTTTGTGTCCAAGAAACTTGTTCTCTACTTTTATCCAAGTGAACTTTGTCAGACTAGTTTGGTGATGCTTTATAATCAACTTAGGACTTACATCATTGATATGCGTACGAGTGTTGAATTTTCATCTTTGAAAGGAATAAGTGATCTTTCAAAAAAGTTAGTTACGACTAAAAGACATATTGTTAATCCATTAACCTATAAGCTTTTGAAGTTAGCATTGATTTTACCTGTCGCCACAACAACTGTTGAACGATCATTTTCTGCTATGAAGATTTTGAAGACTAGATTGCATAATCGAATAAGGGATGAGTGGATGAACAATTGTCTTGTAACTTATATCGAGAAAAATGTGTTCTCTAAAATTGATAATGAGTTGATTATTCAATAGTTTCAAAACTTGAGACCTCACAGAGGACAATTATAGATAATAAGTAATTTTTTGAGTAAGTTTGCACCCCTTGAGCCATGGTCGTGGCTCCTCCACTGATCTCAAGATGTTAATTATAAGCTCTATTAGTGGTGTTAATGGAGGATCCTACTCCAAAGCTAACAAATGTTATCAAATTGATACCCTAAACCCCTATTTGAAGCACTCAAATGAAAATTCAACTTTGATTCTTGTTTCTCCATTACTCATTTGTAAGAATTACCATTCTTATCTCGTTCCATGACCATGACTTTAAGATTTAAGAAAAATTACATATCATCAATGGAGCACTAACTCGACCACTTAATGAAGATCATGACTCTATTACTTAGATAGATGAAACACATCTATTCACTACTAGAAATATTATATACAACGATGCCACCTCCACCACAGTCTTTCAGGGGATCATAATGATATCTTTAGATTATGACGCCTATACAATTTTCTATTTTTAATTAAACTTTGTAAAAATTGATTACCAAATGTTATGAAATCAAATGTGATGATATCATATGCGTGGTAATCAATTTGATTCTTAGTGCCTACCAATACATGATTTCTTCCGTAGTTTAGATAAGCCTTTAATTTTTATTTAAAAAACAAAAGTAATATAACCATGATTCATTATAAATTACTCCCTCCGTCTCATATTATTTGCGCAATTGATCGTTTCACACAGATTAAGAAACAATAATAAATGAAAGAGATATAATAGTGACTTTACCAAATTATCTTAATTAATTATTGGTGTATTCAAATTAATATTAATATTCAGTGCAAAATGATAAATTAAGAGTAGTATTAGAGGATAGTACAATGGAAGATCAAATATAAAATTATATTGGTAATCTAAAGTGACAAGTATTTTGGGATAATTTTTTTTCCTTCTAAATATGACATTTATTTTGGGATGAAGGGAGTAATTGAAAAATCAATTTAAAATTTTTTTATTAGTTAATTATTTATTAAAGGTTTAGGTGGGAAATTTTAAGGGAAGAATTTCTAAGTAGGAGGTAGTTTTCAATACATGCCTATGCATAAATTATGTCCTATTCTTCTTAATTATGTCCTATTTTCAGGGAAGAAGTTTGAAGATTATAATTTAGGTTAAAATTAACAAAATATACTAATATAAATAATGTAGATTATTTGTAAAAATAATTTATTAATAGCATAGGAATATAATGGATAGCATTATAGATAATATTACATATAGAGGTTGGTACACCACTAAATTGAGAAAACATATAGTTATACTTATATTTTACTACTTTAGTAACTTTTTGATTTAATATATATATTCTTTTGATTAAAAAACTTATTAATAGCAATATCATTAATTATGTTTCTAATTATCGTGTCTAGTTATACAAGACTCTGTTTGGTAAAAATAGTGGTTGGGTGATAAGCTAGTTTATAGTTTATAGTTTATAGTTGATGACTGATGGCTGGTGGCTGATAGCTTATAGCTGATGACTGATGACTAATGATTTATAACTAATAAGTTAATTAGAGTGTTTGGTAAAATTAGCAGTTTAATTAATTGATAAATTAAAATGACATAAAAGACATTTGATATACAATTATTTTATTTTAAATTCAAATAAATTATAAAGGATAATAGTGGATTTTAGATATAATAATAAGGGTAAAAATGGAAGAAAAAACGATAAGCTATAAGCTATAAGCTAAACACTATTTAGAATAACGTCTAAAAAATAAACTATAAGCTAGTAAAATAAGCTATAAGCTCGTAATGAAAAGACTGTTACCGAACAGGTCTTTTAATGTCTTATGAGTTTATAAGCTATAAGCTATAAGTTGAAAAAGTGTCTTGTCAACCAGAGCCTAAGTCTCATATTAGAGATTCTTCTTAGAGTTTAATCAGTTCCAACCCTTGTCATCGCCGCCCATGGAGAAAAAACCACTAAAACCCTAATTTCACCGTCTTCCACCTCCATTACACATGGATACTCCTTTCAAAAACTACCACTCCATTCTCTTCATTCGACCTAGTGGTAGAAATTCTCTTTTGGCTTCCAGTAAAGCCTCTCATGCAACTCCAATGCATATGCAAGTCTTGGAAATCTCTAATCCTCGACTCCAAATTTGCCAAGAAGCAACTTCATGCAGCAATGTCAAGCACACACCGCCACCACCTCATCTTAACCCTCTTCGCTAAACCATGCAACTTCGGTCTCGTCGTGGCTTGCCCTCTCTCACCCTTTTTGGATAAAGGAACCAGAACCACTAGTTTTACGCTGCTAGAGAACCTATAGAAATTCAAAACTGTCTTGATGACATGGTTGGCTCTTGTCACGACATCCTCTATTTCAAACTCAATCAAAGTCTTCTTTTGTGGAATCCTTCCATTAAAATTTTTCCGAATTTTCTCTCGCGGAAAAGGAAGATCATTCATCATACAAATTTTCCTTCGGCTATGATAGTTTCAGTGGCAGTTATAAGATTGTTGCAATTTCTTATTATGTTCCATGTGTTATTAAAGGTTTTAGGGCTTGCAAATATAAAGTAGTAAAGGTTTATAATTTTGGGGTCAAATGATACGGATGCAGCACAAGGGGGTGCAGTTGAGGACTTACAGCCCACTGAGAGTGTGAATGATAGGCTCATTCGCATTATGATACGGATGCAGTACAAGGGGGTGCAGTTGAGGACTTACAGAAGCACCAAATGATAGTGCTCAGTTTTAAGGACTGAGCTAAACCTCCTAAAGCATAAAGGTTAGAGAAGAAGAGATGATTTTCATAACAAATTTCCGTCCCCTTTCATTTATAACATAAAGCCACATATATAGTGCTTAGTATAGAATCTAGAATCTAAATAAGATTTGACAGAAAGGCAAAATTCTAACAACTTGCTGAGTCACAACCTTCTAGAACAAATTCATAATAAAAGGATAAAAACAAAATCTAAACAAATACTTAATAAAGGATGTGATCTTGGAATTTGGAAGGGACCCTTTTAATGCGAATGGGCCTATCATTCACACTCTCAGTGGGCTGTAAGTCCTCAACTGCACCCCTTTGTGCTGCATCCGTATCATCAAATCTTGGGGGGGGGGGAATTCAAGACTTTCCTTTGCATAGTAAACTTTTGAACCGATTTGGAAAATTCGTTAGTGTAACTATTAATTGGTTAGTAGTTACAAAAATTTCAAGGGTCATTGTTTCTTTTGATTTTGAGAAGGAATCTTGTAGAGAGATTCTATTACCTGATTTTGAAGGGGTAGTTGTAGTTAATTTAAACTTAGAGATATTTAAGGATCATATTTTTCAAGAATGTTAATTTTTTTTCCGATTTTTGGCTTATGAAGGAGTATGGGAATAAAGAATCTTCAATCAAATTATTTCGTATTAATAGTGGTTCTTTTCGTTATGTTTCTCCTTTTTATATTTCTGAGGATGATCACGTGCTACTTGATATGGGTAAGTTGGTTACTTACAATTCTAGAAAAGGTACTTTTAAGAAGACTAAGGTTCAAAACATCCATTGGTGGATGCATTCAGAAGACTACTGAGTTTAATATCACCTGTTCTTAAATAATAACATACATGTCGGATATACTACTGTGTATAAGATATCTATCTAGTGGACATTTTTATGTTGATTTTCATTTATGTGATATATTTTATGTTTACTGGTCACTCCATGAATTATTGGAGGAATGGAATTTGCTACATGATAAATTGTTATGTAAGGAATAATTTATTTATTAGTACCCATTCCGGTGTTGGAGTTTGAATTTGTCTTAGTTGAATAAGTCATGTACTGTTATGTAGTGGAGTTTGTTTCCTAGTTTCTAGCTTTAGTGAAGTCTGTTTCCTAAATTGTAGCTTGCTTTTAATATTCAGTTTTTCCTCCTGTAGGCTATATAATGCCATTGCCTTTGGTTCAATAAAGCATCACTTTCAGTTTTATATTTCACATTTGGTATCAGAGCAAGAACCTGTGTGAGAAAGTGATCAAGAGAGATGTCTGAGAGATCAGAAAAATTTGTGCAGCCGGCCATCCCAAAATTTGATGGCCATTACGACTTCTGGTCCATGACGATGGAGAATTTTCGAGCGAGAATTGTGGAGCCGTGGAAGATGGGATTCGACGATGACAACGCGAGTGAGGTGCAAAACAAATCATAGAAGAGGCGAAGTTGAAGGATTTGAAGGTCAAGAATTTCTTGTTTCCATTGTGAGAGATTCGAAACTATTCTTGACAAAGGTACCTCTAAGGCGATCCGGGAATCCATGAAAAGAAGTATCAAGGCTCTACAAAGGTGAAAAGGCGCAATTGCAAGCTTTGAGAAGGAGTTTGAATTCGGCCATGAAAGAAGGAGAGAAGATCGATATTTTCCTAGGAAGAACCTTGATGGTGGTGAACAAGATGAAGGTGAATGGTGAATCAATGGAGTAGAGCACGATCGTGAGCAAAATTCTCAGATCACTAACCTCGAGATTCAACTATGTGGTGTGTTTGATTGAGGAATCAAATGATCTGAGCACGATGAGTATCAATGAATTACATGGCAGCCTACTTGTCCATGAGCAGCGATTGAATGGATATGTGCAAGAAGAGTTGGCACTAAAAGTGTCTCAAGATGAAAGACCTAGCAGAGGAAGAGGTCGCGAATGTTCCGAGGTGGACGGTAGAGGAAGAGGAAGAAAGCACGATCGATCGTGCCATTGTCGAGTGCTACAAATGTCACCGCTAGGGCACTATCGAATGAGTGTCCCGAATGGGAAAAGAAAGCGAATTATGCTGAACTAGAAGAAGAAGAAGAAGAGATGCTCTTGATGTCTTATCTTGAGAAACATCGGGCAAACAGAGAAGAAGTTTGGTTCCTTGATTCCTGCAGAATCATATGACCGGATGCAAAGATTGGTTTTCGATTTGGAAGAAGGTTTCAATCGATCATGAAACTTGGAAACGACACAAGAATGTCGGTGGTGGGAAAAGGAAGCGTGAAGGTACAAGTTAACGGAGCCACCCAAGTCATACACGAAGTTTATTATGTCCCGAGCTCAAGAACAATTTACTAAGCCTTGGACAATTGCGGGAGAGAGGCTTGGCAATTTTGATTCATGATGGAACCGCAAAGTATATCATCCCAAGAAAGGTGCAATCACGGAGACTAATATGAGTGGAAACAGGATGTTCTTTCTTCTAACATCCAAATTGCGAAAAATACGTTGTGCTTGAAGACGAAGAGGTGATCGAGAAGGAGCGAATTTGTGGCATCACCGTTTGGGCATTTAAACCAAGAAGCTCTAAAACAACTTGCACAAAAGAAGATGGTTATTGGGCCGATCTGAAGTCCACGAAGGAGATATGTGTGGTATGTCCGACCGGAAAACAACACGAGTATCAATGTCAAAAGGAGCCTCGCGTGCATCGAGACGATTGTGGTGCACTCGGATATATGTGGTCCGATTACACCAATTTCACATAGCGGAAAGAGGTACATTTTAACTTTCATTGATGATTTCACTAGAAAACTTGGGTTTATTTTCTCCATGAAAATCGGAGGCACTCATCACCTTCAAGGCTTTCAAAGCAAGTGTTGAAAAGGAGATTGGAACCTTCACCACTTGCCCGAGGACGACATGGAGGGAATTCACATATAATGAATTTAGAGAGTTTTGTAAAACTCATGGTATCACTCGACAATTGACGGTGCATTTACGCCAACGAACGGAGTGGCGAGAGGAAGAATAGAACGATAATGAATGCGGTGCGGTCTATTTGAGTGAGAGGCAAGTCCCAAAGGAGTTTTGGTCGGCTACAAGATGGAGTGCACATTCGTAATCGATCTCCAACAGCAGAGAAGACATGACACCAAGAAGCGCATTCAACCCGAGGTGGAGTATTTTCGTGTCTTTGGGTGCATAGCATATGCATACCGATCGAAGAGGAGAAAATTAGATGACAAAAGCAAGAAATGTGTCTTTCGAGTCGGTGAGGAATCAAAAGCATGGAGGTTGTATGATCGATTACGAAAATGATCGTGATAAGCAAAGATGTAGTGTTTGATGAAGACAAAATGGATTGGAATCAAACCGTGTAAAAGAGAAAATACTCGGAGAAGAAGAACATAGTATAGAAGTGAAAGAAGGTGACATGGCTTGTCCTCCGGACATGGATTGTCCCCGTCAACCGCAAATTTTTCTCCTTCTAGTTCGCTTCGTTTGCATCTGTTGGTAATTCGACAAGCCCGGTCTCACCGACAAGCCAGCTCCGCCCTCAACAAGATCAATTGAAAGAGGTTACCGCGAACAAGGAGACCACCGGTTATTTGGCGATTATGTCACGGGTGAAGGAGAAGATGAGGAAGAAAGCTTATCGGTCATGCTATTGATGATGATGACAGAAAATGATCCTGTCAAATTCGAAGAAGCAGTGAAAGACAAGGTGTGAGAGAAGCAATGAAAACGAGATCGAATCGATTGAGAAAACAACACATGGGAGCTAACTATCTTCCGCGTGTTTTACACCAATTGAGTGAAATGGGTGTATAAAACAAAGCTGAATGAAGATGGTAAAGTTGACAAATACAAGGCGAGGTTGGTGGCAAAGGGATATGCTCAGTGTTATGGCATAGACTATACCGAAGTCTTTGCTCCGGTGGCGAGGCTCGACGATTCGAACTATACTTGGTTGCAGCACAATCAAATTGGGAAATATTCCAATTAGATGTCAAGAGTGCGTTTCATGGGGAACTAAAAGAGAATGTGTATGCGACAAAAGGATTCATAAAGAAAGGAGAAGAGGAGAAAGTGTACAAACCGAGGAAGGCATTGTATGGGCTCAAACAAGCCCCAAGAGCTTGGTACATCCGTATTGAAGGATATTTCTTGGACGAGGAGTTTGAGAGGTGTCCGATCGAGCATACTCTATTTACCAAGACGAAAGGAGGTAAAATTCTCATTGTCAGCTTGTATGTTGATGACTTAATATTCACTGGAAATGACAGAGCTATGTGTGATGAGTTTAAGAAGTCGATGATGATGGAATTTGAGATGTCAGATTTAGGAAAAATGAAACATTTTCTTGGGGTAGAGGTGAAGCAGAGTATTAATGGAATTTTTATCAGTCAAAAACGGTATGCTCGTGAAGTTTTAGCAAGGTTTGGAATGGAAGAAAGCAATCCTGTTAAAAATCCAATTGTGCCGGAACGAAGCTCACAAAAGATGAGAATGGAGAGAAGGTGGATGCAACTATGTTCAAGCAATTGGTTGGGAGTCTTATGTATCTAATGACCGAACGGATTTAGTGTATGGAGTATGTCTCATAAGTCGATTCATGGCAAATCCAAGGATGTCACATTGGCTTGCTGCGAAGAGGATCTTAAGATACTTAAAAGGTACAATTGAACTTGGAATCTTCTACAGGAGAAGTGAAAGAAGTTGTACGAGACTTATGGCATTCACGGATAGTGACTACGCGATTTGGATGATCGGAGAAACACAACAGGCTGTGTGTTTTTGATAGGGTCCGGTGCGATTTCTTGGGCATCGAAAAAGCAGCCTGTTGTCGCCTTTTCCACCGAGGCCGAATATATTGCGCTTTTGTGCTTGTCCTGTGTGGATTAGAAGGATCTTAGAGAAGATTGAGTGAAGAAGAAGAGTCCGCGTCATTCATTGTGACAACATTCGACGATTGCTTTGTCCAAACATCCATCCTTCACGGAAAAGTAAGCATATCAAGTAAGGTTTCATTATCTCAGAGAGCTGGTGAATAGCGAAACTGTTAAGCTAGAGTATTGTGCAACAAAAAACCAAGTTGCGGATATCTTTACGAAGCCGTTGAAGCTGGAGCAGTTCGAGAAGCTGAGAGCATTACTTGGAATTGTTAACTTGTCTGAAGTAAGCTTAATTCAGGAAAGTTAAGCTTAAGGGAGGGTATGTTGGAGTTTGAATTTGTCTTAGTTGAATAAGTCATCTACTGTTATGTAGTGGAGTTTGTTTCCTAGTTTCTAGCTTTAGTGGAGTCTGTTTCCTAAATTGTAGCTTGCTTTTAATATTCAGTTTTTCCTCCTGTAGGCTATATAATGCCATTGCCTTTGGTTCAATAAAGCATCACTTTCAGTTTTATATTTCACATCCGGATCCACCTAACTTAGTATCCATTCCGCCGCCGCCACTTGCCCCACCATGGTTTCATCACTCAGTTTACCCAAGACTATCTAACTCATCGTTCCTCATCTAAGGTAAACAACCTTCCTCTCTATTTCCAATTTGAACTGAATAAATCATGTGGGAGTCACTCTCATAATACACGCATAATGGATAGTCGAATTCTTGTTGTTTATGTGATAAAGGAAATGGGGCAACACTACCTTCCATTACTGATAAGGAGTGGGATAACATCAAAATTGGAGTTAATAATGAAGTTAATTTCTATGTGGTTTCTTTCGTTAAGGATGCACAAGTAGTTCATGAACTGAATAATTATCTAAAAAGTTATGGTATTGAAAGTGCAGACTCTATACCAAACTTGCATTCAATTATTACTACGTCTGCGTCTAATGGAGCTATGGTTGCACGAGGTGATCTTGGTGTAGAACACCCTATCGAGGAGGGTCTGTTTTTACAGGAAGAGATGATTACGAGATGTCACAGCATGGGAAAGGTTGTTATTGTGGCAACAAATATGCTCGAAATCATGATTGTTGACCCGACGCCAACAAGAGCAGAAGCGTGGATTGCTAAGCAAGCCATGGCGAGAATTGCTAAGCAAATGTTTTTCTCTGCTTGTGTGTTAACTTCTGTTTTCACCCGGGGTTTCTTGTTTACAACCAACCAAATGGGGTTGAGAGAGAAAGTAGTACATGAAGCTTCTACACTCATGGCATTTAGACTTTATATTGGAAGCACTTTTTGCATCTTCAATGGTTTAATGCGGCTTGTGTTAATTTTTCAATTAGATACAACTGTGAGCAAAGTCATTATTGCTCAAGAGTCATACTCCAATACAGTACTGAAAAAGTATATTCAAGAAAATATTCAAATTTTTACTTTGAGATTTTTGAAAGAAATCCACTTCCAAGTCAATAAAAAGGAGTCCTCACAATTCAATCAATGGGATCCGGGTGGATATTAAATTGACTTGGAAGCCATTTGGATAGATACTACTATCTCTCAAAATTGCCTTAGCTTCTAAGCTTGAGGACAAGGTTGATTTAAATAGAGGAGGTAATGTTATGATTCAAATTAGAGAAAAGCCATCTCATCAAAGTGAGTCATTAAAGTGGTTAGAGATAAGAGACACTTGTCACTTGATCCAACAATTATGGAAATAAAGTTAACAAGAAATATTTCCTTACCATTCTATAAAATGGAGCATTGATTGGAAACAAAGGCATGGAAGAAAATTGATGAAGTCTCTCCTCTCTCTCTTTGTACTCTCTTGTAGAGTAATAGTTAAGTCTTGCACTTAGCTTTCTTCTATCTTTCTAGTATTGAATCTAGTTGTAATCTCATACTCTTAAATCAAAACTATATAATATTCATCCATTTATTATTATAATGTTTTTTTGGGTTGATAGTAAAATCACAACCCTTACATTGTATCAATATGGAACTCATCCAGGGTATTTAGATCTTCTTACTAACAAATTTTCAATGATTGATCAAACTGATTGGGTTCTTGCCAACACTTTTTATGAATTGGAACAAGAGGTATGTCCTTTATACAATCTTTCAACATAGACCTCGTAGCACGCCACCTCTGAACAAAGACTTTTCTGATGAATGACATGAACAATGTCTGACACCAGACATGACACTTGCGTTCTGCATGTTTTTATTAGTATTGTTTCGATTATTTGATAAGCTTCCAAAGGGTTTTTCGGAGCTATCATTGAAAGCTTTAATAGTGAGATGGTGTCAACAACTAGAAGTGTTGGAACATGAAGCTGTTGGATGTTCTGTGACACATTGTGGTTGGAATTCAACATTGGAAGCATTGAGTTTAGGAGTTCCTGTTATTGCTATGCCAATTTGGACAGATCAAATTACAAATGCGAAGTTTGTTGTTGATGTATGGAAAATTGGAGTCAGAGGTGTTGCCGATGCGAAAGGGATAGTTGGAAGAGAAACGATTGAGGATTGTATAAAGGAAATGATGGAGAATGAAAAGGTAAATGAAATAAAGAAGAATGCTATGGAATGGAAGAGTGTGGCTCGGAATTGTGTTGATGAGGGTGGAAGTTCTGATGAAAATATTGCAGAATTTGTGAAAGAATTGACTCTAAGTGGGAGGGTTTAATTTCTTGTAAAATCAGTGTTGTTTCAAACTATGATCTGCTATGCCATATTGTATAACATTTCATTTGTATGGTATCGCTCAATGCGCTCCAATCTCAGTACCAAAAGTAAACTTGGTTTAATCAACGGAACACTTGTCAGCAGACAATCCAAGACTCCTTTTATGGCCGCGTTGCAGTGATCTTTCAGCAAGAGAGACAGTGGAGGTTATAATCCACGAGGAGATTTGCCTCTTAGAAAAACAAACTTGCTTATTTTTTTCCTTCAAGTTCAATAAAAACTATTGCACAGTTTGATTTAATCCATTGTGATATTTAAGGACAACACAAAATTCACACGCATTTCTATATTTTTTTAAAAATATTTTTATTATATTGTTTGTTAGAGTCTTTTGTGGAACAAATTATATTAGTTAGTGTAATTTTGGTCGAAATCATATCAAATATTTATTGGAGAAAGCCCAGAAGAAATATTATTAGTTAAGGAGACTCAAACTTAGTGTTCGAGGTGGTTATTCTATCGTGAGAGTGAGAATTGGCGCAATGGTATCTTAAATTATTTGGAGTGTTGATAGAATATTAGACACGAGAACGGTGATACAACGAGTTTTAGATCGACTTGTCTTGGATACTACAATTAGAGATGATTGTCGAAAGTGAAATGGTAAAAAATAATAACCAAAATTGCGATTGCTAAAAAGATCCAAGATATTTTATGAAAAATTTGTGACAATCAAAATACGGTTCCCACGAACCATGCCTATATTCCGTACTTGAATAGAAAATAATGGTAGGTTGAACATGACCACCATTGAAGGGTTTTCGATACGGTGGTAGATGTCACCAATAATCAGAAGAGAGATATGTATAAGATTAGTACTCAAACACTTAAAGTCAATATTTAAGAGAGATGGAACTATGCCACTGTAAATCAGAAAAGAGATACGTACAAGATTAGTACTCCAACCCTTTAATGTACCCTTTAATGTGTTCGTCCCGTCCCATTTTTATGCGGGCTTTTGCAGGGACGCTATTTTTCTTACAATTTTTTTAAAATAATTTTTAGGTCTAAAAAATTCAAGTCCACGGACCTTCCTCGCCTTGCCCTCACTATTTTGCAAGGCGATCCTCAAATATGTCCGTTTTGTCCCATTTTTTGCGAGCTTTTTCAGGACGGACTTAAACGGGGCGGATATATCTATTTTTTATTTTTATTTGGATGTAACTCAATGTCTCATTTATCTAAAGAGACGATTAGATTTATGCCTGATTTGTCCAACTGAATTGCAAACAAGTACTGAATGAAAATTAACGTTGGAGATGAAGATCAAAGTCATACTCTTATATGATATCTCAAATCGAATGTATACTTGTTTGTTATATGATGGATGATTCGATTAGATGAAATCTTTAAATTTTGTTGATGTTAATAGGTCTTTGACCAACCCAAAATAACATTAATCTAAACAATTTTGCAAATAATTTTAATTTAAAATTTCGAGTAACAACATAATTAGAACTATTAATAAAGATTTGAAATTAAAAGAGCTAGATATAATAAAACATTGCGATATCTTAATCTAGCTGGGCTCTCTTTGTGAAATAATGTTTTCTGGTTGTTGGTACAAATTTAATTTCAATTCTTTATTTTATTCCGACAAATAATAAATCATTCGTTTTTATTACTCTCTTTATCTGCTACCGTGATAACAAGTGCCAACAAAAATTGAAATCAATACAAGATCTTTTGCATAAGAGAGAAAAAAAGATATTAAAAATATTAGATGACATACTTGCTTACGACATTGTCACTGTTTTAAAATTTGTAAGTGCCTTTCTTCGGTCAAATAAAAAGTATTTTATAGTATAAGGTAAGATAATTTTTTATATTATAATATATTTGATGATTGATGTATTGGATATTTTTTTTCTTTTTATATACTCTGAATAACTTCTCATTAAATATGGTACATAAAATTATCATGTTTTCTCTCTCGTATTTTAACAAATCAAACACATACTTAAAACTAATTACTATATTCTAAAAAGAAATAATATATTAAGACAAAAATAATATATTAATGTAGAAGAGTTATTTGTATTTATCGAATGAAAACTCATATATCAGAGCAGTTCGACAAAAATTGTATAAATTTGACGTCTGAGATCAGAATTACTTATATTATACCTTTTTAAAAAAGCAAAAGGCCCTAAAAGTTCAATAGTTTGTCGCGTAGTGATCTATGAATTTTTAAGCTATTTAAATTTGTTTATGACCCAAAATCAATAATTTACTATTTTGTTTTATTTTAGATTTGATTCTATTTAGTTTTTAATTCTATTTTGGATTGATTATATTTAGGATTTTATTCTATTTTAGGTTTAATCTTGTTTTAGATAAAAAGATTTGATTCTGTTTTAGATTAAAATCTCATTTGGGTTTATTTGTTTTATGTAGTTAAAAATCTTTGGCATTGACCATCTGAATTATCTTTCATCTTTTTATTATAATAAAATTTAAGAGTTTCTTTTCTCTTTTTGGTATATTGCAGAGCTTATCTGATAGATTATGCACTTGCAATCCTGAGTTTTTATTTTAGGTTTATGTTAGGGGTCAAATTGTGTTAATATTTAGTATAGTTTTGTGGTTCCTTTTATCTCAATCCATTGTATATTAATGTTAATATCTCCTTCTTAGTGTAAATAGTCACAAATTAGTTTTATCGAGTAAAGTTTGTATAGACTAATCATTTTGCGATAAAAATGGTGGAATTATTCATTTTGTTGAAGCTTTGAGTATTGAAGGGCTAAGGAATGGCTTCCAATGAGTTTTGTAGAAGAAAATCAATGTTACATGGCAGGTGATAAGTGCCAAAATGTAGTTATTTTGTATATATGCTTTGTGGCCATTATCAGTTCTTTTGTTGATATTCTTCGAATAAATCCCCCGCTTTTGGTATAAATGTGTACATAATAGAATAATTGAGTTTTTGTGTAAATATTGTATCATTTGATAGTTTTTCATCTCTTTTATAGGTATTCATTCATAATTGGAGCATTGAGTAATAAAGTGTCGAAGACACAGCTTCAAACGCGCGATTTGAGCAACTCATCAATGAATAAGGCTCAAAATAAAAGAATAAAAATAATCAAATTTGGTTTATATTTTGTCATGGTTAGATAGGAAATTGAATAAGCTTTCCAACACTTCAAACCGGGCGCAATTCCGAGTTACGGTTCTCAAGTTATGGCCGAAACAGTTTTGGTGTTTCAACTTACTGCTGGCTGTCGTCGGGCGAAGCAGAGTTGAATAATAGCGTGAAAAAACGCATTTTAAAGCGCTAGGCGAAGCTTTTTAGTCGCCGGGCGAAACTGTGCAGACAGAAATGCATATTTAGGCGAAACAACATATTTTTTAGGTATGTTTTGGGTATTTTTGAACCCTAATCCATCATACATCATTTTTTAGTCTAGAGAGCTTAGAAGACAACATTGGAGCTTGCATTTGGATGATCCGGAGTCGAATCTATCATCGATTGGTGTTGACAAACCAAGAAATGTTTTGCTCCTCTTCTTCTCTTCTCTTTGTAATCTCTTTTGTTGGGTTATGTATGTATATTTACTCTGAACACATGAATATTTATCGCCCTTGGCGTTGTATAAAGTCTGCTTTATGAATCTGTGTTGGTAGTTATCTTAGGTTTTTACTCTATGTTAGGGATTTGAGCTTGCTAGAAATAGACTACTTAGATTCTTACCTAGGATGATTATCTATTAGTTTCTAAATGCTAAAAATAGGTTTAGAGTTGACATTCACCATAGAGTATTTGATCTTAATGCCTCTGTGTCGGTGAAGTATGCCACAGATGGGTATGAAGGTGACACAATTGACTTCTGGTTGTCGAGGTATGCCAGAAATGGATATTGAGCTGATTCGGGAGGAATCTCAATTTGGGTTAGAAATAACTTAGATTGTGAGAGGTATGTGATGACACGGTGGAGTATCGTAGGCCGAGTATAACTTGACGGTAGATTTAAGTCTGTGACGGGTAGTGTGCATTCGTTCCAGACAAGCTGTCTATCCTTTATAGTATTTATTCATTTACTTTTTGTCTTTTATTTTCAACTCTTTTAATCTCAAACTCATTAACAGTAGAATTGTCGAACGACGAATCAATAACCAATCTCTGTGGACACGATATGATATAACCTAACCGGTATATATCACCCGGTAAAAATAAATACCAACTCTTTGCTTGCTGCTTTACCGCTTCAACAACAGGCTAAGAATGATGTCAACGCGCTATGGAAAGCCAGGGCAGAGACTTGCGCGCTAAGCCCAGTCTAAGGGCACTTGGCGCGCATTAAGGAGGTTTGATGCTTGTAAGTGGGAGCGGGCTAAGCAGTTTGTGGCTTTTTCCAACTCTATAAATAGATGTCATAAGATATTTTGGACATGTTACCACTTTTGAGAGAAGGAAATCGCACCAGAACACTAGATAAGCTTAGAAGTGAAGAGTCAGAGCTGATTTACGCATAAATAGTCGAGGAATATCCATCGATGCTTGATCATTTTCTCATTTTTCCTATTATTCAAGCTACCATGTCTATGGATAACTAAGCCCCTTTTGTGTCAAGATTAGAGGTAGTTAACTAAAGTAGTATGTATTCATTTTGATCCTTTATATGTGGAAAAATGTATGATCCATATAGATGTTAATCTTTGTTGCCATGTTATTTTTATGGTTTGATTTAGTATTGACAAATATCTTTCAAATCATTATCTAAGATCATCATCTATCAAAGGCAAAACTCTAGGAATAGATTTGGAGTTTGATATTAACTTCGTATCAAAGTTTAAATCTTATGGTATTATTTAATGAGTAGAGACATCTTTGATTAAAAAATACAGTAAAATCATGCAATACAAATTTAGAAATAAACGATGTTGACAAGTGATACATGGTTATAATGATTATGAACAAGTTCACATGTTAGATTAAAATAATACATATGAAATAGGTTAGTGAACCATAATTTTGACATGCTTTTTAAACCGTTCACATTAAATTTTCTTACCGTTTTTACTTATTTTTCTTGCAATCGTTAGTTTTCGTTGCCAAAACTCTTTTAAAACTCGCATTTAAAATATTATCAATTGTAGAACGACTATAATATCACATCAACACCTATGGAGGCGATACAATAAATACTTGAAGGAGAAAGAAACACAAGAAAGAGAGAGTTTGACTTGAGTTTTTAGAAATAAAATCTTTTCGAAATAGAGCACTTGAAGTTAGTAAAAAAACAAAAGTATCATGGTTCACTGATAACGAATTTAATTCATTCCATCCATCAATATGATTGTCTTTCTCAATCAAAGACAATCCACTATAAATAAATTGATTATAATCCACAAAGATAATTTGTCAATGTTTTTTTGAGAATCCTGACTAAATCCTAGTCCCTCTAGGAACAACTCTGTTAAGTTTGGGTTTATTGGCTGTATTTTGTTAAAACAACTAATTCAACAAGATGTTGGACAAGATATTGGACAAGATGTTGTGACATGTTAATACAACATTGCAGATGTAATGTTTCCAATTTTAAAAAATCTGTTCTCTAATTTAAAAGATTTGATTATTGTTCCTTATAGACCAAAACACATTTCGATATCTCTTTATCCAAAGTTTTCCATCTAGTCATTGAAAAGTTGCATAAATTTCCAAAAGTGAAAATAAAATGTATTAAAAAAATGACATTTCTACATCATTTCCCACACTTACATATTTAATTGTTCACCTATAAGATCAACAGTTAAATATTATAATAATAATAATAATAGTATTTTTTTAAAATAAAAAATTATTTATTTATTTTTATTTATGTTTTAGATTGAAGAAATACAAAAATAAAATTAAGTTATTAATTAATTTTATTATTTTATTAATCAATTTTTTATCTCTTATTAATCAATTTCATAATTACTAAAAATTTAGACAGATTATTAACCAACTTTACAACTTCATTAATCAACTTTGTTTTACTACTAAAAATTATTTTTAATATTTAAATGTTTATTAATCAACTTCACCACTTTATTAATCAATATTTTATATTTTATTAACTAATTTAATTTTACCATTAAAAGTTATTTTTTTATACTATTCATAAACATTGTTCACTAATACTATTTACGGATGTTATCCATGCACTGTTCACATATTGTTTGTGAATTTTTTTTTGGAATAACCAATTTTTTTTAAAAAAATATTAAAATAACCAACTTTTGAAAAAAATTACGCAAATAACCAACTTTCAGGTGTAAAATACAAGCAGGAGCCATCTGAGATGGCTTCTGCATTGATTTTTACAAGCAGGAGCTAGCCAGGATGGCGCCTCCTCTTTAAATTTTGCCCTAAAAGCCATCTCAGATGGCTCCTATGTGTAAAACACATGGGAAAAGCCATCTGAGATGGCGCCGAGGTACATTTTTTTAATTTTTTTTTTTTTCAATTTAAATTAAAGTGCATGAAAATGTTGTGAAATAAATCTTGTATTATAAATTTTCATTACAAGGAAAAACGATTACATAAGTTTATTCCCGGCGACCCGGGACTCTTAGATGACCACCGGTTCCACATACGCGTCCTCTCCTAACTTGTTTGATGCGAGGTTCTGGATCCGGCTGTTGTTGGGTCGATGGGACCTGATCATGGGTTGATGGTTTCTCGTAGTGAATGAGATCAGGATCCATGAATGCCTCAAGATTTACATTGCTTGTTGCACCAGTTTCGTATAAACGTGTCCCCATGTTCTCGTAGCTTGGTCGTTGTGGTTAGGGGTTAGGTTCCATTTGGGGACTCTAGCAGTCCTCATCCGTATATGTGGATTTTGAATGTGTGGGGTAAAAAAGAAATTGGGTGTTAGGAGTCTCGTACCCATATGAATGGTGGTGGGTTTGGTACGACGATGGTTGGTGGAATATTGGGTTGGTTGGGGAATATTCTTCAGGGAAGCCAGGGTTTGGGCTGAGGTGAGATGTTGAGGGACCCATATAAGGGGGTTGGACATATGCCCTTTGTTCGGTGTATTGAACTTGGGTGTGTGGCATATGTGAGTATTGGGTGGGTGGGTGATGAAGTTGTTGTTGGGGTTGGGGTTGGGATTGAGTGTTGGTGGTTCTATGTCGTCGGGTTGATTGGCGGGAAGTTGATGGTTGTTGGTAGTGTTGTTGGGGTGGTTGTTGGTAGTGTTGTTGGGGTGATTGTTGGTAGTGTTGTTGGGGTGGTTGTTGGTAGTGTTGGTGTGGTTGTTGTTGTTGCTGGTAGTGTTGGGGTTGTTGTTGGTATTATTGTTGAGGTTGCTGTTGGCGGTATCGTTGTCTTCGTTGTTGTTGTGACTCTGGAGGTTGCCCCCACTGGGTGCGAGGGTCGACCAAATAACGAGGTTGAGAAACATGCATATCTGGATTTGTGACTGACTGGTACCAAGCAATGTATTGACGAGAGTGTTGCATAATCTCGTCATCTTCGTAAACGGGACATTGTAAGATATGGTCTGCTCGATTTTTCCACATCCTACAATACTCCCTGGCAAAATTTCTCCAATTATTAAGTCCCCATTGGGCATCGACCCTTTTTAGATGCCATCGACCCTTCGCAGTCCAAACCTCTGCATCTTCATCATTTGGTGCATGGTCCAAACCCAAGTATGGTCTCCATGTAAACTGTTGATAAAAATAATGGAGATTAATAATAATGATAAAAATAATATACGTTAAAGTTAAAATAATTTGGAGTTAATCGAAATTACGTACATCAGTTGGTCCAAGGTGGTCTATTAGATTACGATATAGGAGAACATTGTGTCTCGGATTCTTTCCATAATCCATGCCCACTACGCTAAACCTAAATGAATTAACATTTAATATATTAGGATTTTATATATATGAAAGATATAAATATTTTAATAAATAAGCAATGTACTTACTTTGTTGCGTATGGAAAACTGAACGGTAGGTCGTTGACGGGATTGAGTGATTGCATTCTCCACCAACCCCATGTTTGAAGTAAGAAAGCACATCCATTGAAAGTTGATGTGTCTTTCATACAGTTTTTACACAACGAACTGTATAGCTGGGCAAGAAAAGCGGAACCCCAACTATATCTTCCTATCTTATTGACGTCTCGAAGTAAACTCAAATACATAAAATTAACATTATTCCCGGTACTTTCGGGGAATAAAAAACTACCAAACATTAACATTATATAGTTTCTAGTTTTTATAATTTTTTGTTCCTCAGTGGAGTTTTCATCCAAAACAAGGGAATAATAATACTCTCTAAGATTGGATAGAAATATACCTTGGCCTCTTGCACTAGGACCTTCGACCATATCTCTACCCAACAACTCCTCGCATAGATTGTTTGGTTGTTGGACTGGACCATTCACCGCCTTACCATTGATAGGAAGACCCATCAACATGTATACGTCCTCTAGTGTGACGGTACATTCACTTATAGGTAGATGAAATGTATGTGTCTCGGGTCTCCACCTTTCGCACAATGCAAGAATGAACTTTGAATCGATTGTGTAGTTGGAGATTTTAATAACCTCTCCAAAACCGGCATGTTCAAGGTATGGAATGATGAACGGATCGGGAACAACATAATGATGTGAGCGGCATCTAAATTTTTTCGTGTCCTACAGATAATGTGAAAATAAATTGTGTAAGAAAGTGTAAACAATATTTAAAACATAATAAAAAAAGAATGTAAGCAAAAGAATGAAAGAAAACTTACATAGGTTGCAATGTTTTCCCTTGTTCCTCGGTGAGATTCTCCTAACGTCAAGAGACTCATGATTGAAATTTCTACTGATGATTTGAGAATGAGAGAATTATATTAGAGATAGAGGTGGAGTGAAGAGTGGTGATGGAAAAAACACAAATGAGAAGCCATATTTATAGGTGATTCAAGAAGAGAGGAATAAATGAGGTGGTTGGGGCCTTGCATGCATGCATGCCACTTGTCAAGGAGGAGCCAAGTGGGATGACGCCTCCCCTTTATTTTTGAACTAAGGCGCCATCCTAGATGGCTTGTGACAGGCTAGGTTCAGCTAGGTGGCAGGTTGCATGCATGCAGGCTAGTGTGTCAGCTAGGTGGCAGGCCTATTTATAACTAGGCCTGTAAAAATCCAAAGGAGATGGCGCCTCCCTTGTATTTTTACACATAGGAGCCATTCAACTTGGCTTTTTACAGCCTAGTCATAAATAGGCTTGTCCCCTAGCTGCCACCCTAGACTGCATGTGATTTTTTCCCCATCTATAATTATCCCACACAATCAAACACTTTTAGACACCCAAACATCTCACACATTCAAATCAAAAACCCAAATTTCAAACACTCAAACCCAGAAAAAATGTCATTTGTACCACAATATATTATCACTGTAAATTTCAATGGTGAGACATACAACAGTGAGGTAGCCGGTTTTTTATTCAGAAACACTAAAAATATCCAATTTTGTCTAAATAGCAATGCAAATTTTTCGTATTTCAAAAAACAATTCGAGACCAAACTTCGTCGAGGTCCGACGTCACACATTTTCTACCAACATCCTGTTTTTACTGGTGAGAACCAAGTAACATTTTACCAGGTAGCTGTTGAAGACGACAAAGATCTGCAAAACATGTTTTGTAATCATGAATATTCTGGGTACGACTCGATTCAGTTGTACGTCGTGTTCCAGGACACGAGAGAAGGTTGATCCTACGGAGGAGGAACAAGTGAGGTGGATGTTCTTGATGAAGAAGAGGAAGGAGGAGGCAGTTCAACATCATGGTAAATGAAGAATCAGAGGCCGAGGAAGAAAGCCAACTGCCTCCACATCAGATCTTCACACCACCTCCGTACATGACCACCCTCAACATGTGCACAGATGACCCTTCATCTAATATATTCTACAACCCTGAAGTGTAGTCAGATGCAAATTTAAAAGTCAAAGACAAATTTCGTTCAAAAGAAGATTGCGTCCGAGCAATAAAAAAGTTCCACATGATAAACAACTATGACTTTCATGTGGATTGAACAGCAGCAGAGAGATACAGAATCATTTGTACCCACCCTGAGTGTAACTTCCATCTAACTGCATCGTATAGATTGCGTAGTGATTCCTGGGTGATAGGTTCTATGACGGAACACACTTGTGTTAATTCCACACAATCACAGGATCACCGGAAATTGAGTCATGATCTCATTTGTCAAGAAATCTTACCTCTTGTTAGCTGCGATCCTTCATTGAAGGTGAAAACAATAATATCCCACATCACTACAACATACAACTATACCCCCTCGTATAGAAAGGCCTGGTTAGCAAAAAACAAGGCTATCGAGCAAATCTACGGAAACTGGGAGGGTTCGTACAAAGAGTTACCTCGCTACATGAATGCACTGCGAACGTATGCTCTGGCAGTTTATGCTCGAGCCGGCGTTTCCCAAGACACTGTCGGACATGGTATATTCAGTAGAATTTTCTGGACTTTTCGACCTTGCATCACTGGGTTTGCACACTGCAAACCTATCATACAATAACGTGTTCCCAATCGCCTATGCTCTTGTAGAGGCAGAGACTGGAGCAGCTTGGAGTTTCTTCCTAAAGCATCTTCGAACACACGTAGCACCACAACGTGATCTTTGTCTAATTTCTGACAGGCATGCCTCAATTGATAGTGCGTACAACAATCCTGCCAACGGTTGGCACGACCCACCGTCTACACATGTTTATTGCGCAAGACATATCATTCAAAATTTCATGCGCGAGATCAAAGATAAGCGTCTTCGGAAAACAGTTATGAATGCAACGTACGTGCTAACACAACTAGGTTTTACATATTATCGCAGTCAGATCAGATTGGAAAACCCAGATGCAGGTGCGTGGGTTGATAATCTGTAGGTAGAAAAGTGGACACGGTCATACGATAATGGAGTGCGTTGGGGCCACATGACAACAAATCTAGTAGAATCAATGAACGACGTCTTCAAAGGCATAAGAGCTCTCCCAATAACTGCTTTGGTTAGTACAACATATTTTAGAATGGCCTCCTTGTTTGCAGAGAGAGGTGAAAAGTGGAACGCGGTGGTACAATCCGGACAAGTGTGGAGTGAAAGCACCAATTTATTAAGGCCGAAAGTGCAAGCTAGCACTCATCTTGTTACAAGATTCGACCGACATAACCATAACTTCATTGTCAAAGAGACAATCGACCATAATGAGGGTTTGCCTAGACAAGAGTGTGGTTAAACTACCATCTTGGTGCGGTGGAAAATTTCGCCTTCAATGCCCCGCTCTCATGTTTCGGCGTGTGCACATGTTCATCAAGATGCACTAGTACTTATTTCTCCAATTTACAAGTCTCGGACCTTGCTCAATGTATACAACAATGCCTTGAACCCGAGCGATTATTGGCTGCGTTGAAGGAGAAGTAGTTTGGCATAACAGTCAAATGCGGAGAAATAAAAAGGGTCGTCCCAAGAGCAAACGTATAACAACTGAAATGGACGACGTTGATAAACTAGAAGGAAAGTGTGGTCTATGTCGTCAATCCGGACACAATCGAAAAATTGTCCCAGTTCTACAACCTCAACATCCTAAAATTTGTATTTCATTTATCGCACTTTTAATATTGTAACAAATCTTCTTTTTTCCATTAATTCGCATTTATTACAAACACCAATACGCAGACAACAAAATTAAAAACTACACGATTAAAACAAACAACAACATGAACTATGACGCGTCAACAACACTAAAAATTGTTTGAGACACTACAGTCAAAACAATCTCGGAACCATACATCATCGCAATAACGCCGACGTCTGTTTTGACTTCCTCCAACCAAATTCGAGGTTGACCATTCATAAGTTCATGGTTGTTCTCTTCCTCTGGATCCTTCTAATTTCATCACCATCTTCTATTTCTCCCTAACCAACACATCAACTCTTTTTCGGTTTGACCATGGTAAATATGTGCCAAAATTTCATTTTCATTGGAGGTTTGAGCCGAGAAAACAACGATCCATCTACGGTATGGATGTATGGAGATGTCATGATAGAAAAAAGAGAAGTGAGAGAATAAGAGAGAATATAAGAGAGAATATGAGATGAGAAGTTGAAAAAAATGTGAAAAATGAAGGAGGGATGAGTGTGTATTTATAAAAAAAAAAATACATGTAGGAGCCATCTGAAATGGCTCCTACATGTACACCACAAGGAGGAGGCGCCATCCTGCATGGCTTATTGACAAGGAGGAGCCATGTGGGATGACGCCTATGCAGAAAGTTTAAGAGGAGGAACCATCTCAGATGACTCCTACGTGTTATTTTGTCCTGAAAGTTGGTTATTTGCGTAAATTTTTTCAAAAGTTGGTTATTTTTGTATTTATTTTTTAAAAATTGATTATTCAAAGAAAAATTCACTATTTGTATTATTATTAACAAAATATATATTTTTATTTAAAAAATATATACACGATATACGGTAAATAGTGTGTTGCGTAAACATTTAAGTGTAAAATTTAGAGTAGAAATAACAAATTTTTCATAGTTACTACTTGAAACTCTGAATTTATATTAAAAACATTTGTCCAAGTGCAATTTATATCGGTGAATATCCCATCCTAGAGTTTTCTTAAATACTGCACCAATCATTATATAAAATTAATTTAAAAAATTTAAGTTTAAAATAGTTCTATCTAGAAGATATTAATAGTTAAAAAAAGTTAAATATAAAAACTTTATTTTTTATTTTTTGTGTGTGTATATATATTTGTAACCAAAGAAGATAGAAGCAACAAGAAAACCAATCTTAGAGATGGATAAGGAAAGAAAAAACCTTGTACCTCACTGTTTGATCTTACCATATCCAGCACAAGGTCACATGAATCCCATGATTCAATTCTCAAAGCGTTTATTACAAAAACAAGTTAAGGTAACACTTATAACCGTCACTTCTCTTTGGAAAACTATTAGCAACAAAAACCTTTCATCATTTGAAGTTGAAAGCATCTCAGATGGATATGATGAAGGAGGCTTATCAGCAGCAGAGAGCTTAGAGATTTACAAAGAAACCTTTTGGAGAGTTGGATCAGAATCACTTTCTGAGCTTCTTCATAAGCTTTCCACCTCAGAAAATCCACCAAATTGTGTCATCTTTGATGCTTTCTTGCCTTGGGCTCTTGATGTTGGTAAGAGTTTTGGGCTACTTGGTGTGGCATTTTTCACTCAATCTTGTTCTGTTAATAGTATATATTTTCAGACTCATGAGAAGGCTATTGAGTTGCCACTTTCAAAATCTGAGTATTTGTTTCCTGGATTGCCTATACTTGCTCCAAGGGATTTGCCTTCTTTTTTGTATAAGTATGGATCTTTTCCTGGTTATTTTGACATAGTGGTGAATCAATTTAATAATATTGGTAAAGCTGATTGGGTTCTTGCAAACTCAATATATGAACTCGAAAATGAGGTAAGTCACTTAAATAACTCAATACATTGATTTGCTTAATTGATCTTGTTGTTTTTAATGTAATAGTAGAAAGTCTTTAAAATTGTTAAAAATAATAATAAAATGATTTTCGAAACACAGAATTCATAAATGAATTGCGTCTAAAGTGTCTTGTAGTAACAAGTAAAAGTAAGAATTTCTCAAGATTTTTTTTTGAATCATCCAACATATATCATATAGGTGTCAGACACGAACACATGTATCAATATTAGACTTAGTCGTAAAGATGTCATATTTCGAAGATTGTGATTGATGCAACTTCCATTAATATCATATAGTGTAAACTTCCTTGCTAACTTAGGTCTAAGTCTGAGGGATTCAATTTATTTTACAAGTTGCCTTTAGAATTAAGAGCAAACCTATAGATTTGCCTTTCTTTAAGATCATGCTAGTAGTTCTATTTTGTTTGTTGATGATTCAAATTTAAAATGGAATTTGATTTAGGTGGTGGATTGGTTAGCGAAGATTTGGCCATTAAGGACAATAGGACCATCAATACCATCTATGGTATTAGATAAAAGGCTCAAAGAAGACAAAGAATATGGTATTAACCTCTCAGATCCAAACACAGAATTTTGCATCAAATGGCTTAATGACAAGCCAAAAGGTTCAGTTGTTTATGTCTCATTTGGAAGCATGGCTGGTGCAAGTGAAGACCAAACACATGAACTAGCATATGGACTAAATGATAGTGAAAGCTTCTACTTATGGGTTGTTAGAGATTGTGATCAAACTAAACTTCCACAAGGATTCGAAAAAACATCACAAAAAGGTTTAATAGTAACATGGTCTCCACAACTACTAGTGTTGACACATGAAGCTGTTGGATGTTTTGTGACGCATTGCGGTTGGAATTCGACTTTAGAAGCTTTGAGCATTGGTGTTCCATTGATTGCTATGCCACAATGGACTGATCAAGTCACTAATGCAAAACTTATTGCTGATGTTTGGAAGATTGGTGTTAGAGCTGTTGCTGATGAGAAAGAGATTGTTAGAAGGGAAACTATTAAGGATTGTATAAAGGAAATTATTGAGACTGAAAAAGGAAGTGAAATAAAGAAAAGTGCTTTGAAATGGAAGAATTTGGCTAAGAGTTCTTTTGATGAAGGTGGAAGATCTGATAAAAATATTGAAGAATTTGTGAATGCTTTGGCTCAATTTTGAGCATAATATTGTGTTGGATTTTGAGTTATTGGTGTTCTTTTAATAAGTTTCTTTTTTCATCAATTTTTTGTTTAGTTTTTCTTTCTTTTATGTGATGTACTTAAGTTGTGTTTGGTCTAACACAGATTAATGAAAATAACATATGACTTAAATATATATTTGTGGTCTTTTATATATTTTAAATTTTGATTTTAATCTTTAAAAAAATTATTAGTCAAAACGAATTTTTTAGAAAATTAAAATAGAATTTTGAGATAATTCAGAAATCAGAAAATATTAAATTTCAAATATAATAAGTATTCATTTGATATGATTCTACAACTTTGAGGTAGGATTTTTCAAATTTTATTATATTAGGTAGGATCAGGAGTTTGGCAACGATGTCCACTAGAAGATAAAAACATGAGGTGTACTGTGCGATTCTCTGTAATCGATTCCTTATCAAACAATTAAGTTCAATAATTTATTGTAATTAGACAAAATAATTGCTCTCTAAACCAAATGTAAAAGCGACAAATATCCAATCATGTGCACTAAACGACATATTAGATTTGATAATTGAGCTATTTATATTGTGAATTTTTATGTAAACAAGTAACTTCGCATGAAGAAAAAAAATTGTCCACCAAATTTTTTTAAGGTTTACATGTAGTTTTGTCTTTAAGTTTTTCAAATTGTTTGTTTTTTATTCTTTAAGTTTTAGGGTGGATTTGGATTCACGATGGACATAATTGATTTTGAGTAAATTGAATTTGGTAAAATTAATTTTATTAAAATTGAGTTTAGTAGAATTGATTTACGTTTGGATACAATAATATAAAAGTGATTGTTATCAATTAATGTTGTTTGGATAGTATTATCAAAATTGATTTAAATGATACAATTATCAAAATGATAATAAATTCTAATGTAAATTAAAAACAAAAAGTAATTGATGAAAATTGAAGAGTACAAAGAAGGAAAATTAAAAAGAATTGTAACAAATAATTTATAATAAATGTAGAATTGATTCAAATAATTTCAAAATTTGAGAATTATAGCTTCTACTAGAATTTCTTTTGGGAGAGTGGAATTGATTTTGGAAATATATCCAAACAAAAAAAAAAAGTTTTCAAATTCAAATGGATTAGAAATGCTTTTGGAGTTTGTAGAAGTCGATTCAAACATACCCTTAATTCCTCAAATTTGTTTTATTTTATATGTTTTTATAGTTAAAAATGCATTAGATGAGCAGAAATCCTGGTTGTCAGAATTCAAACATAAGTCAAATAATGCATATTCTAAGCTGCTGCTAACCAATTCAGTAAACCCGACCAACCTCTCATAACTGGACCTGAAAGAAAAACCGTTCGAATCACTTCACCAAATGAATTTTTCAGCTGAATTAGGATTTGGGGCAACATTGATCAAAATATGTAGCAACTCATTCATTTTGTTTCCTTTTCACCACACTAAGAAACTCCCCTACTGCAAGGTAAATACCAAGTCCAATGGTACTTTTGCTTATTGGTTCGTCAAAAGATATGTTTAAAATTCTTATAAAACCAATCAACAATTTAGTTTCACATTAACAGTGAAAATCATGCTGGGCTCACACGCTTTGCAAGCTAAGCCAAACAACAATTTATTTTCACTTCATGTTGGGTCCTCACCTTTGCAAGTTGTGTTGTGTGTTGCAAAGTTGAAGCACTACAAAGTGTATTTATAAGGACTTCTTTATTTCAATCTCACAAATCTTTCTATGTGTGACTTTTATCTGTTATTATTTTTCATCAACTATATCTACTCTTTTTATGTTAAACTACATTTTTATGGACATTAATTTTTTATTTGGCAAGAGACCAGCGTTATTTATCAAAAACTCAAGGTAAACAAAAACTTATCTACAATGGGCTTCCAAGTTTAACTTCTTCGTGGGTTTGCTCCAACCGGAATACTTAAGAACATAAAAGGAATAAATTTGATCTTCCAAGTAAGAAAGTAAGGCACAACTTGAATAAAACCATCCTTTAAATTAATATTAAATATTCAACTCTTATTGAGATTGACACTAACTAAGAACATAAATCAAATCAAAACCCCTCAATATTTCTTTTAAGCTCCAGAGATTGTTTCACTCCCCATCGGAAATAACCACTGTATCATCATCTGCGAATTGAAGTAGCTCAAAGTGCAATTTGATTGTTTCACTCCCCATCGGAAATAACCACTGTATCATCATCTACGAATTGAAGTAGCTCAAAGTGCAATTTTTTATTGATCTTGAACCACTAAATTCTCCCAAATTAGTAGAATTTAGAACCAACACAACTAGTCCTTCGGCTTCTAGAAGAAAATAAAAAAGAAGATAGGTGATCCCCTTCTTTTTATGTTCAAGATAATGCTTTAGAACCAACTAGTCGAAATGTACAAGATAATGCTTCAACAAGTCGAAATGAAGAATCACCTGAGTAGAATGCTAAAAGGTCGATAAGAACAAAAATTGTATCGATAAGGCTAGCTGGATATGAAAGATCTCTAGATCAAGCAATTGATGTAGATGATAACTTAATCGAAAAAGCCATGATGATGTCTGAAGCAGAACAAACTGATTTGGATCAAGCTATGGGTAACTAGAATTAGTGTGAAGCCATAAAATAGGAACTCAGAGCTATTGAGAAGAACAAGACCTGAGAGCTTGTCGAAAAAACCAATAAGAAGCCAATTGATGTAAAATGGATTTACAAGGTGAAACGAAGGCCAAATAGTGAGATTGCCAAGTATAAAGCAAGACTGGTGGCGAGAGGTTTTCTAAAAAAATCTAGTATCGACTTTCACGAAGTCTATGCACTTGTTGCTAGACTAGAAACAATAAAAAATGTTGTTTCGACAATAATATATAGAGGATGGAAGATGCATCGGTTGGATTTAAAGTCAACATTTCTGAATGGCCCACTGGAAGAAGAGGTATATGTTACTCAACCACCATGATTCGACATCAAAGGGCAAGAGACGAAGGTATATAGATTAAGGAAGACTCTCTATGATTTGAAACAAGCCCTTAGAGCTTGGAATAAGATAATAGATAGCTTCTTGACCGAAGCAGGTTTCACAAAGTGTGTCTATGAACATGGAGTGCATGTAAATGATGTCAACAATGTTTGTCGAATCATGTTATGCTTCTATGTAGATGATTTATTAACTATCAGAGAAAACAAAGATGAGATAGTGAAAGTCAAGTCGAAACTTATGCAAGAATTTGAAATGTACGACTTATGTGTCATATTTTTGCATCAAACGAAGTATGCCAAAGATATACTAAAGAGGTTCAATATGAGCAACTGTAATGCAGCTTCCACTCCATTAGAAATAGGGGAAAAGTTGAAAAAGGAAATGAACGATGAATTTTTAAGTTCGACACTATACAAACAAATCGTTGAATCCTTGAGGTATCTTTTCAATACTAGACCCGATAGTTGTCAAAAAATCAGATTGTTGAGTCGATGTATGGAGAAACCTCAAGAGTGTCATCTCATTGCAGTAAAGAGGGTGTTGAGATACATAAATGGAATAATTGATCATGATGTGATGTTGCCAAGGAAGTCGAAGAACAACACAGATGTCGAAGTCCATGGATATACTGACTCATATTTTAGTGGAGATCAAGACGAAAAGAAAAGTATTAGAGGCTACATTTTCATGATCGAAGGTGCTCCAATCTCTTGGAGCTTAAGGAAGCAAAGTAATTTGGCTTTGTCATCATGCGAAGGAGAATATATGGTTGCCTCATACGCTGCATGTCAAGTAGCATGAATTGAAATGTTGCTTGAAGAACTCAAGATAATGGAACCAAAAAAGATGAACTATATGTCGACGACAAGTCAGCTATAGACCGAGCGAATCACCCAGAGTGTCATGGTTGAAGTAAACACATAGAAATGAGGTATCATTTTCTGAGGGATCAAGTTAACAAAAGGAAGTTGAAACTAGAGCATTTCAAGACAGAAGTACAACTAGTGACATATTCACCAAACCGTTGAAGAAAGTCAGATTCGATGAGTTAAAGAGAAGCATCCGGATGAGAAGTCTCGAGAACATGAATTAGGGGGTGTGTTATATGTTGTAATTGTTGAAAGTCTTAGAATGTATGTCGAACTACTTGTGTCGAAGATGTGTCGAACAACTAGTTGTGATATGTTGTCAATTGTATTCGACTGAGTCGAATACATCAGTTAATTAGTCAGTCGAATTGTATTAGATCTGAGCTTTATAAGCCTATATAAAGAACTGTGTAGTTTGTAATAGTGTCGACGCCATCGAAAAATGATTAATAATTCGATATCAAAACAATGAAGTCGCCACCGAGATTTATTTATTCCAAGTAGAAAAGGGGAAATCTCGAATAAAACCAACGAGAGAAAAGAAATGATTGTCGAGACCAAAAGACGCAGGTTCGGGAGTCAGTTATGCAAGGGGAAGGTATTAGCACCCCTCACATCCATCGTACTTGATGGTACCCATTTAGTTCAAAGTGTGTTCGTGTGTTAATGTGAAAATTTACAATCTTCTAAGGTGGAAAGGAGAAAGAAAAAGAGAAGAAATGTTTTTATTATTTTTGCTCGCCTTTAGTCGTAAGACTTAGTGCCTATGTACTCCCTCGTGCAATGGGAAAGTCAGAGCGCCGTAGTTCGGCTAGAAAATGATTGTTTGTTGATTGATTTTAAATGAAGAGACAAGTCAACATTTTTTAAAGGATAATACTCGTCTAAATGCCCACAAGGTGTGATAAAGAATAAAAGACTATGCACCAACATGATGGAGGGTTTAAGAACGCCTCTAGTACTCAAGTGGAGAAGCCGAAAACCATGGGGATAAAGGAAGAGCATCTCAATTATAAATGAATCTTGTCTAATCTTGAAAAGGGTTTTAAAGGTAAAGGGTGCTCAAACGCACAAAGAGATTGAATGAGTGGGTGAAAAGTACCAAAACATTAGGCTATCGTCTAATGACTCAAATACTAGAAATTAGACGAGTGAGCTCATCCAATCGTCCATCATCCCAAAACTTTATTATGAAATTATTGAAGTGAAACGAAGTTCAGGTTTATAAAGTATTTCGAGTGAATAAAAGTATTTAGTTTATTGGGCTATCATCCAACACTCTAAAGACTTTAAATTCGATTAAACCGTCAGACTATCATCCAACAATGTAATTGAATGTCACTCCACTATTTTTTGATGCAGATATAAGTTTTTAGCTTATTGGGCTATCATCCAACAATCTAAAGACTTCAAGTTTGTTTAAACCATTAAGCTATTATCTAACAATTTAAACAAACATCATCAAAGTTTATTGTGAAAACATTTTTAAAAACAACTCGAAGTTGGATCGAGGTTTGAGAAGAAGACTCGACATCGGATTGAGTTTTATTGGAAGTGTTTTAAATGCTTGATGAATGGAGAAAGAAAGAACCAGGTTATAATTAACCTAGCCATGAAACTTGATCAATCTTGAGAGAATAGTGAAGCCTACTCTCTACCATGAAACCCTGATGAAAATGAGAAGCTTGGTATGTGGGCCAAGTGGCAAGAATGGAGAAACGAAGTAATTGTGAACAACAATAATATAACAAATAAAATTGATAAAGCCCATACAAGGTGGCCAACACAAGCATAAAGCAATTAAATTATAAGTGTACTAGCAAAGTGGGATAGTCTACTAAGACGACTAACTGGAACAATTAATCGAAATAGAGTCATTGTAGGAAGGCCCAAGATCAAGCGTACATGTGTGCATGTGTAGTCATCGCGACGCTTCTAAGCTTTGTCGACTTACGAGTTTAAAATGTTTCAACAATTATTATTTTAAAAGAAATGATTTTTGATTTGTGTAAGTGACGATTAAATTAAATAATAAAGTAAATGCAAGCTAAATAATTATTACAAGATTTCACGGAGAGTAATACATCAATTACATATGGGTATTAAAGAATAAAAAAAAAGTGATAAATTTATTACAACACAACAAGGGAATTGAGATACATTTTTTTTTCAAATGGGGATGAAAATAAATATAGAGTAAAAAAATGATAGATTAACTACATCACAACAGGATACAAACAAAAACCAATGCGAAGAAGCTTACAAAGCTCAATTATCGATAATTGACCATTGCATTTTATTAGATTAATTAAATTTAGAATAGATTCATGTAGGAATCAATTCTAGGAGACAAACAACATCTTTGTGTTCACATGCGTTCGAAAATCAAATTGAATTCAAAGTTTGAAATTGCAACATGAAGAAGATTTCTATAATATAGTTTGAACTTATTTACAAATGAATTGAGTAAAATATAAAATTATGAGTAATGAGTATAATTATATATTTACAATACTAAATATAATAACAAAAATATTAAGTAGTTTATATTTACAAAAATTAAAAATGCATTACTAAATATTAAATCTAAATAGTAGAATAACTATAATAATAAGTAATTGGAGAAAAGGTATATAGATGCTAAAAGAAAATGCATCATTGGACTATTCTTGAATGCCTTCACCAATAATTAGAACATGTGTTAGTAAACAAGGTATAAAATCGAAATGAATTAGAATGAAAGATGTACATGAATAAATGAAGAACTAAGCAATTGATTATTCAGGCATTTCGATTTACAAACGAACTAAAACCAAAGAAGTTCAAGTTATAATTCAATTCGAGCTCAAAACAAGAAAAATCGATTACGAAGCAAGTTATAATCAATGAAACCAAAAACCGGGCAGCAACCACACGAATTTATTTCCAAACAATCAAATGCTACCAGAAACATAATGACATCACAATCAACATTTATCTTCCAAACCCGATTCGAATGTTAACAAAAGCCTTAATAATATCGCTTTCAAAATGGTTCGACCATATGACACAAAGTTGGATTTGAATTCAAAATTAATTGACTAAAGCAAATTCGGGCAGCCACAATTCAATCGATTTCTAAAAATAAAATGATAGGACATGCTGCCCCATAAGTTTCCCGACTAGTTTCTACACGAATAAACACAGAAACAATGTTACCTTCATCGAAACCAACCTTAAATGTCATTCAATCACAAACTCTAATCGAAATAAAAATGAGAATAACACGATAACATGGTGTCCCAAGAATTTCTCGGTTAGATTTACACGCGAATAAACGAGGTATTATCGTTAAACCTTCATCGAAACTACACCCAAATACCATTCATTACAACTTCAACAATCCTATTCCGACATTGTTCTTACACATTAAAACTAACACGACTGCCTTAGCTTCTTTTGAAACACGCAAACAAATTTGACCAAAATTTTCATCAACCTATTATCAATCGGATTAAAAAAAAGCAAAAGACACAAGGATGTATTTGTTAACTTGATAACAACAGCACGATCATGACATAAAATAATCGTCCATCTAACACCAAAATTATGTTATCAATACCAACTCATTGTCCTTTTATCACAAACAAAATCGATAACAACATCTTAACACAATCGAGCAGACATTAACAAAACACAAATTCTACATTTAAATTACCAAAAACTATGTCAAAAACTAACAACACAAATGTTGGAACATGTGTTTGTTCCAATATATTGAGTTTAAAAATTTTCTCAAGTCCCACATTGTTAGAAATATTTTTGTGGTTGAAAAAACCATTTAGTCCCACATTGCTCATGAGAAATATTACTAGCTTACTTCACTATATAAGGAGTTAACATGTTTCATTCCAATTTACACCAAAAACTATTTTATTAGGTTTTCCTTCCTCACTCTCATAACTCCGCGCCTTTCGAATTGTCTCCTCTTTCTTTCTACTCGTTGAATTTTCCGAGTACTTTCTTGAGTTCTCTTTTGAGAATAATGTTAATTTCTCCTCGTTTGAGTTGAGAAATTATCTAGTATAATTTTTGGATTCTCTTTAGAGAATTAATTGAAATTCCTCTTTTTAAAGAAATCTGTTTTAGGGATTTAAGCTTTGCTAGACATAGACTGCTTATATTCTTACCTAGGATAATTATCTATTAGTTTCTGAATGCTAGAAATAGGTTTAGAGCTGACATTCACTTAGGGCATCTGATTTTAATGCCTCTATGTCAGGAGTGTCGGGCTAGACATAGTCGATGCAAGTGACGTGGTTGCATTCTCAATTTGGGCTAGAAATATCTTGGGTTGTGATAGGTATGTGATGACACGGACGAGTATCATAGATATAGTATAATTGTACGGTAGATTTAAGTATGTGACAGATAGTGTGCATTCATTCCAGATAAGTTGTCTATCCTTTACTTTTTTATTTTGTATTTTCTTTACGACCCATTTAACCCCAAATTCATTAACGAACGAATTATCGAACAATGAATCAATAACCAATCTTTGTGGACACAATACGATATAACCTATATATCACCCGGTAAAAAAATACTTTACTTTTTGCTTGCCGCTCTAATACCACAACAACAAAATGACGCCATTGTTGGGAATTGGTTTTATTGTTTCTATATTACGATAATTCTATTATTTTTGAGTTTTGTAATTAATGTATATGTTGTATAGACTCTGTATATGAACTTGTATATTGTTACTTGTACATGTTGTGTGTTTACTTTCCATACTTGTGCATATTTGTGATTTTCTTTGTTTTCACGTATTGTTGTGATTTGTTCAGTATCGTAACATTTGTTGTGTGAATGTTAGGACGTTTTATTTAAGTTTGCATGGTGTGGCAATACCATGGCATGACGAGGGGAGGTTACTAGCTCACATAATAAAGGCGTCGAGCTTACGACGCAAAACAAACATGTCTATTTATGTTTGTTTATGTTTGTTTATGTGTGTAGTGGCTTGTGTTTTAACAAGTTGAAATAGGACATGTTCTTAATTTCAAATCTTCACTTTTCAACTTGTTAATACATTTTCACAAAGTTTTGGTATCGTTATTTGCGTTTGTTTTGTTACGTAATTTGTTGTTTTTCCACAAGTTTGTAGTGTTTTAGCTTGTGGAAGTGTGTATGTGTTGTAAATATTGTTTAGTTGTGTAAATGAGATTGTGTCGGTGTTAAGTGGAGGCAACCTGCTGCCATTTTTCTCACTGGTGTGGCGCTTGCGCCTCTGTCGCTTAGCGTGCTTTATGCAGCCGTGAATTCTTTTTAAATTTCACTTGGTTCACCTTTTTCCCGCTTCCACCAATAATTTTTGTATTGAATAAAATTAGTATTATTTTTCTAATTCTTTTGTTGTTTCAACTCAAATTTTGGTCTGGTAGCTTGAGGTTGCATTTGGTAATTTTCCGAGTTTGATCGTTTTAACTCGTAGATGTATGGTAATGATAGTTTTTAAAGTTGGTACATGCCAGATACTCGTTTATCGCTTACTATAGAATAACATGTTTAGGAAATTTATCATTTGTATAATTACGATGCCATTCATTCTTTTTGCATTACTTGCTCATGAGTTGAATCATTTTAGTTCTCTTTTTACTCATAAATGTGAGGAAGCTTTCCATTTTTCATATGCTGGAGGCCACGTTCTTGTTTAACTAGATTTTATTATGCTTAATCTTTTGTTTGTGTTGATTATATGAATGCATGAAAATGATCAAGGCATTTTGTTAGATTTTGAGCATAACTACCTTGGCCAATTATTCAATTCACCTTGTGAGTGTGTGAACCTCTGATAACCCCTTTGAACTTTTATCAATATCCATGTTTATTTGATCTTGATGCTTGTCTATGAGTATTGAATTCACTTTTGTTGTATGGATGTTGATTTCTTTATTTCTTGAACCCTCAACTATATGTTGTTGTACGAATTTTTAACTTGCCTTAGAAATTAGGGAGCATTCACACATTAATGTTGGTTGAATTCAGTTGGGAAGAGAAATGTTTATGTACTTATATTGTGGTTGGTATAAGGTTAAGAAAAAGAAAAGGAAAAAAATGTGTGAAAAAGAAAGATTAGAAAAAGAAAAAAAAACAGGAGAAAAAAAGCTTTGAAAAAGAAAAACAAAAAAAAATATGAATAATGTTGTGTTAATAAGTGATTTGTTTTGGTGTAGAATTTGTGATGAAGAAGAAGTTTAATTGGAATTGTATTCTTTGAAACTTTGTGGAAGTAACTGCTCCCTTAGGTTAAGAATTTTTTTTCTTTCGTTTAGCTTTAGGACTTATCACTTGTTTGTTAACCAAGCCAAATTACAACCTTGAAAAGCCCTTGTAATTCTTGCATTTGTATTTTCAATTGAGTTTTTGGATGAATGCATAATTTAGTCTTTTGTTTGCAAGATTGTTGGATGAGTGTCAAAAGTACCTCACCTTTGTGTGTTCTTCATTTACCGATGAATATTTGCTAGGTGTGATTTATGATTGAGCTTGTTTTGTTTTAGAATATTTTGCATGATTTTTGTACTTAGGATTTGTTTCGTTTATATGTTGTCGTTGTAGGATAGTGGTAAGTATGTACTTTGCTTGTGTACATTTTCGTTTGAACCATACATTTGTTTTCCTTTCTTAAAACTTGTTGATTCGTGATTCTTTGATTATAATAATTTGTTTCTTTGGGTTACTTGACTTTGTTTGAGGACAAACAATGTGTCAAGTTGGGGAAAGTTGATAAGTTCTAAAATGTAGTTATTTTGTATATATGTTTTGTGACACTTATCTGTTCTTTTGTTGTTAATATCGATTGAATAACCCCGCTTTTTGTTGTAAATATGTTTTATTGCGTTTTGTATACATATTGTACTGTTTGATTAGTTTTGTATATATTTTGTAGGTATTGGTCGAATTATTGGAGAATTGAGAATCAAGTCCAAATGGAGCTCCAAGATGCATCTTTGATCAATAAAGGAATAAGGCTAAAGAGAGAGCCATTCCAAGTTATGTAGGAAAAGAAACAAAAGTTGCTGAACTGTCATGGGTCACCAGTGATGGCCAGGCGAGGGCCATCGCATCTGCGTCACCGAGCGACGGTGGAGCGAGAGGAAGGGCCAATTTTGGAGAAGTCTCTCGAGGGCTTCGCTGCTCAGTCGCTGGGCGAGAAGATGTCGTGTCGCCGGGCGAAACTGACTATCATCGGGCGACGTTAAATATTTTGGTCAGATGATGATGTGGCAAGTCATGAGCCAAGTAAATACAGAACCGTTGTCGGGCGATGCTTTATTTCGTAGGGCAATGGTCGCGGAAAAAATTTTCCTTTATATTTCCTTTTCATTTCATTTTTGTGTCTTATGGTTTTAGGGTGTGATTTTTGTCTCCCAATTCCATCACTCATATAGTTTTTGATATATTAGCTTAGAAAACAACACTAGGGCTTTGCTTATGGATTATTATAGGTGGATTGTTCTTCGATTGTCGTTGACAAACCAGTGTAGATTTGCGGTTTATCTCATTCCATCTCTATGTATTTCTCTATTTGTATGATTATGTTTGCATATTTACCTTGAACTCATGTATATTTGTCGTCCTTGGCATTGTATAAAGTTTGCTTTACGAATCTGTGTTGGTGATTGTCTTAGGTTTTTACTCTGTGTTAGATATTTAAGCTTTGCTAGACATAGACTGCTTAGATTCTTACCTAAGATGATTATCTGTTAGTTTTTGAATGCTATAAATAGGTTTAGAGCTGACATTCACTTAGGTTATCTGATCTTAATGCCTCTGTGTTAGGAGTGTCGGGCTAGACCTAGTCGATGCGATTGATTCGGTTGAATTCTTAATTTGTGTTAGAAATAGCTTGGATTGTGAGAGGTATGTTATGAAACGAACGAGTATCGTGGATAGATTATAACTGGATGGTAGATTTAAGTCTGTGACGAGTAGTGTGCATTCGTTCCGGATAAGTTGTCTATCCTTTATTGTGTTTTGTTCATTTACTTTTTTATTTTGTATTTTCTTTACAACCCATTTAACCCCAAACTCATTAACGAAAGAATTATGGAACAACGAATCAATAACCAATCCCCGTGGGCACGATACCATATAACCTATATATCACCCGGTAAAAAAAATACTTTACTTTTTGCTTGTCGCTCTAAAACTGCAGCAACACATGTGCATACGAGCCACTCAGAGGGAACTAGGAAACACTGTCGTTCTGACTTTACCTGGACCAGATAGTGCATGAGGAAATTCACTTTTGTGCCTACGCCGAACACTGTAACACGATACCATTTGATGATGTTTCTCTATTTTCAGGTTGGTTGGCCTGCGGTACTCGGAAGACTGCTGCTTATATGCCTGAGCGAGTGATGCGCCAGTTCGAGTATACTCAGATCATTCCTCAGCATTATGTTGTATCTACCCCTCCGACAATGAAAAGGAGGGAGAAAGAGGAGATTTTTGATGATTTTGTGAATCATCTTGTACCTGAGGAGGCCAGTAGTACCGTGGCTCCAGACAACTGGAGTTACGCGTACAATTACATGTTGTGGTTCTTCAGGGTTTCCCATCCATATATGATATAAGATGCTCCAGGGAACCCACCCAGGCTAGTTCATCAGGAGATCCTGGAGGAGGAGCAGGCGAGGAGGGATCATGCCCAATATGTGCTGCCTAGGTGTCGCTGTATCATGGAGCTTTCTAGGGATGTCACTGACAGATGGCTGTTTCCTGATGGATCCGATGTCATAGGAGTTTTGGAGGCCATTATGGCGGAGGCTGGGGGTGCCCTGGTATACAGGAGACATTGGATGGACGCCTCGAGGGTGACAGGCCGACTCATCGTCCTCCATACGCAGTAGTTTAGTTTGATTGTATTTTGACTTTAGTTTTTTTATTTCGTATTATATTGAATTTTCATTTTGAATACCGTTATTATGAAATGCATTTTGGATAACATTTTTGGGCTATTATTCGATTTAAAAATTGCAGATCTTTAATTCAATTTTTAAATTAAATAGTTTGTTAAATTGGTTATTGCTTTAGTTCTATTTTTCTGCTAACTGTCATGCCCAAAATCGAATGTATATTTCTGATATGGAACCAGAGATATACTTCCTTTAATTCGATTTATAAGTTAAATAATTTGTTAAATTGGTTATTGCATTAGTTCTATTTTTATGCTAACTATCAGACCCAGAACCAGATGTATATTTTCGGTATGGAACCAGAGATATACTTTCGATTTTCACTCAAATATTTCAGAAAGTGTTGCGCACCGAAAGTATATTTCTGATTTTCGAAAAACATTTTTGGAGGGTTTAATTTCACCACATGAGATGGATTAAGAAATTCACATAACTTAAGAGAGAGGCTTTTAGATTTGGACATACTCACATATTATAAAATGCAATCACTTATTATAAAATGCATGAGAGAAAATATTTAATTTATTATTATTAATATAAAAATGTTTTTTATGCAAGTGTGTCTAAATTAAAAATATTTGGGTATGTAACTATATGAGTCGTGTTCGTAACTCAATTTTTTAAAAGGCCAAATAAATATGTATAATATAAATAAAAAGAAGTTGGGGAAAATACATAAGATCAGAGTCTACTAGTAATCGTCGTGCCAAGCAAAAAGCAAGAAAATATAAGACCCGAAAACCACAAATTGATACTACATAAGGATAAAGCAACACTTAAACAATTAGCAATTTTTATATAAGGTCCGAAAACCACAAATTGATAGTTTGAAAAGAAAGAAACAAACTTAGAAAGGAAAAAGGGTCGTACGACTTTGACACGGGAAAGACATGTGCCTTTGAGCCGTTTTTATCCATTAGTTCAATCCCACACACTAGGTTCTGTCACGTGTCTTTTTTATTTTATTTTAAAGAAATAATTTTTAAATAATTCCTTTCTCTATATTAACTAGTTCTTCTTCCCAATTTTTCTCGTTCCCTCAATAAAAGAACAATTGGTGCCTCATGTTAATCGCCACCATCATTCTTTACTGTTCTGATTGTTGCCTCATGTTAATCGTGGCTACCATTCAATTTTAAATATCTCCCTATTATTAATGTGTGGGTTAATTGAAATTTCCCATTATAATTTCTCCACACTAACTTCTGAATTTCTGTGCAATAATTTCTCCCTGTTATTTTTCTTATTTTCCCCCATATTTGTAGAAGAAGAAAATAATTTATCTTGATAAGTGTTGATTGAAGAAGATGACATGCAAACAAATTGGGTTGGTTATAATTATAAAATATATTATGGAGTTTAAGGGTTAACTATCATATTTCATCTGTTCTAATTTTGTTTATAATTGAGGAGTACAAAAGACCAAGAAGACCAATTTGCTACAAAATTGTAACAGATAAAACTGTAACAAATGTGATACAAATTCTATCAAATATAAGTTAATTCTTTCTAAGTCATAAATTATCAGAAAATCAGTTCATGTAAATTGTATTCTTGGTCCATCAAAATATTACATTAGCTGAGTTTTCATCATAAAATGACAAAGTCAATTCATGCACCTATAAAAAGTGCACAGGTAAAATATAGTATAATTAAAACACAATACAACAATATCAACATGATTTTTACAACACCATGTATATGGTCTATTTGGACATAGCCATACTTACTAACATGACAGTAGCAACACCATAATAACAACAATTGCATAATTTTTTTACAAAAAAATACAAGTAGAATGGCAGTAGAAACATCCTAATAACAACATAACAACCACATAATTTTCTTTTACAAAAATACTTACAAGTTCAAGCACCATGACAATAGCAACAACCTAATAACAACATAATTTTTTCTACAAAAATATTTACTAGCATGACTATAACAACACCATAATAACCCATGTGCATAATGTTTTACAAAAATACTTACAAGTAACATGGCAGTAGCAACACCATAGTAACAACAAAACAACCACATAATTTTTTACAAAAATACTTACAAGTGTCAGTCATGACAATAGCAGCAACCTAATAATAACAATATAATATTTTTTTTTTACAAAAATACTTACAGGTGCAAGCACTATGACAGTAGCAGCCATATAATTACAATATTTGCAGTGCTATTTCGTAATCACAATATTTGAAATTCTATTTTGTAATCACATCTCTGATATACAAAATACCAGTAGTACATATAATGGTACACAAAAAATATTACTTAGTAATCTATTAGCTTCGATTAGTTTAACGCTGCAACGTCTGCTTCATTAAGAGGTGCCTACATTAGAAAAAATACGAATTAACATCATGATAGGTGTAAATGTAATGATAATTATTTTTCAAATAAGAATTATATTACCATCAACAATGCCGTAAATTTAAATCGATCATCGTGTGTTTGTTGGAGCTCACTAAATTGACTCTCTTGTGTTTTTTGCAGCTCATTGACTTGAAGTGCCGAACATGATACTCCATCGACAATATGTCTTGTTAACTCTTTACCCTAAAATGATTATGTAATAGTAAATATGAGTAATAATACATATATAATTAAAACAAATTATTTATACATCAAATTACATACTTGAGAGGATTGACTATATGTTTGGCTTTTAGGAGGAGCCTTTTTTTTTTGCAATAGGTTGCTTCTTAACCCAACCTTTAATTTGCTTTTGTGATTGTCCCTTTAAGCGATTTCGTTTCTCGAAGCCCTTTGGTTGAGTAACATTAGAACTTGGAAATGTCGGAGTGTCATTGCTATGATTGTCATTGTGTTTGACTTGAGAACGACGTTCAATTATTTGCTTAAGCATGAGATCAACGGTGTCATCAATAATCTCGAGATCCTCCACTTCACACGATGCTGCTACCTTTATGAATTTGGAAACAACTTGCCTGAACATTCGTGTCCTAGATAATTTTGGATTGGCTTTAACCTCTTTTCCCCTAGAATCTTGCACGACTCCATAACGGGCTTGTCTTGTCCACCTCCTTAAAATGTACTCTTGCGGAATGATCTTAACATCATTTGCTTCAAGTACTTTCAATGCATGTGAACAAAGTATGCCAAAGGTCTCAAATTTACTACATCTACAAGTAATGTAAGATGAGGCACGATAAAATGACACTTTCTAATATCTTTCTTGATTCTCCATAGAAATGGAATATTCACATAAGTTGTGAGACTTATTTCTCTCAAATATCGATAAAGCTAAAAATTGCCTAAAGTCACATTGAAACAACTCAAATACAATGTGTGTGTGTGTGTGTACTTTTCCCATTTGTATTAGAATTGGTGACATCTCATATATTAACATTGTAAGCTTATGTGAAGACTCATACTCACACCTCAATTCATTTCATCTGTTCTCTTCAACAACTCGCTCAAAATGTTTAAAGAATTGTAGGATATCCACATTCGGTTTCATACAAGATTTGAAGTGAGCATTCAAACTTTCACTAATTTGAGTACTTCACATGCCAAGTTTTAATGTTTCCTTCATATAACATGAAGCCCATTTCTTTTTTATACCATAAACCGATTTGATCCAATTATTTTAATGAACCTTATAATCGTTGACCAGGTTGATCCAAGTTGTTTCAAAATCTCCTTCAATGTCAATGTCATACATGCATTTTTTAAATCTCTTAATAAATAACTTCCTCCCTTCATCAAGTTTCCAAGGTGTTTAATTTCATTTTGTAATAAGTGCCAAGTACATAAGCCATGGCGAGTCTCAGGCATCACATCAGCAAGTGCTCTGGCCACTGCCTGATCTTGGTCAGTGAAGACAATCTTTGGCTTTTTGTTGTTATGTGCTTGCAAGAATGTTTCAAACAACCACTTAAATGATTCAATTGTATCATCATACAATAAGGCTGCACCAAAAATGATTGAACCCCTATAGTGGTTGAAGCCACAAAAGAGAGCAAGGGGTCTATTTGCATGATTAGTACAATATGTAGTGTCCAAAGACACAACATCACCAAAATACCTGTAATCCAAAATCATATTCACGTCACACCAAAAAACATTAGTAATTTGTTCTTATATATCCATTTGATATGCATGAAAGAAAGACAGATTCTCCAACAATTGTCGTTGGAAATATTGTGAAAGACATCCAGCATCACCGTACTCCATACTTCTTTGCCTTTTTGCATTGATGTAATTTTTGACATCAACTCGTGTAAATCCAACAATAGCTCTATGTCCTGCATGTGTACTCATAAGTTAAAATGTTGACTTCTGCCTTAATCCAGAGTCATCGGCCAAATCAATCTCTTACGCTTGTACTTCAATTATTTTTCTATGAGATGCAAGCATGTGTGATGTATCTGAAGTTTGTAAGGAATGGTTATGTTCCTCTACAAATTCGTGGATAGCCAACTTTCCATTATTACATTCAAGTGAAATTCTGGCTTTGCAGTTAGTTCTAGTCTCGGCTATAGGAATCTTAACAAGTGCATTTTTCTTTATTTTTTGTATTCCTTCCTTAGAACAAACAAACCTACATGAGGATATAGTTCTATCCTTATTCTTGTTTGCATATCGTTTTCTGACTCTGAAGCCAATACGTGCACTATAAGCAATCTAAAATTGATATCCTTATTCAACAATTGACTTCCAATCCACATTTGAAGATGTCATATTTCATCCAACTATGAAAATGAAACATGAGTAAAAGAATTAAACCAATGAAATATATTAAGCAAAATAAATTCTACTAACTCTAATATTAAACATAACAAAGAATTGCAAAAAAAAAAAAAACTTTCATTTTGACACTTAGATTTGATGTAAAGAAAATTTCTTAACTTATAGTTTTAATTACATCCCCTATTTTTTCACTGATTTTATAGAACATATTTCAAATATCTATAAGAACAAAATCCAACAAACTAAAGGTGAAAGAAAAGTAGGTGGTAGACTCAACAAAAGCGGCGGCAGTTCAACGGCAGTGGCAGTGGCAACTGTTCAATGATGGAGACCCATTATACAGTGGAAAAGATAAAGCTTGTACTCTATTTTGTTAAAAAAATAGCGTTTATACTCTTTGTATTTCATTTTATTAAGTTTGCTTTTTAAAAAATAAAAGTAAATATTAAATGGATGTAAAAAGTGTAAATCCATAAGATTGATCAAATGAATATAAATAGAGTAAAGTTACCATGCCTTTCCCGGTAAAAAGGCAACAAATCCATTTCCCTTAGAAAGAATAGAAAAACTTTATTTGCATAAGTAAAATTGGTAGAAAGTTTTATAATTTTTTTTTGGAGATTCGTTTCTCGCTTATGATGGATATTTGAGTGTGCATTGAATTTTACAATAGTTTTGCCATACTATTTGTTAAAATAATTATCTTCAACGTTCAATTAACTTCCATTCGACATTTCATTCTTGCATGTTTTGCTTGCCTCCAATTGTTCTCTACGTGTCTATGGCGCTTTTAGATAAGATCAAAAAACTGTTACTTGGTCTGATTTTAAAATTTCCACAATCGAATCTCTGTTGATCTATCGAACTAGTCATCTCTAAACTTTTGGAAATTTCGTTAAGTACAATTTCCTCTTATTTAGTGAAATTACCTGGCTAAAATAATCGGATAGAATATCAATGAAGTCGCCAACAAACTTTTCTTATCCCGCGAGAGGAAGGGAAAACATCGAGTAAACCTGAGGGAAAGAAATCATAGTCTTTCGACCAAGAGATCGGATAAGGGAGTCTGTTGCGCGAGGGAAAGATATTAGCACCCCACACGCCCGTAGTACTCTACGGTATCCACTTCTACTTTCTATCTATTGGGTGTATTATATCTATCTATTGCTTAATCGCTACATCCATGTCTATGTTATACGCTAGGGGAAATGCATGTGAAAGAAAGAATGGAAACAAACACTACACTGGGAAAAGAATGAAGTATTTACAAAGTTTGCTCGATAGAGCCCCGTGACAAGATGCCTACGTATTACCTCGTGCAATGGGAAAGTCAGAGCGTCGTAGTTCGACTCATATGTTTTGGTGGGTTGCAATGCTTTTTATGGGAAGTTCGATTCTGCATCCTCACAATTGCAACTCGAGCTTGGCGTTGCAGATTATAGTAAGTCTTATGCTCGGCCGCTCGCACACTTAGCAATTCGCTTGGATTTGAAAAAGAATGCCCTTATTGAAAAGGTTTTCAAAGAAAAAGAGGTTCGAAGACAAACGATTTGAAGTGAGGTTGGTTGTTTTGACCTTGAAAAAGGAGTTCGAACCATTATTAAGTGTTTTGATTTTCAAAATAAAAGAAAACAAGTTTTAGTTTTACATGAAAGGATGCGAAAGAAAGCAGAAAACATGCAAAGGAAACTAACTAGTTCTACCCCTAATGTTATCATGCAAAGATGGCCCTAGGGTTAAGGACGAAGGGAATTTCTACCTATGTTGACATGCAAAGGATGAAAATCCTAATGTCTAGGCTCGAGAGCTATCCTAACCGAGTGGTCCTAAGGGAAGCTATCCTAATATCCTTCTTGGTTGAACAACCAAGGGATACAAAGGGGAGGAGGCAAGCAAGTGCTTTGGCAGAAGCACACAAATAATGCAATACATAAACAAATGACACACATGCGCGGGGAAGAAGAAAAAAGTCCCATATCCTTTACAGTGGTGTGTCACCAGAGTCAACCAGGAGCCTTCTTTCAGAGGAAAACCATAACCACAAATGGAATTAAACATGTCAACCAGGAGTTTCCTATGGGAGAAAGGTATCACAGCTTGATATGAATTACCAAGTGTGAGGAACATATGAGTGCGAGTATCAAAGCATGTGAATGCAAACTCCATGAAAAAGTGCGGAGAGTCAAAATAGAGGACTCTTTCCACTTTTTATTGACTCGATAAAGGAAGCATCACGAGTTACGTGAGCTGAGATGACACAGACTGAACTGTGTGGGGGTTGGTTGCTAACCCTTTCCGTGTTCCTTTCATATCATCATATATCAATATCATCATTATCATCACAAGCACTTTTCTTGGTGGTGCCATATCAGGTTGCCTAACCACTCATGACCTATGCAAGCACGAATGTATACACACTGAAAGTTACCTCCTTTGCACAGAAGGATTTTAACCAAACCACACACAGTTAGCACACAATATGCGGAATTACTCTAAACAGGTCTTTAAATAAACCAGAGGGGTTCCTGAACATGCTCCAACTACAGAAGCCCCATCATGCATCTTTATTCCTACTTTTCATGGTAAAAGAAAGCGGTAAAACCCTACTTCTCATGCTCTCTAGAAAAGCGGTAAAAGAATGCGGTAAAAAGGTGTAGAAAATACCAAATGGATAACAATCTGTATGAGCAAAAGCGAGCTAAAAATACTCCAGAAAACTTTGTGTACTACTGACACGCAATAAGGAAAACCAGTGAGTGATGCACGGAGGCATAAAAAGCATGATCGAAGTGCGCGTCGTACACATCCGAAGCAAATAAACCTGCAAGAGATTGCAATTCAGACAATACAGACAAAGGGTGTGCATAACATATACACAATCAGGATGAGCGTTCGTACACATCTGAGCTAAATCGATAGACCTGTAAGAAGGTAAAAACCAAGAAATACAGACAAAGGTGTGCATATCTTATGCAATATCAGAATGTGCGTTAGTATACATCTGAAACAATCCAATAACCTGCAAGAAATCACAATCCAGACAAAGAGATTGTGCGTTCGTACACAAACATCAGAATGTGCGTTCGTACGCAAACATCAGAATGTGCGTCTGTACACATCCAAATCATATCTGATAACCTTGAAGAAGGTGAAAACTAAGCAATGCAGACAATAGACTGCACACGCATGTGTGCAAGATCGGGATATGTGTCATAACACATCAAAATCTCAAGAATAATGCTCAATGTACCTCGCACATGTAACAAAGTGGCAGAAATAACAAAGAAAGTGATTTATCGGAAGCACTAAACGCAAAAGTGATTATTCACATGATAATACACTAGTATAAGCATACAAAAGTGAAATAAAAACTCAAAAATCGGCTTAGGAAAGCACTTATTCGAAATCGGAGCGAAAAGTCAACTTGTCAGAACCGATTAAAAATCGCATTGTTGCTTCCAAAAGCGTCAAAGGATTCAAAAATATGATCGGTTTTAATTAATTCCGAGTGGAAGTGATGTTTTCCGAACCTTAAAGAAACGGGACAACATGTGTGTTTTTGGCATGTTGCACTTGAAATTCGGTTCCGAAACCATCAAAACCTGTTTTAAAACATGCCAAAACATTGGGGACAAGTATTTCTACCTTGGACCTTTGAGGAAAAATGAGTTTTGATGAAAAAAAATGCACAAAAACGCTTATGGAAAGTGAAATTCACGTGTCGATTTAATTTCCAATTCACATTTGTTTTGTTTCTTGAAATGAGAAAGAATTGGATATTAAATCCACACATGATGCATACAATTCTAAACAAATGAATATGCAAGTGATATGCAAAAATCGGAAAAGTTAGAATTGGTACAATGCATGGAAATGGATGTTTATTCATGAATTAATGCCTTTTTATGGATGAAATGCATGAGCATATGACAATATGCAAGCAATGAGATGATCAACCTATGCCACATCAAGTCATGATGCAATGTATGAATTAAATTCAATCAAGAATCAAGAATTCAACATGTTATAATGCATCAAGTGAAATGTTCAAGAATGCATCAATCAACACATGAAAATGTGTATAAAACTAGGCCTTGACCCACTTTCGAGTTCCTAAAATAAAGCTTAAACACATGAATCCGATTCAATTATTCAATGGAATTGTAAACTAATGCATGAACATGCAAATCATAATCAAAATGTAAGCACAAAGGCTCTATGTACAAAGAAATTGCATCAAGCAAGTGAATGTGCAAAAATTCTACATCTCGACACAATAGCGTTCACAAATCAAGCCTTATTCAAAGAAATTTCAAGCAATCAATCAAGAATTCAGTTAATTGGAGCAATTACATGCAATTCCTCAAATCAAATCTCAATAATAAGCAATTCGAAAAAATCACTTAAAATAAGTGCTTATTTGAATAAGTACTTACTTGAATTCGAAGAATCGAAGTCGAATTGAAGAAGAATTGAGGAAATCAAGCCGGATCTGAGTAGGATGAGAAAAGGAGAGGCTTTGCCGAGCTCGAGAAGTGAGAGAGAAAGATCCGAGCGAAAAGAGTGAACGGAGGGAGTGCTCCGAGCGATCAAGGCGGAAGGAGTGAGTTCCGGCCACCTGGAGCCTTGGACGGTTGCTTGAAGATGACCGAAGACGATAAGAGGCGAGCAAGGAGGAGCGGAGGGAGATCAGAGACGGACTGCGAAGAGTACGCGCGCGGTCTTGGCCTGAACGCAGGAGATCTCGCTGTGAGGAGGTTGGCCGGAAGTTGAAGTGGTTGGCCGGAGGGAACTGGTCGGAGCTAGGCTAGTACGGTGGCTGGGCGGATGGGACGGGCGGCGTGCGATGGATCAAGGACGAAGGGAGGGTTGAGCGCATAAAGGCTTAGGGGCGGGAAAAGAGAAAATTCAATTTCTCTTCTTTTTGTTCTTTTGATTTTTGAGAGAAAATTGAGAGAGAAAAAGTGAGTTTTGAGTGTGAAATTTAGCAAATGATTCTTCCTTCTCAATTTGTGAGAGGAAAATTTTATTTATAGGTTATAAATTTGGGCTTTGGAGTGCCTTGGATCCACGATTAGGCTCAAATCGCGTTTATCCAAATAATTTTCGTCCACAGCCCAAAATATCGAAAATCCTGCAAAATTCGAACTCAGACTCCTCACGAAAAATGTCTGAAATGAAAAATTACTTGTGTGAGTCAAAATTTTGATGCAATCGGATGAACGGTTGATGAGATATGAATATTTGAAGTTGCAACATGTTGGATTAAATTATCCAGCGTCTTTCTGAGGGATTCGTAGAAGGCTTAACATCCTCCCATGGGCGCCTACACAAGTGTGTTAGGTTGGCCTCTTGCTGGGTTCGCCATAAGGAAATAGAGTATCACCTTAGCTACAAGCAATTTCTTTTATCCTAGTGGTAAGCGCTTGATCCAGGATTTACGTGGTATTAGAGCATGGTCATGGGTTCGAATCCCCCCCGGCTGACATTGGGGGGGAGATTGTTGGATTAAATTATCCAACGTCTTCCTGAGGGATTCGTAGAAGGCTTAACATCCTCCCATGGGCGCCTACATAGGTGTGTTAGGTTGGCCAGGTAGGCCTCTTGTTGGGTTCGTCGTAAGGAAATAGAGTAGCACCTTAGGTACAAGCAATTTCTTTTATCCTAGTGGTAAGCACTTGATCCAGGGTTTACGCGTTAGAACATAGTTTAGTTCTACACCAATCTTAGATGTTTTGATGATAACAAGTACTGTTGATGACTATCATGTTCTGACAATAATAAACAAATATTTTGTATGAAACATTGTTGGCTTCTAAGGTTGTTTAAAAGTATGCAGATAAATTTCTAACCTTGAAAAGAAAATAAGTTTTTGATCTTATCGAACAAAAGTTCTGATGAAAGAAGAAGAACAGAAGTTCTGATGAAAGAAGAACAACAGAAGTTCTGATGAAAGAAGAAGAACAGAAGTTCTGATGAAAGTAGAAGAATAGAAGTTCTGATGAAAGTAGAAGAACAAAAGTTCTGATGAAAGTAGAAGAGCAGAAGTTCTGATGAAAGTAGAAGAATAGAAGTTTTGATGACCTTTAGAAGACTCTGATCTAAGCGAAGTTCTAATAGCGTTAGAAGACTCTAATCAAAGAGAAGTTCTGATGTCAGAAGAAGACTCTGAACTGAACATACAGAAGTTCTGACATGTTAGAAGATGTTAAAAGATCCATGCTCTAAACGAAGTTCTGATAAACTTCTAAATAGCACCAGACCGCTCTACAAACTCTAATATCCATGTTCTGACTGAAATGCTCTTAAGCGTTGCCATTCATTAAATGAATATTTGAAGCAACGACTAACTTCCAACAGGATCTCGCTTTTATGGAAAGAAAAATCAACTCAAATTATCATAATTCCATATACAGCTTAAGATGTCTCCAAGGGATACTTTCAATGAACATCTATATAAGGATTCATCTATGAAGAGAACGATACAAAGATCAATACACGCAGAAACAAAAATAAAAATTCAAAATCGTTCATTAGCTCATAACCGCTGAAATATTCTTGTGTAAAAATCACAGTTGTGATATAGCTTTCTAGAAGCATTATTAAACACATTTTTTGTAATTATCTATGAATTATAATTCCTTGAGAAACCAAGTTGTGGTGTTCTTGAGAAGACTAAAACAGTTGTTTTAGTGAATTGTAATTCCTTTAGAAACCAAGATGTGGTGTTCTTGAGAAGACTAAGGTAATGGTCTTAGTGGGTTGTAATCAAGTTCTAATTAGTGGATTAAGACCTCGTTGAGAGAGGCAAATCACCTTGACGGGTGGATTGGAGTAGTTTGAGTTCATACGAACTAGGATAAAAATAATCGTGTCTATTTTAATTTGATTTCAAAACCCCAATTTAACCCCCCCCCCTTTCTTGTGTTTTTCATCCTTCACAACACACTTTTCGGGCATCTGACACATGCATAATTTTTATTGCACCACTTGGGAAGATTGCTTTGAACGAGAATCTTCTGATCAAAATTCAAACTCGGAATGTGAATGAAAGTTGAAGCCAATAGAATTTGTGAAATTTTGACACTAGTCCCATCGTGTTTTGATAAAAATCGAGTGAGATATGATTTTTTAACACTACGTGTTAGATGAAAAATGCCCGGCTCGACTCAAATTCACCTTCAAAGAACAAAATTCTGGTATTGATTAGTAAGGAATTAGCTCTCAGGTTGTGAATGAAAGTCGTAGAGGACTTCAATACAGAATTTTAGACACCGACTCAGCTCAGTTTCTATATTCTAATCAGAATTTATGAATTTTTTAGTGTACCGTGAACACGGTTCAACCATAAAACTTAGTTTATCCCACTTAAAAGATCAATTTTTCTGGAGACTTTCCTCACACAATTAGATTTTTACTTGTGATCGAAAGTTATAGATAATATTGATAGGTACTTTCTAGTCGAAAATCGTCTGCAAATAACTGACAAACTGAGAGTAATGCCTTCCAGAGGGCCCGAAACGCACAAAAAACCCAAAATTCAGTTTATTAAGAAATGAACTGTTAAATTCTTTTTCTTGACGAAATGGCCTCCGATCTGAACAGATAAACTGGAGAACATATTGAAATGGTTCAAACTTCCATGGAACCAACCTCAGAAGATCTTCTGACCAGAAAATCTTGCTTCAAGCATACGAATTGAAAAATATCAATTTTTGGCTCGAAACAGTCTGAAATGGCCGAAACGCATAGTTTCTTCCACAACTTGAGACGTTTGTAACCCCATGACAATGAGATCAATGATATGAATGTATGTTTATGATGATAAAAATATAAGCCAGAAATGTTGCAATGAATAGGGTAAATTTTGGGGTACAACATTGAGTTAGCATAGTGAAATTTCTTGGTTAACAATTTTCCTTCCACAAATGACACTTTTGATTCATTTTAAGAGACATATGGCATTTTAAAGTTTCGTTTTTATTTAAAGTCTGGCACTGATGTCACCACCATCATGGCCACTTATTAAAACGTATTTTTTGAGATGTGTGAATTCAAAGAAAATCATCATGGCTTTGATTTCCTAAGAGATCGTGGGCCATGTGCAATCTCAACTTCCTTTTCTCACTCTTTGTGGGACACTTATCATAAGATTTTTCGGATTTTTTTTGAAGAAAAAAGAAAAAAAAGTATTTTCCAAAAGCTATGAATAGCTCTCTTCTCTATTTATTTTCATTTATCACATCTTTTCTTCCTTCTTTAGCAAAAAAACTAAGAAAAGTTCGAACATTTTCCTAAAAAGCTTAAACTTTCTTGACACTCTTTACTCCTTTAAACTTTAATGGTGTCTAAATCATCTTCAGAACAAATTATTCCTCTTGTTGCATCCATTACAATATCCATTGTCGCTGGAAATAAATTGTATGTTCTTGAACCTCCTCTTGAGGAAGAAAATGCCCTAATTTAGAAATCCCGTGTATTAACCCCTTTCACAATTTCTGATACAACATATGTTTTTTTATAGGTCCTTTCCCTAGTCTTAATATGAATGTAGAAAAATTTAGTGAGATTTTTTTATAAGTGCCAAAATGTAGTTATTTTATACATATGTTTTGTGGCACTTATCTATTCTTTTTTTTTGAATATCGTTGAATAACCCCGCTTTTTGTTGTAAATATGTTTTATTGCGTTTTATGTATATATTGTACCGATTGATTAATTTTGTGTATATTTTGTAGGTATTTGAGCATGATTGGAGCAAGAGAAATAAAAGCTCTAAGATGCATTTTTGGAAGAATAAGGCAAAAAAGAAGCCATTCCAAGTTGTGCAGAGAAAGCAACAAAAGTTGCTTTTCTGGTGTCCACTGTCGGGCGGTGAGATGGAGATGACAGGGCGCTGTGAGCGCCAGAAGCTTCATCGGGCGGTGCATGAGCGGTGCAACTTTGTCAAAATCCAGTAACTCCAGACTTTGGCTTGCCAGTAGCTCGCTGGGCGAGGAAGACTAACTTTGCAGGGAGGTGTGAAGATATTTTGCCCAGATGTTTACGTGGAGCATCGTGGTCCAAGTAATAAGGGACCAGCACCGGGCGGTGCAATTGGAGCATCGGACGGTGACTGCGAGACAGATTTTGTATATAGTTTCATTTCATTTTTGTGTTTTATGGTTTTTGGGGTGGATTCTTGCTCCCAATTTATATCACCTTATAGTTTTTGATAGATTAGCTTAGAAAACAACATTAGGCTTTGCTTATGGATGATTGGAGGTGGATTGCTCTTCGATAGGCTTTGATAAACCAATGTAAATTTGTGGTTTATCTCTTCTCCTCTCTATGTATTGCTCTTTTTGTTGGGTTTGTTTGTATATTTACCCTGAACACATGTATATTTGTCGCCCTTGGCATTTTATAAAGTTTTCTTTATGAATCTGTTTTAGTAATTGTCTTAGGTTTTTACTATATGTTAGAGATTTGAGCTTTGCTAGACATAGATTTCTTAGATTCTTACGTAAGATGATTATCTGTTAGTTTCTGAATGCTAGAAATGGGTTTAGAGCTGACATTTACTTAGAGTGTCTGATCTTAATGCCTCTATGTTGGTTGTTTCGAGCTAGAGATAATCGTTACGAATGACACAGTTAAATTCTGTGTTGTTGAGGTAGGCCAGACATGGCTATCAAGGTGATTCGGGAGGATTCTCAATTTGGGTTAGAAATAGTTTAGATTGTGAGAGGTATATCATGACACGAATGAGTATCGTAGGCTGAGTATAACTGGACGGTAGATTTAAGTCTGTGACGGGTAATGTGCATTCGTTTCATACAAGTTATCTATCCTTTATACTTTTTGTTCATTTACTTTTTGTCTTTTATTTTCAACTCATTTAATCCCAAAGTCATTAACGATATAATTGTCGAACGACGAATCAATAACTAATCTCTGTGGACACGATACGATATAACCTAACCGAGTAATGTAAAAAGAATGAATGACATGGTAATTATATAAATGATAAATTTCCTAAACACGTTATGCTATAGAAAGCGATAAACGAGTACCTGACGTGTAACAATTTTGTAAATATCATTACCATACATCTGCGAGTTGAAACGATCAAACTCAAAAAATCACAAAATGCAACCTCAAGCTACCGGACCAAAATTGGAGTCCAAACCACAACAAAAGAATTAGAAAAGAAAAAAAAAGAGAAAAAACTTTGAAAAAGAAAAACAAAAAGAGTATGAATAATGTTGTGTTAATAAGTGAGGTGTTTTGGTTTGACAATTTGTGATGGATAAGAAGTTTGGTTGGAATTATATTGTTTGGAACTTTGTGATTTGATCACTCCCTTAGGTTTAGGCAAGTTTTTGTTTCGATTAGCTTTAGGACTTATCACTTGTTTGTTAACCAAGCCACATTACAACCTTGAAAACTCCTTGTGATTCTTGCATTTGTATTTTCAATTGAGTTTTTGGGATGAATGCATAATTTAGTCTTTTGTTTGCATGATTGCGGATGAGTGCTTTTTGTCCCTCACCTTTGTGTGTTCTTCATCTATCGATGATTTTTTGCTAGGTGTGGTTCATGATTGAGTTTGTTTTGTTTTAGAATGTTTTGCATGATTTTTGTACTTAGGATTTGTTTCGTTTATATGTTATTGTTGTAGTATTGTGGTAAGTATTTACTTTGCTTGTGTACGTTTTTGTTTGAACCATACATTTGTTTTCTGTTTTAAAACTTGTTGATTCGTGATTATTTGATTATCATTCTTTGTTTCTTTGGGTTACTTGACTTTGTTTGAGGACAAACAATGTGCCGAGTTGGGGAGAGTTAATAAGTTCCAAAATGTAGTTATTTTGTACATATGTTTTGTGACACTTATCTATTCTTTTGTTTTGAATATCGTTGAAAAACCCCACTTTTTGTTGTAAATACATTTTATTGCATTTTGTGTATATATTGTACCGATTGATTAGTTTTGTGTATATTTTGTAGGTATTTGAGCATGATTGGAGCAAGAGGAATAAAAGCTCCAAGATGTATTTTTGGAAGAATAAGGCAAAGAAGAAGTCATTCCAAGTTGTGCAGAGAAAGCAACAAAGTTCCACCATCTGGCGGTGAGGTGGCATGATGGTATGTGGCCGGAAGCTTCGCCGGGAGATGCAGGAGCAGTGCAACTTTGTCAAAATCCAGTAACTCTTGACTTTGGCTCACCAGCAGCTCGCTGGGCGAGGAAGACTAGCTTTGTCGGGCGGTGTGAAGATATTTTGCCCAGATGCTTACGTGGAGCATCGTGGGCCAAGTAATAAGGGACCAGCGTCGAGTGGTGTAATTGGAGCATCAGGAGGTGGCTGCGAGACAGATTTTGTGTATGGTTTCATTTCATTTCATTTTTGTGTTTTATGGTTTTTGGGGTGAATTCTTGCTTCCAAATTCCACCACTTTATAGTTTTTGATAGATTAGCTTAGAAAACAACACTAGGCTTTGCTTATGGATGATTGGAGGTGGATTGCTCTTAGATGGGCTCTGACAAACCGGTGTAAATTTGTGGTTTATCTTTTCTCCTCTCTATGTATTGCTCTTTTTGTTGGGTTTGTTTGTATATTTACCTTGAACACATGTATATTTGTCGCCCTTGGCGTTGTATAAAGTTTGCTTTATGAATCTGTGTTGGTAATTGTCTTAGGTTTTTACTCTATGTTAGGGATTTGAGCTTTTCTAGACATAGATTGCTTAGATTCTTACCTAGGATGATTATCTGTTAGTTTCCTAATGCTAGAAATGGGTTCAGAGCTGGCATTTACTTAGAGTATCTGATCTTAATGCCTCTGTGTTGGTTGTTTCGAGATAGAGATAGTCGTTACGAATGACACGGTTGACTTCAGTGTTGTTGAGGTAGGCAAGAAATGGTTATCAAGGTGATTCGGGAGGATTCTCAATTTGGGTTAGAAATAGTTTAGGTTGTGAGAGGTATGTGATGACACTGATGAGTATCGTAGGCTGAGTATAACTGGACGGTAGATTTAAGTCTGTGACGAGTAGTGTGAATTCGTTCCAGATAAGCTGTCTATCCTTTATACTTTTTGTTCATTTACTTTTTGTCTTTTATTTTCAACTCATTTAATCTCAAACTCATTAACGATAGAATTGTCGAACGACGAATCAATAAAAAATCTCTGTGGACACGATACGATATAACCTAACTGGTATATATCACCCGATAAAAATAAATACTTTACTTTTTGCTTGCCGATTTACAGCATCGCAACAATTTTCCTATGTTATGCTTATACGAAACCTCTCGCAGTTGTAAACAAATCTTTAGACTTCACATATATGTCTTGCTGCATTTTTCATTTTTCCCATATACTGATCAAGCGACTTATTCTAACTAGTTAAATAAGGTAGAAGCTAAAAAAGGACAGACCTGGAAAGATCAGGGTCTTTTCGACTAGATTCAACTATCTAGAGCAGGTTCTACACACAACCAGATTGCACTTTATTTTTGGAACTTTATTGATTCTAGCTGTGAATTTGAATCTCAATACGAGGGGATTTATTACCAAGTATCGGCAGAAGTTAGAGATCAAGATTCTTGATCAGCCCAAACCTCAAACTGAGCCCCTGACCGATCATAATGGGTCTAATATCTATTTGTGTCTTCTCATGGTGGTTCGTGATCGATATAAGCCATCGATTGGAGTTGGATCAGAGTTTGATAGATCTAAACCCCGCAGATCTGAGATCATGACTCTATGAAACCTTGATTTCTTCACTAATGACGCTTTCAGATTCCATATTTGAGAATCAGACTTGACCTCGTGGAAATAGTAAGAATTGGAATTCGATTTCCACATATGGGTGCCATTGTCCTACTTCAAAATCATAACTGGAGAATATTGTGGAAGTTACGATGGAACGAGACTTCGTAAGCGATTCAATGATGCGACTTCTTGAATCAAAGGTTGTGGTCATGATGCATCGTGAATCAGAGGTGTTGATCTTGAACTGGTGTTGCTAATCTCCAATACAATTGGCCAAATAGAAAGTGTCTATATGATTAGCATTTCAATGCCTAAGTAAGTTTGGGTTCAAGATAATTATAATGAAAGTGGAGATTAGAGAGAAATTGTGCACCTAAAATTGTATTGTAATTGTATGTATATATTGGAGTTAATTGAACGAATGAGACGAATGAGCCTCGTCTTTGTTGGAGATTTGTCTGGTCCAAAACAAACACATTTTAAGAACTAAACACAAAAAAATTTATTTAAAAATTTGTGTATTGATTTTATTAAAAATTTATAATTTTTTTATAATCCTTGTCATTTGTGATTTTTTTAAACATATAGCGTTGTAGCACAAGTTAGCATAGTCCTATTTTCTATATATATTATTTGCTAGTTTTTAAATATAATATTGACTCTTTTTTTATCCTTTATGTAAAATCAATGATGTAATTCTTTCATATATGTTAAATCCCTACATGGATAGTCAAATTATTGCCCACCACATATTCTATTAAAAACAAGCTCCCCCTCTCTATATCTTAATCTTCTCCTAATCCTCAAAACAACTACTAACAAACCATCCTCTGTTAATTAAGCAACACTCAAGAAAGAAAATGGCAAAACAAGAAACAAAACCAATAAGATTTGGAATCCTAGGATGTGCAGAAATAGCAAGAAAAGTTTCAAGAGCCATAATCCTCTCACCAAACGCAACTCTCTATGCAATTGGAAGCCGTTCTTTAGAAAAAGCAAAAACATTTGCAGCTTCAAACAACTTCCCTTCCCATGCCAAAGTATACGGCTCATACGACGCCGTTTTAGACGATCCAAACGTGGACGCCGTCTACGTGCCGCTTCCGACTAGCTTGCACCTTCGTTGGGCAGTGCTTGCTGCTGAAAAGAAGAAACATTTGTTGCTTGAGAAACCGGTTGCTCTTAACGTTGGTGAACTTGATCAGATTTTGGAAGCATGTGAAGCTAATGGGGTGCAGTATATGGATGCTACTATGTGGATGCATCATCCTAGGACTGCAAAAATGTTTCAGTTTTTGTCTGATCCTAATTTGTTTGGTTCTCTTCAATCGGTATAATATTCTATCCTTTCTCATATATATATATTATTCTGATCAATTTCAAGTCCATGTCATTTATTTTATATATTAAAATTATGAAGTACTATCGTATGCACTAGGGATATTCGTTGTGTAATTTGAATAGATTGAGAGAAAATTTATTTAATTTAAAAATAAAATTATTTGTGATTCGGTTTGACTTTCTATTATCGAATCAAAATCTGATTTGATTTAATCTAATTTCATTCAATTTAATTTAGATATTATTCAAACAACACGAGAAAAAATAGTTTTGCCTTAATATATAATATATAATATAATAAAAATTAATATTACAAAATCAAAATGATTGATAGTCGACAAAATAAAATTTTATATAAAAAATTATACTAAATTTATAAATAGATGTAAGGACCAAAATATATTATATCAATAAAACATACAAATAAACATTAAAATTTATATGCAGTTGGATTGAGTTTGAACCAACTCAGTAATTTTCACAAAATAACATGTAAAAAAAGTCAATAAAATTGGATTTTTTTAGATCGATCTACATTTATATTTAGATCTTGCATTTGTATCATTACAGGTACATGCAACATTTTCATACGGCGTGACTCCACATTTTCTAGAAAACGACATTCGTGTGAAACCAGATCTTGATGCACTAGGAACACTTGGTGACACTGGTTGGTATTGCATTAGAGCAATTTTATGGGCATCAAATTACGAATTACCCAAAACAGCAAAAGTATTACACAAACCAAAATACAACCAAGCAGGGGTAATTTTGTCATGTGAGGCTTCTCTAACATGGGAAGATAACCGAGTAGCAACTTTCTTTTGTTCTTTTTTATCAAACATGACTATGGATATAACAGCAACAGGGACAAAAGGTTCATTGCGTGTTCATGATTATGTTATACCTAATGAAGAGAGTGAGGCTTTGTTTAGAACAAGTTCAAATTCTGATTTTGATCATCTTTCAATAGGTTGGAGTCCTAAACCAAGTGAGATTATTGTTCAAAGTGATATTCCACAAGAAGCACTTATGATTAAGGAGTTTGCTAATTTGGTTGGTGAGATTAAGTTTGGGAATTCTAAAGGTGAGAATAAGTGGGGAATTATTAGTAGGAAAACACAAGTGGTTATTGATGGTATTAAAGCTTCAATTGACAATGGTCTTAAGCCCGTTCAAATTCAGTATTAATTTCAGTTTATTTGTTTTATTTAGTATTCATGTTTTAAATAAGAAGGCGTCTTGTTGCAATAGATGCTTTAAGGATAGGTTGGAGGATCCATTTCCATCTTTAAAGATTGTAATATCTAGTAATGTTCATTGTTGTTTTTACTTTCAATCAAGGTTTGAATGCTAATAAGCTATTTTTAGTCATTAATTTTGGATTATTCCTTCTTCTTTTATTAAAAAATTAAATAAATAAATAAATATATTAAGATATAATTATTAACAAGACTCGTTTAGTAAATCCGAGTGCAAAATAGAAAAGTGTTAAAAAAATGACAAACAATTAGTTCGAAAAATCCTCAAACTAAAAATAAACTCCTTTTAAATTTGTCCGTTAAACATCCGAATTAAAAGGAGAATGAGTCGACCAAACAGTACACACCAACCAATTTAAATTAAATTGATCCCACTTATTACAATGTCTCAAACTCAACCAACTGAGCTGAAAGGTATAATCACCTAATTGGTTAGACATAACACTTTGAAACTTTGACTAACCAAATATAAATTGATATACCTTGCTAAAGAATGTCCTTTCACAAAAAAGTGGGCGGCAACCACTTGTGCAAAGATTTTCACCTAACAGGGTGATAATATATGTGATAATATATTTTGTTGGCTTGTCTTTGTAGAAATTTTGTTATTTAACAACCTCCATTATAGCAGCAATATTTTTAAAGGGACCATTTTATTCCAAATTGCAATGTTAAGAGGTGACAAATTAATTACGAAATTCCATTACAAAATAATATAAGCATTTTAGATTGAATACACATTATTCATTGATTTTCAGTTTCATGTGTTATTGGGGAGTCCGAGAGTATAAATAGGCTTAATATTCAGGATCCAAAAGAACTATGAACAAGACTCGTCTAGTAAATTCAAGTGCAAAATAGACAAGTGTTTAAAAAAATGACAAAAATTAGTGCGAACATCTTCAAACTAAAAATAAACCCCTTTTAAATTTGTCTGTTAAACACCCAAATTAAAAGGAGAACGAGTCGACCAAACAGTACACACCAACCAATTTAAATTAAATTGATTCCACTTATTACGATCTCTCAAACTCAGCCAGTTGAACTGAAAGGTATGATCACCCAATTGATTAGACATAACACTTGGAAACTTTGACCAATCTAATATAAATTGATAGACCTTGTTAAAGAATGTCTTTTCTAAAAAAAACTTGCTAAAGAACGACCTATCACAACAACAAAAAAGTGAGCCGCAACCACTAGTATTTTCACCTGACAAAGTGATTATATATTTCTCTAGTTTGTATTTGTATAAAAAAAATTATTTAACAACCTCCATTATAGCAACGATATTTTTAAAGGGACCGATTTATTCCAAGTTACAATGTGAAGAGGTGACAAATTACTTACGAAGCCCCTTTACAAAACAATATAAGCATTTTAGATTGAATACACATTATTCATTGATTTTCAGTTTCATATGTTATTGGGGAGTCTAAGAGTATCAATAGGCTTAATGTTCAGGATCCAAAAGAACTATGAACAAGACTCCTCTAGCAAATCCAAGTGCAAAATAGACAAGTGTTAAAAAAATGACAACAAAATAGTGCGAAAATCCTCAAACTAAAAACAAACCCCTTTTAAATTTTTTCGTTAAACACCCAAATTAAAAGGAGATGAGTCGACCAAGCACTCACCAACCAATTTAAATTAAATTGATTCCACTTAATATGATCTCCCAAACTCAGCCAGCTGGACTAAAAGGTATAATCACCCAATTGGTTAGACATCACACTTTAAAACTTTGACCAATCTAATATAAATTGATAGACTTTGTTAAAAAATGTCCTTTCTCACAAAAAAAACTTGCTAAAGAATTCCCTTTCACAAAAAAAGTGAGTTGCAACTACTAGTGCAGAGATTTTCACATGACAAAGTGATAATATATTTCTCTAGTTTGTATTTGTATAAATTTTGTTATTTAACAACCTCCATTATAGCAACGATATTTTTAAAGAGTCCAATTTATTCATGTTGCAATGTGAAGAGGTGACAAATTACTTACAGAGTTCCCTTACAAAATAATATAAGCATTTTAGATTGAATACACGTTATTCATTGAGTTTTAGTTCCATAAGTTATCGAGGAGTCCGAGAGTATCAATAGGCTCAATTTTCAGGATCCAAAAGACCTTGACACCATATATCGACCTAAAACCTTAAGGCATCAGGTATATGTGTCTCTCTTGTATAAATCAAACATTTTTATTCGTTGTATGACTTAAGCATTCACACTTGAATTCAACAATTTCCCCCACAATTATGAGTCACCCAGATTACTAGTCACTGTCCATACTAAGATTCAACTTCCCCCTATTATACTTCAAAATTTGCCCTCTTATTTTTCAAGTCAATACACATCTCCATACTCAAGAGTTCCTCAAGGATTGACCAAATGAAACATCTGCTAATCAATCAACCGGCAACTAGGGTTTTGATTCTCTCAAGTCAAAGATGGTTTATATTTCCCCAAGTGAGAATCATGCCTCTTCATGTGTCTCAAGGTATCACCATGTCAAGTTTCAAGCCTCATAGCTCAATTTTGCTCCATCAATTGCTCAGATGGCTGAAAAATCAGATGTATTAGACAAAAAGTCAAATGTGGCCAACATACAATCAAACTTCATCATTTTTGGTCAACATCAAGACTTTGAAGTCAAATTCATCATTTAATCAAGGGTTGATCATGATTCATCAAGAAAATCAAAGAATTGATCAAAAGTCAAAGTTTCTAAATTAGGGTTTCTTGATGAAAAGTCAACAGAACTTTGACCAAGCATAACTTTCACATACTTCATCAGAAATTTTTCCACCAATACTCATTTTAAAGGGAATTTAATTCTCTACAACTTTGTCTCTCACAAGCTTTGCCCAAAAATACTTCATTTGAGAGTTATGGATCAAGACATTATAGGTCTTTCTAGAAGTCCACAAAAAGTCATCTTTTTCCAAAGACGTGTACACGAACATGGAAACTTCAATGAATATGAAACCAAAAGGAGCATTTATAGGACATCTTAAGCTTTCTAAAAAGTCCAATAACATTCTCAAATAATAAAAATTGAGCAAGTTATGGCTTGGGAAAAAATGGAATTTTGAAGAAGTGCATGAAGAAAATATTGACCAATTTTGAAATTCTTTCAAATGGGCCTAAGTTTGTATAGTTTAAACTTATTTCAAACATGTTCCATGACCTCTATGTCCAATTACACACCCTCCTACCATTTATTTCATTTATTTTTGAATTATTTCATTTAAATTCAATTTTAAATAAAATAAAATGCAAAAAAGATTGGATATGTGTGCGGACTTGTTGTTTGAATGCCTTGAGGTCCAAGAAACACCTTGAGAAATTTTTGAAATATTACATTTGATTTTTCAATCAAATATTTTCCAATCAATGCAAGATATTTCTACACTTTTGTTGACCTAATTTCATTCCTCTATAAATACTCAATACCATCAGAACTTCAAGGACATTCTTGAGCAGCCATAAAGCTAGGTTTTGTTTCAAAAAATTCCAAGAGAAAGTTGCACCATCGAAACCCTAGTTGTAGTCTTCCTCGAGAGCTTTCAAGTAGCAAATCATATTCCTGAGGTAACATAGAGTATGTATGGATCAAAATCCATGGCAAAAGCACTCTGAATCGATCCATGCATGAACTCCGTTTGCATGCTTTTTGTGTTAATCGTATTTGTTATTCTATCGTGTTTTAACTTGAACTAACCATACTAATGTGTTATGGAGATGTCATAGAACAGGTTTGATTCATCGTTTGCAACGTTTGATACCTAAACCATGAGATGCCATTGTTAGGGCTTTGAACTCGTGAAGCTTCATACTTAGGGTTCTAAGCAGTTTCAAACCAAACTAAATATGCCATTGAACTCGCAACACCTTAGTTATACGATATGGGCACTTTGCTTTTATGTTTCTGATTGATTTCCCAAGTTTTTGAAAATTGGACGACCAGAGAAGGAGACTGTAGCTGGGGCTCCGATGAAGTCTCTAGAGCTGACTCTTTGACTTGCATGCGTGGCTCCATGTCTCATTCTGATTGGTTCATTCACAACATTGGGGCCCACGCCTGACTTGTGTTGAAAATTCAAAATGAAACGCGCGTTCATTATATAATCAAATGGACAAGATTCAATAACAACGAAGCAACATGGCTCAGATGGCAAGGCGTGTGTTTGGTAACCCTGGGGGGACCGAGTTCGATCCCTGGTGTCCCTATTCTTTTTTTTACCTTTTCCAATCTTTTCTTATTTTTCTAAATTTCTAACAATTTTCTATTTTTCTATTTTTTATTTTAATTCTTTTCCCAAAATCATTTTTAATACAATAAAAACCCTAAAAATATTTTTCTTTTAGATTTAGGTTTAAAAAATGTTTAATTAATTTTTGACACAAAAATATTCTATTTTTCTTTTCACTTTTAATTATTTTCATAATTAATTTTAAATTAACTTAGAATTAGGTTTTCTAAATTAAAATCAATTCCAAAAAATATCAAAAAATATTTTTTTTCCTTTTAATTAGGGTTTAGAACACTTATGTCTCAGTTAAAATATTTTTCTCTTATTTATTCATGATTTATTCTCATTTAAATTTTAGAAATCGATGTATAGGTCGCAAGGTTATTTTTGTAATAACGTAGATTTAATTTCTCGCACTTTACTTTCCGCACCTCCAATAATGTAACTGCCCCAAAGCCTTGTAATAATGTAGGGTTTATTTTCCGCACTTTTACTTTACGCACCTCTTATAAATTGTCTATGTACATTGCTTAGATGTATGGTTAATAGGATTGTATGACAAGATTAAAATCAACTGTTAGATAACCCTGATATTCAAAGATAACATATCTGAATTGAACACACTCTTCACATTTGCACCCCTTAGGGTATCCTCTCTTGTTGCCTTTCGAATAAACTATGGTCATGTCCCTCGAACATAGGGGTACCATTAGCAAAAGCCTCTCGATTCAAAATTCATCACAAAGATCATAGTCCCTCGATGTTGCCTACGAATATATGATCTCGTCCCTCGGTTGTTGCCTATGAATAAGTGATGATCGTCCCTTCGAATTTCTAAGGTATCCTTACATGTTGCCTTCAATGACCATACGATGACACTATTCCTGTCCCTTCATATCCAACAAATAAAGTTACCTACCAACTAATGGTATGAATAACCTTATTCTAAAGGAGAAGGAAATAACAGGAACGACCCTTCCTGAGTAGGTAATAAAGACTTTTAATTGTTTGCTCCAATCAAAAATAATTTTCACACCTCACAATTATTTTCAAAGACTTTTTCAAACAAACACATTGTAAACATTCCAACGAGAATCATTACAAAGTTACATCTTTTCAAAGAAATATTTCCAAACACTTCGTATACATTCTTGAGGACTGATACAAGAATCATTACAAAGTCAAAGCGAAATAATTTTCAAATACTTTTCAAATCACACGCACACAGATAGCAAGTTTTAAAAAGTGAGCAAAGCAATTAAGAGCCCATAGATAACTACGGATGGAAAGGGTACTAATACCTTCCCTTTTCATAATTACCTCACGTACTCAAAATCGATAAAAGGTCTTTCCTGTTCTTTTCACCTTTCCTTTATTGGATAAAAGACAAGTCGGTGGCGACTCTTGCTATCCACAATATTTGCAATAAAATGCAAAACAAACAAGGCAGTTCTCCCACCGTGTTACACCCCCTCCTGAGAGGCTATGACTACTTTTATCCTCAATTCTATTTAGAATTTAAACAAGAATTGTTATAATGCAAAATATCTTTTACAAGAGAAATGTAGAAATTCAACCTTACAAAACCAATGTTTGATATTGATCATAACAAATTCTCTCCCCATGATTTGAGTTTGATCAAGTCACCCAATAATGCCAATTTAAACCACTGTCTCACATTACCCCTTTGCAACGACAATTGTTCTTCAAAGCCTTCACTCGGCCGATTCAAAATTGTGAATTTTTGTCACCCAAGATCTCCAATCGATTCACCGTCTCACACTACTCCTTTGCAAGAACCTCCTATTATTCAAAGCTCTTCACTCGATCAAATACGAATTGTGAAACCTTGTCAAAACCCTGAATCAACACTAGATCTTGAAGGAAAACCCTCACAATTTTTCGATGAAACCCTCTAAAACTCTCAACCCAATATTAGGTTACACCTACTTAAATTGAAAATTATCAACACAATTCTAGATGCAACCCACACAATGAATGATTATGTGTACTTTGTTTGTCTGTATGCATAGATGAGAGGTTGAAGATGATGAGCAATTTTTTTTAATGTGTTTATATTTTCATCAAGTTAGAAATGATGCATGTATGAAGTATTTATATGTGTGCAGGTTAGAGGCAAAAAGGGAGGCTTAGAATTGAAAAGAAATGCAATTTTTTTGACAAATTTCGGTATGTATCGGCATGTATAAGTCATGTGTTAACACTTGTAATGACATATGTAGACATATTCAAGGTCACGTGTTGACACATCGAAATAGAAACTTACAAACTTTAAAAATGCAGTACATGTGTCGACTTGAAACATGTATATGTCGAAATATTGATGAAAACTTTCAGCATGTGTCGACCTAAAGATATGCATGTGTAAACACATAGTTACATAAGCTACACACTTTATTATTGATTCACATGTGTCAACTCATACATCATATGTGTCGACACACATAATTATTTTTCATTCAAAAACTAATTTTAATGCATGATACCTTTTCTAAAAATGTTCTAAATGCATTCTAAGATCCATAATGCAAAGGTGAACATAAAAACTCAAAGATATCGTTCAATTTATAGAACTTCTAAGATTATCCTAGTTTTGACATCATGCAAAACATCTAATAGGAAAATGTACTCACACTATGTCTTAGGGACCTATATAAATACATCTCCTCTCAAGGAGAAGAGATAGGCCCTATGTGATACACATTCTCTACACCCTAAAGAGAAAAACGCTCACTAAATCCTTAATACACGATCTTCAGTAATTATATGCATGCTACCAAGCATCACCGGTCATCAGTAGAGCCTCTCACCTTATGTGAGTAGATCTCCTAAATCTCCCTAAAACATCATCGTACAGGGCTTCTCTCCATTCTGGGAAAGCCCTCACCACCATATCGTGTTATACACCTACAAAGGGCTTTGAGTCTTTATGCCCTTGCAATGGGGACATGCACACATGTAATTTTTTACCAGTATAATGACGCCCATTGTGGGACCCCAATAAAACTAACTTGGGCTATACCATTTTTCATCACAATCATCCTTCTTACTCTTACCCTTCACTCATATGTTTATCTACCTTCAAATATGGTTAATATGAGAGTTCCATCCCTTACGCCAGAAGGCACCATCGGTAGTTGTGATGCCGACCCCCTGGCAAAGATGTGTGTCGTCATGGATGAGTTATGCCACCATAACCCGACTTTGGAAAATGACATCCACAACATCAAATATCTCCAACAAGATTCCAACCCTAAAAAGGAAATGGAATCATTAGACCCTCAACCACTCTCAGACGAGATATGAGAGTTCTAGTTGTTCGCGTTAAAAGGTGACGCGCCTGAGGATGCGAACATGAGTTCGGATCTTCCGGTACGCAACGATTTAAATCTTTTGATTTGTTTATAAAGATGCCGCGAGCATCAAGCTTTATTATTTTCAACACAAGAAAGATGATTTAATGATTATGAAAAAGGGGAAAGCTGAAATACCCTCAATTGATATTGGTATGCGTAACGACTAGCGCAAACTAGACATAACGCATTGGGGAGATTCTGAGTAAGGGGGATTGGTATATAAAGGGAATAGATGGAGCACCCTAAATATATGTAGTTATCTACAACTTTATATATGAATATGTTTGATATGTTGTGTGTTTTTTAATTGCTATTTCTATGATTGGGAAAGTTTCTCCTTTGGATTTTAAGAAACAGTAAATTATGTGGGATTCTAGGTTTTGTTATTATTGTGCTCGCAAAGATCTGTGGATCTTCTGCATACATATCCCCTAGTGGGAATCAGAGCATTTGTAGCTCGGATCTACAGGGTTCTATGGTTTGTTTGGTCTGAGGGGAGATAGAAATTTGCTCGGCAAGGATGAGACCTTGTGCCTACGTATTCTCAAAAGGATGTTTGAGAAAGTCAGAGCAATCGTAGTTCCCACTTATGCTAGTGGAAAGCAACGGGATGTTAGTTTAAGAGACAGACAAATGTCATCTTAATGAAAAATGTATCTAATCTATTTCATCACATACATTTTTGAAAAGTTTGATTGATTAAAATCTTTCATCGTAAGTTATAGGTGTTTTGCTTGAGTGTACAAGCGTTACCACTTACATGTTTAAGAAAGATATTTGAAAAAAGATGATTGAATCTTTTAACTGTAAGTATTGGGTGTTTTGCTTGAGTGTACAAGCGTTACCACTTACAATTAAGAGATATTTTTGTTTGAAAATAGATGATTGAATCTTTTAACTGTAAGTATTGGGTGTTTTGCTTGAGTGTACAAGCGTTACCACTTACTGTTAAGAGATGTTTTTGTTTGAAAACAGTTTAAAAAGTTTGAAAAGTTTTTTGACTGTATGTGATGTAACAGATGAGATACTTCTTCCATAGAGATGATAGATGTCTAAATCTCAAGGAGAAATTGATTGGATTAAAGGGATGCTTTTAAGAAGCCCGTGGGTCCTTGTATTGTTAGCCCAAGAGGAGGCATTCCGAGGGTCATCGAGGGTCATCGAGGGTCCTTGTATGAAGCTCAAGAGGAAGCTATAGGGTATGGCTGGCTTTGGCTTGAAAGGGATTTCACCGAGAAATCATCCTTTTCTGAATAAGAGCAATTTCACCGAGAAATTTTACTCTATGGGGAATTTGAAAGTGATTTCACCGGGAAACCATCCTTCGTGGTTCTATCTTAGCTGGTGATTCTTTGTATTGGAAGCCCAATAGGAGGTGTTAAGAGATTTCTGTCTCTTTCATTGTATGATGCCCAAGAGAAGGCTAAACTCAATGAGGAGTTCTTTGAACGAAGCCCAAGAGGAGGTCGACTCAGGGAGTGTTGTCTTATACGAAGCCTAAGCGGAGGCTAACTCTGTGGGAGAGTTTCTTTGTACAAAGCCCAAGAGAAGGCTGAACCATGCTGGGGATAAGTTATCTTGTATGAAGCCCAAGCGGAGGCTAAACTCAACTGGTGACGAGTTGTCTTGTATGAAGCCCAAGCGGAGGCTAACTCATGCTGATGATGAATTGTCTTGTATGAAGCCCAAGCGGAGGCTAACTCATGCTGATGATGAATTGTCTTGTATGAAGCCCAAGCGGAGGCTATACTGTGGGGAACCTATTGATTAGTCTAATTGTTATGTTATTATTAGACAGTTTGTATAAACAGGTGTGTGTGTGTGTGTGTGATATGTATTCACAGGAGTTTATGAAGGAAATATAAACAATGCATGATGTTTATTTACAGTAGTTTATGAAATATAAACAAGTGTTTGTGAACGAACGTTTAAAACGAGCGTAACTTGATTATTCACAAGTTTGAAATGTGTACAAGGAAATGAATATGTACACGAACGAGTTTTTTATGTACAGAGAAAGATGGATGTACATAGGAGGGTTGGGACTTACACTGTAAGAGAGGCCCATTGATTTGAAAGCTTCATGGAATAATGCTCCTTTCAATACCAATGGTATTTAGTGTAAAATGTACAGATGAAACAAATGATTGATCAACGTTTATCGTAAAAGTATTTTCAAAGAAAGAGTATCGATTATGTACAGATAAAAGTTTTGAAAAAGAAGTATCTGTGTTATGTACAGATAAAAAGTTTGTTTTTGAAGTATCTGTGTTATGTACAGATGAAAGTTTGTTTTTTTAAAAAAAATGTTTGACAAAAGTTTGATATGTACAAGGAAATATTATGTACATAAAATAATGTTATGGGACTTACACCGTGATGGAGGCCCATTGGTTTAAAAGAAATCTTGCTCAGGAGAAATCTTCCTTTAGAACCAATGGATTCGGCGCATAGACAAACGAATGAAAACAAACGAAAGAAATTTGTTTATGTTTGAATATTGACAAAGATGTTTTGAATATGTACAAATAAAGCTAAGTATGTACATAAAGGGTTGGGACTTACACCATAAGGGTGGCCCATGATCGATCGAGAAATTCGAGAAAGAACGAACTCTTTTTATCGTTTTGAATTGGATCGATTATGGTAAAAAGATGTAAATTTTGATGAAAAAAGTTTTGAAAAATGATTTGAAAATGTTTTTGAAATGTTAAGTTGATGTATGAGAAGTTTTGAAAAAAATCGAAAGTCGAAAACTTGAAAAATTCACCTTTTAAGGAGGTTTGAAAAAGCGTTCAGAACGTCGTTTTCGGCTCGATTAAAATTTAATCAGATGAAAGTTTTTTTGGATTTTTTTGACATAATCATAAAATATATATATTAAATGACAAGTGTGCAAAAAATCATCTCAAAATGAGAAGTTTTGATTGGTTAAAAAAATTGTTGAAGTTTGAAGAAAAAATATGAAAAATATTGAAGTTTTGTAAAAAAGAATAGAAAAAATGGTCTTGCTGGGTTTTGAACCCATGACCATTGGGTGATACGCGTGTCACAAAGCCTTAAAGGCAAGCCATGAACCACTGAGCCAAACACGTTTGAGTTGTTAGTGGATTAAAACACGCGTTAATATTATATTGGTTAATTTGAAAATTTGAAAACTGAAGAACATCAAGAACACGCGCGAATTTTCTGGGCTTGTGTTTGATTTTCAGAATCACGAATTCTTGCTCAAATCCTTATTTCTCAACCAAATTGAACGAAACAAAAGCCAAACTTGATCGATTTCTCATCACGAACATGGAGATGCTTGTTAATTTCATTTATATTTAGCTCAGAATGATTTAGGTTTGAAGAACACGTATGAACCCTAAACTGAAAAATCTAAATTAAATGATGTATGTTGAATGATTGTTTGATTTTATTGAGGGTTATTGTTCGTTAGGAGTGCAGAAACAAAACGGCCGTGAGTTTTTTTTAAATGGTGCAAGGAATCAAGAGAACCAGTTTCGTGTTCTAACCTGGAAAAGTTGAGATCGAAACCTGTTCTAGAGCACTTCCAGTTGCGATTTCTTGATCCTTAGAGTACCAGCGGCATGTGAGGATGCTTTGGAGATGGCCTGCTTGCTTTGAATCCTTCCCAATCGATCCAGCCAAGTCTACCTGCACAGACTGAAAAATGGAGCTCGAATTCTTGGTTAGAGCTGTTACAGTTTGTTGTTCTTGGTTTGAATCATCTCTATGATGTCTATGGATTGTGTATGGATGATCAAAACTCAAAGGAATCAAGCCTAGCTTCAGTTTCGAATTCCATGGCAGTTTTGTAAGTTTGAAAAAATGGAAAATGAAAACTGTTTTTTAGCTTTGTTCAGGTTAATTTTAAGCTTGTAACATGTTTGTTAATGATTATGGAACATGTTAGACACCAAAGACTTTCATGATTTTACTGATTTTGTAAATTGCAAGTTTTTCAAAAGTTTATCATGTCTCTTGATTTTGGAGAAAGAAAAGAGAAAGCATGATTCTTGCAATGCTTTGGTGTGCATTTCTCTTGAATTAGTGATCCTTTTATAGGCAAGAGGTTCTGAATTTGTTAGGCAAATGTCCATGGCTTTTGGTGATTCAAGAATGACTTAAAGGGCAAGATTGTCTTTTGTAAAGGAAAAGGAAACTTCCCTTTTTTTTACCATGTGTTACAATCCTCAATTTGATCCTATCCTCAATCATTACTTCTCATGGATATTTATCAGTTCACATCCCAATTTGGCAAGGTGGAAAGCTTCTAGAACAAGAAAATGCAAAATGACCTATAATCTTGATGTTTTGACTTTGAAAATCAAATGTCATGGCACCTTTTGTTCCAATTTCAAAGACATAGCTAGCCTCCATGGATTTTGAAGTTCTTGGACATTTTGGAAATATTTTTCCATGATCTACAACTTTCATGTTTTGAGTTTTTTCAAATTCCAATTGGAACTAGGTGAAAAAAAGGCTTGAAGTTTGAAAAAAATGTGAAATTTCAACACTTAGAAATTTTTCTAAGTTATAGAAATTTTGACTTTTTGTTGACTTTTCCAAATTCTTTGATTTTTTATGATCATGATGGATCATTTGAAGTATTTTGATGATTGAAAAAGTTTTGTTTTGAAAAATTTGACCAAAAGTCAAAGTTTGACTTTTCTGTGCAGATGAAATTTCATCAGACGTTTCTGAAATTGACTGATGAATTCTGTGAACCTCTGTGATGTTTTGGATTCAGAAATTAGGTCAAGATGTTATATCTAAGATATAATGACCAATCTCTATCCAAAAAAGTCAATCACTGCTCAAAAAAATCAGAGAATGCCTATGCTCGACCAAAACCCTAATTGGTCGATCCTCGATTGATCTGTGAGAAAAATGGATATCTGAGGATTGAAGGCTGATGATTTGATCAAGATAGATCAAATGGAGTGAGAAAATCTCAAACCCTAATTGGTTAGCCCTTGAATCAGATGAAAATCTGATGAAACCCTAATTTTGACCTGTGAATGCTATACCCGATTAATGCTGTTTGAACTGTTAGTTGTGCAACAATGCAAATGAAAGGTGGTATATTAGGTCAAAATTTGGGGTATGACAGATGCCCCTATTTAAGTTTCTTTAACCTGAGAGATGAAGATGAATATCTTTGTTCTGATAGGTGTAAAGATACTTAAATATCAGAATACGCAAAATTTGGACCTAAGATACCAAAAGATGCGGATGATGCAAAATGATTAAAAAAAAGTTTTACCCTAAAGATATCAAAGAAATGACACAGTGAAGGGAAAAATTTGTGAATACGTCCCTGACGGGGAAAGAATGATTCACAGAATATGTGAATGTTTGTTTCACTTTGGAAACGGAGAGATTACCTTCTGTCAGCCTTGTGACAATGTTTAAGGTAAGTGAAGATGATATTACCAATTATCAGCCTTGTGATAATTTATGGTAATGAATGTTGAAGATGTTACCAATTATCAGTGAAGTGATAACTATAACAAGGTAACTCTTTGAAGTAGGTTGCTGTGTATTCAGCTTTGTGAATAACAGACAGTGTTCTATCCAGGAATGAACTGGAGAGAAAGAAGTTAATCAAGACATTGTTCCTGATGAGATTATCTCAGCTGGGGAATGTGATAGAGAGAAGAAAATGCATTTCTCTGTTTGGGGATTCCGCCGGGGAAAAGGAAGACATATCCTTTTTGTTTGGGAATACTCCGGGAAACAAAAAGAGTATCTTTTCATTTGGAGATATTCTCGGGATATGATATACTCGTATGAGTATATATATAACGATGATTTGAAGCAAACATTTTGAGAGATGCAAAAAATGCAATGAATGATGCTATTATGTATGAATGTCATGAATGTTATATGCATGCTAACAATACTTGACAAAAACACTAAAGGGATATTTGAGAGAAGGACTGCGTCACAGTTCGAACAAATACTTGGTGAAAATTGCAGCAATGGTGCAGATATTCACTAATGAAGAATTTGAGTTGCATGCTTTAAACTTTCTGAGAAAGGCTTTTCATTGGCAACTTGACTGGGGATTTCTTTATGGAGAAGAATACCGTCCTTTGATGATTTCTGATAAGGAGAAGACTGCTGTAGCAGTGGGCGACTCCACTGGGGATCGAAACACTCTCGGAGAAACGGTTGAAGTTATTTCCGTGTTCATAGTTTCAAAGGAGAATTTTGCTTTTGTTTCAAAATTTTGAAGTAAAAATTCATTTAAAATATTTTAGTTTCAAAAAGTGATTTTCACAATAAAAGCGTTATTTTGCAAAACAGAATAAAGTAGGAATTGCAAACAAAAGGCACAAGGCTCAAATTTATTGAATAGAATGGTAATCAGCCAAAGGCGTGATTCCATGAACTATTTACAGAAGTTGGAAATGATAATTTATTAGAAAAGGCTACATTGAAAGCAAATAACCACTACTATCCCTAACAACTTTGAATTCCAACTGTGCTTGTTGCTTGTAAGAGTTGATTGAAGATCCGTTGATGGAAGATTCTTCATGTGGACAAAATACAGACTGACTGCAGTTACTTTGTCGTTTTGTATCCTTGTTTTTGCCTAGATCGCCTTTTCAGGTTTTCGATCTATCAGGATAATTTCTGTTTATTGTCTCTAATTTTTGCCTGGATCGCCTTTTCATGTTTTCAATCCACCGAGACGCTCATTTTGCCTAAGCCGCCTTTACGGGTTTTCGACTTACCGAGCTGTTCTTTTATTTTTAGACAAAATATTTTTGATGCGTCAAGATTCACGATCTACGGAGTTCATCGCCGTCCATGGTTTTGAGAGTCATAGCACCGCCAGAAGCTTCTTTTGACGATGTATGGGCCTTCGTAATTAGGAGTCCATTTGCCTCGAATCTGTTTGAAAAGATGTAATCTTTTTAAGCACGAGATCGCCTTCTCGAATTCACGAGGTCGGACCTTTTGTCGAAAGCTTTCTTCATTCTTCTTTGATAGAGTTGTCCGTGACAGAGCGGTCGCGTTTTCTTCAATTAAGTTCGGTTGGTCGATCGCTTTGACACCATTCGGCCTCGATAGCTTAGTTTCCATGAGAACTCTCATTGGGATTTCAACTTCTACGGGAGCACCGCCCATGCCGTATACTAGAGAAAAGGAGTTGCCCTGTTGAAGTGCGTCAACAATACCCATGCAGAGCAAATGGCATTTCATGCCGTCTTTGTAAGTGATGACCATTTTCGGACAATCTTTTGATGTTTTTGTTGGTCGCTTCAACGGCGCCGCTCATCTTTGGCCGGTAAGGAGGCGAGTTATGATGCTCAATCTTGAATTCCTCACAGTTCTTTCATCATTTTGTTATTCAAGTTAGATCCATTGTCGAATGATCTTACTTGGAATTCCATATCGGCAAATGAGGTTGTTCTTGATGAACCTCACAACCACTTGTCTTGTGACGTTGGCGTAATCTTGCTCGACCCATTTGGTGAAGTAATCAATAGCCACCGAATGAAGCGATGTCCGTTGGACGCTTTTGGTTCAATCATTCCAATCATGTCAATGCCCACATGGAGAATGGCCACGGAGAGAGAGAATGTTGAGTAGAGTCGGAGGCACATGGATCTTATCTGCGAGATCCGCACTTATGACATCTTTTGACGTGTTTGCAGCAATCAGATTCCATCGTTATCCAATAGTATCCTGCTCTCAAGATTTTTTTAAACATTGCATGCCCATTTGAATGGGTTCCAAAGGACCCTTCATGCACTTCATGGATGATCGTATCTGCTTCTTGTCTGTCGACGCATCTGAGCAGAACCATGTCGAAGTTTCTTTTGTATAGCACATCTCCGTTCAGGAAGAAATTCCTAGAAAGCCTCCTCAGAGTTTTCTTATCTTTGTACAATGCCCCAAGTGGGTACTCTCGTGTTTTAGCAGTCTAGAAATTTCATCCGGGATCTCTTCTTCAACTTCTTCTTCAGCAACTTCGCAGGGGATTTCAGAGTTGAGAGAGAGCGTAGAGTTACTGCTTTCAATGGATTTGTCCATTTGTTTAATCTGCATTTTTGATTTATGTTTGATTAAAAAAAAAGTTTTTATCATCATTTTTTTTTTTTGAAAGTTAATGTGAAAGTGTTGCAGATTAATTTTTCATTATGATTTTTTTTTTTTGTGTTTTTTAGGATTATCATTTCCAGAAAAGGGTAAAAATGAAAATAAACACAGAGAGTGGAAACAAAACAACGCATTTTATTTATGTTTCACAATATGAACAGGGCCCTAAAATACAAACTCATTTGTCTTGGGCAAGACAAAGAGAAATTATTTAAAAGCTAAACCCTATAAAACATCTCTTCGCTTTGGGCGAAGCGAGAGTTCAAAACAAAAAGCAAAGATAAACTACTTAGAGCTATGAACATTAGTCCTAACTTCAACAGGTTTCCAATAGTGACGAACTCCTTGGAAGTCGAGGTACTCGGTAATTTTCCGCTTGGTTTAACCCTCGAGTAAACTTTAATTCTTTGGTGGCGAGCTTTGAAGATTCTGGCGATGGCCTTTGCCTTTGGTGCTGCTAAAGCGATCTTCTTGATTAACGGATCGGGAAGTATGAGAGATAGCCTTTGTACTTCCTGTTGATCTTTGTGTTGAATCGGGATGTTCCTTCCGGTCTTGGAGTGAAGAGACTGTATCGCCGACACTTTCCGCATCGTATCTGAATCATACTCTTGATCTTCGTGATCATGTTGATGTAGTGGTAACCGGGATCGGCTTGGTGAAATCCACAGACGTGTTGAAACAGAGATCTTCATTTGGGACCTCGATCGTTGATTAGTTTGAGAAGACGAGTATTCCTCCGATTGACTAGGGTAGTCAAAGTCATCACCCCATCCCGTGGGTTGGATATCTTCAATCCGGATTTTCGAGCTTTACGCAGAGTATTTCACCATGTAGTCGTTTGCCACTTGGTTCTCCCAAGGTATCCCAAATTTCAGCAGGGGTGGCGGATTTTCATGTTCTTTGCAAGGACATGTCTTTGAATTGATCGATCGGTGCGTTGAAACAAGGGATCACAGCGTTTACCGGATTTTCCGAGTTGATATCTGAGACTAAAAGCTCATGCGGAAAATGCCCTATTATATTTACGTCATGGTCATCTCTATTTCTGTAAATTTGTAGGTCACCAATGTCTAACAAATGTTGAATATCTGCTCTTATGGTGGGACATCCATGGATATTCTTGGAACAGATATAGCAAGCTGCATAATTGTGCTTAGTGAAGGTACTCATTTTACTGTATGCTTCATGAAGATGCACTAAGTTTCCTTTGACTAAGTTTACATCCGTGACAAGGTACATCGTATTCCTTAGCATTAGATTCACCGAGTGTCCACTATGGTGGGAAGTGGATTGGCTTGCACATTCGGACTTGTGTTTCGAAGGAAAGAAGATTAGCCTTCACTAATCTGTACGCCTTCAATGCTATGCAATGCTCAAGGTCATGGCCTGGTGCCCCTTGGTGAAAAGGGCAAGACATGTCAGCTTTGTACCACCATGGTAGTTTTTCAGGGACCGGAGGTGGTAACCTTGTCTGTATTAGATTCCTTTCTATAAGCGTAGGGTAAAGTTCTGTGTACGTCATAGGAATCGGGTCGAACTGAGTGACCCGAGGCGTCGGTTTTGGTTGTGAAACTGCGAGCCTGACGAGTGTTGAGTTTGTTGATTTTGTTGAAATTGCGGAGCAATTCCAGTTGTGTTGACGGCGCTATGGCGGATACCAGTCGTTGTTGAATGACATTCTTGCGTGGTTTCCCTCGGGATACCATTCCTACGTCATGTTCTTTTTTCCTTGGGAAACTGGTTCCAACTTTCTTGGTATTACTAGAAGATCCTACTTCCTTGGTTAGACGTCCTGTCCGAACCCCTTCTTCTAGTCGCATCCCCATGCTTACCATTTCGTTGAAGTCACCGGGAGCGCTAGCGATCATTCGCTCATAGTAGAATGAGTTTAGAGTATTCAAGAATACCTTAGTCATCTCTTTCTCTTCCAAGGGCGGGTTGACTTGGGCAGCAATTTCCCTCCATCGTTGCGCATATTCCTTGAATGTCTCTCTTTCCTTTTGAGACATGGAGCGGAGTTGATCCCTATCAGGAGCCATATCCAAGTTGAATTTGTATTGCTGGACGAAGGCTTTACCTAAGTCGTTGAATGATTGGATATTCGTGCTGTCTAAACCCATGTACCACTTCAGTGCGGCACCGGTGAGACTATCCTGGAAGTAATGAATTAACAGCTGATGATCCTCATTGTACGTAGACATTTTCCTAGCATACATTGTAAGATGACTCTGAGGACAAGAATTCCCTTTGTACTTTTCAAAATCCGGGATTTTGAATTTCGCAGGTATTTTCACACGAGGGACTAAGCAGAGATCCTGGGCGCTTTTCCCAAACAATTCTTTCCCTTGAATCGTTTTTATCTCAAGCTGCATTTTGAGGAGTTGTTCCTGGAGATTTTCCATTGAACCACGAGCGTTCGTGTTATTTCCTGGAGTGTGATGAACTTCTTCGTCGTGGTAGTGTGCACTACGGTCGAGTTCAACATGATCGGTTGAGAAACCGACATTGTTACTTGTGGAAAAGTCATTCCACGTTGTGGAGTGAATGTAGCGTTTTGCTGCAAAGTAGGTATTTCAAGCGAGATTGTTTGAGAAGTCGGTTGGCGAACTCCAATGCCGAAGTTAAAAGGCATTCCCCATGGATAGCCCTCTGGCATGCTGAAAGGTGAACTACTGACTGCGGTAGCTGAAACTGGAGTAGTAGTATCCTCTGAAGTTGCTATTTGGTTATGATCGATGCTTGTTGACTTTCTTGTGTGCAAGTGAGTTGACCAAAGATGTGAGTCTTTCCACTTCTTCTTGTAGCGTAGTTACCGTACTACGGAGTTCAACGTTTTCTTGCTCAAAATTCTCCATTACTTTTTCTTTTGCTCGGTATCGTGCGTTCGAGTTGGTGCGGACGATCGAGAAACTCTAAGACGCGACAGCTTGACAATTTTCTATCTGGAAAAGTGACAGTTCAAACTGTGAATGATTAGACTCTAGATGGTAGACTTAAATGCAAAGTATGATGCATGAATATGATTGTAAAGAAAAGAAATTTCCAAAGAATTTACGCTAAACGAGATATTTCTGGCAAATATTTGGATGGAAAACACAGATTTTATTGATTAATGAAGGAAGATTACAACAATTGTTTTTTGTTGGAGCATTGCTCACACAAATGATACAATAAATGATAAAATTACAAACTAAATTAAACTAATTAAACATCTTCGTCGGATGACGATCCAAAGGCTTGATGCACTTCAGGATTTCCTTCCCATAGTGAGCTTTTAGTTTGGCTTTCTCGGCTTTTAGCTTGCTAATGACTCTCTTCCACTCGTTGGGAGCGGGCTTGCTGGTTGTCATTTCCTCAAGCTTTCTTTTCCTTTCCTTGACGTATTTCTGGATGGCGTTATCCTTCTGGCGAATCTTCTCATCTTTCTCCATGAGCCATTCATCCTGGAAGTAGAGCGTCTTTTCATGATCTTTGACTTGCTTCTTGAGCTTCTCATTCTCAAGGTTAGTCTTAAGGAATTTGCTTTCCAAAGCTTCTTTCTCAAACCTTATCTTGGTCAAGGCTTCTTGGTATTCTCCCACAGCTTCAACGGAAAATTTGTCGATTGGAAGCGATCGAGAACATGGGATCCTCATAAGCGTAAGGCATTCGAATTCCTTCGCTCTTCTTTATCCAAGAAGTGTAGGTTTCATGGCTACACAATTCTTTGCCTTACCTTTTCCTTTCTTTCGGATGTGATGCCAAGCTTTGATCATCCTAGCCTTTAATCCTGGGAATCCTCTCCTTCATGATAGAAGTAGCTTTCGAAACCGGAGGTTTACCGAATTTCGATCCGAGTGACGCTTTGCTAGGAATGGGTTGTAGTTGATTCCTCCTTTCGTACCAATGAGAGGCGTTGGCAAATTCTCCACACTCTCAATGATTTCCATCTCATTGTTTGCCAAGGTATACCAATGGATATCGTCATTTGTAAGAGACATGAGTCTTCTTGACCAATGCCACTCGCCTTTGTTTTCGCGGAAGATAGGAGATTTAGGCGGTGTGAGGTAATCCATTTGAAAAGAGGTACACAACACACGATAGTTCCGTCTCCTTGACGATTCCTATGATGAATAGAGACGACGTGTCACCAAGCGGTGGGAACGGATTTCCAATCGAAAGATCCTTATGGCGTTGATATCAACGAAATTTGGGACGTTGGGAAACAACACCAATCCATAGAGGAGTAAAGCTAAAATAGCTTCAAAGGCTACCATACTACCGGCAGAGAATTTGAGAGCCTTCTCCATTAGGAACTTTGAAGTTAGTCCTAAGAGTTTTCCTCCGTAGTTAGGTTTTGTCTATCTCGTGTTTCTTTAAATGAGTCATTGTTGCAATGACTTGTGACTTAGGAATGACTTCCAAACCATTGAAAGGCACTTTGTCCGACATCGAGATTCCTAGGATATGCGCATACTCTTCCAAAGTAGGCATCAACTGATAATCAGGGAAAGTGAAGCAGCGATAGACTGGATCGTAGAACTGAACGAAGGTTTTGAGAAGTCCTTCATCGACGTTAGCGTTCAAAAGAGTTAAAAGAGTTCCATAGCGTTTTCTGAAATCCGAAGGATCTTCTACCAAGGATGCTAACTCTTTTAACTTTCCTACATCAGGAATTCTAAAACTGTATCTTTTGGTGAATCTTCCTCTGACGTCCATCACTCTAACCTAAAATATTTTACAAAGAAAACATCTCTAAATTCTTTGGAAATGGAGAGAGAAAATGAAGAAGTTTTTTTTGTTTTTATGAATGAATGAATGAATGCATGAATGCAGAAAACATGGTTAGTAGTTATACACACGGGCAAGCGTTTGAAGTCACGAGCATGAAGCCAACGATAAGAATCAACGGGGTTAAGTTCTAAGGGCTTATTCATCTGTGAATCGGGTTCTACTGATAATACAGGCTCAACACTCCCCTTCAAAACATTATTGGATTTGGTGAATACTCGATGGTCCAATAATATTTTCAAGAGAAACTACGATCGTAGTATCGCATGACAATTACTCTAGGCTTACACCGAATAATCTCGCACTACATCCTAATGGCCGTGATGGTTTATGTGTTCTACATCTCACTTCTTAAGTTCCCCGAAAATACAGCGTCTTCGCAATTACTTGCTTAAACACAATACCCTCAAGACAACCTCCATTGCGCGGGAAATATTAACTTCGAAAGCATTGAACCGCTCACGTATAATACTTCCACCTAGATCTTAAAATGTTTCTTAAATCCGGGTTAGGATTTTTTCCATCAAGTGAAATCGCGAAACACACAATAAAGAAACAGATATGTGCAAAATATAAAAAGCTTATCCCCTTTCTTTTCTTTTTGAAAACAAAAAAAAGCTTGGTGCTCTCAGAGTAGCGTTTTCTTTTTGAAAAATCAAAGTTTCAGACTCCCAGTAGTCGCCATTTTTCTGTTCGCGTTAAAGGTGACGCTACCGAGGATGCGAACGTGAGTTCGGATCTTCCGGTACGCAACGATTTAAATCTTTTAATTTGTTTATAAAGATGCCGCGAGCATCAAGCTTTATTATTCTCAACACAAGAAAGATGATTTAATGATTATGAAAAGGGAAAGTGAAATACCCTCAATTGATATTGGTATGCGAACGACTAGCGCAAACTAGACATAACGCATTGGGGAGATTCGAGTAAGGGGGATTGGTATATAAAGGGAATAGATGGAGCACCCTAAATATATGTAGTTATCTACAACTTTATATATGAATATGTTTGATATGTTGTGTGTTTTTTAATTGCTATTTCTATGATTGGGAAAGTTTCTCCTTTGGATTTTAAGAAACAGTAAATTATGTGGGATTCTAGGTTTTGTTATTATTGTGCTCGCAAAGATCGTGGATCTTCGCATACATATCCCTAGTGGGAATCGAGCATTTGTAGCTCGGATCTGTGGTTCTATGGTTTGTTTGGTCTGAGGGAGATAGAAATTTGCTCGGCAAGGATGAGACCTTGTGCCTAACGTATTCTCAAAAGGATGTTGAGAAAGTCGAGCAATCGTAGTTCCCACTTATGCTAGTGGAAAGCAACGGGATGTTAGTTTAAGAGACAGACAAATGTCATCTTAATGAAAAATGTATCTAATCTATTTCATCACATACATTTTTGAAAAGTTTGATTGATTAAAATCTTTCATCGTAAGTTATAGGTGTTTTGCTTGAGTGTACAAGCGTTACCACTTACATGTTTAAGAAAGATATTTGAAAAAAGATGATTGAATCTTTTAACTGTAAGTATTGGGTGTTTTGCTTGAGTGTACAAGCGTTACCACTTACAATTAAGAGATATTTTTGTTTGAAAATAGATGATTGAATCTTTTAACTGTAAGTATTGGGTGTTTTGCTTGAGTGTAGCGTTGTTAAGAGATGTTTTTGTTTGTTTAAAAGTTTGAAAAGTTTTTGTGTATGTGATGTAACAGATGAGATACTTCTTCCATAGAGATGATAGATGTCTAAATCTCAAGGAGAAATTGATTGGATTAAAGGGATGCTTTTAAGAAGCCCGTGGGTCCTTGTATTGTTAGCCCAAGAGGAGGCATTCCGAGGGTCATCGAGGGTCATCGAGGGTCCTTGTATGAAGCTCAAGAGGAAGCTATAGGGTATGGTGGCTTTGGCTTGAAAGGGATTTCACCGAGAAATCATCCTTTTCGAATAAGAGCAATTTCGAGAAATTTTACTCTATGGGGAATTTGAAAGTGATTTCACGGAAACCATCCTTTCGTGGTTCTATCTTAGCTGGTGATTCTTTGTATTGGAAGCCCAATAGGAGGTGTTAAGAGATTTCTGTCTCTTTCATTGTATGATGCCCAAGAGAAGGCTAAACTCAATGAGGAGTTCTTTTGAACGAAGCCCAAGAGGAGGTCGACTCAGGAGTGTTGTCTTATACGAAGCCTAAGCGGAGGCTAACTCGTGGGAGAGTTTCTTTGTACAAAGCCCAAGAGAAGGCTGAACCATGCCGGGATAAGTTATCTTGTATGAAGCCCAAGCGGAGGCTAAACTCAATGGTGACGAGTTGTCTTGTATGAAGCCCAAGCGGAGGCTAACTCATCGATGATGAATTGTCTTGTATGAAGCCCAAGGAGGCTAACTCATGCGATGATGAATTGTCTTGTATGAAGCCCAAGCGGAGGCTATCCTGTGGGGAACCTATTGATTAGTCTAATTGTTATGTTATTATTAGACAGTTTGTATAAACAGGTGTGTGTGTGTGTGTGTGATATGTATTCACAGGAGTTTATGAAGGAAATATAAACAATGCATGATGTTTATTTACAGCAGTTTATGAAATATAAACAAGTGTTTGTGAACGAACGTTTAAAACGAGCGTAACTTGATTATTCACAAGTTTGAAATGTGTACAAGGAAATGAATATGTACACGAACGAGTTTTTTATGTACAGAGAAAGATGGATGTACATAGGAGGGTTGGGACTTACACTGTAAGAGAGGCCCATTGATTTGAAAGCAGTTTCACAGGGAATAATGCTCCTTTCAATACCAATGGTATTTAGTGTAAAATGTACAGATGAAACAGAAATGATTGATCAACGTTTATCTGTAAAAAGTATTTTCAAAAAGAAAGAGTATCTGTATTATGTACAGATAAAAGTTTTGAAAAAAGTATCATGTTATGTATGGATAAAAAGTTTGTTTTGAAGTATCGTGTTATGTATGATGAAAGTTTTTTTTTTTAAAAAAAATGTTTGACAAAAGTTTGATATGTACAAGGAAATATTATGTACATAAAAGAATGTTATGGGACTTACACCGTGATGGAGGCCCATTGGTTTAAAAGAAATCTTGCTCAGGAGAAATCTTCCTTTAGAACCAATGGATTCGGCGCATAGACAAACGAATGAAAACAAACGAAAGAAATTTGTTTATGTTTGAATATTGACAAAGATGTTTTGAATATGTACAAATAAAGCTAAGTATGTACATAAAGGGTTGGGACTTACACCATAAGGGTGGCCCATGATCGATCGAGAAATTCGAGAAAGAACGAACTCGTTTTATCGTTTTGAATTGGATCGATTATGGTAAAAAGATGTAAATTTTGATGAAAAAAGTTTTGAAAAATGATTTGAAAATGTTTTTGAAATGTTAAGTTGATGTATGAGAAGTTTTGAAAAAAATCGAAAGTCGAAAACTTGAAAAATTCACCTTTTAAGGAGGTTTGAAAAAGCGTTCAGAACGTCGTTTTCGGCTCGATTAAAATTTAATCAGATGAAAGTTTTTTTGGATTTTTTTGACATAATCATAAAATATATATATTAAATGACAAGTGTGCAAAAAATCATCTCAAAATGAGAAGTTTTGATTGGTTAAAAAAATTGTTGAAGTTTGAAGAAAAAATATGAAAAATATTGAAGTTTTGTAAAAAAGAATAGAAAAAATGGTCTTGCTGGGTTTTGAACCCATGACCATTGGGTGATACGCGTGTCACAAAGCCTTAAAGGCAAGCCATGAACCACTGAGCCAAACACGTTTGAGTTGTTAGTGGATTAAAAACACGCGTTAATATTATATTGGTTAATTTGAAAATTTGAAAACTGAAGAACATCAAGAACACGCGCGAATTTTCTGGGCTTGTGTTTGATTTTCAGAATCACGAATTCTTGCTCAAATCCTTATTTCTCAACCAAATTGAACGAAACAAAAGCCAAACTTGATCGATTTCTCATCACGAACATGGAGATGCTTGTTAATTTCATTTATATTTAGCTCAGAATGATTTAGGTTTGAAGAACACGTATGAACCCTAAACTGAAAAATCTAAATTAAATGATGTATGTTGAATGATTGTTTGATTTTATTGAGGGTTATTGTTCGTTAGGAGTGCAGAAACAAAACGGCCGTGAGTTTTTTTTAAATGGTGCAAGGAATCAAGAGAACCAGTTTCGTGTTCTAACCTGGAAAAGTTGAGATCGAAACCTGTTCTAGAGCACTTCCAGTTGCGATTTCTTGATCCTTAGAGTACCAGCGGCATGTGAGGATGCTTTGGAGATGGCCTGCTTGCTTTGAATCCTTCCCAATCGATCCAGCCAAGTCTACCTGCACAGACTGAAAAATGGAGCTCGAATTCTTGGTTAGAGCTGTTACAGTTTGTTGTTCTTGGTTTGAATCATCTCTATGATGTCTATGGATTGTGTATGGATGATCAAAACTCAAAGGAATCAAGCCTAGCTTCAGTTTCGAATTCCATGGCAGTTTTGTAAGTTTGAAAAAATGGAAAATGAAAACTGTTTTTTAGCTTTGTTCAGGTTAATTTTAAGCTTGTAACATGTTTGTTAATGATTATGGAACATGTTAGACACCAAAGACTTTCATGATTTTACTGATTTTGTAAATTGCAAGTTTTTCAAAAGTTTATCATGTCTCTTGATTTTGGAGAAAGAAAAAAGAAAGCATGATTCTTGCAATGCTTTGGTGTGCATTTCTCTTGAATTAGTGATCCTTTTATAGGCAAGAGGTTCTGAATTTGTTAGGCAAATGTCCATGGCTTTTGGTGATTCAAGAATGACTTAAAGGGCAAGATTGTCTTTTGTAAAGGAAAAGGAAACTTCCCTTTTTTTTACCATGTGTTACAATCCTCAATTTGATCCTATCCTCAATCATTACTTCTCATGGATATTTATCAGTTCACATCCCAATTTGGCAAGGTGGAAAGCTTCTAGAACAAGAAAATGCAAAATGACCTATAATCTTGATGTTTTGACTTTGAAAATCAAATGTCATGGCACCTTTTGTTCCAATTTCAAAGACATAGCTAGCCTCCATGGATTTTGAAGTTCTTGGACATTTTGGAAATATTTTTCCATGATCTACAACTTTCATGTTTTGAGTTTTTTCAAATTCCAATTGGAACTAGGTGAAAAAAAGGCTTGAAGTTTGAAAAAAATGTGAAATTTCAACACTTAGAAATTTTTCTAAGTTATAGAAATTTTGACTTTTTGTTGACTTTTCCAAATTCTTTGATTTTTTATGATCATGATGGATCATTTGAAGTATTTTGATGATTGAAAAAGTTTTGTTTTGAAAAAATTTGACCAAAAGTCAAAGTTTGACTTTTCTGTGCAGATGAAATTTCATCAGACGTTTCTGAAATTGACTGATGAATTCTGTGAACCTCTGTGATGTTTTGGATTCAGAAATTAGGTCAAGATGTTATATCTAAGATATAATGACCAATCTCTATCCAAAAAAGTCAATCACTGCTCAAAAAAATCAGAGAATGCCTATGCTCGACCAAAACCCTAATTGGTCGATCCTCGATTGATCTGTGAGAAAAAATGGATATCTGAGGATTGAAGGCTGATGATTTGATCAAGATAGATCAAATGGAGTGAGAAAATCTCAAACCCTAATTGGTTAGCCCTTGAATCAGATGAAAATCTGATGAAACCCTAATTTTGACCTGTGAATGCTATACCCGATTAATGCTGTTTGAACTGTTAGTTGTGCAACAATGCAAATGAAAGGTGGTATATTAGGTCAAAATTTGGGGTATGACACTAGTCCCAGACGGTTTCAAGCCTTCCTCCCTTGCCATGCTTGATACGTGTAGTGATCACTACAAACATGTTGTCTTCATAAATACACATATGTCCATCATGAAAATACCCCACTCCCTGAAATGCAATATTTTATCAGAATTTTTCAAGAATGTCTCCCTTTGATGGTATACGGGTTTAACCCGTGCTTTTATCAACAGTTACCAGGAACTAGTTAAGAAATTGGCAAACCAGTTCACTACAAACCACAACAAGAAGATATCCACTACTAGTCTATTTAACATACGTCAGGGTCTATTGCAATCGTTGAGGGAATATCTCGCCCGCTATAATGAGGCCACCATTAGGGTTATCCCACCAAATTGAGAAATGATTGTGGCGGTGATCAAAATAGACATAAGGTCACAATAGTTTAGTGTTACATTAAGGGTGAGGAAAGAAAAACCGAAAAAGAAGACATGTGGTATCAAGGAGCATGTTCCCAATGTCTAGAGCTCGCACCACAAGAGGAAGAGCAACTATACCTTTCCCATAAAGGAAAAATTAGCATTCAAAAAGCTATGTAAGGAAACAAAGAACTTAACACCCGCCACGAGTAAATATGGTGTAAGGTACTCCATTTGCACAACATCCTTACACCTCCATAGGGAGAATATGATGGGTTATGAACCAAGAAGATAGTTCCAGTTCTACAAGGTAATTAAACATCAAACTGAGGATTGCTATCAGCTCAAGAAGGAAATTGAGAGACTAATACAGAAAGGCACCTCAAAATATATGTCAAGGGTCACTCCTCTTGTTCTCAAACAAATCTAGCTCACATAGGCGAGACGAAGCTGGGATCCCTATGCCCAACATATCCAAAGATACGCATCATGGCAAGAACAACAAAGCCACACACTTAACATTATAGAATGAGGGTTCGCTGGAGGATGAGGGAACTAGTTATGCCAGAAAAAGGTATGTTCGTCATATCCTAAGTATCGAACACCTTTATAAGATCAAAATTGAAAGCAAGCTCCAAAAACTAGAAGCTACAACTTCCTTCTTAGGAAAAGATGTAGTTGTCATCCATCCTCATAATGATGATCCCATGGTCATTATCGTCAAATGAGAAGACTAGGATATTAAAAGAGTTATCATCGAGCAAGGGAGCTATATATACATATTGTACTAGGAGGCACTTAAAAGACTTTCCATCGACCCAAAAGACCTAAGCGTCTTAGAGGACCACTGGTTGGATTCTCAATAGAATATGTACACGTATTTATCTCTCTCTCTCTCTCTCTCTCTCTTAATTTTTGTTACCTTTTCATTCATCTGTATATTCATTCGTTCATCCATGGCTTCTTCCTTAACTGGTAACTCTATTTAGTTTCTAATTCCAGTATATGGTTGCAATAGATCGATAAAATTATGCATCTCAAACTCACTTGAAAGACCTAAACGGAGATATAGGAAATGTCAAAATTCTGGGTTAATGTCAAGTTGGAAGCTACTTATATCATATGATGAACCTCAACTAAACACATCAAGTGAACCCATAAATTCCAATGGATGCAATTGCTCAGAGGTTGTAAAGGATTTAGGTTGCATTGTTAAGGAGATTGAGGCTAAGAAAAAAGATAAGATGAAGATTAAGTTGGAAAACAAAAGGAGAAAATCCAATTTGTTCTAGATTTTGTTAATTGTGTCATGGGGTTTGTTCATTGCTTACCATAAATGGTCTTGATTTTCATTTTGATGTGTTTGTATTTTTTTCCGTCCCTATAACTAGCACTCTTTTGGAATTCCGTCCTTGGCTCCACATGTAATGCTTGATGTTTTTATTTTGGTCGATTTTATTGGTTTTTATCCATGTTTCTTAATGAACTAAAATAAGGTATGAGCTAAAAATGCATAACAAAGATTCAACAAAGGTACATCATAAATCCAAAAATACAATATATTACTAAACCACGATGATGGTTAATGTATCCAAAAGGCATATGAAAATTAAACCATAATACATCATAACAATGTCACGTCTCCAATTTATTCATGACTCAAAATACAACATAATAGAAATACATAAAGCCAAAAAAGCATAACAAAAATACTTCATAAAAAGATCAGTCTCCAAGTTGTTCATGACTCAAAATACAACATAATAGAAGTACATAAAGCAAAAAAGACATAACTTGAAATACATCATAAAAGGTCATGTCTCCAATTTGTTCAAGCAACATCAAGATTTAACGATGTGAAAGTTCAATAATGTCTACAATGTCAATGGTTGTGTTGGGTCACTCCATTCTCCTTTGAGCTTTTTTGCATTTAAGAAATCTTGTTCTATCACTTCTACTCAACTCCAATTTCCTAGCCACTTTTTGTTTAGCTTAATTTTTATACAAATATACAATGATAACACAAGCATTATAATACATGAAATAAACCCAATTTAAACTAATAAACTGAATTAGTTTAGGTAACTCAACTAATTTAATATTGGTTAGAGGTGAAGATACAACTACCCGAGGAAGATGTTCAACAGTTGGAACATGTGCAAACAAAATATAATCAGATTGTGAACCACTTATATCAGAGTTATGTGCAACTTGAGCATTTGGAACATATGCGTTTTCAACATTGAGAACAACCCAAACTTACTAACAAGTGCCAAAAACCCATATTTGCCCTTGCAAATTACCCTTACTCTAAATTTGTCATTTTTCACATATTTTATCTCTACCATTTAATATTGGTCATTCAATAATTGCTTTTTAAATTCATGAATTGATCAAACTCCAATTCCACTTTGAACTTGTAATTCTTATCCAAATCTCATCTTAAACCTAGGATACTTTAGTATACTCTCTTGATATGAAGCTTCGGGATCATTGCTACCAAACTCATCACTAGAATAATTAGTGTCTATCACATGATTAACACCACTAGATGAACCTACATTATTATTCACTGTAAAAAGTGACGAATTAAGGAATTGAATTGGAATTTGAATCTCCGGCTCAAAACGATGTACTATTTTGATTTTTTTTGTTTAAAAGATGTCGCGAGCACCAAGCTTTATTGTTTCCAAACAAGAAAGAAAATGGAAAAGGGGAAAGCTGAAATACCCTAAATAAGATATGCGATGCGAATAGCTTGAACTAGACGCAACACATTGGGGAAAGACCATGGTAAGAGGGTTGGTTATATAAAGGGAAGGTATTAGTACCCTATATATCTATAGTTTTCTATAGGAACTTTTTTATGCATTTGTGTGTTTTATTTGCTATGCTATTTTGGGAAAATTTCTCCTTTGGGATTTAAGAAGGGTAGGTTAGGCAGGAACCTAAGTTTTTTTTTATTATGCTCGCAAGGATCATTGGGATCCTCTGCATACATATCCCCTGGTGGGAATCAGAGCATCTGTAGCTCAGATCTAAGGGAACTAAGGTTTGTTTGGTTTGAGGGAGAAATAAGTATGCTCGCCAAGGGTGAGACCTTGTGCCTAAGTATTCTCAAAAGGAGGTTGAGAAAGTCAGAGCAATCGTAGTTCCCACTTATGTGCTAGTGGAAGCAAAAAATTAAGAGATAACGGCAAGTGTCATCTTAATGAAAAATGTATCTAATCTATTTCATCACATACATTTTTGAAAATTGATTTGATTGTTTAAATATTTCATTGTAAGCATTGGGTGTTTTTCTTGAGTGTACAAGCGTTACCACTTACAAGTTAAGAAAGATGTTTGAAAATATTTGAATCTTTCATTGTAAGCATTGGGCGTTTTGCTTGAGTGTACAAGCGTTTTCACTTACAAGTTAAGAAAGATCTTTTGTTTGAAAAAATGTTTGATTTGAAAAATGTTTGAAAAAGTGTTTGATTTGTATGTGATGCTAGAAATGAGATACTTCTTCCATAAATATGATTCATGTTCTATCTCTAAGGAGAATTGTTTTGTTATTGATTAGGGGGTGATTTTAAGAAGCCCGAGGGTCCTTGTATTGTAAGCCCAAGAGGAGGCTATCCGAGGGACATCGAGGGTCCTTGTATTGTGAGTCTAAGAGGAGGATTTCCAAGGGACACCGAGGGTCCTTGTGTCATACCCCAAAATTTTCCCTCCTACTTCTCAAAACATTTCATACATCCATACTCAAGGATTCCTCAAGGGTTGATCAAACAAACCCTCTCCTAGACAATCAACCCAAACTAGGGTTTGGTAATTCTCAGATCCAGATGGACTTCCAACATCTCCAATGGTCATCATGCCTCCTCATATGCTTCAAAGATTCTCCATGTCAAGTTTCAAGCCTCACAAGTCAAGTTTTCTCAGACAATTGCTCAGATGATTGAAAATCAGTTGTATTGGACAAAAAGTCAACTATGGTCAACATACAGTCAAACTTCATGATTTTTGGTCAACATCCTCATTTTGAAGTCACATTCATCATTTGATCAAGGGTTGATCATGATTCTTCAAGAAAACTCAAGATTTGCACAAAAGGCAAACTTTCCAAATTAGGGTTTTTTTAGTGAAAAGTCAACTGAACTTTGACTGAGCATAACTTCTTCATACTTGCTCAGAAATTTTTCCACCACCTATCATTTTGAAGGAAATTCAATTCTCTACAACTTCATGTCTCACAAGAATGTTCAAAAAATGCTTCATTTTGAAAATTTGGATCAAAACATTACAGGTCCTTTTCAAAGTCAACAAAAAGTCAACTTTTTGTTTTGAAGATTTATTGAGCATAGAAACTCCAATTGAGATGAAACCAAAGAGGTTGGTTAGAGGAAACTTAGAGATTTCTAAAAGGTCCACGAACACTCAAAAATGTGGGAAATTGAGCAAAATACACCTTGCACAAGTTGGGCATTTTTGAAGAGGTGCACAAAGAGAGATACTTGTTAAAATCCAAAATTTTGCAAATGGGCCTAGTTTTTCTTCATTCAAACTTGTTCCTTAAACAATTTGGAACATCCAAGCCCGATGCCACGAATTTTTGCTTTATTTTTTATTTAATTTTGATTTTATTCATTTAAATACAAATTAAATTAAAAAATAAGGTATAAAATCAAAATTAATTGCAAAATTGATTTTTCTCTCATGCTTGAGATCCAAGTAACTCACACAAGCTGGCAAATTTCGAAATTTGCATAGATTTGGCAAGAATTTGATTGAAATTTGATCAAAAAAGGAAGATTTGATTTTGTACAAAATCAAATAATTTTTGCATTGATTGATCAATATTTGCTCTTGAATTCAGCCCAAAACCCATCTACTATAAATGTACAATGCATACCACATGAACAAGGACAGAAAAATTGCTTGGAGGAACCCTAACCTAAGTCAAAAAAATCGTGTCTTTCAAGCAACTTGCAGCCATAGTTCCAGCTCGATTCAATTGGTTTTAAGCATTCCTTTGCATTCCTTGGAGTCCCTGGAGTCGATTCAGACCTTTACATCATTCAAAAACATCAAGAATCACGAAATCCAGTTTTGGTTTGTTCATACTTTTTCAAATTTCGATTTCTATCATTCATGCATAATTAACGTGTTTTGATGTTTGCTTTGTGTTTAGTTTGAAGTTTGCAAGCTATCTGGACAATCCAATTGCATTTTCATGGCCTGAATCGAAATATACCATTGCTAGGGTTTTCTGAACCGATTAAGGGTTTCCTTAAAACGGAAAAATTGGACAAAACTAGCACCACCATCGTGTTTAGAATGTTATTTGCAATCGATTCATGTATTCATAACTCATTTATATTGCTTGTATGAAGTTTTGGAAATTGCAGGGGTCATAGGGTCGAACGAAGCCGACGCTAACTTTTCAAAATTTTAAATGAAGAAGATGAAGATCTTCGCGCGTGTTCTGGGTTCCCAGAAATCAAGTTTGTATAAAAACGCTTCGTTTCATTTACATGACACCAAGTGCGCGTTGGCCCAGTGGTTAAGGCATGGAAGCGTGACGTGTTGCCCAGAGGTCTCCGGTTCGAATCCTGGCAAGACCAATATATTTTTGCTCTTTTGAAACTAACATACTTTTTCTTATTTTCTTTAATATTTTCATGTTAATTTAATTTATCTTCAAATATTTTTATCATGCATCTAAAAGACACCAAAAATATTTATTTTTTGCATAATCATCAGAAAAATGTTTATTTAATTTTTAATATAAAAATTATTATTTTTGCATGCATATTTAATTTAATTTCTAATTAATCATTTAAATGACTTTTAATTGTTTTTAAATTATCAAATCAATTCAGAAAATTACCAAAAATTTATTTTATCATATTAATGTCATTACTAACACAAAACCTTTTTCCTCATTCAAAAATATTTATCTTTGCTAACATTTTCTTCTTATGCAATTTTCTCGTATTTCCCGATTTTGTATCTGTTCACAGGTTGTACCGTTTCGGACGATTTTTCTTGCTTTTCTTTTCAATTATGTAATTGCCTATGGGATGTAATAGTTTAATTAGGACTTTTATTTTCCGCACTCTTATTTGTATCTGCCCCAAAGCCATGTAATAGCGTAGGACATTTACTTTCCGCACTTTACTTTCCGCAATTTACTTCCCGCATCCTATAAACTGCTAGTAACTAGGCGTGTATGGCAAGATAAAATTGGACATAGATCACTCATAATTCCAAGATAAAAATATCTGAATTGACACACTCTTTTCACACATGCACCCCTTAGGGTAATTCTCTCTCGTTGTCTTTACGAATACAAATGGTCAAGTCCCTCGAACGTAGAGGTATTCTAACACTGTTGCCTTCAAAACAAATCATCATAGTCCCTTCGATACAAAGATCATAGACCCACAATGTCGCCTACGAATACATGATCTTGACCCTCGATTGTTGCCTACGGAAAATGATGATAGTCCCTTCGAATATGTTAGGATATTTCCTACAAGTTGCCTTCTATGACCATCCGATGTCCCTTCGAATGTCCCTTCTACATCCAACGAATAGGGTTACCTACCAACTAATGGTATGGATAGCGCTATTCTAAAGGAACGTAAAATAACACGAAAACGACCAATTCTGAGTAGGTAATAAGACTTTTAGTTGCTTGCTCTATCAAAACATTTTTACACTTCACACTTTTGTCAAAGTTCAAACTCTTTTCAAAACGAAACATTTCCAAACACTTTGTATACATTCCTACATGAATCATTACAAAGTCAAAGTGAAATGCCTTTTCCAAAACATTTTTGTCAAACACACAGAAAACACTTTTTTAAAATGATCTAGAAGCAACTAAGAGCCCGTAGATAACTACGGATGGAAAGGGGTGCTAATACCTTCCCTTTTCATAACCTTCTCCCTTACTCAGAATCTAACGAAGGTCTTTTTCTGTACTATTTACCTTCCCTTAATTGGATAAAAGAAAAGTCGGTGGCGACTCTTGCTATCCGCACATTTGCGATACAAAAATCTCAAAGTCAGTTCACCGTATTACACCTTGTATGAATCCCAAGAGGAGGCTATAGGGTATGGATGGCTTGGCTTTAAGAGTGATTTCACCGGGAAACCATACTCTTAGGGTTCTATCCTAGTGAAGGTGATTCTTTGTATTGGAAGCCCAATAGGAGGCTGTTAGAGATTTCCATATCTCTTTCTTGTATGATTCCCAAGAGAAGGCTAAACTCAATGAGGGAGTTCTTTTGTACGAAGTCCAAGAGGAGGCTAACTCAACGGAGGAGTTCTTTTGTACAAAGCCCAAGAGGAGGCTATGGGGAACCTAGTTGCTATACTAGTTGTAATGACAGAAATAAACATGAACAAGTATATGAACAAGTATAAATATGCAAAGTGTGTGTGCATTCACAGGAGTTTATGAACGAAATATATAAACAAGTGTATAAAACAAGCAAATAAAGCTAGTGTACTTGGATAGTCGGATTGAAATTGAATAGTCGAATTGATTGCAAATTCCGTATGGATTCCGATTATTGATTTTCTTTTGTCAAATTCTTTGATTTGGATCCATTTTGATGACTCAAAAGGTGTCGGTGTGAAGCTTTTTGCACATTACACACACATACACTTGTGTTGTTGATTTTCCTTGCATTTAGGCACATGATTTGAACACTTTGCATCATCAATTGTATGTTCATGCATTGGGAAATGTGTAGATCAATTAAGATGAATTGACTTATTTTATTAGAGGCTTACTTTGTGCATTGAATTATGTCGAAATGTAAGAATTAACGCACCTAGTTTAGATACACTTGCACATTGTACATAATTCACATACACACACTTGAATACACACACTTTGACATAAATTGCATTATTGTATATCCTTGCATGAGCATGTAGGATAATTGAAACAATTGAGCATGTAAGTGTATGACTTTAAGGCAAGAAAACATGAGGAAACCTCACTTTTCACAATACAAATTCACAAGCATGCACCTCCACAACTTGACACTTTGTGCACTCTATTTCTTTTAGCATTTTTACATGTTTATATTGCATTTAGGTAGGATATGTGTAGAGTATGTATCATTTGCACATGATAACAAACACATGCACATTTATCCATCTAAACACCGCACAACACATGAAAATACGCATTTACATGCATTTTCACATATCTTTTTACATTGAAACTCAATCACGCTTATACATAACTTGTATTCTTCTTTCTTTTGACTTTTGATTACATGTTATTGATTAAATTCTGATACTTTTAAAATTTCAAAACCAAACAAAATCTTGAATCGGAATTTAATTCAAAACATGAATTTTGCAATTCCATAAGCTTGTTTTTGCGTTTTTAGGTGCCGAAACTCATTTTTCCATGAAAGTCTGAAGTAACGGTACATGTCCCTCTATGTTTTGGCATATTTCGGAACCGATTTTGGAGGTTTCGGAACCAAATTTTTAGCACAACATGCCTAAACGGAGTTGCTGCCCCGTTACTTTAATGCTCAAAAAGTATGTGTAACACGGTGGGAGAACTGACTTGTTTGTTTTGCGTCTGGTCGTAAATGTTACGGATAGCAAGAGTCGCCACCGACTTTTCTTTTATCCAATTAAGGGAAGGCGAAAAGAACAGGAAAAGACCTTCGTTAGATTCTGAGTAAGGGAGTTGGTTATGAAAAGGGAAGGTGTTAGCACCCTTTCCATCCATAGTTATCTACGGGCTCTTAATTGCTTAGCTCACTTTGAACTTTGCTTTCTGTGTGTTTGAAAATGTTTAGAAAGACATTTCGCTTTGACTTCGTAATGATTCACGCTGGAATGTATACGAAGTGTTTGGAAATGTTTTGTTTTGAAAAGTTATGAGAAAAGTGTGAGGTGTAAAAAAAAAGATTGAGCAACCAAAAGAGACTTATTTACCTACTCATAACGGTCGTTTCCGTATTATTTTGCTTTCCTTTAGAATAAGACTATCCATACCATTGTTTGGCAGGTACCCTTATTCGTTAGATGTAAAGGGACATTCAAATGGACATCAGATGGTCATAGAAGGCAACTTGTAGGGGTATCCTAGCACACTCGTAGGGACAATCATCACTTTTCCTAGGCAACAATCGAGGGACGAGATCATATATTCGTAGGCAACATCGAGGGACTATGATCTTTTAAGTCGAAGGGACTGTGATGATATTTCGTAGGCAACTGTGCTAAGATACCTCTACGTTCGAGGGACTTGACCATTTATAAGGCAACGAGAGAGAATACCCTAAGGTGGGTGCAAGTGTGAAAATTGTGTTGTATTCAGATATTTTATCTTATGATTATAAGTGATTTATGTTGTTTTTATCTTGTCATACACGCCTAATTACTAGCAGTTTAATAGGTGCAGAAAATAAATTATGGAAATATAAAGTCCTACGCTATTACAGGGCTTTGGGGCAGATACATAATAGGAGGTGCAGAAAGTAAAGTCCTACGCTATTACATGATAAAAAAAACTTGCGACTTATACAACCTTTCTAGAATTTAAAAATGCAAGAAATATAAATAGCAGAAAAGAAAACTAGTCCTAATATTTATGTATTTTTGAAAATTTGAGTTTATGTGAAAATAACCTAAGTCTAGTTAATTTTAATTAAAAAAAGATATTAGTGAAAATTATCTAATTAACCCTAAATTAATTACCTAATTACTAATTAAATCAATTAATTAAAAGTAAGAAAAAATAAGCAAATAAATGAAAAAAGAAAAAAAAATGCTGAGAGCTTCTGAATAGAAGTCACCCCGTGGAGCTTCGGGAGTTCCTTGTGGAGGCACCGAGTAGGTACTTGAGGTTTTGGGGTTGGCCAGAAGTGGAGAGGGTTTTGGGTGGAAAGAGTCCAGTGGAGCTTGGGACTCGGATCGGGCGTCCAGTGGAGCTTTGGGGCTTCACGTCAGGGCCCTCGAGTTGGAACTTCTGGAAGAATTCTGTGCTGAGAGACTCAGAAGTTGGCACTTCTATGCTGATGGGGTCCAGAAGCTGGAGCTTCTGGGGCGTGACTTCTGACAATTTGGAAACCTGCAAGGCAAAAAGAAAAATATTGCAAAAGGTGGGGTTTGACCCCACGACCTGATAAAGAGAATGACATAGTGCGTGCAAGGTGAACCGCTGGGGCGGTGATACATCCATTCATCCTTCTGAACATGTAAATATGTAAGGGTCAATAGCTTCTAGATCAGAAGCACCAGAACGGTGCTCCGGTCATCTTCTCCGGTTAGCATCAAACTTCAAAAACATGTAAAATGCATTAATTTATGAAAAGTAAAATCCCAAATTGACTATATGGAACCCTACGAACATGATGGTAAGGTTTGTTTGTCCTAAAACGGCTTGTATCGTGGAAACTGAATCTTCACTAAATTCATGCCCTAACAATGGCATCTAGTGATTTACGCGTCAAAACTCATGGAGGATGGATCAAACCTGTTCTAAAAGACTTCATGAACACATTAGCACAATCAAATATCAATAACACAGGATAAAAAGCAAAATACGATTTTTAAAAAGTATGAATATGGATGCTTGTGAATGGCACGATTTAGCATATTTTGGCCATGGATTATGATCCATTCTTACCCTACTGCACCTCAGGAACAAGAATCAATGCTTGGAAGCTCTTGAATCTGGCTGGAAGTTGGAATACAATTTGGCCAACTTTTGAGAAATTTTGAGAATTTTTAGGGTTTTGTAAGAGGCTAGCATCACGTGTAAGGGTTGTCTAAAAAGCCTCTGGAACTTGTAAGAAAGTTAAGTATTTATAGAGGAATGGAATTAGGTCAAGGCATTAAGAGAAAATATTCTCCTTCAATGAAGAATATTTGATTTGAAAAAATTCACAAAATCTTTCCAAATTTGCTCAATCTTCCCTCAATCTTCTTGAACAAAATTGACGGCTTGTAATGAGCTATCTTGGACCCCAAGCCATGCAAATATCCATCCAATCTTGCCTTATCTTTTATTTTTAATTTTATTTAAATAAATTTGAATTTAAGTTTATTAAATTCAAAAATAAATAAATAAATAAGGTAGAGGGCGTGGCATGCTGTATAGTGGTCATGGATAATCTCATGATCAAGTTAAAATCATAAAATCTTAGGCCCATTTGGAAATTTTTGGCTTTTGCAAGGTATTTTTCTTCATGCACCTCCTCAAAAATGCACAACTTACACAATTTGTATCTTGCTCAATTTTCAACATTTTTGGGTGTTCTTAGACTTTTTAGAAATCTCAAGATGTATTCTAAATAGCCTTTTGGTTTCATCTTCATTGGAGTTTCCATGATTATGGAGACTTCTTTGCAAAAAGATGACTTTTATTGACTTTTCTAGAAGGACCTATAGTGTCTTGATCTATATCTTCCAAATGAAGCATTTTCTGCCCAAGCTTGTGAGACATGAAGTTGTAGAGAATTGAATTCTCTTCAAAATTAGCTTTGGTGGAGAAATTTTTGATGAAGTATGTGAAAGTTATGCTTGGTCAAAGTTCTGTTGACTTTTGTCTAGAGAAGCCCTAATTTGGAAACTTTGACTTTTGATCAAATCTTGATTTTCTTGATGAATCATGATCAACTCTTGATCAAATGATGAATATGACTTCAAAATATTTATGTTGACCAAAAATTATGAAGTTTGACTGCATTTTGACCACAGTTGGCTTTTTGCCCAATGTAGTTGACTTTCAGCTATCTGAGCCATTGGATGAGCAATTTGAACTTGTAAGGCTTGAAACTTGACATGATGGTCCCTTGAGGCATATGATGAGGCATGATGATCACTTGAAGCATTGGAAGTTCATCTTGACTTGAGAATGGCAAAACCCTAGTTTGGGTTGATTGCTTAGGAGAGGGTTTGTCTGGTCAACCCTTGTGAAATCCTTGAGTATGGAGACGTGAGTTGTCTTGAGAAATAGGAGGGCAAATTTTGGGGTATAATAGTATGACTTCCACTTGGAATTAATTAAAAGCGCATATTTTTTTTGAAATCGTTGACGTTTTTGAAAGCAACTATGTGATTTTTAATTGATTCCGAGAAGTTGACTTTTTCGCCCCCGATTTTAGAAAACCGACTTCCCATCTTGATTTTTCCGATTTTATTTCACTTCTTGCATGCTTATACTAGATTATAATTATATTTGTAATTGGTTTTGTATTCGAAACATTATTTCCACCACTTACTTTGTTAATTTTGACACTTTATTTCATGTGAAAGGTATTTGGACTCCTTTCATGTGAGATTTAGACTTCTAGCATCCTTGTTGTGCGCTTGTACACATGCGTGTACATTATATTTGCTTGCTTCTTCGATTTTACTCAATTTTTGCAGGTGTTTTTCATTTGTACACATACGTGTACATCTTATTGTCTGCTTTTTGGGTATAACTACCTTCTTGCAGGTGTTTTGCATTTGTACACATACGTGTACATTTTATTGTCTGCTTTTTGGGTCTAACTCCCTTCTTGCAGGTGTTTTGCGCTTGTATACCCACGTATACATTCTATTTGTTTGCTTTTTGGGTCTAACTCCCTTCTTATAGGTGTTTTGTGGGTTTAACTCCCTTCTTGCATGTGTTTTGCGCTTGTATACCCACATATACATTCTATTTTCTTGCTTTTTTGGTCTAGCTCCCTTCTTGCAAGTGTTTTGCGCTTGTATACCCATGTATACATTTTATTTGCTTGCTTTTGGAGTCTAACTCCCTTCTCAGGTGTTTTGCGCTTGTATACCCACATATACATTCTATTTGCTTGCTTTTTGGGTCTAACTCCCTTCTTGCAGGTGTTTATCGCTTGTATACCCACGTATACATTCTATTTGCTTGCTTTTTGGGTCTAACCCCCTTCTTGCAAGTGTTTTGCATTTGTACACTCATGTATACGTTCTTTTTACCCGTTTTTTTGGTCTAACTTCGTTCTTACAGGTACACTTGATCGGCATGTGTGTACACATGTTCATTGGCTTGTGCGCATATGCGTTCATTCTATTGTCTTCTTGCGTGATTTTCTTGCAGGTACACTTGATCAGAATATGTATACGCATGTTCCTTGTCTTGTGCGTAACGCGCACATTCTATTGTTTGTTTGTTGGGATTTCTCCTCCCTTGCAGGTGTTATTACTTCGAATACGTATGAACGCGTATTCTGCCTATTTTTGATACCTTGAGCGTCTCTTATTGGGTGGCTGCAGTACATGAAGTTTTCCGGAGTATTCTTTAGCTCGTAGTGCTCTTCGGATTTGATATCTGTTTGATAGTTTCTACACTATTTTGTTGCATTCTCTTACAGCTTTCCTAGATATCATGAGAAGTAAGGCTTTACAACTTTTCCTTTTCCATGAGAAGTAGGAATAGAGATGCATGACGGGGCTTCCGTAGTTGGAGCATGTTCAGGAATCCCTCTGGTTTATTTAAAGACCCGTTTAGGGCGCTTCTGTGTGCTACTTGTGTTTGGTTATGTTTAAAGTCCTCATCCGTGCATAGGGAGGTCATTCTCAATAAGTGTTTACATTTTGTGCTTCCATAGGTCAGAGTGGTTAGGAAACCCGACATGGCACCACCAAGCAAAGTCCCGTTTTTTATATTTTCTGCTATCGAGTCATGATGATATGATGGTAAAGCGGAAAGGGTCAACAATCTACCCCTGCACTGTTCTAGTCCGTGTCAACTCAGCACACGCGAATCGTGTTGCTTCCTTATTGAGTCAATAATAATAAAGTTGCAAAAGTCTCCTATTCTGACTCTCCACGCTTCTCTGGGGTTCGCATTTATTGTTGAACTTGCATCATTTGCTCTTCACACATGACAATTTATGTCATGTGGTGATTCCACTCACAAGAATCAGAATGTGTTGGTTCTTGGTTGCTTCCGACCCTCGGCTTGCCGTTGTAGGCTATAAGATATCCTCCTTTTCCTGAGCTTCTATGACATTTGTTTGTGCATTGCATTTCTTGTGTGCTTCTACCAAAGCACTTGATTGCTTCATTCCTTTTCATCCCTTGGTTTTACAACCAAGATGGATATAGGATTACTTCCCCTCAAGACCACTTGGCTAGGATAGCTCTCAAGCCTAGACATTAAGATATGCATCCTTGACATGTCAATATAGGTAGAGATTCCCTCATCCTCAACCATAGGTCCAATCTTTGCATGACAACATTATGGTTAACACTAGTTAGTCTCCCTTTTATTTTGTTTGTTTCTTTTTGAATCCTTGCATGTAATTAAAACTAAAACTTTCTTTCTTTTTTCTTTTGAAAACAAAAACACTTAATAATGGTTTGAATCCCTTTCACAAAGGTAAAAGCAACCAACCAAGACAAACTCCTTTTTTTGGCCTAGGAGAACATTTTCTTTTTGTGTTTAAAACCTTTTCATAAATAAAAAATACAAAACCCACCAAAACAAGTGAGCCGAACTACGACGCTCTGACTTTCCCATTGCACGAGGGAATACGTAGGCATCTTGTCACGGGGCTCGACCGAGTACAACTTGTAAAAACTTCATTCTTTTCCCCGTGGTTTCTTTATTTTCCTTTTCTTTTTAATGCATTGTAGCGTTGAGCATAGATAGATATAACACACCCCTTAGCTAGAAAATAGAGGTGGATACCATAGAGTACTACAGGCGTGTGGGGTGCTAATCCCTTCACCTCGCGTAACAAACTCCCTTACCTAGACCTCTCAGTCGTGAGACCGTGGTTTCTTCTCTCTCAAGTTTACTTGATAATTTCCTTTCTCCTTCGTGAGATAAAAGACGTTCGATGGCGACTCCATTGATATACCCTATCAGTCAGAAGTTTAACCGGGTGATTTCATCAAACCTTGCACTCAAAGGTGAAAAGATTAACCATTGGGCCACATGTGTGGCTTGTTATTTACACCCTTCCATTTGATTTTATTTGAAAAAAAGTTTGGAAAATGGTTTGAAAAAGAGTTGAAAAGTGAAAAGTTTGAAAAGTTGAAATCACCTTCGTTTTTTGATGAAATTGGATGAAGTAAAAAATGAAACTTGCTCGATTTTTACCCAGGAATATGATGATGACAATTAATTTCATTTATTTTAAGTGTAGGGTGACTAAATTCGAACAAAAACAGATGAACCCTAATTCTAACATTTGATCATGAAATTGTGTAGGTGCAATAATTCAAGCAGTTGATCGAGGGTTTATGATCCTTATACATGCATAAACATGATGGCCAAGCAAAATTTGGAATGGAATGCAAGAATCATAAAAATCGAAGTTGAGCAACTTACCTCTTATGAGAAAAAATCGAATTCTTCAAAGGAGTGCTTCCATATGCGTTTTGATGATTTGGATAGCTTCAATGATGATTATGGAAGGTGTTTGAATGCTTGGAATGGATTGAAAGCTCATGAGATAGCATGCCCGAGTCAAACTGTAGTGGCTTGAAGTGAGTTTTAATTTTGATGTTGGAGATGTTACAAGTCAGGGATGAGTGCTTGGATCATTCATATGAAGTGTATGGATGATGTTTGAAGTGATAAATTGGAGTTTGTACGAGTAGATTGAGAGATGGCAAGTTAAGGATCAATTTGCAAGTTTATGAAGTTTGGAGTATGATTCTAAGTTTGGCTAGTTTTTGTGATGGCTTGATGATTCTAACAACTTCCTAAGCGAATTTGGAGAGTGTTTGAAGCTTGAGATTGCTCAGAAATTGCAAGGTTTGGAGATTTGCAAATTCTCACATTTTGGAACTTTGAAACTTGGAAAAGAAGAAAGAAGTGATAAAGCAAGTTTATGAATGCTTTGGTGTGATTTCCAAATGAGTAAAGGCCTCTATTTATAGGCCAAGAGATTAGGAGAGCAAGTCAAAGATAAGCTTTGTGATTTTGCAACTTGGATCTTAAGGAATAAGAAAGGAATCTTCACATTAAATGCACATGGAATCTTTTCTAAACCATGGTTAAATCACTCAAGTGATTCTATCCTTATTCAATAATTTCCTTTGGATATTTTTGAATGAAAACTTATCCCTTGGTGATGACAAGGCTTCTAGAAGGGAAAGAGATAAGTTTTGGCAAAAACTTGGTGAAAAACGACCTATAATTTCAAGTTTATGGACCAATATGTTCCAATTTCAAAACCATAGCTACACAAAATATTTTTTGCAAGTTATTGGACATTTTGGAAAGGTTGGAACAATATCTACAACTTTCATGTTGAAAGTTTTTCTTGAATCAAAATGGATCTAGGTGAAAAATGGCCATGAATTTCTTGAATAGCTTTGACTTTGTCAGGATCCACCTCAATACCTCTTTGGCTGATAATGAAACCTAGAAGCTTTCCTGATCTCACCCCAAAGGTGCATTTGTTAGGATTCAAGCGAAGCTGATATTTCCTCAATCATTGAAACAACTTCAAGAGATATTCTATATGTTCTTATTCAATATCAGACTTTGCTATCATGTCGTCCACGTAGACTTCAATCTCTTTGTGCATCATGTAATAAAATAGAGTAGTCATTTCCCTTTGATAAATTGCGTCTGCATTCTTTAATCCAAACGACATTACTTTGTAGAAAAATGTGCCTCATGGCGTGATAAAAAATGTCTTCTCCATGTCTTCGGGAGCCATCTTGATCTGATTATAACCAGAGAAACTGTCCATGAAGGAAAAGACGTTGAACTTAGCAGTGTTATCAATCAGCATGTCAATATACGGTAATGGGAAGTCGTCCTTTGGACTAGCTTTGTTCAAGTCCCGATAGTCAACACACATCCTGACCTTTCCATTTTTCTTTGGAACAAACACTATGTTGGCTAACCATTGAGGATATTCGGAGGTGACGAGAAAACCTGCATCGAGTTGCTTTTGAACCTCCTTTTTATCTTATCAGCCATGTCTGGGTGAGTCCTTCTCAGTTTATGCTTAACTGGCGGACATTCCAGCTTTAATGGCAAGTGATGTTCTACGATGTTGGTATCCAACCCTGGCATGTCCTGGTAGGACCAAGCAAACACATCAACGTATTCTTTAAGAAGATCTATCAGTTTGTTCTTGACATCGTCATCGAGTAGAGCTTCGATGCTCACTTCTTTTTTGTTTTGCTCAGAACCCAAGTTGATCATTTATAAAGGCTCTTCGTGAGGCTGAATGACTCTTTCCTCATGCTTAAGTAGTCGAGAAATATCATATGGGATCCCTTCTTCTTCCTCTTCTTCGGCTTTGAACACAGGAATTCAAAGTTGGGAGAGGGCACAAAGTTATTGCATTCAATGGGTTCATCCATTTTTTAATCTACACATGTGATTTATGTTCATTTTTTAGAGAAAAAAAAGCAAATGCAAAAGTGTATGCAGATTATTTGAAAATGTTTGTTTTTATTGGGTTTTTTAGGATTACCATTTCCAGAAAAAAGGCAAAAAACAAAAAAAAGAAAAAGAAAATGTGGGAATCAAAACAACGCTTTATTTATGATTCACATATGAAACAAGGCCCTAAACACAAACTCTTTTGTCTTGGGCAAGACAAAGAGAAAAACATTTAAAAGCTAGCCCTATGAAACATCTCTCTGCCTTGGGCTGAGCGAGAGTTTAAAATAAAAGCGAGATGACTATTTTGAACGGTGAACAACAGTCGGAGCTTAAACAACTTTCCAATAGTGACAGACTCCTTGGTACACTATGTATTTCGACAGTTTTCCCTTAGGATCATCTTCAGTGATAATGTTGGTTGTTGGTCGAGCAAGATTTAAAGGCTCTGGTTTGTTAACCTTGTCCTTTGTACTGCTGAGGCGATCTTCCTTTGCTTGTTCGACAGGTTGAGGAGTATAAAATGAAGTACATGTGTTTTCAGGCGACATGTATTTTGGACTTTTAGGATGTAATTCCCAATCTTCTGGATGAAGAGACTCGTTGTCAGAGGAACTTTCCAAGTCATTTTCAGGACCATCTTCCCAATAATCTCCAAAAATTTCATTTATCAGGGAATAAACAAATTCAGGTTCAACAACCTTGGCAGGTGTATTGAACCAAAGATCTTATGTCGTGATCTCGAATGGATGATGAGATTAGAGAGAATGTATGCCTCTTTTGGTTGACTAAGATATTAAAGAGGATCTTCCCATCCAGTTGGTTGGATGTCTTCAATTGAAATTCTTGAACTTTCAGGGGTGGTATATTTTACCATAAAGTAAAATTTTACACTTGAGTGCCCCTAGGTATCCCAAACCTCAAGTGGGATAGGTGGAATTTCTTATTTATCATCTTGCTAGAACATGCCTTCGAACTTGTCTGAAGGAGGATAGAACAGTCTATATGTTTGTTCCTGAGATATATATCATGAGTCGTTGAGATAAGACTTCCATTTTTAGAACCAGAGAGATTTTCTTTAGTGCTTTCATCAATAAGGACACTAACCTCATGAGGAACAGGTTTAAGGAAACATCCGTTGTGGAACATTTCTTTAATTGGACGAAGAGTTTCATCCTTCTGATTTGCTTTTGAGAGTACTGGAGTAAATCTGAGTCCTGTTTTGGTTTCGTTGTTGACAGGAATCAAAACTTGTCCCCAACCGATGGTAATACTGTCTTTCACTATCTGCGCTGCTTCTTTGTAAGAGGAGATAGATGATATATTTTTCTTGGTAGATTCATCTTCTAAAGAGAGACCTTGGAACTTCCTTCCTTCTACATCGTCAGCAGTGATGAAAGAAAAAGTGGATAAATAGCTTACTAACAAGGCTTGATCCCTACTAATGGTTACCAATTTTCCATTTGTTACGAATTTCAATTTTTGGTGGAGCATAGACGTTACGGTTCCAGCTTCATGTATCCATGGTCGACCTAGAAAACAGTTGTAGGTGGCTTGAACGTCCATAACCTGGAAGGTAACTTGAAAAGTATGCGGACCAATTGTCATTGGAAGGTCAATTTCTCCAATAATAGATTTTCTTGATCCATCAAAAGCTTTGACTATCACACCACTGAATTTCATAGGTGTTCCTTTGTAAGACAAACGAGCGAGAGTCATTTTTGGCACTACGTTTAAGGAAGAGCCAGTGTCCACTAGCACGTTGGACAAAGAGTTAGATTGGCAGTTCATAGAGATATGCAGAGCGAAATTGTGATCCCTCCCCTCTTCAGGGAGTTCTTCATCACTGAAGCTCAGATTGTTGCAAACCATTATATTGGCTACGATTCCACCAAATTGATCGGTAGTTACATCATGATCTACAAAGGCTTGATCCAAAACTCTTATCAGGGCCTCTCGATGGGCTTCAGAGTTTAAGGGCAAAGAGAGTATTGAGATTTTGGAAGGAGTTTTCATCAATTGATCCACAACTTTCTACTCACTTTTCTTGATCAGCTTTAGAATTTCATCAAAGTCTGGATTGATATCGGTTCCATCAGACGGACCAATGTTTAAGTTTGGATTACCAACAGGAATTCCCATAGGATTCACATTAGGTACATCAACAGGACTTTTCCTAGCTGCAGGAGCGATAGGTTGCTTTGGTGGAAACAGGGTATGCACACGCCCACTCCTAGTTACTCGACTTACTATGGCGATGTTAACTACAGGTGAAAGAGTAGGTATGGGTACTTCTTTTCCATTTTCCATCATTGTTGCATTGTATTGGTAGGGAACTGCTTTGTCAGAGTCATAAGGAACAGGTCTAGGTAGATAGATGATCAAAGGAGAAACATGAACCTTTAGATTGTTGTAGGTAATTTTTATGCGCTCAGGCATGTTGAAATGAGGATTCAAATGTGTCTATTATCCACCAATCGTTGAAGATATGTTTTTACAGTAGAACATCCACGAGAATATTTAGAAAAAATCCTACAAGATTCATAGTTGTGTTGAGCAAAACCACCCATTACGCAGAATGTGGCATGCATCTGTACTAGATCTGCTCTTACCAATTTTATGTCGAAGACTTGATATTGGCTAGGACATCCTTACACCATGTTCACAGCGTGCCCTCCATGATTAGGCAGCAATTCACTTATACATTTGGATTCATATCCCTAAAAGAAAGAAAGTTAGCTCTAACCAATCTTTGTACTTCAGCTTTCAAAGCTATACAATGTTTAAGATCATGGCCAGGTGCCCCTTGATGAAAAGGACAAGACACATCAGCTTTCTACCACAAGGTAACTTATCAGGCACTGACGATGGTGCTCTAGTTTGAACAAGATTCCTCTCGATTAAAGCAGGATATAATTTCGTGTAAGACATCAGAATTGGTTCAAACGGTAAAATTATAGGAGTACGATTTTGATTGTTATTAAATGGCTGAGCTTGTTGTCGAGGCTGCGGATTTTGTTGTTGAAATTGTGGGGTAAATCCCGCATTTGAAGTTGAACTAACAACTGGTGAAACATCAGCTACCTGTTGTTAGTGATTAACGTTTCTTCTTGGTCTCCCATGGGATACCATTCCAACATCCTGTTCTTTCTTCTTTGGGAAATCACTTCCAAATTTCTTGGTTCCGCTTGAAGATCCAACTTCTTTGGTTAAGCATCCTGCTCGATCTCCTTCTTCTAATCGCATTCCCATGTTTACCATCTCAGTGAAATCATTTAAATCACTAACGATCATTCGCTCATAGTAGAAAGGACCAAGAGTATTCAAGAAGATCTTAGTCATCTCTTTCTTTTCCAATGGTGGATTGATTTGGGCATCAATTTCCCTCCACCGTTGGACATACTCTTTGAAAGTCTCTTTATCCCTTTGAGATATTGATCTGAGTTGGTATCGATCTGGAGCCATGTCCAAGTTGTACTTTGTCGAAAAAAAGATTCGCCTAGGTCTTTGAAAGTTCGAACGTTAGTACTATCCAATCCCATGTACCACTTTAGAGCAGCGCCAGTAAGACCGTCTTGAAAGTAGTGAATGAGCAATTGATGATTATCATTGTGAGTAGACATCTTCCTAGCATACATAATAAGATGGCTTTGTGGGCAAGAGTTACCTCTATACTTCTCAAAGTCGACGACTTTGAACTTGGCTGGTATTCTCACACTAGGAACCTGCCATAGATCGTGGGAATTTTTCCCAAACAAATCCTTTCCACGGATTGTTTTGATCTCTAATTGGATCTTATTGAACTGTTCTTGGAGATCTTCCATACGACCATGAGGATCCGTGTTGTCTAGATAATGATAAACTTCACTGTTCACATAAGGAATAGTGTGAACCACAGGAACTAAATTTGTCACAATTGGTTGAGAAACCGACATAGTAACTTGAGGAAAAGTTACTTCGGGCTGCGGAGTGAACATTGAATTCTGAAAAGTAGGAACCTCAATTGTGGTTACCGGTACTTCAGAAGTATTTTGACGAAAACATACGCCTAAGTTGAAAGGCATTACCCAAGGGTAACCCTATGGCATAGTGAAAAGCAGATTATTAACAGTGACAACAGAAACATGAATGGTAGTGATTTTAGAAATCATGGTTGCTTGAACTTGACTGTTAGGTGGTGGTTGCTGATTCTGCACAGCTACCAACGAGATCACCAAAGCATTGAGTCTTTCGACTTCATCTTGAAGTGTGGTTACTGCACCACGAAGCTCAATATTCTCTTGTTTGAAATCTTCCATTGTTTTCTTTCTATTTACATGAGTATTGTATCTGTGAGCTGACTGTGAACGCAGTCGAGAAACTCTAAGATGCGATAGCTTGACGATCTCTGGAGAAAATTCCAAAAGATAAGACTCTAAATAACAAACTCGAAATGCAAATATGATGCATAATTATGAAAAGAGAAAAAATGATTTTTCCAAAGAATTTATGCTAAAAGCGAAATTTCTTGCAAACATTTGGAATAGAAAACTCTCACTTTATTAATATTTGAAAGAAGATTACAACAAGTTTTTTTTGGAGCATAGCTCTTACAACAAAGCGAATGAAAAATAAAAGTTAAACTATCCTAATTAAGCATCTTCGTCGGATGAAGAACCAAATGCTTGATGCAACTTCAACTTCAGGATCTCTTTCCCGTAGTAAGCTTTCAATTCAGCTTTCTCAGCTTTTATCTTGTTAACAACATTCTTCCACCCATTAGGAGCAGGAGTGCCATTTTCCAATCTTCAAGCTTTCTTTTTATTTCTTTGATGTATTTCCTGATCGTGTCATCCTTTCGACGAATTTTCTCATCTTTCTCCATGAGCCATCCATCTTGAAAGTAGAGCATTTTTTCATGATCTTTGACTTGTTTTTTAAGCTTTACATTCTCGAAGTCAGCCTTAAGAAATTTGTCTTCCAAAGCATCTTTCTCTAGCCTCATCTTAGCCAAAGTTTCTTGGTATTCTCCCATAGTCTCAATGGGAATGATGGTCTATTTAGATACCATTGGGAAAATGGGTTCTTCATAAGCATAAGGCATTCTGAATTCCTTCGCTCTTTTCTTTACCCAAGAAGTGTAGATTTCCATGGCTACACAATTCCTTGGATCACCTTTTTTTCCTTCGAATATGGTGCCAAGATCTTATCATTATGGCTTCCAAACCTTGAGAATATGCCCCTTCATGATAAAAGTAACCCTCTACTGTAACACCAAGGGGTTTACTTGAGTTTTCATACCTAAGTTTATGTCTTGCTAAGAATGGGTTGTAGTTAATTCCTCCTTTTGTACCAATGAGAGGTACGTTGGAAAGAGACTTAGGCAAGTGAATCTTCGAGGCCAATACCAACCAGTTTTATATTCTTTGAAGATCAGAGACTTAGGCAAGTGCGAAACAATCCATTTGAACAACAAAGGCACACATCACACAATAATTCCATCTCATTGATGATTCCTATGATGAATAGATAAATATATATCACCAAGCAAAATGGGAATAGGATTTCCAATCAAAAAGATCCTTATGGCGTTGATATCAACGAAGTCTTTGATGTTAGGAAACAAAACCAACCCATAAATGAGCAAAGTTAAAATAGCTTCAAAAGCTATCATGCTACCAGCTTCGGCAAAACTAAAAGCTTTCTCCATTAGAAACTTTGAAGTAAGCCCTAAGAGATTTCCTTTTGTAGTCAAGTTTTTGTCTATCTCAGATTTCCTTAAATGAGTCAACGTTGCAATGACTTTTGGCTTCAGAATGGCTTCCAAAACATTGAAAGACACTTTGTCAGAGTCTAGGACACCTAAAAGATTTGCGTACTCTTCCAAAGTAGGCATCAACTGATAATCAGGGAAAGTGAAACAATGATAGACTGGATCGTAAAATTGGACCGAGGTTTTAAAAAGTCCTTCATCAATGTTAGTGTTCAAGATAGTTAAAAGAGTTCCATCGCGTTTTCTAAAATCCGGGGGATCTTCTACCAAGGATGCTAACTCTTTTAACTTTTTCACATCAGGAAATCTAAAATCGTATCTCTTGGTATTTCTTCTTCTTACATCAATCCCTCTAACCTAAAATGTTTACAAAGAAAAATTCTCTAAATTCTTTGGAAATTTTAATGGAAAGAAAATGAGAAATTGAGGTTTTTGAATGAATGCATGAATTCCACAAACATACAAACATGGTTAGTGGTTATACACACGTTCAAGCGTTTGAAGTCACGAGCACAAGGCCAACGATAAGAACCAAATGTGGGTAAGTTCTTTGGGCTTTATCACCTGTAAAACATGTTCTACTGATAATACAGGGTCAACGCTTCTCTTTGAAATATTATCGGTTTAAACAACTAACTCATAGTCCAATAATATTTTTCAAGAGAAACTCGCCTGATCGTAGTCTCGCATGACAACTAATCCAAGTCTATACTTGAATAGTTTCTGCACTACATCCTAAATGGCCAGGATGGGTTATGGGTTCTACAGCCAACCCAACTTCGCTGGTTCGCTTGAAAAGCAAAAATCCCTTCGCAAATAACTTGCTAAACACAATTACCCCCAATAAAACCTCTATTGAGCGAGGGATCTCAAATTAACTTATTAAGGACTGAGACTCCTCGTAAGTTAATAGGACTATACCCCCACCAAAATCTTAAAATGTTTCTTAAATTCGGGTTAGGATTTTTTCCAAAAGATGAAATCGCAAGTAATGGAACAAAACACGCAATAAAGAAAAACAAACATATGCACAAATGAAGCTTAACCTTTTCTTTTTCTTTTTTAGAAACAAATAAAAGCATGGCGCTCCCCAGCAGAGTCGCTATTTTCTATTCGCGGTAAAAAGTGACGAACAAGAGAATCGAATCGGAATTCGGATCTCCGGATCAAAACGATTTACTCTTTTGATTTTTTTGTTTAAAAGATGTCGCGAGCACCAAGCTTTATTGTTTCCAAACAAGAAAGAAAATGGAAAAGGAGAAATCTGAAATACCCTAAATAAGATATGCGATGCGACTAGCATGAACTAGACGCAACGCATTGGGGTGAGAACAGGGTAAGAGGGTTGGTTATATAAAGGGAATGTATTAAAACCCTATATATCTATAGTTTTCTTTAGGAACTTTTTTATGCATTTGTGTGTTTTATTTGCTATGATATTTTGGGAAAATTTCTCCTTTGAGATTTAAGAAGGGTAGGTTAGGCTGGAACCTAAGTTTTTTTTATAATTATTATGCTCGCAAGGATCATTGGGATCCTTTGCATACATATCCCCTAGTGTGAATCAGAGCATCTGTAGCTCGGATCTAAGGGAACTAAGGTTTCTTTGGTTTGAGAGAGAAAGAAGTATGCTCGTCAAGGGTGAGACCTTGTGCCTATGTATTCTCAAAAGGAGGTTGAGAAAGTTAGAGCAATCGTAGTTCCCACTTATGTGCTAGTGGAAGCAAAAAATTAAGAGACAATGACAAGGGTCATCTTAATGAAAAATGTATCTAATCTATTTCATCACATACATTTTTGAAAATTGATTTGATTGTTTGAATCTTTTATTGTAAGCATTGGGTGTTTTGCTTGAGTGTACAAGCGTTACCACTTACAAGTTAAGAAAGATGTTTGAAAAATATTTGAATCTTTAATTGTAAACATTTGGTGTTTTTCTTGAGTGTACAAGTGTTTCCACTTACACGTTAAGAAATATGCTTTGTTTGAAAAAGTGTTTGGTTTGAAAAATGTTTGAAAAAGTGTTTGATTTGTATGTGATGCTATAGATGAGATACTTCTTCCATAGAGATGATTCATTTCTTACCTCTAAGGAGAATTATTTTGTTATTAATTAGGGGGATGCTTTTAAGAAGCCCATGGGTCCTTGTATTGTAAGCTCAAGAAGAGGTTATTCGAGGGACGTCGAGGGTCCTTGTATTGTGAGACCAAGATGAGGCTTTCCGAGTGAAGCAACTCGTTTTTCAAAAATCATTTAAATGAATTTTCAAAACAATGAAATCGCCACCTAATTTTATTTGTTCTAAAAAGAACGGGGAAATATAGATAAAACCCACAAAATCGGATAAGGCGGTCTACAAGACCAAAAAGGATGGATTCGGGAGTCGGTTACGCAAGAGGAAGGTATTAGCACCTCTTACGTCCATCGTACTCGATGGGACCCATTTAGTTCGAAATGTGTTTGTGTGTGTAAACCGCTAACTTCTAAGTTATAAAGAAAAGGGGTTTGTTTATTATTATTTTGAGTTTGACACGGTTTCGAAACCGCGTGCCTACGTATTCCCTCGTGCAATGGGAAAGTCAAAACTCCGTAGTTCTTGTTGAAAATGTTTGAATTGATTGTATTGATTTTAGTTGAAAATGTTTTTTGATTTTGATAATCGCATATGAGCGAAAAAAGGATTTGAATGGGTTGAATTGATTTTAGTTGTGGATGACAAGTACCAAAACGTTAGGATATCCTCTAACGATTCAATACTCGAGATTGGTGATTGAGGTCAACCGATCATCTCTCATCCAAAATCTTTATTACGAAAAGAGTGAGGTGAAACAAAGTTCACTTTTATTAAGTGTATGGAATAAAGTATTTAAGTCATTGGGTTACCCTCTAATGGCCCAAATACTTTACATTTTAATTAAATCGTCGGGCGAACCTCTAACAATTTAATTAAATACCATACCACTATGTTTTTTTTTGGTTTTTTTGTAGAAAAATTGATTTTGAAATAGCAAGTTCAATTAATTATTTTTTGACTTGAAAGTGTGTTGAAAATTGCGGCGTTGGACGTAGAGAAATGATATTTTGGGTTATGATTAACCAAGTGTATGGACTCGATTAACCTCGTGAGGATAGGTGCTCCTATCCCCAACCATGAGACCCTGGTGCATGGTGATTGGTATGTGGACCAATTGTTTTTTCGGGTTATGATTAATCAAGGCAACGAGGGCCTTAATTAACCTCGTGAGGATGGCCATGCCCATCCCCAACCATGAGACCCTTAGAGAATTTGGTGTGGGTAACCAAAAATGAGAGAGCGGAGGCGTTGTTGTTTTTATATTAATTTGAGAGTGGAGTGCACAATCGTGTAATAAACATACAAACGTATAATGATAAAGCGGATAATAAAAGAAAATAAATTAACATACAATACAAACCGGAATTTAAATAATTATTAGTATAGATTTTTTCTACTTGATAAAAAATCAACTAATAATTTAATTGATAATTTAGCAAATAAAAAAAATATCTTATACTAATCATTATTTAATACATCAATAAAAAAAACTCGCATATTAATAAATTTTAGAGAAAGAGTTAGAAATGGGCCGATTGGAGCTTTAATGCTGGGGTGTGAGCAACAAATCGAGCCCAAGCCCAAAACAAAACTGCTGGATCTTGTGTAGAAGCTCCATGGAAAGAAAGTATGGTCCACCACTCTGGAGCATTAGATCTGTTTTTTGAACAGATCTATGGTTGTGAAGGAGGGTGCAAGATTGCTTAACATGCACGCATCAGTTATACATGGACCAAGCAGACGGTGACAAGTGTCACCACTTTGGACTAAGACAACCTAATTATATTTCAACTAACACTAATCTAAAACCCTTTTCATTATAACTTAAGTGAAATAAAAAAACTAATACTAAACAGTTTAGACTAATACTAATCTTTGGTTATTATTATTTTTTATAAAACAAAATAATATTAGTAATAATCTAAAAGCTAAAGTTAAATTATTAACTTAAGTTATATTTACAAAAATAAAACAAGGTTTATTCTGCAAATAGATTCATCCTCTCTCTCGCGAACCTAAACGCCGCTCTCTCACGATCGGTCCTCTCAAACTCTCGTCGTTTCTCACTGAACCTCATCGTCGTCTCTCGCCTCGTTCTCCATGGCTCGTGACTGGTTGTTACTCTCTCTCTCTCTCTCTCTCTCGCGATTTTGATCGTCTCTCACCGCGATCCTCATTGGCTGTCTCTCGACCTCTCATCGTCGTTCTCACGCGATCCGGCCATGGTCGTCGCTCTCCTCGTCGTCCCTCACCGATCCTCTCATCTCTATATTTGTTACTCTATTTTACTGATTAATCGATTCCTGAAAACTAGTTTTGACTATTGTGTTTACAGATTTAGGAATGGATAAGGGGTGAAACCCTAACTCCGATTTGGCTAAGACTGTGATGCTATGAGGAAAAACGGATGCTGGAAATAAGGAAAGGAAGAACAGAAGACGATTCTGAGGTCGGGATGGCGGTGGACGGCGGCTTTCAGCCGCAACCCCGGTGAGATCTTTCTGTTTACCTTGAGTTTTGCCGCTGTTGCCTCGTTTTATCTCTTTCTGAAGGGTCTCTTTTCGGGAAATGATGATAGGTTTCAGATGGATATTGTTCTGGGTTTGGTTTTGATGAATGTTGTTCTGGGTTTTGGTTTTTTCTGATGGATGTTGTTCTGGGTTCTGGTATATCTTTGTATTTCGGCTAGGGTTTCTTGAGTGAACAGCTCCTGCCTCCCTTGATTACTGTGCATTCCTTTTATACTGTCCTACAATTAGGGTTTTTTGTCTTTGGCAGCAGGGCTTGCTTGTGAAAATTCGAAAATTGGGCCTTGGTATTTGTTTTGGGCTCCTGATTTCTGACTTTTCTGGCTGTTTTGATGTATTTGGCTGTTATATGTTCTGCTATGCTGGCTGTTTGATGCTGTTTATGGTAAAATGTTGCCCGAAATGATATCTGTCATTGCTGCCCTGTGTAAAGCTTCTGTACTGTCATGCCATACTGAGTTATAACTGCTTTTCCTCTTCTTCTTTCTACACCTCCTACTGTGAACCAAGGGTTAAGCACTCTTGAGGATTTGTAGTAGTGAGTTTTATGGCCGATGATTTTCTATGAGGCCGGTTGGTTATGATCGAAACCCTCGCAACCTGATTCCGAAAAAAGATCCTAATGATGAGATAAAACAATGAATTGTCTTGCATTTTGCTTATGTTTATGTTTGAAATCTTTGATCATTTGCTAATCATTTCTTTTCTTGTTTCATATAACTCGGGCATTGGAATGATGAAAGCAAAGTGGCGAGGACGAACCCTAGTGAGGCCTTGGCACAACAATCAAACATGGAGGAAAGCATACTTGAAAGAATCGGAAGGAGGGCTCGAGAATGGAGTCACCCACGAAGAAACTTGCATATGGCGGATTTACAAATAATTAGGATGTACTAGTATTATAGGAAACTTGTAACCTATCATTTGCATTTAAAGTTTTGACAAGTTGTAAAACATGTATACTCGTTCTTGTACTCTTGTAAAACCTTAGAGTAATTCAAAACTCTTGCAATTTTATGAACACAAGATTTGGTAATTATGTATCAACATGAGTTTTAGTTTTAGATCTTCAGATAATACCAATGCGATTTCCATCGTTGTAGCAATTTGTGTATGAAAGTTGAAAATTCGTGATGAACCAAACATTCCAAAAATTTGTCATGAACCAAAATTAATTTGGTTAAAACAAACTAAGTCGAAATGTTGATTAAAATATGCGCCTAAAATCCAAATCAATCCACAATTCCAATCCGTATTCTTGAATCAAACGAGTAGTAACATGGTTGTCGTATTTTTAGAACTTGAACCCTCTAGTATGCAAAACTTGAGAATTAAACTCTAAATACAAAGATGGTTTGGTGGCTTAAATTTTAAAAACACTTGAATCCCTTTGAATTTCCCGGCCACAAAGCTTCCATGTCTATCCGTTCATGTAGAAATTCGGAGCCCTTTGCTACTTGAGACAAAAATTGAAACTCTAAGTTTCAAATAAAACTCTTGATTAAAAACCTTAGTCAACTTGACGATTTCATGATTCTTTAAGAATTGAGCGATAGATTCCACTTGAAATTAATGGAATTATCACCGCATTTCCAAATCGAACCATATTCGGTAGTAGAGAAAGATTCGAAACCAAACGAATTCCATAAGGAAACTTCTAATTTTTTCAAAGAATGCCTTGAATCTTGTGAGCGATGAACGCGACAGGAAAAGATCTAAACATGTGGCAACTTGACATTCGTAAATCTTGTAAACAAGTCCTCTGGATGAATATTTCCATATTCATCAACTATTGCCAAGAACGAACAAAGTTGATGAGCAAACCAAATACACTAGAACTTGAATTGTTGATCAATAATCGGATAATCATAATCCACCCTCTTACATCTTGAACAATGGACTCGAAACAACGGCAAATCCCAAACTCGTGATGAATTGATCTCTTGAATCAGGAGGTAATGATATTCAATATAACAAAACTTTCGTAGTTCCATCAAGAAAAGACCACTCATTGCAACAATCAAACATCAAGCCCCGAAAACCGATAGATACGAAAGGAAAAGATCCAATAATAAACCTCGTCGTTTTGAAACATCCTAGATTGGTTGAAAGCACCACGCCTTTTCTGCTCAACGGAAAATCTTTGGGAGTCAACTCCCACCCGTAACCATAGAACCAGTGGTATGAATGCATGTGAGTGTTATGATAAGCGAAGCCTAAACGAGATAAAAATCGAGATAGGAGGGCAAATTTTGGGGTGCAATATTTGCCTATTTAATCGTCTTAAACACGAAAGTGAGATTGGCGGTAGCCTTTGAACTTTAGGTAGAAGAAGATTAAATACTACAAGAACAAAAATTTGCTCCAAGAACAAGTAGAAATATTTGTGTTTTTTAATAATAAATTTTTATTTTCTATATTTTTGTGATTTTTGAGCAGTGGGATTGGAACAAAACCACAGTATGTCGTAAGGATATTAGACATACCTTTGGAAAGAGACCGATCAAGACGACTCCAACAAAGATTTCGAAATATACATGTTCGGTAAGGATATTGGACACATAAAGATCGAATATACATGTTCGGTAAGAATATTGAACACATATAGGTAGCATATGTCGGTAAGGATATTAGACATACAGGAAGAGACCGACCGAGCGACTCTAACAAAGGTTTGAAAATATACATGCGGTAAGGATATTGGACACATAAAGATCGAATATACATGTTCGGTAAAGATATTGAACACATATAGGAGCATATGTCGTAAGGATATTAGACATATCTAGGGAAGAGACCGATCAAGACGACTCTAACAAAAGTTTGAAATATACATGCCGTAAGGATATTGGACACATAAAGATCGAATATACATGTTCGGTAAGGATATTGAACACATATAGGAGCATATGTCGTAAGGATATTAGACATACAGGAAAGAGACCAATCAAGACGACTCTAACAAAGGGTTTCAAATATACATGCCGGTAAGGATATTGGACACATAAAGATCGAATATACATGTTACGTAAGGATATTGAACACATATAGGAGCATATGTCGTAAGGATATTAGACATACAGGAAAGAGACCGATCAAGACGACTCTAACAAAGGGTTTCAAATATACATGCCGGTAAGGATATTGGACACATAAAGATCGAATATACATGTTCGGTAAGGATATTGAACACATATAGGAGCATATGTCGTAAGGATATTAGACATACACTAGAAAGAGATCGATCAAGACGACTCTAACAAAAGTTTCAAATATACATGCCCGTAAGGATATTGGACACATAAAGATCGAATATACATGTTCAGTAAGGATATTGAACACATATAGGGAGCATATGTCAGGTAAGGATATTAGACATACACCGGAAAGAGACCGACCGAAGACGACTCTAACAAAGGTTTCGAAATAATACATGCCCGGTAAGGATATTGGACACATAAAGATCGAATATACATGTTCGGTAAGGATATTGAACACATATAGGAAGCATATGTCAGGTAAGGATATTAGACATACGCAAGAATGAGGCCGACTGGAGCAGACTCACTGGGGAAAAGATATACGGAATGGTAAAATCGTCGATCGAAGACGAATTCACGGGGAAAGAGGCCAAACAAAAGGGGCTCTAGCAAGGATTGCCAAACTATGTTGGACTTTAAAAGGTTGCAAATGTGCAAGAAACTACAATATCCCTCAGGCCAAAGGCGGGGTGTAATTCCTCAAGAGTGGCAATTATTCGAATTACCACACACCAAGTATGGATACTCAAACAATTGATAAGCAAGAAAGGTTAGACACCAACTCTTACTCGCACTCTAACGACATAGGCAAACATGGGTAAGATAACCAACAATGAGAATTTACAAAAAGCAAGACGCTTGGTAAATATATTGAATTTGAATGATGTAGGAGACCGACACGGGGTCAAAAATGCAGATAACAAAAAGAAGAATTTCTTGAGGGAACTCTGACTGGGAATATCACTTGGGGATTTCTTTTATTGATAAACTTCTCTTCGGAGACGCAAAAGATACTTGAGAAAGACTTTAATCTGGCTTATGCTTGGATGCATGTTTGAGATTATTATTTTTGGCGTAATGCTCCATATCAATGGAAATGCTACGCCTTTTTGAGGATGCTATGCAATGCAATGATGCATGTTTTGATATTTCGTCTAGGACTAAAAGCAATCATGAGCTGCCGAGAAAACATCAACCATCCGTGAATTGAATATAATCATCTGGTCTTTATCAAAGAGATGATAGTCTGGACCCGGACAAGGGGATTGCAGAATAGAAGTATCAACTTTCAATGATCAACATCAATGGGGAAGTAACTCCTAGAGATTAACATTCATCTAGGATGATGATCTTGTTGCGTAGAGTTCATGATTTCGATATCTCTGGATTACAAACTTTTGCATAGGAGGAGTTGACAACATCTCTTGGCCTAAGGGAGCCTTTGAAAATGATCTCGCTGGTGGGAACCGTTCTTTGCGATCTTCCACGTCGGGGAATGGTGATAACATTTGAGGGCACACATATACCATAGATAACTCTTGTTTGAAAGAAAGAATTCTCGTCAGTTGACCGATGCCCATGCGCATGATGCCCTTTCATTCTAGAATCTTTGCATAACTGAAAATGTAAAACATGAGACATAACAATAATTCTGCCACAGAGATCAACTGTTTCATTCGTTAATGTGGTGTACCCGAAATTCCGAGTAACTTCAAAAATTATGCCACATGCCGTTGGGGCACTGATGTTTTTATATGCAAAGTTTATTAAAAATATCGGACGTTGTTTTTGCAAACAAAACAGTTAAAAAAAACATGAAAATAAGACAGAGATAAGATAATAGAAAAACACAGTTTGGATGAAAGTAATTTTATTGATTGATTAGCCCGTAAATGAGCATTTACATCAAGAAGCAAATCCTGAAAAGAGGCAATTGCTTATACATCAAAGTTAAAAGAAAAGGTGACAATAAAATCATGGATTTTGTCGAACCCTGAATCCGCCATGCCCTTCACAACTTCAACATCCCTTAACATCGAGCTATCTGAAATGCTCCGATTAGACTAACCCTCAATCCCTCTGGATTATCAAGTTATTGTAAAAAACTGACCAAAACAGGTGTCGTGCAGATCGTAGACGTTCGCTTTGAATCCCTAATTTTTGCCTGGACCGCCCTTTCGGGTTTTCGATCCACCGGGATACCCTTTTTTGACCAAGCCGCCCTTTCAGGTTTTCGGCTTGCCGGGTGTACAATCTTTTATATTTATCCCTAACTTTTGCACAATCTTTTGATTTCGGATGCCCTTATTTTGCTTAGGCCGTCAACCTAACGGGTCTCTTTTATGCAGTATTTTTGACTACATCGCATTGATCGGGTGAGGAAATCCTCTCCGTCCATAGTCGCGAGCAACATAGCTCCTCAGAGAAAACTTTCTTCACGACATATGGTCCTTCATAATTTGGAGCCCACTTGCCCGAGCGTCCGTATTGTTGGGGCAAAATTCTCTTGACAAGGTCACCGACTTGGAAATTCGAGGACACACTCTCTTGTGGAAAGGCCTTTTCATACGCTTTTGGTATAACTGTCCATGACAAACCATCAATCTCTTCTCGTCAATGAGATTCCATTGATCAAGTCTTTCGAACCCATTCGACTTCATCGAGTTGCACATCCGTTAAAATCCTTAAGGAAGGAATTTCAACTTCCACGGGTAGGGCCTTCCATACCGTATACCAAGGAGAAAGGAGTTGTTGACGTGCGTATTGAAGTGCGATAGCGTGCAAGGCATATGGCCATCTCGTGCCAATCCTTGTAAGTGACAACCATCTTACCAATCCTCTTGATATTCTTGTTTGCCGCCTCCACAGCACCATTCATTTTTGGACAGTATGGAGAAGAGTTATGATGTTTTATCTTGAAACTGTCACACAGCTCTTTCATCATTTTATTGTTGAGATTCGAGCCGTTATCAGTAATGATCTTCTCAGGAACCCCATAACGACAAATGATATTATGCCTGATAAAACGGGTGACCACTTGTCTAGTGACACGAGCATAAGATGCTGCCTCAACCCATTTGGTAAAGTAGTCAATGGCAACAAGGATGAATCGATGTCCATTAGAAGCGGTGGGCTTAATTTCTCCAATCATATCAATGCCCCACATCGCAAAAGGCCACAGATAAGTCAAAACGTTCAATGAAGAAGGTGGCACATGCATTTTATCAGCGTAGATTTGACATTTGTAACAGGTTCTAGCATGGTTGTAGCAATCATTCTCCATGGTGGACCAATAATAGCCTGCTCTCAAGATCTTCTTGGCCATGGTGTGCCCACTAGAATGCGTCCCGAATGAACCTTCATGAATTTCTTCTATAATCTTATTTGCTTCGTGTCTATCCACGCATCTGAGCAAAATAGAGTCATAGTTCCTTTTGTACAACACACCCCCATTGAGGAAAAACTTAGCCGAGTACTTACGCAGAGCCTTCTTATCAACGATGGAAGCATCATCAGGGTATTCTTTTGTCTCGAGATACCTTTTGATGTCATAGAACCAAGGTTTTTCATCTGCCTCGCCTTCTACTTCATAGCAGAACGCAGGCTCATCCAACCTCATTATAGTGATAGATGGGGCATCATTCGCCCATCTGACCTTAAACATGGATGATAGAGTAGCCAAAGCATCTGCCAAATTGTTCTCCTCCCTTGGGATGTGATCAAAAGTGATCTCGTCGAAATAAGGGATCAACTTCAAGACATGCTCTCGGTATGGAATCAAATTCGGGTGGCGGGTCTCCCAATCTCCGTTTATTTGACTAATTACCAAAGCGGAATCTCCATATACCGCTAAGATTTTGATTCTCAGATCAATGGCTGCTTCAATCCCAAAAATACAAGCTTCGTACTCGGCCACATTATTGGTGCAATCAAAACAGATTCTGGCAGTGAATGGAATATGAAAACCCGACGGAGAGGTGATAATGGCGCCAACACCATTTCCTAATGCATTTGAGGCTCCATAGAATGCCATCGTCCAACGCGAGCCAGGCTCAGGTCCCTCTTCAGGGCCAGGAATGTTGCAATCTCTGATATACATAATGTCCTCATCAGGGAACTCAAACTTCATCGGCTGATAGTCATCTTCTAATGGTTGTTGAGCGAGATAGTCTGCCACCACACTACCTTTGATAGCCTTCTGAGTAGTGTATTAGATATCATATTCTGTCAGGATCATTTGCCAACGGGCCACCCTTCCCGTGAGGGCCGGCTTCTCAAAGATATACTTTATCGGGTCCATTTTGGAGATCAAGAAAGTAGTGTGAGTCAACATGTACTGTCTGAGTCGTTTTGCTGCCCATGCGAGTGCACAACAAGTATTTTCCAATAATGAATACCTCGATTCACATTCTGTGAACTTCTTGCTCAAATAGTATATGGCGTGCTCTTTTCTGCCCATCTCATCATGTTGACCGAGCACACAACCCATGGAATTCTCCAACACGGTCAAGTACATAATCAACGGTCTACCATCCACCGGGGTGAGAGAATTGGAGGTTCTTGTAGGTACCTTTTTATACTGTTGAATGCCGTCTGACAATTGTCGTTCCACCGGGTTGTTGGATTCTTTCTTAACAGCTTGAAAATGGGTTCACAGGTAGCTGTAAGATGAGAAATAAACCTAGCAATGTAATTCAGTCTTCCCAAGAAACCTCGCACTTCTTTTTCTGTCCTTGGCTCTGGCATCTCTTGTATCGCTTTTATCTTTGCAGGGTCAACCTCAATCCCTTTCTCGCTCACAATAAAGCCTAAAAGTTTCCCTGATCTCACCCCAAAGGTGCACTTACTCGGGTTCAACCTCAGCCTGAACTTCCTCAACCTTTCGAATAATTTCAACAAGTGAACCAGGTGTTCTTCTTCTGTCTGGGACTTGGCGATCATATCATCAACGTAGACTTCAATCTCTTTATGCATCATATCATGAAAGAGAGTAACCATAGCGCGCTGATACGTCGCCCCTGCGTTCTTCAAACCAAAAGGCATCACTTTGTAGCAGAAAGTTCCCCACGGTGTAATGAAAGTAGTTTTCTCCATATCATTGGGTGCCATCTTAATCTGGTTGTAGCCAGAGAAACCATCCATGAAGGAGAATACTTTAGCTTGAGCGGATTATCGACCAAAATGTCGATGTGCGGGAGAGGGAAGTCATCCTTAGGGCTAGCTCTATTCGGATCCCTATAATCAACACACATCCTTACCTTGCCGTCTTTCTTGATCGGTACAATGTTTGCAACCCATGGGGATAAGAAACAACTTTTAGGAAACACCTTCCATCGCTTCGAACCTCTTCTTTGATTATCCTTGACATTTCGGATGTGTTCGAAGCTTCCGCTTTGGGCAGCCTTCTTTGAGGGGTAATTCATGCATAACGATGTCAGTATCTAACCCGGACATATTTTCATAAGACCAAGCAAATATGTCCACGTACTCATGTAGCATTTCGACAAGCTTTTGCTTAACTCCATCTTCCAAAGCTGCCCCGATCTTGACCTCCTTTCGAGCATCCTCGGTTCCTAGATTGATCACTTCTAGAGCCTCTTGGTGCGGCTGGATGACCTTTTCTTCTTGCCTCAACATCCTGGCTAATTCTTCAGATAATTCACAGTCCTCTTCGGCTTCTTCTTCAGCTTGATAAATCGGTTCGTCGAAATCATAATGAGCCACGGCGGAATCATCGTCGACAAAATCCGGGACCAACGAAGGATCGCATCTGCGTGGTTGGTAATTTTATTTTTATTATTTTTATTTTTTTAATAAATTTTTTTTAATAATAAAAGAGAAAGACAAAAAGTTTGTATAAAAAGAAAGTAAAATTTGATATTGTCACCTTTTTAAAGAATAAGTGAAGAAAAACAAAGAGAAAAAAATTTGAATGCAAAAAGGACGTCCTTTATTAATGATAAACTTGAAAGTTAAAAACATGGTGGCCCTACAGCATGATCACTACGTCTTAGGCATAACGTAGGAATTATGGCATGACATAAAAACAGAAAATTACTCTTCAAAACGAGTAACCACAGCAGCGTCTTCAACGAACCAATTTGAAAGCTCACGTCCCGAGCAGTTGGGTAGATCCATTTGTCCACATCATAGTCACCGTCTGCTTCACCATCAATTGCATCAACATCTTCAATCTGGATTCCACCTTTGACAAACTTGACAGGAGGAGACACCCCTTTGCTCATTGGGGTGGAGACTGGGACCTTCATTCCGGGAGCAAAACCCAAACCCTCTTATCCGTCGGGTAGGAAGCTCTAGCACTCTTCCCACCCTTCGTGATGTCTGACTTGACAATAGCTGAGCTTGCTTGTAGGATGCCATGGAGACTTCACCTTTTGCAAAGGGATCTTATCGGTAATCTTGCCTCAAAAGCACGGCATGGAGTTTCGTGGATCTCTCCTTCAACTTCAACATATCGAAAGTTGCTCAGATGACTGACGACATAATCTTCTTCACCGTAAATGGTGACCACCTTTCCATTAATTAAGAACTTCAACTTTTGGTGCAAGGTGGATGTCGCACCAGCCCCATGAATCGGGCGTCAAGCAAACAACGATGGGAGGGATTAATATCCATGACGAAAAAAGTTGCATCAAAAACCTGCGGGCCCACCTTAATAGGCAGGTCCACCTCGCCAAACACTGATCTCTTCGGCCCATCAAACGCCTTAACTATCAAATCACTGGGTCTCAGCACAACCCCTTCATAATCCAACTTCAAGAGAGTAGACTTCGGAAGAACATTGAGGATGATCCGTGTCAACCAAAGCAGGACAAAGTAGTTCTCGCTATCTCCACGGAAACGTGTAGCGCTTTGTTATGCTTCCTTCCCTCGGGAGGTAAATCGAAGTCAGTAAAACCAAGACCATTACTTGCCGAAATGTTGTTCACAATGCCTCCAAATTGGTTAACAGAGATCTCCTGGGGCACGAAAGACGTCCCTAATAGCTGCATCAGAGCATTGCGGTGAGGCTCAGAATCCCTCAACAAAGCTAAGATAGAAATTTTGGCGGGCGTCTGGCCGAGCTGGTCGATTATCTTGTAATCGCTCTTCTTTATATACCTCATCAATTCTTCAACATCTTTGGTTATCTCAGGGCTCAGAACAGGTTCTGAAATCTTTGGTGTTGACTCACCCCCAATCATGACTCCTTTCCCTTTTGCTTTAGCCTTGGCCAAAGCTTCAAGACTTTTCTCAACTAGATTGGGTGGAGAGAAGATTCGTCCACTTCGGGTAATCCGACTTTCTTCAGCAATATCAAGCACTACAGGCTCATTTCCTTCAATTTTCTTTTCATTAGACTTTCCTTCTTCAAAGGTCTTCACATTCAATTTCTTGCCGTCACGGTAGTACTCAGACCCATAATTCCACGGGATGGCTTTTTCGCTAGTGTAGGGTACTGGACCCGGCAAAGTGATGATCACAGGAGGTTTCTTAGTCGGCGCGGGGATCGTGCGGAATCCTTCTAGAAGTGGCGGGGATAGTAACCACGTCGACCTCATCTTGACCATTCGCATATCAAGTTCTTTACGAATGAAGAGTCCCTTGATGTCGATCGAATCTCGTTTCTCAAATTATCACAACCTTCAACTTGGATTAAACATTGTTTACAACCATCATCTGGAAATCTCCTTCAACAACAATTGCTTCTTTATCCACAACGGGTGGTGAACATTAACATCCATTATCGGTTTAAACTTCCATCTTCGCAAATTGCATTATGCGTTTCCACCATGAGGAGGTAAAGGGTCTTGAATGACATTAGGGGTGGGAGGAGGTCCAAAGTTGATTGCCTCGTGTCAGCGGGTTCGGACCTTGTATTTGAAGCGTCTGATTCTCAATAGAATGCCCCTGGGCATTGGAGTGTTAAAGGCACCGAGCATTCGCATTAAAATATTTTGGCAGGTTATCTGGGTCAATCTTCAAACTGCGAAGCTCAATCATATTCAAACTTTGCAAATGAGCAAAAACATCTGCATAAGACATTGGCAAGGGATCAAACTTCTTCACGGGTCTCGGTGGTGGTTGTCTTGGAACAACATCTTGTTTTGGGACACTAGCAGGAATAGTTACAGCAGCGACTTGGTGACTGAATTCTCGGCGCTTCTCTTTTCCTCTTCGCTCATACAGTGCGCTTGACTCGCCTTCTTTCTTCTTCTGGTAACCACCGAAAGACTTTTTGGCGCCACTAACCTGATTCTTGTCAGCACCCACATCCTGAATCTTTCCTAACTTGATCCCCATCTCAACTCTTTCACCAAACATCACCATGTCAGCGAAAGTACTGGTCAGACTGCAAGAGGCATAGTACGGCCCATCTAGCGTGCCAGTAAACATTTCCACCATCTCTCGTTCTACCATAGGGGGTTGAACTTTAGCAGCCACCTCGCGCCACCTTTGCGCGTACTCCTTGAAAGATTCAGTTTTCTTCTGAGCTAAGTTGTGCAACTGGGTTCTCGCAGGTGCCATGTCAGTGTTAAAGCCATAGTGTTGAACAAAAGCTACAACCAACTCTCTCCAAGTTCGCACCTGGGAGCTATCAAGGCCCATATACCAATCCAATGGCCCATCAGTCAGACTATCTTGAAAAAAATGCATCAAGAGCTTCTCATCCTTCGTATAAGCAGACATCCTCCTATAGTAATACCTCAAATGAGTTTTAGGACAAGAGTGCCCTTGTACTTTGAAAGCTCTGGGATTTTGAATTTTGGAGGAATCTTCACTCCTTGAACCAATCCCAAGTTGGACATGTCGAAACCCAAAACTTCTTGATTCTCAAAGGCTTGCATGCGCTCCTCAAGCATCTTCAACTTCCGATCAGCTTCGGTTGGCTCCTCAACATTGGAAAACCAATCTTCAAAGTTATCTTCATCATGCTGAGGAACCGAAATCTGAATAGTCCTCCTGCCTGGTGGAGGAACCAACACAAGCTCTGGCCGCTGGCGATGTGTGGGGGTAGGCGGGGGAGGAACCACCGCATCGTGATTCATTTGAGCAGCCTGGTTTTCTCCGGCAAGATCAGTAAGACCGACATTAACTTCCAAGCTAATTTCAGACAAAGCATTCCCATGAGGGGGAGGAATAACTGCGGCTTCTTCAGTAGTGGCTGCAGCGGGCCTCACAACCAGAGCTCTCAACTCCTCTTGTTGCAGAGCTATGTTTTGAATTATCTCCATCAATTGCCCTATACGAGTATCCATTCTTGTCCCTAGGGCGGCCATGTTAGCTTCCATCTTCTCCATTAGTTTCTTCAAGTTACTTCTTGTCGGGTACCGATGAACGACGAAACCTGTAGTCTCTCGTCTGTGGAGAAGAAAATCAACGGTAGAAGTAAGATGACTGATCTCAAAACCCTGTCATGTAAGATATGTTATGGGAGTATGTATGCATGCCCATGATATGTTTTTGTACATTTTATTTTCAGGGACTCTTTGAAGACTCATTAGTTAACAATAAACATTCGAGAAAAGACTGATTAAACTGCAATTCAACGAAATCTCATAGAAAACCAAAATGTTAGTTGTGACTACAAGGTTGTTCAAGCTCGAACAGAGCAATAAGATTCATACTGGAATTTAAATCATTACATTAATAATTAGATTCAAATATTCAAATAAGATAAGTTGCTAAAAACTAGAAATGTTGTCCACGACGCGGCTTCAAATCTCTAGTTTCTGCCTTGAACCGGTTCACCACATCTTGACAAAGGAAGAGGAAATCACTCACAGCAGCAGGTATCTGGTTGCCTTCGAGGTCTTCTAGGGCTGACCTGAGTCTCCAAGGTACGTCAACAATCAAATGGTTACACATGTCAACCATCCCACTGTACTTCCAATAGAAATGCCCATTCTGCTCTTCTAGAAAGGACACCATTTCATCCTTTTCATCCAACAGGCGATTCAGCTTTTGGATCTCATCAATCCAACCTTGACATTGCTCTCTAAGGCCTTCATAAGCATCCCTATTGCTATCTCTTTCTTCCCTCGCAACGTTCAGCTCTTGAACTTTTTCAGCTAGTTCAATTGCTTCTAATTCTCGGGCGATGCAGATTTCTTCTTTTGCAGTTATCTCATTTTCTAGCATTTTATTGGTTCGTGCCAGAGAAGCTTCTAATTTTGAAATCTTTGCTTCGAGACGTGCTTTCAATGCTCTCTTTTCTTCAACGGCCCTTTCTTCATCTAGATAAACTTGTCCCCTTTGATGCTGAGCAGTCTTCAATTGTCGACGGAGGTCCCTTGCCCCACTTGCAGCACTCCTCAAGTCTTCAGAACATCTCATCAGGAGCTTTTCATCCTCTTCATTCTGTCTTCTTCTTCCCGCTAATTCTTCTTTTACCTCCTTGAGATTGGCTTCCAAATTCTCAGCTCTGAGAAAAATGCGAGAATTAGAGCTTTGTAGCTCCAATCTTTCCTCCTCCATCTTCTTGATAATTTCTTGAAGCCTCACATTCTCCTCTATCGGCACATGAGTGATTGCAGGTTCGGGATGATCAAAAGGTACCTCCACAAAGTAAGGCAGCTTGATTTCTTGAACTCTCTCTATCACCCACTGGCGATAAGACCTTCCATCAATTCCGCCCCTCTTGATTAGCTCTCGACTTTCCCTATGGATTTGACCCCAAGCTCTTCGGATCTTCAATACTTCGTTGCGATCTTTTTTACCAAGCTCGTGTACAATGAAGCTTTCCAAGTGCTCAGGCCTTGGTTCATTTTCCATCGGATACCCCAATTGTCTTGTTGCAAGTCTTGGGTTATAATTGATGCAACCCATAGACCCAATCAAAGGAACATTAGAATATCCACCACAGTGAGTGATAACATCAACGAATCCCCAACCCGGGGAATGCCACAACACACCATCGGCTGTTAGTGAAGCCAATTTTTGAGACCAAGATAAGTTTCTCAGGATTCTTTCCCATGGTCCGCTCTGAGGGATATGAGACGTCAACCATAAATACAGCAGTGGAGAACAACACAGAACCACCCCTCGCTTCTTCAGATGTCTCTCATGGAGATGGTAAAGAACATCAGCCAATAATGCAGGAACAGGGTTCTTTGACATGAATATGCCAATAGCAGACGGGCTTAAGTAACCAATTTCATTAGTTGGAAACAAAACCACCCCAAAGATGAGCAAAGCAAGAACGGAGCTGAAAGTCGGCCAATCGTCTTGAACACTCAAACTTAGTAACTTATCCTCCAAGTTTTGCCTAAGAATACCTTTGTATGTAATCCAAGGTGCCACCTCCCTTACAGGAAGAAACAAGGCAGCAACTATCTTAGCCTTATCCAAATCTTGCCCTATGTTGAGGAAAGGAGTGTCGTCCTTCAAAGGCCAATTAAGGATTCTCTCGAACTCTTCAATTGTAGGAACAAGCTGAAAGTCTTGGAATGTGAAGCATCGAAGAGGAGGATCATAGTATTTTGCCAAAGCAATCAAAGCTTCCATGTCCACATTGGTAGTCAAAAGATCTAGGATGTTCCCAAACCTTTTCCCAAAATAAGCTCTACTGACAGGCGGAATTCTTTCACTTTGAGTTATCAGCCTCCCCAACTTCAGTTCTTTGAATTTGAGACAGGGAACGATCTTCACAGTTGGATTCATTCTTCCTTTCTGCTTACTGCACCAACAAAATCTATAAGGTTCCCTGAAAATAAAAGTTATATGCTATATGGTTTTGTGCAAATGTATGCAATGCATGTTGCAAATTGAATAAAACGGGTTCATAGGATCGGCCGGTCATGGTTTCGACGTCTACCCAACAATTCCCCGGATAAGGCTAATCTTATGTTTTTTGCTAACTGTTTCTTGGGGTCTCAGATCCCCTTTTACAAACACTATCATCGCGCGAGAGGCCTACGTGGCGATAGTATTTGTAAAAGTATACTCCAAGAAAACGGCTCTTAACGGGATGCTCGAAATCCAACATTTGAGCGTTTTGGTCTCGGTTAGGACAACATGAACAAACTTAGAGTTATAGGTCATTTGTCCAAAGATTGATGTCCTGCACTATCGCGGGCCAACAACCTCCTTAAAACAACCAACTCTAAGCCGGAGTCTTCGCTTCGGGCCAACAAGACAATGGAGTCAAGTGGATCTAGGCTACGCAACCCCTCTATTCCTAAAAAGGTGACCTAGAAGCCTGGGTAGTGGGCTTATCTATGTATCAATGCCCATGAATTCCCATCACAATAATATATCAACAGATTAATATACAAAGCATAGAGAGAAAAATAAGCAAATAACAAAAAATAAGCAAAAAGAAGAAAGCGATAAAGAAACACACAAACATGCGAAGAACTAAACTAGGGTTGACTCGCTTAGTCAAAAAAGATTTTAAAAATCTGTCCCCAGTGAAGTCGCCAACTGAAGCAACTCGTTTTTCAAAAATCATTTAAATGAATTTTCAAAACAATGAAATCACCACCTAATTTTATTTGTTCTAAAAAGAACGGGGAAATATAGATAAAACCCACAAAATCGGATAAGGCGGTCTACAAGACCAAAAAGGATGGATTCGGGAGTCGGTTACGCAAGAGGAAGGTATTAGCACCTCGTACGTCCATCGTACTCGATGGGACCCATTTAGTTCGAAATGTGTTTGTGTGTGTGTAAACCGCTAACTTCTAAGTTATAAAGAAAAGGGGTTTGTTTATTATTATTTTGAGTTTGACACGGTTTCGAAACCGCGTGCCTACGTATTCCCTCGTGCAATGGGAAAGTCAAAACTCCGTAGTTCTTGTTGGAAATGTTTGAATTGATTGTATTGATTTTAGTTGAAAATGTTTTTTGATTTTGATAATCGCATATGAGCGAAAAAAGGATTTGAATGGGTTGAATTGATTTTAGTTGTGGATGACAAGTACCAAAACATTGGGATATCCTCTAACGATTCAATACTCGAGATTGGTGATTGAGGTCAACCGATCATCTCTCATCCAAAATCTTTATTACGAAAAGAGTGAGGTGAAACAAAGTTCACTTTTATTAAGTGTATGGAATAAAGTATTTAAGTCATTGGGTTACTCTCTAATGGCCCAAATACTTTACATTTTAATTAAATCGTCGGGCGAACCTCTAACAATTTAATTAAATACCATACCACTATGTTTTTTTTGGTTTTTTTGTAGAAAAATTGATTTTGAAATAGCAAGTTCAATTAATTATTTTTTTACTTGAAAGTGTGTTGAAAATTGCGGCGTTGGACGTAGAGAAATGATATTTCGGGTTATGATTAACCAAGTATATGGACTCGATTAACCTCGTGAGGATAGGTGCTCCTATCCCCAACCATGAGACCCTGGTGCATGGTGATTGGTATGTGGACCAATTGTTTTTTCGGGTTATGATTAATCAAGGCAACGAGGGCCTTAATTAACCTCGTGAGGATGGCCATGCCCATCCCCAACCATGAGACCCTTAGAGAATTTGGTGTGGGTAACCAAAAATGAGAGAGCGGAGGCATTGTTGTTTTTATATTAATTTGAGAGTGGAGTGTACAATCGTGTAATAAACATACAAACGTATAATGATAAAGCGGATAATAAAAGAAAATAAATTAACACACAATACAAACCGGAATTTAAATAATTATTAGTATAGATTTTTTCTACTTGATAAAAAATCAACTAATAATTTAATTGATAATTTAGCAAATAAAAAAAATATCTTATACTAATCATTATTTAATACATCAATAAAAAAAACTCGCATATTAATAAATTTTAGAGAAAGAGTTAGAAATGGGCCTGATTGGAGCTTTAATCTGGGGGTGTGAACAACAAATCTGAGCCCAAGTCCAAAACAAAGCTGCTGGATCTTGTGTAGAAGCTCCATGGAAAGAAAGTATGGTCCACCACTCTGGAGCATTAGATCTGTTTTTTGAACAGATCTATGGTTGTGAAGGAGGGTGCAAGATTGCTTAACATGCATGTACCTGCATCAGATTATACATGGACCAAACAGACGGTGACAAGTGTCACCGCCTGGACTAAACAGCACAGCCTAATTATATTTCAACTAACACTAATCTAAAACCCTTTTCATTATAACTTAAGTGAAATAAAAAAACTAATACTAAACAGTTTAGACTAATACTAATCTTTGGTTATTATTATTTTTTATAAAACAAAATAATATTAGTAATAATCTAAAAGCTAAAGTTAAATTATTAACTTAAGTTATATTTACAAAAATAAAACAAGGTTTATTCTGCAAACAGATTCATCCTCTCTCTCGCGAACCTAAACGCCGCTCTCTCACGATCGGTCCTCTCAAACTCTCGCCGTTTCTCACTGAACCTCATCGTCGTCTCTCGCCTCGTTCTCCATGGCTCGCGACTGGTTGTTACTCTCTCTCTCTCTCTCTCTCTCTCTCTCGCGATTTTGATCGTCTCTCACTGCGATCATCACTGGCTGTCTCTCGACCTCTCATCGTTGTTCTCACGCGATCCGGCCATGGCCGTCGCTCTCCTCGCCGTCCCTCACCGATCCTCTCATCTCTATATCTGTTACTCTATTTTATTGATTAATCGATTCCTGAAAACTAGTTTTGACTGTTGTGTTTACAAATTTAGGAATGGATAAGGGGTGAAACCCTAACTCCGATTTGGCTAAGACTGTGATGCTATGAGGAAAAACGGATGCTGGAAATAAGGAAAGGAAGAACAGAAGACGATTCTGAGGTCGGGATGGCGGTGGACGGCGGCTTTCAGCCGCAACCCCGGTGAGATCTTTCTGTTTACCTTGAGTTTTACCGTTGTTGCCTCGTTTTATCTCTTTCTGAAGGGTCTCTTTTCGGGAAATGATGATAGGTTTCAGATGGATATTGTTCTGGGTTTGGTTTTGATGAATGTTGTTCTGGGTTTTGGTTTTTTCTGATGGATGTTGTTCTGGGTTCTGGTATATCTTTGTATTTCGGCTAGGGTTTCTTGAGTGAACAGCTCCTGCCTCCCTTGATTACTGTGCATTCCTTTTATACTGTCCTACAATTAGGGTTTTTTGTCTTTGGCAGCAGGGCTTGCTTGTGAAAATTCGAAAATTGGGCCTTGGTATTTGTTTTGGGCTCCTGATTTCTGACTTTTCTGGCTGCTTTGATGTATTTGGCTGCTATATGTTCTGCTATGCTGCCTGTTTGATGCTGTTTATGGTAAAATGTTGCCCGAAATGATATCTGTCCTTGCTGCCCTGTGTAAAGCTTCTGTACTGTCATGCCATACTGAGTTATAACTGCTTTTCCTCTTCTTCTTTCTACACCTCCTACTGTGAACCAAGGGTTAAGCACTCTTGAGGATTTGTAGTAGTGAGTTTTATGGCCGATGATTTGCTATGAGGCCGGTTGGTTATGATCGAAACCCTCGCAACCTGATTCCGAAAAAAGATCCTAATGATGAGATAAAATAATGCATTGTCTTGCATTTTGCTTATGTTTATGTTTGAAATCTTTGATCATTTGCTAATCATTTCTTTTCTTGTTTCATATAACTCGGGCATTGGAATGATGAAAGCAAAGTGGCGAGGACGAACCCTAGTGAGGCCTTGGCACAACAATCAAACATGGAGGAAAGCATACTTGAAAGAATCGGAAGGAGGGCTCGAGAATGGAGTCACCCACGAAGAAACTTGCATATGGCGGATTTACAAATAATTAGGATGTACTAGTATTATAGGAAACTTGTAACCTATCATTTGCATTTAAAGTTTTGACAAGTTGTAAAACATGTATACTCGTTCTTGTACTCTTGTAAAACCTTAGAGTAATTCAAAACTCTTGCAATTTTATGAACACAAGATTTGGTAATTATGTATCAACATGAGTTTTAGTTTTAGATCTTCAGATAATACCAATGCGATTTCCATCGTTGTAGCAATTTGTGTATGAAAGTTGGAAATTGCATGAAAGTTGAAAATTCGTGATGAACCAAACATTCCAAAAATTTGTCATGAACCAAAATTAATTTGGTTAAAACAAACTAAGTTGAAATGTTGATTAAAATATGCGCCTAAAATCCAAATCAATCCACAATTCCAATCCGTATTCTTGAATCAAACGAGTAGTAACATGGTTGTCGTATTTTTAGAACTTGAACCCTCTAGTATGCAAAACTTGAGAATTAAACTCTAAATACAAAGATGGTTTGGTGGCTTAAATTTTAGAAACACTTGAATCCCTTTGAATTTCCCGGCCACAAAGCTTCCATGTCTATCCGTTCATGTAGAAATTCGGAGCCCTTTGCTACTTGAGACAAAAATTGAAACTCTAAGTTTCAAATAAAACTCTTGATTAAAAACCTTAGTCAACTTGACGATTTCATGATTCTTTAAGAATTGAGCGATAGATTCCACTTGAAATTAATGGAATTATCACCGCATTTCCAAATCGAACCATATTCGGTAGTAGAGAAAGATTCGAAACCAAACGAATTCCATAAGGAAACTTCTAATTTTTTCAAAGAATGCCTTGAATCTTGTGAGCGATGAACGCGACAGGAAAAGATCTAAACATGTGGCAACTTGACATTCGTAAATCTTGTAAACAAGTCCTCTGGATGAATATTTCCATATTCATCAACTATTGCCAAGAACGAACAAAGTTGATGAGCAAACCAAATACACTAGAACTTGAATTGTTGATCAATAATCGGATAATCATAATCCACCCTCTTACATCTTGAACAATGGACTCGAAACGACGACACATCCCAAACTCGTGATGAATTGATCTCTTGAATCAGGAGGTAATGATATTCAATATAATAAAACTTCCGTAGTTCCATCAAGAAAAGACCACTCATTGCAACAATCAAACATCAAGCCCCGAAAACCGATAGATACGAAAGGAAAAGATCCAATAATAAACCTCGTCATTTTCAAACATCCTAGATTGGTTGAAAGCACCACGCCTTTTCTGCTCAACGAAAAATCTTTGGGAGTCAACTCCCACCCGTAACCATAGAACCAGTGGTATGAATGCATGTGAGTGTTATGATAAACGCGAAGCCTAAACCAGATAAAAATCGAGATAGGAGGGCAAATTTTGGGGTGCAACACCGAGGGATATTGAGGGTCCTTGTATGAAGCCTAAGAGGAGGCTATAAGTTATGGCTAGCTAGGCTTTAAGAGTGATTTCACCGGGGGAGTTCTTTTGTACGAAGCCCAAGAGGAGGCTAACTCAACAAGTGAGTTCTTTTGTACGAAGCCAAAGAGGAGGCTATGCGGAACCTAGTTGGTATACTAGTTGTAATGACATAAATAAACATGAACAAGTATAAATATTACAAAGTGTGTGTGTGCATTCACAGGATTTTATGAAGGAAATATATAAACAAGTGTATAAAACAAGCAAATAAAGCTAGTGTACTTGGATATATACAAAGGAGTGTGAAAGCAATATATAAACAAGTGTTTGAAACAAGCAGTTAAGCTAGTATACTTGGATGTATACAAGGGAGTGGGACTTACACTTTAAGGGAGACCCACTAGTTTAAGAGCAGTTTCATAGGGAATAATACTCCTCTTAATACCAGTGGAATTGGTGTATAAACAAGTGGAATAAAACTAGCGAACGATACTAGTTATACTTGAATATTTGCAACAAAAAAAAGTAGAATATGTACAAAGAAATGAATATGTACACAAAAGGGTGAATATGTACAAGGAAATTAAGTATGTACATAGGAGGGTTGAGACTTACACCGTAAGGGAGGCCCATGCTCAGTTTGATTTTGAATTCGAAAGATTTTCGAGGAAAAAACCTAGTTCGGTTTGTATTTTCTAAGATTAATCGAATCGATCATGTAAAAGAGGTGTGTAAGTCAATTAAAATGTTTTTGAAAGTTTTGGAAAGGTTTGAAAAGTGAAATTTATTCACAAGAGGTTTTGAAAAAGATTAGGTTTGAAAATCATGAAGAAAACATTTTTGAAAAGCATTTAAAAAACACTTAAAAATGTCTATTTTAAACCTAATAAAAATATATCAAAAGAAAATATTTTTGGATTTTTTTGACATAATCATAAAATAGGTATATTAAATGACAAGTGTGCAAAAAATCATCTCAAAATGAGAAGTTTTGATTGGTTTTTGAAAATGTTGAAGTTTGATAGAAAATGTGAAAAAAAATAAGTGGTAAAAATTTGTTTTGGTCTTGGAGAGGTTTGAACTCAGGAACTTGCACTCAAAGGTGAAAAGATTAACCACTGGGCCACATGTGTGGATTGTTATATACACGCTTCCATTTTATTTTATTTGAAAACAAGTTTGGAAAATGGTTTGAAAAAGAGTTGAAAAGTGAAAAGTTTGAAAATTTGAAAAAAAAACAAAAGGTCTGGGTGGGTTCGAACCCTAGACCTTAGGCAAGGAATGACATGAAAGGCGTGCGCTCTACCAGTGAGGTGGTTATACATTTGTTTATTAAACAACAGGGATATTTATATATTACAAACTGGATTTTTGAATTTTTTGAAAATAGAAAAACGCGCGTACTCCATCTTCTTTTTCGTCAAGCTCATAGATTCATATCTCCTTCGTTTTTTGATGAAATTGGATGAAGTAAAAATGAAACTTTCTCGATTTTTGCCCAGGAACATGATGATGACAATTAATTTCATTTATTTTAAGTGTAGGGTGACTTAATTCGAATAAAAACAGATGAACCCTAATTCTAACATTTAATCATGAAATCGTGTGGGTGCAATAATTCAAGCAATTGATTGAGAATTTATGATCCTTATACATGTAGAAACATGATGGCCAGGCAAAATTTGGACTGGAATGCAAGAACCATAAAAAACGAAGTTGAGTAACTTACCTCTTATGAGCAGAAATCGAATTCCTCAAAGGAGTGCTTCCAGATGTGTTTTGATGATTTGGATAGCTTCAATGATGATTATGGAAGGTGTTTGAATGCTTGGAATAGATTGAAAGCTTATGAGATAGCCTGCCTGAGTCCAGCTGCAGTGGCTTGAAGTGAGTTTTGATTTTGATGTTGGAGATGTTACGGATCAGGGATGAGTGCTTGGATCACTCATATGAAGTGTATGGATGATGTTTGAAGTGATAAATTAGAGTTTGCACGAGTAGATCGAGAGATGGCAAGTTAAGGCTCAATTTGCAAGTTTATGGAGTTTGGAGTATGATTCTGAGTCTGGCTAGTTTTTGTGATTGCTTGATGATTCTAACAACTTCCTATGGGTATTTGGAGAGTGTTTGAAGCTTGATATTGCTCAAAAATTGCAAGGTTTTGAGGTTTGCAAATTCTCACATTTTGGAACTTTGAAACTTGGAAAAGAAGAAAGAAGTGAGAAAACAAGTTTATGAATGCTTTGGTGTGATTTCCAAATGAGGAAAGGCCTCTATTTATAGGCCAAGATATTTGGAGAGCAAGGCAAAGATAAGCTTTGTGATTTTGCAACTTGGAGCTTAAGGAATAAGAAATGAATCTTCACATTAAATGCACATAGAATCTTTTTAAAACCATGGTTAAATCACTCAAGTGATTCTATCCTTCTTCAATCATTGACTTTGGATATTTTTTTATGAAAACTTATCCCTTGGTGATGATAAGGTTTCTAAAAGGGAAAGAGATAAGTTTTGGCAAAAACTTGGTGAAAAATGACCTATAATTTCATGTTTATAGACCAATATGTTCCAATTTCAAAACCCTAGCTACACAAAATTATTTTTCAAGTGCTTGGACATTTTTGAAATCTTGGAACAAGATCTACAACTTTCATGTTGGAAGTTTTTCTTGAATCAAAATGGATCTAGGTGAAAAGTGGCCACGAAAATGATGAAAAAAGTGATAAAAACACTTGAAAATTTTTCCAAGTGTTAGAAAAATTTCAAGTTTTGACTTTTTCACACATTTTGATTTTTTATGATCATGATGGATAATTTAAAATAATTTGATGATTGAAAAATTTTGAATTTCAAAAGTTGACCAAAAGTCAAAGTTTGACTGATTTGAACAATTGACTTTTTGTCAAATGATTCCGAGTTTCTCTGATGATCAACCATGGCATTTGAGTGGTTTGAATCAAGAAATTAGGTCAATATATTGCATTGGTGATTTTGAGATCATTCTCCAAGCAATTAGGTCATTCATTGAGCAAAAATTCTATGATACACCATCCTCGATCAAAACCCTAATTTGGTCGATTCAAGATAGATCTTGAGGAAATAATTTGAATTTGAAGATTAAATGTTGATGATTGATGAAGATAGATCAATTGAGGTGAGTGAAGACTCAAACCCTAATTTGATCATATCTTGAACAGATGAAAGATTTTGATTCAAAACCCTAATTTGTCTCAAGGAGCACACATAAGCTATCTTGTTCTGAAATTGTCAATGATGCAATGATGCATATGTGAATGATATGAGATGGTATCTTAGGTCAAAAATTGGGGTATGATAATTATCATCACCAATTCTTATTTTCTTTGGAGTATTCTCGTGCTTCTTGGTTATTTGTTTCACCTTTTTTCCTTTGCCCACATATTATTTATTAATTAAATAAAAGCCATCATCCAACCCAAGATCCCTATGATCCTCACTATCATCAATTGATATACCATTAGCTTCAAAGTAACTATCATCATTGTCATCACTATCTTTATGTCCATCTTATTCAATATTAACAACACCTTAATCATTAACACCATCATCATCCTCAACATTAACTCCATCCTCAACCTTAACAACATCATCGTCACCATCAACATTAGCATTAACACCATCATCAATAACACCACCTTCATCCTTAACATTAACACCAACATCATCATTAACAACACAATCATCCTCAACATTAACATTAACACCACCATAATCATTAACACCACCTTCTTCTTCAATATTAACAACACTATTATCAACTACTTTATGCTCAACATATATGTCAACCACACATTTTATTTCAACACCAAATTTATAAACCTCGTTAGCATCACTATCACTAACCATTGTACTACATATATCTGATTCATTGTTATACCACCATAATCAATATTCTAAATGCTCAAGTTGACAAAGGTCTTCCATGATACTAGTAACTTCAAACAAACTCCATTTATTAGAGTCAATGTCTACTATATGTTCATGCCCACCTAGGTAATATATTACATTGTCCCTAACAAATTTCTCCTCGTAACGAAAGTTCACAATAAAAATCTACCTTATTGAACCATCAGTCTTGCTCAAATGCATATTTGATTCGTCTACCACATTTGCCGACCACATACGTCATCTTCTTCGCAATCGCTTCCCACTGAGCTCTCAAATGTTTCCTCTTTTGAAACCCTAATTTACAAGGACTGTAATTAAAACTATAAGAATGAATTTTTAGGACATTTTTTATGGGAAATATTTTAATCATGTGTAATAGATAGTGTTCGAATAAAAATTAAAAAATAAAAGTCAAGTTAGCAACGTTAGCCACATAAGTTTTTTAACATAACTTTGACGTTAGATATTAACACCAACAAGAAAATAACGTATAATGACTCCATCTAACACAAAAAAAAAAAAAAAATTTAGAGATCAAAATCTCAAATTCGCCAACTTACAAGTACCAAGACTATTTAAATCTAATAATGTTTGGAGTAATGTTCGTGAGGACAATTCTAAACTCGGGCTACAAGCATTTTATAATTGGCAGGAGTGATTTTTAGGTAATGATGTTAATGTGAGGGTTGTAGCTTCCCATAATTTGTTGAAGTGGAACCTGTCAATTGAAGGTTAGGTAAAGTGTAATGTTGATCATGCTACAATAATCACCTCGGAACGACTAATAAGGGCTGGTGTATTCGTGACAATTTGGGTAGATTTCTTTCGGTTGGTGTTGCTTGGAATTTCATAATTATGGCCATTATAGAAGCATAAGCTATGGCTCTTAAAGAAGCTATGCAAAGTGTAATCAATTTGAATATGTGATGTGTTATCTTCGAAAGTGATTCTCAAATGGTGGTTCATGTCATTCATTCTAAGCATATCAGAAGTTCAGAGTTTAGTCTTATTGTTAAATATATTAAAAGCTTACCAACTATCAACTGCAAGTCATTAGCTCCAAGCTATTTTTATCAAACAAAACCTACATATAATATCTCGTAGACTAAATTACGCTAATTAAGTAAGTTGGTTAAAATATTAAATTTATTGACTATTTGTATAATTTTACAAATATATTCTTAGGAGAGAAAAATAATTAATATTTATATCAATGTATTTATTATATATTGCAGCAAAAGATATAATATGATTAGAAATATATTTGAAATTTGAAATAATAATAATTTATACATTTTGAAAGTCGAAGAAAATCTTATAAGAGATGAAATAAATTCAAGAAGATCTTATCATAAGAGAGACGCAGGTTATATTAGTTAATTTTGTTGTTCGTAAAAAAAAAAAACTAATACAAATTTATGGAAGGATTCAATATTTTGTATTGAAAAACTATCCAAATTTATTTCTTAATATACCAAAGCCAAGCAAGCCATTAGAGTGAGCGAGTAATCGAAATCTCCGGATCACCAAGCAACCGACTTAATCACCATCTCCATTTGGTTTCCCAAAACCAAACACTACGAGCCACCTTACCACTTCATCAAACATGCCCAAACGGTTATTCCTCGACCTTTCCACTACACTCCGACATTGCCCACCACATGTTCGACGTTATTACCGAACCAAATACACACATTTTCTTCAAAGAATGTCCCATCCTTCTTTGAACAATCGTTCTTTCTCTTCGTCTTTTTCTACCAAGACTGGGTTTGTAGGTTGGTATTTGCGGAAGCTTGAAAGTTATCCGGTTATCACTAAGAGTATTACTTCCTCGCTTATTTACACAGCTGCTGATTTTACTTCACAGGTATTAAACACTCCCACCTCCTCATGATTACAGTTATATCGTTTTTCTTGATGCAATTACCATTTGTTGATACTTTTAACACCTTAATATTGCCGAAGCTATTTTAAGATATTGGTTGTAAACCTACGTAGGATACCTCTAAAAAAAAGTGTGTTGGTGTTGGATACTGACATGACACAGTTGTTTGTGAGTTCATTCAATTTTTTATTTTTTTTTAATTATTATTAGTGTCACAAGTGAAATGAATACCAACTTACTCGGAACCATGTTCCAAAATGAGATCCACTTGCATTTCATCCAATAGTTAATGTTGGAAGGTGACTTGTTCCCTAAGGACACAAATTAGTGTTTGCCTTATATTATTTATGAAGGCTTTTGTTATTAAGAACTTATGATTATAGTGTTTGTAGTTCGGTTATGTATATGAACAATCAAAAAATTTGAATATTTCACAATTATGATTCGGCTTAGCTGAAGGGGCTAGTCCCCCACTTATGGCGAATCACGATTTGAATCTATGCAATGATAGCAGTTTATATTTGGTGCCTAAGTTGACTTTGAATATGATTGACTCGAGTAGGAGGATACTTGGAGAAACCTAAATTTTTTATTGGTTTCTCTACCAATAGAGGTTTGGTTTAGCTGAAGGGACTAGTCCCCCCATTGTACTGATATAAGTGTCTATATTTATTGCCTGACCAGGTGTTGAATATCATTGACTTCAGTAGGAGGATAGCCGGAGAGATTTAAAAAAGTTGAACAGTTTCTTGTCATTGAATGATTATGAAATTTTGCATTTTAAATAGTCTATTTTGATGGAAGTTAAATGTGAAAATGTATGTTGTGGTGAGGCAGTATTTTGAACTTGTTTCGCAGTAATTCTCTTGCTATGGGTACTGTGTAGTAGGAACTAACGTGAAAAGTTTGAATAGTTGAAGGATTGGATTGCAAATGGGATATATTTCTTAAAACTATAACTCCATTATATTAATTGTCGCAATGAGATCAGTACATAGTAGCAGTGCTACTGTGATAGTGTGTTGAAGGGATTACTTGGGTCTATGCATTGTCTATTGTACATCCTAATGATTGTGAAGGAGAATGTTTTGCCTTCAGCAATTAGTTTATGTTTGAGTCGTTATTGTGTTGACTCTTTTCTAATTCTCTAAAAGAATGGACGTGGGCTAATTTTATTTCCAAATGTTTCTGCATGTATATTTCAAGATTACTGCAAAAAATGAGGACTAATTTCTAATGATAATTATGTTGCCATATTTTTCCACGAATTTTTAAAATAAATTAATTGAGTACAATACCAATTTTTTTGTTTCATTCTCAGTGTTGCCCTTGTGCAAGGTGTTTTTATTAGTGTTATATTCTCAAATGACTCTGGTTAGTTTTTGTTTTTTAACTTCATTCCTTGAGCACGTGTAGCCTTTAGGTATCTTCTATCTATTAGAACTGATGTCTATATCAATTGAATTACTAAATTTACTAGAATATTATGGTGAAAGTTGATGCATGTAGCCGATTCCACTTAATGGGATAAAATTTGATTTTTGTTATATGACTAAGAAGTCGAAGTAGTTTCAAAAAACGTTCTTAGTATTTTTATTATTATGGTCTGTGTCTTCACTAATTAATTGATTTATTCATCTTAGATGATTACATTATCCTCTTCTGCTTCATATGATTTAAAAAGGACATCACGCATGGCAATATACGGGTTGCTATTCTTGGGGCCATCACAGCATATGTGGTTTAATTTTCTGTCCAAAATTTTACCTAAGAGAGATGTGAATACAACTTTGAAGAAAATTTTTATGGGGCAAGCTGTCTTTGGTCCTATCAGCAATACGGTTTTCTTCTCCTATAATGGTGCTTTGCAAGGTAACTTTCTTATTTAAATGGTGACTTTCCTTAACTCTTCAATTCCATATTGATGTTCAATGAAGTGATTTTCTGGTGATTTAGTTAGTTCTTTTCATTCCTGTATAAATTGGTGATGCACTTTGTTTTTGGTTTAAAGGTTATTGGTGATGCTGAATTACCATTTTGATGCCAATATCAGGTGAAAGTGGGCCTGAAATTATCGCCAGACTGAAGCGGGATCTACTTCCTACATTATTAGGCGGTGCCATGTTTTGGCCTGTTTGTGATTTTGTCACCTTTAGATTCCTTGCAGTCCATTTACAGGTTTTCTAGAACTTAATTTTCTGTTATAACTTCAATTCTAATTCTAATCAGTATCTTCAACTTAGCAGTTACCTATAAAGCACAGACACCAGAAACACAACACTAATACTAAAACATCGACACCGATAATAATTTGAAAAGATAAATAAATTAAATGTAATCATAAGTGTTGGTGTCGATTTCAGACACACACAGACACATATTTTTTCGGAGGAGTTGGTGTTATATAGGCACTCTATATATCTTTTTAGCTAATGTATCTATCTCTTTCATAATTGTTGCAGCCACTGATGAATAGTTCCTGCGCATATGTGTGGACCATTTATTTAACTTACATGGCAAACCGAAACTTGACTGAAGCTTAGGTCTTGGTTTGTATATAAGTATTAAGTGTTCTCAAACAATCTTCTATTAGATGGAATTATCTGCAAGCTTATAAATTTTGTATCAATTTGGCATTTAATTATTAATTTTTGTATATAGCCAAGACTTCATTTTCATAATTTCCCTCTTTAATCTGAATTGAGTACTTTGTTGACATGTCTGGTTTCTTTGATAAATGTAGAGGTAAATTAAATAGTATTAAAGCCAAAGAGAATGCAAGGAAGTTCTTTGAGAAGATGCTTGCAATCTGGTGTCTAGAGGGGACATGAAGAATACGTGTTTGACCACGAGTTACCTTTTTTTGAACAAAATGAATATCCAATTCAATATTCTTGGTGTGTTGATGCTGCACAGGATTATCAGATAGATAGATAGATGGCATTAACATTATCATCACCAAATTGGCATGAGGAATAAGAAAATGAAGCTCTAAAAGAAGATTGTGAATCAAACACAATTCAAAGACAACATTAGCAATACCCATATATTCGACTTCAATACTAGAACGCAAGAGAGTAGGTTGCCTTTTGGAAGATCATGAAATAAGGTTGTCGCCTAGAAAATTACAGTAACCAGAAGTAGAGCGTCTGGTGTCAGGACATACACCCTAATCAATGTTAGTGTAGGATATAAGCTTTGTAATGGGTGATGATGCTAAATGTAATTCAAAATGTATGGTGCCCTTAACATAGGAAGAATGTGCTTGAGAGCAAGCACGTGGTCCGTGCAAGATGCTTACATGTGAAGACAAACTTGTTGAACTACATATGATATGTCAAGTCGAGTGAAGGTGAACTATTGTAAGCCCCCTGCAAGACTCCGTATAGTGAGAGATTCTTATAAGAAGTGCTAGAGGAGATGTTGAGTTTCTGCTTGGTGTCGACAAGAGTGGTTGACGGTTTGTAAGACGCCATGCCAACACGTTCGATGATATCTGAGGCATAAGTGTTTTGACTGAGAAAGATGTCACTAGAGTGACGAGACACTGCAATACACAGAAAGTAACTTAGGAGTCTTAGATCTTTCATTCCCAACTTGGATGCTAAGAGTGGCATAATTGATTTGCGAAGGATATAAGTTGAGGTAAAAAGGATGATGTCGTCCACATATAAAAGAATGTAGGTCATGTCAGAACTTTGTCGATATGTGAAGAGTGAGTGGTCTAATGTGCTATGACGAAAACCAATAGTGGCAACATAGTCAACAAACTGTTGGTACCATCCTCTGGACGCTTGCTTGAGACTATAAAATAAATTCTTCAAATGACATACATAATATGAATAACGGGGGTCACGGAAACCCAATGGTTGATACATGTAGAGAGTCTCATGAACATCATCGTGTAAAAAGGCATTATGGACATACAATTGATGAGTGGGCCATTATTTAGATAGAGCAATGGTGAGCACTGCTCGAATGGTACCACGTTTTACCACGGGGCTGAAAGGATCATCTCAATCCACACCTGTAACTCGTGACTTGCCATCACTACAAGTCGAGCCTTATAACACTAAAAGGAGTCACCAGGATCTTTCTTATGCCTAAAAATCTACATACATCGAATAAGATTAGCATCGTAAGGTTGTGGAACTAAGTCCCGCGTCTTATTTCTAATAAGAGCAGCAAATTCATATTGAAATACAGATTTCCAATTTGAGTCAGATAAGGCTAGCTTATAGTATTTAGGTATGTGAGAGATGATATGGTTAGGTAGAGAAACGGATAGGGTGAATATCTTGTGGGGTTTGACAATGTCTTTCATGCTACAAGTGGTGATGGTTTATGTAGGTGGAGGTGGATTTGGTTGGATTGGTGGCGGCGAGGAAGAGGAGGTTGTAGTTGGTGAGTCGCTTAGGGAGGGATCAAAGAGTGGTTGCTGGTTTATTAGTGAGGGTGGTTGGTTGGGTGTGGTTGCATGTGTTGTTTGGTTATTTGTAACAGATGGTAGCATTTTGATTTTGCCACTGATGTACAAGGTAAGAGCGTGGGTCATCATTTAGGAAGTCATAAGAGTGAGGGGGAGGGGAATGTATCTTGGTGAAGGGAAATTGAGTTTCATCAAAGATAACATGTTGCAAAATTAATTATTGTCAGCTTGAGAAATCAAAACACTTTAACATCTATGATTCAACGGGTAACCAAAGGAGACACACGGAGTAGGGCGAGGTTGTAACTTATTAATGATAGAGGACGCAAATAAAGGATAACATAGACAATCAAAAACTCGTTGATGCGTGTAGGTGGGATCTCGGTGACATAAGAGTTATGTTGGTGACTAATTTTGAAGTGTTTATGGGGAATAATGTTTAAAGGATAAGTTGACATTTGAAGAGCATTGTGCCAAAACGATGTGGGAACAAAAGAATGAGCTAACATAGTGCATATCATATTATTAATGGTTTCGATTTTGTGTTCCTTTTTCCCATTTGTGAGGATGCGTGGGGACAAGAGAGACACAAAATAAGGCCATGATCAGTGCCATATTTGCGAAATAGCCCCATTATTATATTCATTATCACATTAATAACATCTTACATTTTGCAAAATTATGTGCGAATAAGATTTGTAATGGATGTAATTGTTTTAAATACTTAATATCTTTTTCTAATTGGAAAGGTCCATAAGAAATTTGTGAAATCATCCAAATAATCATATATAATATTTATGATCGACATAACTTAAACTTGAGACTTTCATAAATCACTAGGTAAAATATCGAAAGGCATCAAAGTTAAAATTTGAGCATTTAAAAATCACAATTTAACATGTTTGTCTAAAACACATATAGTTGAAGAATTAAGAGGTTCATAACATATGAACTTATTATGGCAAAGGGAATCCAAAACACAAATGCCATGGTGATCCAGGTATGCTAGAGACTGGAAGTAAGACTGGAAAACTTGGTGGAAATCGTGATTGGATAGAGTTTGCCACGACTGCCACATCTTTTGAGAGAGATCCCCGTCTGAAAATCAGATACAGTAAAGTCAAAAGGGTAAAATGAAACAGAGACATTGTTTCCAGTGGTGAGTCATCGCACAAAAGTTAAATTTAAATAATTTGCAGAGCATGCAAGATATGGTTTAAATGAAAGGGTTGGTGAGACGTGGGTATTTGTGTGTCTCTAAATTGGAATTTCATGGTCACTGCCAAAAATAACTTTCTATTTTAATTACTTAAAGTACAATAAGACGAGAGATTACCTTGCGATGCTTTGGTGTGAGATGTTGCGCTAGTATTCATGTACCACTGATTGCTATGAATGTAGAGAGACATGGTGTGCATATTAGTCTCAATGTCTGTCGATGTCTAAGTTGATGTAGAGCTACATACGTCTGAGGACGATGTTCTAGGATGTATGGGTGCTCTGAAGGACTGGTGGGTGTCCCCATTGAGATGTGGAATATGTGCATGAAGCAATGACCCATGGTGACGAACTTCATCCCTATGGTTGCGAGGCTGAGTGTTGTTTTTCTTGCTACAAAGGAGGAGAGGATGGATGTGCGTTGGAGGGAAAAAATTATTTAAGTGAGATAACATAATATACACAATTCCTCACGTATGAGATCACTTGGATTGATTATGCTAGTGTCTAAAATTATGGTTGTCCTTCTCTTTCGGTTATATCCACTTCATGACATTTCCTTTGATATTAGTCACATAGTTTTGCTTAGCCCTAATGATTATTAAATGCATTGGAATTTTTAGAAATTTCTTGGTCATCATTAACCCATTATATCCCTAAATTAATAGTCTTAAGTGTGGCCAACCTTTTGTCTGTCACATGTCCATCTAAATAGGCAACTCCATTATTTCAATTAATTTCATCACTTTAAATTATATTTTGATTCATAAAACCTTTCCATCTTATAATTCATTTCTCTAATAAAAAAAATCCTTCTCCAAGTTCTCTTGGATTTTCCCTCAATTCCAGCTTGAGCCCTTTTCATCAATAAACATCTTTGTCACAATTGTTCCATCTTTCTCTCGTTTTTAACAACTCACAATATTAGGTAATCACTCAACCCTTATGTATTTTTCATTTAAACCTTTTCTTAGTAAATGGAATATATTCATGAGTACGATGAGTTTGGGAGGGCCATAAAAGCCCAAACCATTTTGTAGAAAAACGAATCGTGGAAGCAGCAATGTTTGGAAGCTTCAAAACTTTGTAAGGGGATAGTGGATTAGAAATTTATACAGAGGGAAATGTTGGGTCTGTCTGTTAGTTTATCTAGCGATAATGACATTGATACAGGTTGTGTCGAAATTATCATGGAGCTCTCCCCTCTCCCTCTCCCCTCTTTTGTGAGGAGGTCTTATTGTTCAAAAAGTGACCCCAAACACAAGGGATGAACTAATTTTGTTAGTGTAGAGATAAATTATTGAAAATAGAAAAGAAAAAAAAAAGGTTAAGAGATTAAAGAAAATAAACAACAAAATTTAAAGAGATATGGATACAGAGATTACACCATGATATATAGAGGTTCTCCTACCACTTGACTTGTTCCACCCTCCAAGAATATTTTCTCAGAGTTCCACTAAAAGTATACCTTGAGCTTTTAAGCACATGCTTTTGACTAAGATTTTATTGACTAATTTGAAGAGCCAAACAAACATTTTACTAGGATAATCTCAAGAATCAAATAGAAATTTTACTAAGATAAACTCTAGAACCAAGTCATACAAGAGAATCACACTTTTGATGAGGAAAACTTAAGCATGAACATCAATAAAACTAAACTCTCATACAAGACACTAAGTCAATATTAGTGAAATAATATAAAAAGGATATGAGAAGAGTAGAAAATAAGAAAAGGATAGAAGAAATGCAAATTCTTGTGTGATTTGAAATGAGGAGAAGCCCTGTATTTATAGGAGAAAATATATCTAAAAAAGGAAAGATACGTGGCTTCTTAATGATAATAATTGAAAATGATATTAGGTTTTAAAATTTGATGTCACTAATCGATTATAAGCTCTTTTACATGATCTAGAGGTGTTACAAAATAGATAATCGATTAATTCTACTATGTTAATTGATTATGTAGTGCAGATAACACCCCTAAAAATATAACAAAGGTAGTAACCAACTAGGTACATACATAAAATATTTTTAGGTGATTTTCTAAAGTAAGCGAGGATTCAAAAACATTCGTGTGTGCGTGCGCGCGCACGCTTGTGTGTGTGTGTGTGTATGTGTGTGTGTGTGTGTGTGTGTGTGTGTGTGTTGCCTTAGTATCTTAGGAAATACTTTTATACTTTTACAATACACAAATCACTTAAACACATGGCCATATGAAATTTCATACTTCCTCCCTTTCATAACCTTGAAGCTTCACTATCCATTGACTAATTCATCATTGATTCAACACTTCTTTTAGCAATTAACTTCTTCTATCTGATGAGGCTTGATATTAATTCTTCGATATACTCCATCATGAGAGGTTGATTTTTAAGATATCCTCAAGGACTCCACTAAATGTCTCTTAACATTAGGTGTTGTTAGCATCAAAACCATCCAGATTATATGCCACTAACTCCATATGTAAATAATTGTACTTGCAAGTACATAGCTCCACGTTCCACTTTTTTATGCTAACAACACATCTCTCACGGTGTAGCGGTAAAAATCTGAGACTAAACTATTGATTGACTTATCTCACATAATAAATAAATTGCCACCTACTTTATTGTTTCCAAAGGAATGGGAAAAAGAGAATAAACCCAAATAGAGAAGATATCAAGATACAGAGGATTGGTTATACAAAGGAAATGTTTTAAGCAACCTGAACATCTACATTACTCCACATGAACCTCTTTGAAAATCTGTGTATTTTGGCTATAAAAAGGTATTTACAAAATAGATGGTGGAGATGAGAAAATAAGTTTTTTTTTAACAATTTTTGATTTGATAAAGCTTTCAATGAGCTCTAGGCCTACATACCAACACTCCATTTAGTTCCGGTAAAAAAAGACCAAAATAGTGTGTTGGTTAATTTTAAAGAAAATGTTTTAAAGTAAAAGATGCACTAAGGCACAAAAGTTTGGATGAGGTTGAAGACTTTTAGTATTTTTTTAAAAAGGTCAAAATATGATTAAATTGGTTAAGGATTTGATTAATAAAAAGAGTTTGAAAATGCATGGACCTAAGTCCAAGTTTTTAATTAAAGCGGTTCAAGTTAGGAAACAAGAATCCTTTGAAAAAGAGATGAAAAGATTTTGAAAATTGAAGAAGGTGGGAGGAGATGAAGAGATTATCCTAAAGCATAAAGTGAAAGATAGGGTAAGTAAATGTCTAACCAAACAAGAAGTCAACACTTGAAATAATGAAGTTAATGTAGAATTCTCATCATTTGGACACGATATTCAATTAATCATGTCATTGCATGTTCACCTTTACTTAGGGTATCATTGCAGTAGAATAATAAACTAATAATAAAACATACCAACTTTCAACTTTGGTCTCATAAACAACTTTCAGAAAGCAAATGAAATAGAGTTGTAATAATCCACTCTCAACGGTCTCCAAACGATTCAACAAATTAAATATTAATCCACAACAAGGTAAAATAACTTCCTTTAACGAAACAACTTCAAAACATAAACGAAAAGCCTCATCACAATGTTATAGAATTAGAGCATGACACTACTAAATAAAGACATAACTAAAGGGAATAACTCAAAGATCTATCTTCCACTTACAACAACAAACTATACTCCTGGGTACTTTCAAGATGTCCATGGTGGAAATCATCAAGCAAAGAGGTGAGAATACATTCAAATGGTAAATTGTGCACAAAAGAATTAGGATAGATTCACACATTACTCAATCACGCATATGTCATACATGAACCACAACAACACATATTCATATTTCACCCACATCACAATGAAACTCATACAAATAATACAAGATTTCTTATAATTACACACATCTTATCATCATGTAATGAAATGCAACCTCGACTTAACTCATACTTGTCACGGTCCCCACTTTGAACCAGACTCACAACTCAACTTTATATGCATGCGGTACTAACTAAACATTTGGTTCTTAATACCAATTGGGTCTCAATAAAATGCGAACCTCGAGCCCCTCATCAAGCTTCAAGCCCCAACACCGAGATTGGGACAAGTCACAAAATTCCACATTGAACATGTGAACTAGCCTCTTTCACAAACAACAATGACACATGATGCACGTCATACAAGTCAATTCAACTCAACAACAACTACAACATTTAAGATCCACAATGACCTTAAGCAACATGCATTGACAACAACATAATAATCTTGCACCGAATTATTATTCAACAATCACCAACAACAACATAACACAACTATGCTCACACAACAGTACACATAAAAATCAACATGACATTATCAACACCTTTTAACAACAGTGCACCGAATTATATTTTAATCGTCAATTACATCAAAACAATCCCAAATAGTAGCTAACACTAGACAAACAACCAATAAAACTCGAGAAATCGATAATTGCAACTTTCATACAAACAACTCCCATATAAACAACTAAGGCATCTACAACAATCAATGCATTATAAATAATTCAACATTAATACATGACATTCAGCCTCTTAAGGAATCACTATGAGATAGTACCTCATGTTAGCTTTCCAACATTTCAAAGTGCGTCTCAATTGGACTTACAGGTAAAAAATTATGTTAAAAACAAAATCAGAAGAACTTCTCCGTAGGAGTATGCAACTATGAAAGACCCTCCCTCGATAAGTGACGGCTCACTAAGATTCGACGCTCCCTCACGAAGCAAGGACGCACAGACCTATAAAAACCATAATTTGATTTTCATTGTTGGAGGCCTTTTGGGCATGTGATTTTGATTCCGTAAAAGCTTTGGTCTCAGAATTCGAAATACAACAATTATCCAATGATTAAAACATTCAATTCACTATTTATCACAGATTGGCATTAATTTCTTCATGAATTATTCAATTATACTCATACCATAAACATTCAATTTCACCCACATTCATCATTCAATCAAATTAGTTCATGAACATAAAATATCATCACAGCAAAACACAATTTCTCATCCATTCATGTCACATAAAAATAGAATTGCATCATATACTTAAAAAATTATCATCAATTTGTTAGAACCAAAAACCTATTGGAGGTCAAGGGAAACATCACTACCCTTTCATGATTAAGGCACATAAAGATGAACAATTCCCCATACCTTGTAATTCCAGGAAAAACAATCAATCTTTATGGTATTCTCTCGCAAAGTTGTAGCTTTCCTCTTGTTCGTATCTTTTCCCTAACTCTTTCTCTCTTCCAATTCACGTACTGTCCAAAAGCCCCTCCAACTCTCAATCTTTCTTTTTATAATAACAAAACTCCTCAATTTTAGATTTACCTTTCTATCCTCACTTACTCACAAAAACCCAACAACGCCCTTCCTCTTTTATTTCCTATATTTAATTATTCTATTCTAATTATTTTATCTCAAATAATAAAACAAAATAACTATATTGAACAAAAATGCTACTACTCATATTATTTCATTTAATAATTAAAACACTATTATTTTAATTATTTTGCCACTACTACACTATCCCTATACTACTTTATTTTTCTCAACTATCTCACTACACCCCACACACATAAAGCAAATATTCAATTTAAATCAATTAAAATATGTAAAATCATATAAACATTCTAAATCACTCAAATACACAAATTAATTTAAATAAATAATTAAATGAAAAATAGGGGTGTTCTTTTCCTCCTTGGTTTCGAGGGCACTCTGGGCTTCCCCGAGTAATTTCTTCAATGCATCCACCTCTATTTTCTAGGTCATACTCTCCTCGTCCACTTCCTTGGCATGCACCCTCAAATCATCCCTTCTTGTCTCTGTGTGTCTTAGTGCCACCCCTCCCTCTCGGGTACCCTTGTTCAAGTTAGCCACACTAGCCATCATTCTCCCTAGAGTGTCATAACGTTCCTCCCTCAACGCTTTCCCTAACAAAAATTATCTCATAAGATGCACCTCTAGTAAAGATGACAATTGGGAGGGGATATAGCACAAAGTGTCTGATAATTTCCTGAGAAAAGCCTAGAAAAGGAAAAATAGTGATCAACAAAAATCGTGGCATCAAAGGTCAGATGGCTCTACAAAGAAGGCTTAGTGGAAGTTGGACCGTCCTTCAATCTCTACCCCGAGTATCTCCCTTTGGCTTGTTGATGGTGCGGAGGAACAACCCCCTCTCCGACAAACATAGGGAGGACAGATCTCTGTTGTCAGTGAAGATCCACCCTGTTCTTCTCCTGTAACTATGGCGGGGCCATGAGGAAAAGACCATTTCTCTTGTTTCTTATTTGTCTACATTTTCACCAGATGCTCCCGCCTATCATCAAGATACGTCATCATCATTTCTCCATATATAACAAATTGATTATAACATGTGCTTACAAGGGGAACACCAATTAAAATACATGCATATATTTATTGTTACATAAGTACTCCTCCACTTCATCACCATCTTCACGGTCCCAAGAAATGAAAATGTTGCACTCTAGGGGAGGAAGCACTTCAGAGCCTAGATCACTTCATGATCCAAAGGATGGACAACATGTGAGTCCACCTTCATAGTTAATTTAGGGTCAAGAGTCTAAGAAAAAGGGAACAATGGCTCGCCTCTCATCCCATCATGACGGGGGACGCATAGTCTACACCTCTTATTCGAGCAAATTTGTCTTTCTAATCCTCATATGGATTGAGAAATGGTTTTATAAAATGCATCATAGTGAAAAGATGTGAAGTCACCCAACCACTATTAGGAAGAGACTTTGTCCAGAAAAACACAAGAGCATCCTGACAGAAGGAGACACCCGTGGGTGACAACATACTATCTGAAATTCCCTGAGTATTCCCTGGAAATTTGGAGTAATCCAAGAATGTGCTATGTTGGCAGCGGTTAAAAATGCCATTTCGAATGAGGTGAAAGGAACCAGGACCTCCAAATCATAGATAATAGGAAGATGTAGGTAGAAATAGAGAGCGAACGGATCTCCAAGAGTACCCATATTTTCTCTTTCTTCACTCAAAAAATAATTCCATAAGCACACCCCTCTCGTGATTGTTATTTGAAAAACTAATACCATAGCGAAATTTGTTGTCCATATCCACAGTGGAATATAGGAAGACTATGTCTCGCTCATGGATAAAAGTCATTTTTCTTACCATAGTAAACGAGAATAACAACCCAGACGTAAAAAGTTCTAAAGATAAAGGAAGAAGGAGTGAGGCGTGATATATATATATATATATATATATATATATATATATATATATATATATATATATATATATATATATATATATATATATATATATATATATATATCTCGAAAGAAACGGACCCGCACGATCCCTAATATGCTGACTCTAAATGCTGAAAAGTCCGCAGGCCCGAAAGCCTTGTGTAAAGATGGCAAATCAAATGTCTTTTCGAGGAATATCATCATGAGATACATAAAATGCATCCATGCCTTTTCCTTCCAACATTCGGCCTAGTCAAATCAGTTGACGTCACATCAATAATAATTGCTCTTCATTCACATTATAAACTTACGTGTGAATTATGAATTGAAATATTGAGGAAAAAATTATATAATATAAATAAATGTTTTTTTCATAGAATTAGTAATTTTTTTCGTTGAAAGAAATAAAAATTAAAAATTAAAGAAATTAAAAAAAAATTAAAAAGTCCACGATTCTTATTTTCAAAATTATATATTGAATATTGTCAAAAAAAATAAATTAATTCCTCGTATTATTCAGAAAAGATAATTAACATCTTAAACGATTTTGTATTATATAATGTCAATATTGATATATCTCAATTACATTTTTTTTTTTCATTTTACAATATATAAACATAAGTTTTGAGTATAACAATAAATTTCATAAAACAAGTATTCGATTAAAAATATATTTAACAAAGTAACATAACTCAAAGTAACACAACTCAAGTAAGATAATTTCAAATAATTGTTTCTTCATCTTAATATGATCCTGACACTACCCTTAAAATTATGTTTCGTATGAAAAAGTTGAAAATTTATTGAAAAAAATTTATTCTTAATTTATAAAATTTGCATGCAGATGTTCGTGCAAGTGAAGAAGACATAAATTAAGTCTATTAATACTAATATAAAAACTTAGATTTTATTCATTCATGAACAAATTACATTAAGATATGAAGAAAAAAAACATAAATCATAAATCATAAATTAAGTGATTAGGTAACTATGAAGACACGATGTCTCAATATGTAACCTAATATATTTTTATTTGATTGACACAAAATCTTAAAGTTTGAGATTCAAGTCGAGGTCTTCTACTGTTGATTCAGTTGATGAAGAAGACACATTGGTTTGTGCTAGAAGTTGGCCTTCTCCAATAAAATCATGAGTTCGTAGTGGAAGATAATGAAAAGAAAATTGAGCATTGGAACTTCCTTCTGCATCTTCATGGGATGAAGGGGTCTGATTAGTTTGACCAAAAAAATCAAACTCTATAATATTTGGCCGTTGAGGAATTGACAATGCAGAAGTTTGATTTCCACCCAAAAAATTAGTCATCTCAAATTGTGGTGTTGTGATGGGTGGCTTATGTATCGGCATCACAAATGGAGGTGGTGGGGAGGGTGTATTTGGGATATACATCCCTCCATAGCCAACAGATGAAGAACCAAGCCAAGAAGGCGTGTTATTATTCATATGAGTCCCAATTAGTTGTTGAAAATTGCTATGAAGATGAGGATACTCTTGATAGGGAATACGACTTGCATAAGGATAAAGGTGCGTAAAACTAGATCTGAACATTAGGGTGGAATCCATTTCCTCCTCCCTCTTTTTTTGTTCGTTCTTTTTGGAGTCACGTTCATGCTTGTGGGCGTTCTGGTGTCCTCCGAAAGCTTGAGCACTCGAGAACTTCTTGTTACAAAAAAGACACGAAAATTCCTTCACTTCCACAGGTAAAACTTCAGCAATAACACTTTTGAATGAATTTGAATTTTCACCATTCTCAAACAGATTTGCACTTGGTTTGGTAGTCGATAAATCTTTAAATTGAACAGACGATGTTATTACCTTTGATTCTTTATGTAATTTTGGCTCCGCCACTTCAATCATTTTGCCCTTCTCAAAATCAGCTTGAAAGGTTGGTGTTATATTTTTCGATTCCTTTCTCAATTCTAACTCTGATTGTTCAATCATTTTGCATTTCAAATTTTTGTCTTCATTATTTCCGATAGAAATTCTTTCGGACATTTTTTTGAAAGCACAAAATAAAAGACTTAGAACTTTTGAATAAGACTCATTTGTGTGATTTGATGATTGTTAGGGAAGAGTATTTATGTCTAGATAAACTACCTTGGACGTTTGTATATGGAAAAAAAAAAAAAACATGTAAGAAGAAATTATTTCAGTCAATAACAAAAATAATTTTTTTTAAGAAAATACACTATTTTGTTAAGGTCAAGTTTGACCGATAACTTGACTTGAGTTTTTTTATTATTTAAATTTCATAATGTTTATTTTAAATTAATAGACTAAATTAAAAATATAACAGTAAATTTAAACCTAAAGTGAAATATCTTTGATTCAGATTTAAGACACAATAATAAAACCTAACAATATTGATATTATCTCTCGTATTGATAAGATCCAGTCTATTAGAGTAAATGAAACAGTACACAAACTTGATAGTTTTACACAAATGAATTTATGACATGCAACTGCAATAAAATCATATTTGTTGATGCTATTTAATTTTGCTTCTCTAAGCATTATTTTTAGGGTTGTGATTTATCTTTTGAAATTTTTACATGATTTAGAATGAGTTTGTTAGTCAATTCAGCCATAAATTTTCACGCAAAAAAAGTAAATTATTATCTAATATTATTTATGTACTACTAAATTAAATATGAACTACAATGCTACAATTTTAATTATCTTTTAATGTACTCTCAAATATGTAGTATATTCCTTTTAAAAATACTAGCCGTTAAGAACTTTTTATTTGGTATGATTAATCATGAACATTGAATATGAATATTTTTTAGATACATAAAAACAATAAATATTAATAAGATTTCAAATCTTTGACTTTCTATTTGAGAAAATTGACTGGAAATGAAATTCAAATCAAACTTTTTAATAAAAAAAACTTGTAATTAAACTTAATTTAAAGTTAAAAATAGATATATTTCCATCAAATTAGACATTTTTTATTTTAAAATATTTATTGAATTGACCTAAATTTATTTGTCTATCTATTATTTCAAATAAAACAATGATGATTCAACAATTAATATTTTGTTATTTTTATTTCAAATATAAGAATATATTAAGGAGAACTTAGTAGATGTGAAGAGGGGGATAATGATAGGTTAAGAGCTGACCCTTATGATCCTTTCTCTCGGATAGGGTGGGAATAAGTCAGATTAATTAACAGGGTTTACAGTCTAATTTACATAGGTTTAAGTTAGGTCAATTTTTTTAAAATAAAAAAGACATAAATTTTTTTATAAATCTCTTTAGTTAAAAGATCAGGTATCAGGCCACAAAAAAAAACTTTTTAAGTCTACCAAACCGGCCTATATAAATAAATAGAAATATTTCATTATATAATTATATTGTATTTTGTATTTTGAATTAAAATACAAAAATAAAGTTCGGTTATCTTGAAGAACTTATTACAATATGCTGAAAACACTTTATGAACTTTTTCATAAGTTATTTTCATAAACTTTCCTAAACAAATAGTCTCACGATACTTATGTTAACAGGTAAGCTTAGATAAGTCATTGCAAACAAACTTTAGTGCCATTGATCTCTTAGTTTCTTAGTCTATAAAAACATTAATCAAATTGCTTAATTGTATATGTTCAAATAAAATAGACTTTTAAGTAGGCTAGCCGGCCAATCGTGCCTTCAAAAAGGCCAAACTCAGGCTCAAACATTAGTCTATGATAGACCACGGGTCAGACTTAAGCTTTGAAATTTTTAATAGTCCATACTCGGACTTGACAAAGTCTAACTCGGTTCAACCAATTCTCACCCATACTCTCAGTATTGAAAGTAATAATACAAATATTTTGCGTGCTAAAAAAAGTTACTCTCAATATTGAAACTAACTACAAATATTTTACGTGCTAAAAACATTATTAAAATATAAATCATATAAAATTATTAAAAACAAAATAAGCAAAAGTTTTCAACTACGAATAGTTTTTCTAATAAACTTTGATTCACTCAACAATTAATATTTTAGTTATTTTAATATAAAATAAATATATTTTATTTTCAAAATTTTAATTAATATATAATAAATTTTATTACATGGATTATCTTTTATGAAAGAAGTTTTTGTGTATGTTTGGGTCTAATGCAAAAGCCCAATTAAGCATAAAGCCCTATATTCAGAGAATGCTTAGCATGACAAAAGTAGATAGATGTAACGCTAAGCCTTCTCACGCTATCTACCCTGTATGAGAGCATATTTTATACTTTCATATCATCGAGCATGAAGCATTTTTCGATTTCCAACTCTTGCATGCCTATCTAGGTTCTAAAGCCATCCATGAGCTATTGAACTATATGAGTTATTCAACAACAAAACTCTCAAGCTATCGCAAACAGACTCACTAGAAAATATGAGAGCTTGCAAAATTCCACTGCATAAAATAACATCGTCCAGGAAGCAGAGTCACAGGAAGTCTTGGGATCAAGGAAGACCAGGAGGAGGTGCAAAAATATCCAGACTATTGAGGATAAACGCATCATACACCTTCGTAAGACCCTGAAGGGAAAATGGGCAGCCACACCTTGTAAGTCAATGAAGAGGGAAGGGAAGAAAGAAGTTAATCCACTTCAATCAAGGAAAAAGAATCCTCTAGCAGCTCATAACATAGACAATATGATTCCACGATCCCTATAAAAAACCCTTGAAACTTCAAGATTATAATGGAAACAAAGTCTCCAAATAACACATCGAACACGTGGACAGTTAACTAGACTATTTTACCACGAGGAAAGTGACGTAAAATGCAAACTCTTCACACTTACTTTAATCGAGTATGCTCGAGCCTGTTCAAATCCCTACTTGAAAGGAGCATAAGTTTATGGTATGGGTTCTAGGAAACATTTACTTCCCACTTTACAGCTCGAAAGCGGAAACCAACAACTATGGTTTCCCTTAGTAGAGTGACTCAAGGCAAGAAGGAAACATTAAGTGTGTACATCAACCTAATCACCAAGGTAGCAATAGCATTTGGGGGAATATATGAAAGTCTCAAGTGCTGGATTTTTGACAAAGGAACCATACCTAATGGCACATTCTAAGAGAAATGGGGCACAAAGCAACCCATAACCTGAAATACCTACTAAGTAGGCCCCAACCCTACTTTAAGTTTTAGGAGAAACTGTTGGTTGATGGAAGAAGCCGAGGATTGGGGATTCCTGAATCGTTCAAGCATCAAAAAAGATTCGGGGGAAATCTAAAGAAAAGCGTGAGCAAAGACCCTCTCAAAATTTGACTCATATTTTAAACACTTCCCATTAAAGGATTATGGCACAATACATCAACATGAAATTTAAAAGAATTCAGGATAAGAAACTTATATTCGGCCAATGAGTCTTCCCAAATATATTGATTAGGGTATTGCTTTTTCAACAAAAGACACACCCATAATACTGATGATTACATCCAACTTAAGAATGTGATCAAAGGGATTATCAAAAAAGGATGACTATGTGAATATACATAGGATGGTAAGAGGAGCAGAAAAAATCCCAAAAGAAAAGATAGTCTCCCAAGAAGATAATTGAAGTTCAGGTCGGGAATAAAAGGCAAATAAACATATAGAAAAGAGAGTGAATGACATAAGGGAAAGAATCAATATATGCCTATATAACTAGGGGGCCCTAGGTTAAGCCAGCAAGCCATCCAAAGGAAGAATAAATAGAAAGATTGTTGAGTGAATGACCGTGAGGAAAAATGAGGAGAACACCTCATTCATAACCCAAAAAGGTGGATCCTTGAATTTAGAGATAGTAAGAAGGTAGTAGGAATCTCGAAAGAGACATTCCTTTTGGTGATAGCCGCAACCATATCAAATTTTGATGTGTCTCGAGTTTTAATTGATGATGATAATTGTTGCGATATCATGTACACTAATATATTTAAAAAATAAGATTGAAGAAAGAAAATGTATTTTCGCATGAAGGATCATATTTTCAAGCCTTCAATGGAATGTTACCCATCCTTGGGGATACGTTGAGCTGATGGTTACCCTTAGGGAAGATTGGAAAATTAGAGTTGTCGGCTCCCAGTTCTTGGTCGTCCCAAGCCAAAGTGTCTAGAATTATATTGGCAAAATTCCCTTTTTGGTCCCTTAAGTTTACCTCGGGGTCCATTTTGGTCCCCTATCTTTAAAAAGTTCCAAAATGGTCCTATAACTATTCAAAAAGGTCCATGTTAGTCCTTTTCGTCCATTTTTTTAAAACGATGTCAACTTTTACTTGGGTGGCATCTGATGTGGCAGTTGATCATACGCGTGGCACGTGACTTGACATTCATCTTCAAGGTCATTAAATTCCCAGAAGAAAAAGTTGATGCCGTTAAAAAAAAGGACCGAAAGGACAAACGTGGACCTTTTTGAACAATTAAAGGACCACTTTGGAACTTTTAAAATATAAGAGATCAGAATGGACCCCGAGGTAAACTTAAGGAACCAAAAAAGGTATTTTTTCAATTATATTTTAGGTTGGCCCTTTGTGGCGATAATTTCAAGAATGAGGTAGTCACAATCAATGTTGACTTGACAGGAGTTAAGAGGATATATTAAGCTTTACAACACGATCAGGAGGAAGGTGGAGCTATAATTATGGAAATACATGTGACTTCGTTAATTAAGCAACTAAAGAATATGCTCGTCCATCCTCTGATAAAAAAAGTATCATGAAAAGAGTTAGTGAACAAAGTGGCTAACTTAAACGAAAACATCCAGCACCATTCCTCTTTTATTGTTATCCTTTAAATTCTCTTTTATTGTAAAAAAAACATGGCATGTAGTATGTAATGCAACCACTGAAATAAATAAATAATTTCTCACTAAGCTATTTTTTCCATCTTATAATGAAAGATGGAGATTAGTCTGGGCTACAACCAGAAGGATCGAAGCTTTATCACACATACTTTATGAGCTATCATAAACACTAAATGAGTATGACTTGAGCGATCAAAACCCCACAACACCAACACACAAGCACGTAGAATATGCCCCAAAGTGGCAAATAACTAGTCCAACCACCTTTTAATAGCTAGCTACTCTAGAGTTCATGGTAGATTCTCTAATACATAAAACTTGAACCAATTTTACACCTCGGGGTAATAGAAAAGGGTATTCACTCTTGGTCGGGAACGACTCCTAGAGATGTCCAATGTAATCTAAGCATGAAACATGGAGGAAAAACTTAAACTTTTTAGTAAAAAGTACAAGTTTAAAAAATGAAAAAATAATAAAATATATTCATATATCCATTATAGCTGACAATACACATATGCCAAACTTATGTTCGTCAGTGTTTAAAAAGAAATTAAGAAAAAATAATATACTAGCCATCTAGAGGAACCACTTGTCGTCTTAAACAAATGGATTAAGGTGGACATTATATCAAGAGATGCGACATTTTGAATCAAACTATTCCACTTGGTGAAGAGAATTTTAAAAATCATCCTCGGCCACAAAAAAACCTTCCTACAAGGATTTGGACAACTTCTTACAAAGGGAAACGAAGAAGTGACCAAAGCTCATAGATAAAAAATATCTATGTATCCCTAATAATGATATGGTTTAATCATGACAACACCTCAAGTAGTAACAACACTTGAAGTGGATTTGCTGACAACAAGGCATGAAGCCAAGGAACTAGCTCAAGCTATCAAAGATGCACAGAGTGGTTAATCAAACTATTTCTACGAACTAAGCTAAAGAATTATGTTTTATGATCACTAATGATATCTTTACAAGTCTCTGATGTTGGTAAATGACTTTAAGATATCTCAAGCCTCATCCAGAAGAAAATTCAGGTGAGTTTATTGTATGATTGGTATATGCGAAAAAAATACTTAAAGATTCAGAGCGTGAAAGAGAGGAAATGTGAAATCTCGTCGGATTAAGCCAATTTGAGTGATCAGTGCCAATTTGAGTGATTCAGAGCGTGAAAGAGAGGAAATGTGTCATAATGAAATCTAAAGAATCTCTATCAAAACCTTCCAATTTGTGAAACAATAATCAATTATTGCATGTACCTAATCGATTAACTAATAAATAAATTCATTTATTTTGCCCATAAATTATTTCTTAAAATGAATCATCTCTTGGACTATAAATAGAGGTCCTCCATTTAATTTCGTTTTCCTCTTGAGTAAATAATTTTTCCTTAGGAGGTTATCTTTTTGTTTTGGAGCTAAACTAGTGTAAAAGCTCTTGTGGAGATAAGTATACGTTTCTCTATGATTTGAGAGCTCTGCCATTCAAATAAATCTCTCCTTTTGGGTTCATGCAGAATAACCAAATAAAAATCTTCTCAATGGTTCTTGAGCTCACCCCGGATAAAATCTTATTGGTTCGAGATTATCCTAGTATAAAATCTCACTCGATTTTTGAGCTCAGTCGGGTTAAAAGATCCATCAGTTCGAGATTATCCTGTTATAAAATTATACTCGATTTTTTAATGTAACTTGTATAAAAGCTCAATTGGTTCGAGATTATCTCAGTATAAATTTCGATTTATTTTGTGGTTAGTCCATTCAAAACCTCTATTATGTTTGGAGGATAGCCAACTAATAACTCTAACTTGGTTTGAGATCAGTCTGTGCAAAATCTTAGTTTAGCGTGAAGAATAAATAGTTCACTCATCAGTTTGTTGTTTGGTTAGAAGTTAACTCAAAACTTAACTTTTCATGTATAATGGGGTTTATGGGATTAACCTTTTAAAAACCCTTAAGCATTGTTGAATACTTTAAAGATCAGTTTTTGGGAGAATAGTAGGTCACTTCATTAAGATTAGGTCACTTCATTAAGATTATACCTCTATAAATCTTCATTGTTATCTCTCCTCCCTATTAATTATAATGCTTAAGACTTCTTCACCTATGTTTGTATCATTTATAGTTTTTCCATATACTCTACCATTTCTATACCTCCAATACACATATAGAGTTTCTACAAACACTGCACGAAGAATCCTAACTTTCCAAAGTCTTCCTTTGTTAATCTGGATAATCCATTTAAGCTCTTGTTTCTAAACTTCGGGATTATGTGTTACTTGCATCCACTTAAGAACATACTCCATAATATATTCATCTTTGTACACAAACAAAAAATGGTTTATTCTTCCAACTCATGTGCATAACACGCATTGATCATTTCCCAACATCTCAAACTTTATCAATCGTGCCTTGGTTTCCATCATGTTCTTACACGCCAACCAAAGTATAAAAGTGGCCAGAGGCCTTGCAAGATTGTCATATAACAACCTATGCCAACTCACCTATTAATTTTTCTCAATCAATATTTAACATAAGTTTTTGGTCTGGAATTTGTTACCCTGCATAACCAGTTGTCATTCTTGCATCCCTTAAACAACAGTCATCTGCTGAAGAATTCTCTTGAGAATCTAAGAGAAATTTGTGTTGATGGGGACTATCATTATGTTATCTTTTTTCACATAATAATTGTTAATTCACTTTATCCACAAGATATCTTTCTTCGAACTAAGATTACACAAGAGCTTGACCATCACATTAAGTTATTGCCATCATGATGTTACCATGAGTTATTGCCATCACATTAAAGCCCTCCTTGTTTCTTAGGGGTACAAAGTTTCCTCCAAGCCACAAGTGCTTTCTTTTGAATTTCACTCTTGCCTCTCCAAAGAAAATTTCTAAGGATTTCCTCTTTTTTCTTAGTGACTCCTTTAGGGAGAAAAATGAATTGCGGCATGTAATTCAAAGTTGCACATCTAACACTTTTTACGAGTTAGAGTCTTCTTGCATAATTCAGAAGATGAGCACTTTAATGCTTAATTTTCCCAACAATTTTCTTAATCAAACATTCACATTGATTATTGGTCAGCTTCTTGTTGGTCATGGGTATTGCCTAAATACCTAAAAGGTAAAGGGCCTTCAACAAAAATAGTGTTATCCATAATATCTTTCTTTATATTATCCTTCATACCCCACAGTAAAGTTTACATTTATTTGAGTTAACGTGAAGGCATGTAGCTTTTGAAAACTCCTTAAATTTGTCCATTGCCAACTAAATTGAAATTACATGTAATTTATTTCATTTTTTCAAACAAATTACAAGTTGCACTTAATTCATACAAAACAGTGACATGATTTTCATGCATCAAGAAAAGTTGACACTTGACATCAGAAGGTTGATAAAGGATTTGAAAGCTTAACAAATAGAACACAATAAAACACATATCAATTTACATATTTCATGCCTCAAACACACATAAAAATTATTTTGTAACAAGACTAGAAAAAACTTTGTTAAAAAAAAGAAACGAAAAAGGTAAAAATAATATGAGAATTAACAAAGAGAATTTGAACATGAGAAGACGACCATAACATATCAGAATAACAGTATAGAGAGCAATAGTTGTGGCGGACAACAAATTCATTCAAAGCAAGTTTTTGCGACTTATGATTTTTACTTTCTATGTTTTGGAGTTTGGTTCTAAATGATCATTTTGCTGAAACGAAGGAAATGTAAACAAAGATGGAGAATGATTTGAACAATAAAAAATTTGAGCTTAATGATGATTGGAATAAAATATTTATAGCGTAATGATATTTATTGGTTCAATTCATCGGTTTGACGATTCCTAAAAACTAAAATCGAGAACCAAATCAAACCACATCGATTTTTATTGGTTCGTTTTGATTTTAAAACTGAACCAGAAACAATCGATTTCATTTTAATTTTGTTTAATTTATATTGTCGATTTAATTGATTTTTTCTGATCCGTTTACGCCTCTAATTATCAAAGATTAAGGTTTTAAGAATATTACAAAATCTAAAGACATGATTGTTCTTCATCAAAAAAAAAAAAGGAAAATGACAAGTTGATGAAGATGAACATTGAAATAAAATAGAAGGTGTTGTTGGATTTTCTTGATTTTCGTTTGCATATGTGGTTGTTGTTTATAAAGCTAAACAATCAATTATTATGAGATCGCAAAATTTTAAAAAATGGATTATCTTTTTTCTTTTGATTCTTCTACCCACTATGAAGATTGCAGTTGGGAAAAAAAAGGAGAAAGATATTTGAAAACATAAAATTATTTTTAGTGACTTTTTTTATCGCTAAACCGTCACGAAATGTCTATGACATTACTACCATTTGGACGAAAAGAGTTAACTAAATATATTTTGAAAAGTTAGAAGAATTAAAATGGTCTTTTTAAAGACCGAATTGAACCAGAGTACAAAATATAGCCAAAAAAAACAACAAAAATCAATAAATATATATATGAAATTGGTTTGATAAATATATATGAAATTGGTTTGATTGATTGTATTGGTTGAATATAAGGCTTTTAAAAGTTGTTTTATAAAATAATTTTAAAATATAGTTTTGAAAAGAAAAAAAACAAAAAGAAATATTTTTTGCCTAATCTTACTTTTATTTATTTTTAATCTTATAATATTACAAATGTACTACTAATAAAAAATATTTATTTTTCTTGCTTTTCTCTAATTAATTTAAAAAATTAAAAACTAAAAATCAAAAACCTTAAAGATCTTTTATATTTTTTAATTTTTAAAACTCTTAAATAAAAAATACTTTTAAAAATAATTTTGTAAAATTAAATTATCAAACAAATTTTATATTTTTAAATAAAAAAAGTTTTAAAAATAATTTTACAAAACTAAAAACAAAAGCAAACAGACCCTAAGTTTTCCATATGCATTTTAACCATAACACTACCTCACCCAAAACCGTTTCACCTACTAAGTTATAAACTGTACATAGTAGCAACAGCAAAAACAAAGAGAAACAAACATGTAAAACATTGCTTTTTAATCTTTATTTTCAAACTTAAATCTTAATTTTTTTAATTAAATCTTAATTAAAGGAGACTTCAAAACAGAATAACAATTATTGTTGTACATTTTTCTGTACCAACTCACTCTTCAAAATTCAATTTCTATCCTGTGTTTTTTAGATCTATAAAAACCATATGGTAAATATTTCAGAATCCTGTGGTCTATATCTATCAGATTTCATAGCAAAAAAGATAACTTCCAGTGGGAAGTGGTAATGAAGCTGTTCCAACTTAGAACTATTTATTCAAGTTGAAGGTGTTTATTACATCGTAAAAAGACTACAAACAGTGCATGTTTCCAGGGTGAAGACAGAATAAAAACACATTCATTCCTGAATCTGAATAGGCTCAAAACCCTTATCAATAGAAGCTTTCACAGCATCTAATACCAATTGCGTTTTCCGACTGATCGTTGGCCATTTCTTCTCAGGTTTCGAGTTGTTGAATTTGATTCCGGCAACCAAACGAGAGAATTCACTTACCATAAGAACTTCCTGAGGGAGATTGTTTTCTATTACGTGCTTGGTCGGCTCCGAATCCCATCTCGTGACAAGATCATCAAAGCCTGATTCTGAAGCTGCATAAAATGACGCCTTCTTCTCTTCATAAGGGATGATAAAATCATGAACATGAAGTGTTCCTTTTGTTCCAACCACGGTTAGATCCATTGTTAAGTTAGACAAGAAAGAGCAGTAGAAAGTTGCTACTCTTCCATCTTCCCAAAATAAAGAAGCACCACAAGATAATATCACTCCAGCTTTATTAAGAGCAGGTTCGCGCGAGGCTAATACTGTCTTAGGTAATTCGTAGTTGTTAGCGAACAGAATCGCCCTAACACAGTACCATCCTTCATCGCCAAGAGAACCAAGAGCGTCGAGATCCGGTTTCACACGGATGTCATTCTCGAGAAAATCAGGATCAGCACCAAATGTAAAAACAGTGTGAATCTGTGCAACCCCAAATCAAAAGTCAAAAACTATTTATCAGTGAAGAACATGAATGCAAAATATACAGCATTTTCTAACATAAGATACTATAATCTTTAGAGAATAATACAGAACCATAGCTGTTGATTGAAAACTTAATGTCTAATCCCTACAATTTCAATGGCTAAAATGACAATTTCAATGCATCGCACAGTCACATATCTAGAAGTCAAATCTGAATCAACGAACACTATTCTAACACATAATCACACGAAATCGCTTCTAATTCTTAACTTATGATCGATATCCTCCTATGTAGGACCAGTACCTCTGAAATAAGAGGTGCCATTTTCGATACCAGACACCTGCACCGACAGGTATATTTATGTTCAATTTATTTATTTTTAAAATTATTATCCTGTCAGGGTGTCCGTGCTGATTGAATATGCATACCGATTTAAGGTGACCGAACCGTTGGTTATCAGAGAGAAACTCTTTGATAGCAAGAGTTCTAGGATGATGCATCCACATAGTACCATCCATGAGCTGCACTCCAGAGGATTCACACGCCTCAACAATCTCATCAAACTCCAAAGCATTTAGAGCCACAGGCTTCTCAAGCAACACGTGCTTCCCTTTCTTGGCGGCACTCACCGCCCACCGCACGTGCAAGCTAGTCGGTAACGGCACGTACACGGCGTCAACGTCGGGATCGTCGAGAACTTCTTCGTATGAGGCGTACACTTTGGCGCCGTCGGGAAAACCGTTGGCTTTGGCGAAGGCTTTGGCTTTGTCGAGGGAGCGGCTTCCGACGGCGTGGAGGGAGGCGTTGGGGGAGAGTGAGATGGCGCGTGAGAGTTTGCGTGCTATATCGGCGCAGCCGATTACGCCGAAACGGATTGGTCGTGATTCCGTCATTTCGCGGTTATGAAACGTTTTGTAGTTTGAGGGTCACAGGAATTGTATGGTATGTTTTGGTAAGAAAGTTAGGAGTATTGAATTGAACGTGTGCTTTTAAATCGAGTGTTAGTCGATGAATGTGGGGACTGGGGACGTGTAACTTGGTCCTATGTTGAAAAGACATGACATGTGGCGTGAACCGTTTGGTGATGATATTTGGGTGTTCTAGACTGTCTCATGGATGAAGCTTAGAAGTGTCCCATGGATTCTCCATTCAATTTACCTTTTAGTGAAATCAATCACTTTTTTTAATAAATAATCAAAATTTTGAGATTTTTTTTTTGCAATAACCAATTATTAAAAGAAAAATACGCAAATAATTATGTTTTGAAAAATTTTACGCAAATATCAAGTTTCATGACATATTAACACTTATGCGCCATCTGTGATGGCTCCTGTATTAAAAAAATGCATGAGCCATCACAAATGGCGCATAAGTGTTAATGTGTCATGAAACTTGATATTTGCGTAAATTTTTTCAAAACATAGTTATTTGCGTAGTTGACACCTCCTCTTGGACAAGTCATCCCAGATGGCACCTTCCTTGTGTGGGTTACATGTAGGAGCCATTTCAGATGACTCCTACGTGTATTTGTGTTTTTTATAAATACAACACCCATGTCTCCTTCTTTCTTCACATTTTTTTCAACTTCTCATCTCATATTCTCTCTTATTTTTCTGTCATGACATCAACATACATCCATATCAAAGATGTATATGTTGTTTTCTCGGTCTCCAAACCTCCGATGAAAATGAAATTTTGGCACATATTTACCATGGTTAAACTGAAGAAAGAGTTGATGCGATGGTTAGAGGGAGAAATAGAAGTTGGTGAAGAAATTAGAAGGATCCAGAGGAAGAGAACAACCATGAGCTTCACAACTGGACAACCTCGAATTTGGTTGGAGGAAGTCAAAACAGACGTCGACGTTATTGCGATGATGTATGGTTCCAATGAAATTTTTTTTACGGTTGTAGTGTCTTAAATAATTTTTTGTGTTGTTGATGCTACATTTTCATGTTGTTTTAGTTGTTGTTTTAAGTTTCATGTTGTTTCTATTGTTGTTTTAATAGTGTAGTTTATTATTTTGTTGTCTACGTATTGATGTTTGTAAGAAATGTTATTAATAAAAAGAATAAGTTATGTTCTAATATTAAAAAGTGCAGACACATTCCATACAAATTCCAGGATGTCAAGCTTGTAGCACGTTGGGGACAATTTTTTCGATTGTGTCCGACTTGACGACATAGACCACACTTTCTTTCTAGTTTGTCAAGGTCGTCCATTTCAGTTGTTATACGTTTGCTTTTGGGACGACCCTTTTTATTTCTCCGCATTTGACTGTTATGCCAAACTACTTCCCCTTCATATGCAGGCCAATAATCTGGTTTTGCTACCGGTTCGAAGGCATTGTTGTATACGTTGAGCAAGGTTTCAGACTTATAAATGGGAGAAAGAAGTATTAGTGCATCTTGATGAACATGCGCACATGCCGCAATGACATGAGAGCAGGGCATTCGAAAGTCCTAAAACTTTCCACAATCGCACCAACGAGATGGTAGTTTAACCCTGTACTTTTGTCTAGCCAAACCTTCATTGTGGTCGATTGTCTCTTTGACAATGAAGTTATGATTATGTCGGTCAAATCTTGTAACAAGATGAGTGCTAGCTTTGGCACTTTCGGCCTTAATAAATTTCATGCAGCTTTCACTCCACAGTTGTCTCGATTGTACCATTGCGTTCCACTTTTCACCTCTCTCTGCAAACAACGAAGTCATCCTAAAATATGTTGTACTCACCAAAGCAGTTATTGGGAGTGCTCTTATGCCTTTGAAGACGTCGTTCATTATTTCGACTAGATTTGTTGTCATGTGGCCCCAACGCACTCCATTATCGTATGACTGTGTCCACCTTTCCACTTGTAGATTATCAACCCACGCACCTGCATCTGGATTTGCCATTCTGATCTGGCTGCGATATATTTAAAACGTGGTTGTGTTAGTGCGTACGTTGCGTTCATAAATGTTTTCCGAAGACTCTTATCTTTGATCTCGCGCGTGAAATTTTGAACGATATGTCTTGCGCAATAAACATGTGTAGACGGTGGGTCGTACCAACCGTTAGCAGGATTGTTGATGCACTATCAATTGAGGCATGTCTATCAAAAATCAGACAAAGATCACATTGTGGAGCTACGTGTGTTCGAAGACTCTTTAGGAAGAAACTCCAAGCTTCTCCCATTTCTGCCTCGACAAGAGCATAGGCGATTGGGAATACGTTATTGTTGTCATCCTATGTTATGGCCATCAGTAGGGTGCCCTTGTATTTCTCGTACAACCATATTTCGTCTATCTGTATAATAGGTTTGCAGTGTGTAAACCCATTGATGCAAGGTCGAAAAGCCTAGAAAAAGTCTACTAAATATTCCATGCCCGCTAACACAGGTACCGTCTGGGGAAAACTCCGACATCGTTTCCATAACATAAATTGTTCCAGGAGCATATGTTTGCAGTGCATTCATGTAGCGAGGTTACTCTTTGTATGAACCCTCCCAATTACCACAGAATTCTTCAATAGCCTTGTTTTTTGCTAACCAGGCCTTTCTATACGAGGTGGTATAGTTGTATGTTGTAGTGATGTGCGAGATTATTATTTTCACCTTCAATGACGAATCACAGCTGACAAGAGGTAAGATTTCTTGACAAGTGAGATCATAACTCAATTTGCGGTGATCCTGTGATTGTGTGGATTTAACACAAGTGTGTTTCGTCATAGAACCTATCACCCAGGAATTACTCATCAACCTGTACGATGCAGTTAGATTGAACCTACACTCAGGGTAGGTACAAATGATTTTGTACATGTTTGCATTTGTTCGATCCACATGAAAGTCATAGCTGTTTATCATGTGGAAATTTTTTATTGCTCGCACACAATCTTATTTTGAACGAAATTTGTCTTTGATTTTTAAATTTGCATCTGACTGCACATGAGGGTTGTAGAATATATCAGATGATGGGTCATCTGTGCCAATATTGAGGGTGGTCATGTACGGATGTGGTGTGTAGATCTCATGTAGAGGCAGTTGGCATTCTTCCTCGGCCTCTGAATCTTCGTTTACCATGTTGTTGAACTGCATCTCGTCATCTTCCTCCTCTTCGTCAACAACATCCATCTCAGTTTGTTCCTCCTCCATAGGATCAACCCTCTATGTATCCTGGAACACAACGTACAACTCAATCAAGTCGTACCCAGAATATTCATGATTACAAAACATGTTGTGCAGGTCTTCGTCGTCTTCAACAGCTACCTTGTAAAATGTTACTTGGTTCTCACCAGTAAAAACATGGTGTTGGTAGAAAATGTGTGACATCGGACCTCACCGAAGTTTGGTCTCGAGTCTTTTTTTGAAATACGAAAAATTCGCATTGCTATTTAGACAAAATTGGATATTTTCGGTGTCTCTGAATAAAAAACCTGCCACCTCACTGTTGTACGTCTCACCATTGAAATGTACAGTAATAATACATATTGTGGTACATATGACATTTTATCTGGGTTTGAGTGTTTGAAATTTGAGTGTTTGAAATGTTAGATTGTATAAAAATGTTTGATTGTGTGAGATATATATAGAGGTGGTAGATGATTGTATGAGAATATATGAGACAAAATTCAAATTTCGAAATCACATGTATAAGCCAAATAAGATGGCGCCTATGTACAAAGTTAAAAGGGAGGCGCCATCCCACTTGGATTTTTACAGGCCTAGTCATAAATAGGCCTGCCACCTAGCTGCCACCCTAGTCTGCATGCATAGTCTTGCCACCTAGCCTGCCATAATCCATGTTGAATGCCGCCTATGTACCTTTTTAGAGAGGAGGCGCCATCCCACTTGGCTCCTCTCTGACACGTGGCCTGCATGCATGCAAGGCCCCAACCACCTCATTTATTCCTTTATTGACTAAGTCGCCTTTAAATATGGTGCCTCATATGTGTTTTTCCATCACCACTTTTCACTCTACCTCTACCTCTAATACAACTCTCATATCATCAGAAAAAATTCAAACATGAGTCTTTTGACTTTAGGAGAATATCATTGAGGAACAAGGGCAAACATTGTTACCTATGTAATTTTTATCCTTTATATTCTTATTCTTACATTCATTGTTTATTATGTTATTATTATTTTTTACACTTTCTTATACATCAAATTATTTTCACGTTTTATTTAGGACACGAAAAAATTTAGATGTCGCTCGCATCATTATATTTCTCCCGATCCATTAATCATTTCATACCTTGTACGTGCCTGTTTTAGGGATGTTATTAAAATCTCCAAATGTACGATAGGTTCAAAATTTATTCTTGCATTGTGCAAAAGGTGGAGATCTGAGACACACACCATTCATTTGCCCATGCGTGAATGTACCGTCACACTTGAGGACATTTACATGTTGATGGGTCTTCCAATTAATGGTAAGGCGGTTAATGGTTCAATCCAACAAGCCAACGATTTATGCGAGGAGATGTTGGGTAGAGATATGGTGGAAGGTCCTAGTGCAAGAGGCCAAGGTATTTTTTTTAGCCACACTTAGAGTGCATTATGATTCCCTTGGTTTCAATGAAAATTCCACAAAGGAAGAAAAAAATAATAAAGACAAGAAATTATATTATGTTATTGTTTGTGAGTCTATTATTCCCCGAGAGTATAGGAAATAGCGTAAATTTTATGTACTTGAGTTTGCTTGGGGACATTGATAAGATATGAAAATATAGTTGGAGTTCTGTTGTTCTAGCCCAACTATACAGTTCCTTGTGTAAGAACTGTAAGAAAGACACATCAACTTTTAATGGATGCGCTTTCTTGCTTCAAGCATGGGGTTGGTGGAGAATGCAATCACTTAATCCCATCAATGACCTACCGTTCAATTTTCCATATGCAACAAAGTAAGTGCATTGCTTAATTATTAAAATATGTATGTCTTTAATATATATAAAATCTTAATATATTAAATGTTCATTCATTTAGGTATAGTGTAACGGGTATGAATTACGGAAAGAATCTGAGACACAATGCTGTCCTTTATCGTAATCCAATAGACCACCTTAGCGCAACTGATGTACGTAATTTCTTACTCCAACTAATTTTAACGTATATTATTTTAAAATATATCATTAATCTGCATATTTTTTATCAGCACTTTACATGGAGACCATACCTGGGTTTGGATCATATACCCAATAAAGATGATGCAGAGGTCTGGACTGCGAAGACTGCTATTATACGGTTTAACATTGTGGAAATGCACCACAAAGACCGTGTGAAGATGCATGTCGGTATGTTCCAAGACATACCGCGCGATCCGATATGTTTGGATCCTTGGCATCTCAAAATGTTCGATGCCCAATGGGGATATGATGATTGGAAAAAATTTCCAGGGAGTTTTGTAGGATGTGGAAAAACCGAGCGGACCATATCTTACAATTTCTTGTTTAAGAGGATGCCAAATTATGAAACACTCTCGTTAATACATTGCTGGGCATCGATCCGTAACGAACCGAGAAATGCATGTCTCTCACCCCCTCTATTTGGTCGACCCACGTGTAACACCCCCTTCTAATTACCCGCGTTTTATAAATAATAATCAGAGTATTTAATCATAGTCAAGAAGGCGTCACAATTTAAAACATAAAAGTTTGACCAAACAGCGTCATGCTTCACTGAAGAATACTCATCAATTAAATCATACTCAAAATTATGTTTAACAGCGGAAATGAAACATCATTAAATCCCGAATACTTTACTCAACAGTTATTCCAGGATAATAAATCAACAAAATTCCAAAATTATTAAAATATCCATAAAAGGATTCCAAACAATCGTTTTCCCCTGTTACATCTACCGAGCACGACGACACGCGGACAAAGACTCGAATCTAAGGCTATCCTCACCAACTCAAGCAGCTAATCACCGGATCCGAAATGTTAAAGTAAGGGTGAGATTTCAATTCAATATAATATGTATTATCGTTCTTAGATCCAACAGATTAATTGAATATATTAGTTCATCAACCAACACCAGATCACAAACAATACAGAACAATTCACACAATGATCATGTATAAATAGCAAACAATGGCAATTGCAACACTGGAAACCATCCTAACATGTTACAATTCCATATGCAATGCAGACTCTATGCATGTGGTACCAATCGTGAACCGCGTTCACCCACTGCTCCGTTTACTCGTGGAAAGACAGTGTAATCCATGATTCGCCCACACCATTGGGTCAAGAATCTAGCCTCACTACCTCTACCCAGGTCAGTCTCTTGGCTCTGCAAGCTCACTTCCGCACAATGGGAATGAACCAATTAACAAATGTATATGCATGCAATCATAAAAGCATGCCACATTATTCCACTGATCATAATAAATCAACATAGCCAAACGATGTCATTTCACCAATACATCACAATCAAATCACAATGGACATCAAAATACAACATGATATACATTAATTCTCATCCGGTAACTCAGACCATTCTCATTGATTACTATCTTCCGTATTTAAATCCACATTTTCAAAAATCGAACTCGGCTCTTTTAAAATAATTTTCAATAAAATAATATTTTTCTTTTCCGGAGGTAGAACTTTAAATTTAAGAAATAACGCGAATCGAGTTACGGTTTAGAAAATATGCATTTTGAAAATTTAGAAGTTTGGAAAAATACAGTGGTAAGGTTCCTCCGGGAGAACCGGTTCCACAATTTGAAAAATACGCTGAAATTTGTATGGGAACCGGTTCCTCCCCACAGGAACCGGTTCCAGTTTTCAAAATAGAGTCCCCTGGATTTTTATGGGGAACCGGTTCCTCCCCAGGAACGGTTCCTGTGTACAAAATTTCAATTTGAATTTTGTTGAACCGGTTCCTCCCACAGGAACCGGTTTCCACGATCGTAAACAAAATTTATCATTTTGACACTTTATGCATCCATAACCATTTCCAATCTTTCCAATACGAATTATAATATCATGAACACCATTCTAACACCATTTCACACCATTTTGACATCAACTAACATAATTTATCCATTCCTAACTATCATCTGACACACTAGTGATCAATTTTCCATCCACTGACACAATTAGGGTTTCATACTATAATCTACCATTCCATTTCCTAACATACCCAATCATCCCATTGGTTCCCAAAACCCATAAGACATATTAACCGAATAAAATCACCCACCTCGATGATTCTCCGGTTTCTCTCGGCGTCGGCTTTTCCTCTCTTCTCTTCTTTCTCCAACTCTACGTGAAATGATTTTCCAAAAACCTTCTCTTTTTCCTTTCTTTTCCTTTTATATTTCCTTTAAAATAATTAATTAATACTTAGCAATTAGTAGAGTGTTTTACTATCACACCCACCGTTTACTCTGCACACCTCCAAACCCTTTCCTCATTAAATAATCCAATTAATCCAGATGAATTAAATATTTAAGACTTTAATCAATTAAATAATTAATTCTCGCTTATTTAATATTGAATTAAATCGGGGTGTCACAACTCTCCCCCACTAAAAGAGTTTTCGTCCTCGAAAACATACCAGACGAAAAGTTCGGGATATGAGTCCTTCATCGACTCTCCACTCCCAAGTCACATTTCCTTCATGGTCCTCCCAAGCTACTGCAGTGCTATCTCTTTACCTCGTTGCTTCACTTTTCGATCCTCAATTTTCGCAGCAATGCTTCAACATCAAATTATCTCGTGCACGAACATCATCTACGAATTTCATGAGACGGATCCGATGTACCTCCTCAACCGAGATACATGGAAAACATCATGCAAATTCGCAAGTGATGGCGGTAAAGCAATCGATCGCAACTTTTCCAACTCTCTTGGTAATCTGAAACGGACCAATAAAGCGGAGTCAACTTCCTTGACTTCAAAGCTCGACCAATACCGATCATCGAGTAACTCTCATAAACACATGATCTCCTTCATCAAACCGAGATCCTTCCTCCTCTTATCGTGATAACTCTTCTGACGACTCTGAGAAGTCCTCATCTTCTCCTGAATCATCTTAATCTTTTCTGAAGTTTGTTGAACGATCTCTGGTCCAATCACAGCATTTTCTCCAGATTCGTACCAACACAACGGTGTCCGACATCTCCTACCATACAATGCCTCAAATGGAGCCATACCAATGCTCGAATGAAAACTATTGTTGTAGGTAAACTCAATCAATGGCAAATAGCTATCCCAAGCTCCACCTTTCTCTAACACACAAGCTCTTAACAAATCCTCTAACGACTGAATCGTCCTCTCCGTCTGACCATCTGTCTGTGGATGATATGCGGAACTCAATCGTAACTTAGTACCCAGAGCTTCTTGCAATCCTGTCCAGAACTTAGAAGTAAACCTCGGATCTCTATCCGACACAATGCTAGACGGAATACCATGCAAACTTACAACTTTCTCAACATACAATTCTGCCAACCTCTCCATCGGATAATCCATTCTTATCGGAATAAAGTGAGCAGACTTCATCAATCGATCGACAATCACCCAGATAGAATCACAGTTCTTCGCTGTCCTAGGCAACCCAGACACAAAATCCATAGAAATGCCATCCCATTTCCATTCCGGAACGAATAACGGTTCCATCAGTCCCGACGGCTTCTGATGCTCAATCTTTGATTTCTGACAAACCAAACATGCATACACAAACTCGGCGATTTCCTTCTTCATTCCTGGCCACCAAAATAACTTCTTCAAGTCATGGTACATCTTAGTAGCACCGGGATGAATACTCAATCCACTTCGATGTCCTTCCTCCAAGATACTCTTCCTGATCTCAGCAACATCCGGGACACACACTCTATCACCAAATCTCATGACACCATTCTCGTCAATTCGGAACTCACCTCCTTGACCTTGGTTAATCAATGTCAGCTTATCTACCAAACCAACATCAGACTTCTGCCCATTTCGAATCTCTTCCAAAATACCACTAGTCAGCTTCAACATGCCCAACTTCACGCTATTCGGAGTAGTCTCACAAACCAAACTTAAGTCTCTGAATTGCTCAACCAACTCTAGCTCACGGACCATCAACATCGACATATGCAAGGATTTCCGCTCAGCGCTACGACGTTTGCCTTACCAGGATGGTAGTTCAAACCAAAATCGTAATCCTTGAGAAATTCCAACCATCTCCTCTGTCTCATATTCAACTCCTTCTGATCAAAGAGATACTTGTCTTATGATCGAAAACCTCAAACCGTGAACCATACGGATAATGCCTCCATAGTTTCAACACAAACACCACGGCCGCCAACTCTAAATCATGGGTCGGGTAATTCCTTTCATGAGTCTTTAACTGTCTCGAAGCATAAGCCACAACCTGCTAATCTTGCATCAAAACACCTCCTAAACCCATCAAAGATGCATCACAATACACCACAAAAGATTCTTCCGGATTTGGCAAAATCAAAATCGGAGCACTAGTCAACCTCTTCTTCAATTCTTGGAATCCTTCTCATCGCATCCCAAATAAATACTTGACCTTTTCTCGTCAATTTAGTGAATGGTAACGCTAACTTAGAAAACCCCTCAATGAACTTCCTGTAGTAACCTGCCAGACCCAGAAAACTACGAATCTCCGAAGCATTCTTCGGCACTTCCCACTGAGATACCGCTTCTACTTTTGTAGGATCAACAGCAATACCATTCTTGGATATCACATGACCCAGAAAACTCACTTCGCCTAACCAAAACTCACACTTTGACAATTTTGCATAAAGTTTCTTTCCTTCAACACTTCAATACAATTACGAGATGCTTAGCATGCTCCTCGTCATCCTTTGAGTAGATCGAATTTCGTCAATAAACACCACCACAAACTTGTCAAGATACGGATGAAATATCCTGTTCATATACTCCATAAACACACGGTGCATTAGTAACTCCAAATGGCATAGAATATTCATAATGCCCATACCTCGTTCTAAAAGCAGTCTTCTGAATATCTTCCGCCTTAACACGAATCTGATGATATCCGGACCTCAGATCAATCTTGCTAAACACACAAGCTCCAACCAACTGATCCATCAAGTCATCAATCCTCGGCAGTGGATACCGATTCTTGATCGTCACTTTATTCAACTTTGTAGTCAACACACGTCTCATCATACCTTCTTCTTAACCAACAACATTTGGCGCACCCGCGAAACACTAGGCGAATAAATTTCTTTTCCAATAACTCCTCCAACTGTTTCTTCAGTTCAGACAACTCAGATGCCGACATGCGATAAGGCGCCATCGACACCGGACTAGTTCCAGGAATCAAATCTATAGTAAACTCCACTTCTCGCTCAGGTGGTAACTCGTTAACATCCTGCGGGAACACCTCGAAATTCATTCTGAAACTCACCACTCTTAGCCTTCCCTTTCACTTCCGTTGAAGAATACAACATGAACACTACAACACCATCTCTCGGTAAGTTCATCTTAAGACATGATCTCATCTTCAACCTTAGCTACTTGGAAATATAACCGTCTTCTCAAAACAATTGATATGAACTGGTTGAAGACCAATTCATTCAAGGATAATATCAAGTTGTTCTAATGGTAGGCACACTAAATCCATACCGAACCTCTATCGAAAATAACGATAGGACAATTTCTACACACATGAAGTAGTCGAACCCGAGCGAGTGTCAATAACCATACTTCCATCCAAATTAGAAATTTCTAGATTCAATCTCTTAGCACAGTCAAAGAAATAAAAGTGTGTCGCTCGGTGTCAATAATTGCAATCAAAGGTATGCCATTAATAAAACATGTACCTTTAATCAACGGTCATCGGGCTTAACATCGATCGACAAGCGAACACCTTTCCACCACTTGCTTTCTTTGGCTTAGTACAGTGGGAGTGTGTCCTTCTTCACCACGTTGTAACAAGTTATCCTTCGGGATCTACACTGCTAAATGACCGACTCTCCCACAATTGTTGCACTTTCTCGCCTCGCCTTGCATTCAAGAGCTCGGTGACCCAATTCACCACATCGTAGCACTTTACGGAAGAACCGGAAGAACGAGTCTCCCCACTGGCTTCTTCCAACCTCCGGATCTATGATTATTCCTATCATAAGGCTTACCGCGATCCATCATCTCTTACCCTTACGGTCGGCATAACTCGAGCATTTGCCTTAGTACTAGTAAGATCTTCCTCCGAATCCTACAATCAACCAAATCGGAGAACCTTCTAATCTGCGATACGATACCGCTTGATCTCATCACGGTCCATTCTCAAACTTGATACATTTGGAAAACTCTCCATCGCATCGTTAGGATAATTAGCATAATACTTTGCTAACTCGGAAAACTTGGTCGACTCACTCACGGACTTGTTGCCTTGCTTGAGCTCGAAATTTATCTCTTTCTTACCCGAATGTCTTGAGGAAAATACCTTCTCGGAAAGCTCTTACGAACACAACCCAAGTTAATGCAACTCCGTCTTCTTCAATTCGATCTGGTAGCAACCACCAATCATCGACTTCCTCGCCAACATGTGAGTACCATACCTCACCCCCTCGGCCAATCAATAACTCAAGATCCTCTCGATCTCCTTGACCCTTCGAGCACCCTCGGGATCATGTGCACCTTTGAACAACGGGATTATTCCTCGAAAATTCCCCAATTGTCTGTCACAATCGCGACTCCTGCTGATTCCCTCCGAGCACTCCTAACATTCCCAAAGCCTCGGCAATAGCATCATCATTCCTTCCGTTACCTCTTCCACCATTGTTCGTAACATTACAAAACAATCTACATCCACACAAGTATCGGCGTTGTTACACTAGTCGCATACTAAAGGGATAACGACACTAAGACAAGACCGACTATGCTCTGATACCACTATTGTAACACCCCCTTCTAATTACCCGCGTTTTATAAATAATAATCAGAGTATTTAATCATAATCAAGAAGGCGTCACAATTTAAAACATAAAAGTTTGACCAAACAGCGTCATGCTTCACTGAAGAATACTCATCAATTAAATCATACTCAAAATTATGTTTAACAGCGGAAATGAAACATCATTAAATCCCGAATACTTTACTCAAAAGTTATTCCAGGATAATAAATCAACAAAATTCCAAAATTATTAAAATATCCATAAAAGGATTCCAAACAATCGTTTCCCCCAGTGTTACATCTACCAGAGCACGACACTGACACGCGGACAAAGACTCGAATCTAAGGCTATCCTCACCAACTCCAAGCAGCTAATCACTTCGGATCTGAAATGTTAAAGTAAGGGTGAGATTTCAATTCAATATAATATGTATTATCGTTCTTAGATCCAACAGTTAATTGAATATATTAGTTCATCAACCAACACCGGATCACAAACAATACGAACAATTCACAATGATCATGTATAAATAGCAAACAATGGCAATTGCAACGAAACCATCCTAACATGTTACAATTCCATATGCAATGCGACTCTATGCATGTGGTACCAATCGTGAACCGCGTTCACCGCTCCGTTTACTCGTGGAAAGGCGATTGTAATCCATGATTCGCCCACACCATTGGGTCAAGAATCTAGCCTCACTACCTCTACCAGGTCTCTTGGCTCTGCAAGCTCACTTCCGCACAATGGAATGAACCAATTAACAAATGTATATGCATGCAATCATAAAAGCATGCCACATTATTCCACCGATCATAATAAATCAACATAGCAAAGCGATGTCATTTCACCAATACATCACAATCAAATCACAATGGACATCAAAATACAACATGATATACATTAATTCTCATCCGGTAACTCAGACCATTCTCATTGATTACTATCTTCCGTATTTAAATCCACATTTTCAAAAATCGGGAACTCGGCTCTTTTTAAAATAATTTTCAATAAAATAATATTTTTCTTTTCCAGGAGGTAGAACTTTAAATTTAAGAAATAACAGCGGCTTTCGAATCGAGTTACGGTTTAGAAAATATGCATTTTTGAAAATTTAGAAGTTTGGAAAAATACGCAGTGGTAACCGGTTCCTCACTGGGAGAACCCGGTTCCCACAATTTGAAAAATACACGCTCCTGGAAATTTGTATGGGGAACCCGGTTCCTCCCCACAGGGAACCGGTTCCCGTGTTTTCAAATAGAGTCCCCGATTTTGTATGGGGAACCGGTTCCTCCCCCAGGAACCGGTTCCCGTGTACAAAAATTTCAATTTGAAATTTCTGTTGGAACCGGTTCCTCCCACAGGAACCGGTTTCCACGATCTGTAATACAAAATTTATCATTTTGACAGCTTTATGCATCCATAACCATTTCCAATCTTTCCAATACAATTATAATATCATGAACACCATTCTAACACCATTTCACACCATTTTGACATCAACTAACATAATTTATCCATTCCTAACTATCATCGACACACTAGTGATCAATTTTCCATCCCACACAATTAGGGTTTCATACTATAATCTACCATTCCATTTCCTAACATACCCAATCATCCCATTGGTTCCCAAAACCCATAAGACATATTAAGAATAAAATCACCCTTACCTCGCGATGATTCTCGGTTTCTCTCGGCTTTTCCTCTCTTCTCTTCTTTCTCCAACTCTACGTGAAATGATTTTCCAAAACCTTTCTTTTCCTTTCTTTTCCTTTTTATTTCCTTTTAATAATTTCCTATCAAAATTAATAATCCAATTAATCGATGAATTAAATATTTAAGACTTTAATCAATTATAATTAAATTAATATTGAATTAAATCGGGTGTCACACCACGACGGAATAATATGAATTAAACAACAATAAGATGGGGGCCATCCGGGATGGCTCACCTTAATAATCCATCGAGAACCTTGAAACATGGTTATTTGGATAATTAATTTCAATACATGGTTATTTAAGGGTTTTTTTAAAACATGGTTACTGGAAAAAAATCAGAAGTTTTAATATCAAATTAACCAACATTTCTTAATAATTCTTCATTTAACAATTCTGCAAAAATAAATAAATAAAAAGAAGACGTCATTCTAATTGGTTTTTTTCAATTTTTTTCCAATTATCTGTGGATCTTCCAGCAGATTTGATGTTTCTTGCAGATTTACTCGTGGATTTACCTGCGAATTATATTTCTCTAGGTAAATCCACAGGAAACATCAAATCTGCAGGAAAATTCGCAGGTAATAATTTCTTTTTGAAAATTGCCAATTCGAGTGGCGTCTCCTATTTAATTCTTTTTTTTTGTTTGTAAGCATAGTTAGATGGGGAATTATTTGGGAATGTTTGTTAGTTTGGTATTAAAACTTCAAAATTTGATTATTTATAAAAAAATAATCGAAATCAACATCATACAATAAAATATAAAGAGAATTTCCCTTTATACCTACTAGTAGTAATTTTCACAATTTGAAATATAAAAATGTATTTTAATATCCATATGCGAAGGCACCTTTCAGCATATTTCGCATGTGCGTATTCGAATACACCTTTTTTTTAGTATGTTTTAATACTGAAACGTTGGATATAAAATTTTAAATGTTGTTTCGAATATGCATATATGAAACTATTTGTACAAATGTTTCGGATATGGATATCTGAAACTTCATTTGTTTGCGTCATTTTTCTTTAAAACTACATCATCACCTCTACTTTATAAACGGACAAACTATTTACGATTTTTTTCAAATATATGAAACGAAGATAACAATACAGACATAACGATTATATTAGATGTTCAGACATAGGAAAACATAATTTAGTACATAAGTTGTTCGAAAAGTGCATAATATCTAAATAGTACATCAGTAGCTAAGAAAGGGAATGAGAGAGTGCATAAGTTGCAGGTGAAAAGGCCCCAAAAAGCTAAAAACCATAATGGAGAATGAAGCAAATCAATCAGACTGGGAAGTTTCCACTTTGTTAAAAGAACCTGGCAATATTTCAAACCAATCCTCATCCGAGAACAAGTTCTGGTCCGCCGACTTCGACGATATCAGATTTTTATATGATCATCTCAATGCCTCGGAGGACGTAAATAAACTGAAAATTTTAGGCCCTTAGAAGATCACTCAACACCTAAGCTCATATTTGATGAGATGTATCGTACTGACCCGAGGTCTCTTCGAATCTGGCGATGATGAAGAAAAGAGGAATTCTGAATTGGAGTAGGAAGTCAAGAGGCTGGCTGAAAATTTAAAATCCCTTAACGAGGCTAATTCCCACTTTAAGACCAAAGCTTTAGAATCTGATGAAAAGATCAAAGCCTTGGAGGAAGAACTTGCCTTGAAGAAGATCTCAGCTGACGAGCAATCTAACAAGCTTCAGGTCTCAGAGAAAACCTGCTCCAAGCTGAAAGAAGCTTTGGATAAATCTCAGATGGATGTGCTAAATGCCGGAGATATGACTTTTGACTGAGCAAAAGCTCAAGTTACTTGCCTATACCCAGATCTTGACATCTCGGAGGTTGATTTCTTCAAATCTATTGTGGATGGGAAGCTAGTGGAAATTGATGATGGTCATAGTGATGCCACACTAAGCGAAGAAACAACTACCGTAGACACTTCTCACCTCAATGCTTAATTCTTCCCTTTTTTAGTCTTCAGTTAATCACCTCTTTTGAAGGGTGCACTTTGTAAAACTTCTTTACAATTGCCCTCTGGGCTTTATTTTAATACTGCATATTTCCCTTTTTCCAAAAAATACTTGCCTATATAAATTGAGATTTTAACTTCGTGAACAGAATTATGCTATATTATTAGCCCCTCAAGATAAATGGTTCTTTGCTTAAACTATGAAGGATTTAATAGCAATGACATGATCCTCTATTCACGTAGACAAACCTCCGAGAATATTTAGAGCCTCTTAGCTGAGTTGTGGCTTCACGCTGGGATGCGCCTAAACAGGTTAAAGCGAAATGTCTTGAACCAAGGCTTTGGTACAGAGCCTCTAGCAGGTCGTTCTGGGTCAGAACAGAACCTTTGGCGAGGTTGAAACCTATGGTACAGAGTCCCTAGCAGGCTGATCCGAGTCAGAACAGAGTCTTGGCAAGGTTGAAACCTTTGTTTTGGTACAGAGTCCCTAGCCGGTTGATCTGAGTCGGAATAGAGCCTTGGCGAGGTTGAAACCTGTGGTACAGAGCCCCTAGCAGGTTGATCTGAGTCGGAACAGAGCCTTGGCGAGGTTGAAACCTTTGTTTTGGTACAGAGCCTCTAGCAGGTTGATCCGAGTCGGAACAGAGTCTTGGCAAGGTTGAAACCTGTGGTACAGAGCCCCAAGCAGGTTGATCTGAGTCAGAACAAAGCCTTGGCGAGGTTGAAACCTTTGTTTTGGTACAAAGCCCCTAGCAGGTTGATCCGAGTCGGAACAGAGCCTTGGCGAGGTTGAAACCTTTGTTTTGGTACAGAGTCCCTAGCAGGTTGATCTGAGTCGGAATAGAGCCTTGGCGAGGTTGAAACCTGTGGTACAGAGCCCCTAGCAGGTTGATCTGAGTCGAAACAGAGCCTTGGAGAGGTTGAAACCTTTGTTTTGGTACAGAGCCTCTAGCAGGTTGATCCGAGTCGGAACAGAGCCTTGGCGAGGTTGAAACCTGTGGTACAAAGCCCCTAGCAGGTTGATCCGAGTTGGAACATAGCCTTGGCGAGGTTGAAACCTTTGTTTTGGTACAGATCCCCTAGTAGGTTGATCTGAGTCAGAACAGAGCATTGGCGAGGTTGAAACCTTTGTTTTGGTACAGAGCCCCTAGCAGGTTGATCCGAGTCGGAACAGAGCCTTGGCGAGGTTGAAACCTTTTGCGAGGTGTTGTGCCCCCATAAATTTTTACCCTCTCTGAATTTTACAAACTAGATTATAATTTTAAGGTGCCTCATTAAAAACCCTGGCCCTTGCCTAGGGAAAAGAGTACTCCATTATTCATACATAACACGTAATTTAACTGAAATACATCTAGAGGCTAGGTACATTCCAAGTCCTAGGTATCTCTGTGTCCTCTAGTGTCTCAAACTTGTAAGCACCGTTGTGTAGTTTCTCCAATACCCGAAACGAGCCATCCCAATTAGGAGACAACTTTCCTTTCTTGGTCGGATTTGTTATCCTCTTAAGCACCAAATCTCCAACCTCAAGTCCACACTGCTTCACTTTCAAGTTGAAACATTGTGTCATCCTCTGTTTAGCAGCAATTTCTATTACATGTGTTGTGTTTCTCACCTCTTCCACAAGATCGGCCTCAACATCCAACCCCTGATTTTTAACTCCTTCTTCAAAATTTTCTCGTCTCCACGATGGCAAAGTGACCTCCACCGGGATCATGGCATCAACACCAAAAACCATTCTGAAAGGTGTCTCCCGAGTTGTTGAATGAACGGTAGTGTGATATGACCATAAAACTTCATGAAGGTACTGCGCCCACAATCCAGCCATCCTCCTCCTCGATCACTAACAACTCTTCCTTTTCGATACTAGGTAAAGACAATGTTTCTTGTCTCACTGACTTATTCATTCCAGAGCCTTTGGTACTAGCTAGATGAGCTAGAAGGTCGGCCCAGGTATTTTCCTCCCTCAGAACAAGCTAGAAGGTCGGCATCGGGAGATATCTTTCAGAATGGTTTTTGGTGTTGATGCCATGATCCCGATGGAGGTCACTTTGCCATCATGGAGACGAGAAAATTTTGAAGAAGAAGTTAATAATCAGGGGTTGGATGCTGAGGCCGATCTTGTGGAAGAGGTGAGAAACACAACACATGTAAGAGAAATTATTGCTAAACAGAGGATGGCACGACGTTTCAACTTGAAAGTGAAGCAACGTGGATTTGAGGTTGGAGATTTGGTGATTAAGAGGTTAACAGATCTGGCCAAGAAAGGAAAGTTGTCTCCTAATTGGGAGGGCCTTTTTTGGGCATTGGATAAACTGCACAACGGTGCTTACAAGTTAGAGACACTGGAGGGCACAAAGATACCTAGGACTTGAAATGTAGCTAGACTCAAGATGTGTTTCAGTTAAATTATATGTTATGTATGAATAATGGTGTATTGTTTTCCCTAGGCAAGGGCCAGGGGTTTTAATGAGGCACCTTAAAATTATAATCTAGTTTGTGAAAATCAGAGAGGATAAAAATTTATGGGGGCATAATACCTTGCCAAAGCTTTCAACCTGCTCCGCAACCTGCAAAACAAAGGTTTCAACCTCAACCTGCGACTTCATCAACTGCTAGGGGCTTTGTACCAAAACAAAGGTTTCAACCTTGCCAAGGCTTTGTTCCGACTCAAATCAACGCTTGTCACCAAGGTTTTCGGATCACGCTTCTGCCAAAACAAAGGTTTCAGCCTCGCCAAGGCTCTGTTCCGACTCGGATCAACCTGTTAGGGAATCTGTACCACAGGTTTCAACCTCTCCAAGCTGCTTGGGGCTCTGTACCAAAATAAAGGTTTCAACCTCGCCAAGGCTCTGTTCTGACTCGGATCAACCTGCTAGGGGATCTGTACCATAGGTTTCAACCTCGCCAAAGGTTCTGTTCTGACCCGGAACTACCTGCTAGAGGTTATGTACCAAAGCCTTGGTTCAAGACGTTTCGCTTTAACCTGTTTAGGTGCAACCCGACGTGAAGCCACAACTCAGCTAAGAGGCTCAAAATATTCTCGGAGGTTTGTCTACGTGAACAGAGGATCATGTCCTTACTATTAAAGCCTTCATGGTTTAAGCAAAGAACCATTTAGCTTGAGGGGCTAATAATATAGCATAATTTTGTTCACGAAGTTAAAATCTTAATTCATATAGGCAAGCATTTTTTGGAAAAGTGAAATATGTAGTATTAAAATAAAGCCCAGAGGGCAATTGTTAAGAAGTTTTACAAAGTGCACCCTTCAAAATGGGTGACTAACTGAAGACTAAAAAAGGAAAGAATTAAGCATTGAGGTGAGAAGTGTCCACCGTAGTTGTTTCTTCGCTTAGTGTGACATCACTATCACCATCATCAACTTCCACTAGCTTCCCATCCATAATAGATTTGAAGAAATCAACCTCCGAGATGTTAAGATTTGCTCGTCAGTCGAGGTCTTCATCAAGGCAAGTTCTTCCTCCAAGGCTTTGATATTTTCATCAAATTCTAAAGATTTGGTCTTAAAGTGGGAATTAGCCTCGTTAAGGGATTTTTCATTTTCAGCCACCTTTGACTTCCGCCCAATTCGAATCCCTTTTCGCATCATCTCCGATTCAAGAGACCTCGACGACGACACATCTCATCAAATATGAGCTTAGGTGTTGAGTGATCTTCTGAGGGCCTAAACTTTTCAGTTTGTTTACATCCTCCGAGGCATTGAGATGATCATATAAAAATCTGATATCGTCGAAGTCGGCGGACCAGAACTTGTTCTCAGATGAGGATTGGTTTGAACTATTGTCAGGTTCTTTTAACAAAGTGGAAACTTCCCTGTCTGATTGATTTGCTTCATTCTCCATTACAGTCTTTAGCTTTTTTTTTGGGCCTTTTCACCAACTGGCTCGGCGTCGGAAGTGCGTCAAAATAGTACATAAGTTGCAGGAAAAACTATATATATAATCTTAAGGGATTCGGAGGCTCATACAAGGGATGCATGGCCTCCAAGCTAGGGGTCTAGCTTACCCCGCATATGGGAGCCCTTAGATATGGTGTAAGAGACCTCTCTTGAGCGTGTAGCTAAAAGAGGGAATGAGAGAGTGTCCCTAATTCAAGGCCACAAGGTCTCTTTATATAATATGGTCATCACTAAGGTTCATGATGACGTAACTATCCATTAATACTCAGAACCGATTACTAATAACTTGTAACGTCTGTAATCGACCCATAAGTAACGTAACATATATAACCGCTCTCTAATAAGTTCCGTAACAGAAACCAACCCGGTCTGGTACTACTCGACCAACACAGGTCGGCCGAGGATATACGTCCAGCGCATCCGACCTAAGCACTCGGCTCCGACCTTGGGATCTCGCCGAGGTACTGCCCGGTTATCAGCTAATATACCCATCTCGGTCTCTATTTATCGCTCCTAACCTGGGCAATATATTTTATGTATGATCACAACATATTTCGCATGTGCGTATTCGAATACACCTTTTTTTAGTATGTTTTAATACTGAAACGTTGGATGTAAAATTTTAAATGTTGTTTCGAATATGCATATACGAAACTATTTGTACAAATGTTTCGGATATGGATATCTGAAACTTCATTTGTTTGCGTCATTTTTGTTTAAAACTACATCATCACCGCTACTTTATAAACGGACAAACTATTTATGATTTTTGTTCAAATATATGAAACGAAGATAACAATACGGACATAATGATTATATTAGATGTGCAGACATAGGGAAACATAATTTAGTATATAAGTTGTTCGGAAAGTGCATAATATCAAAATAGTACATCAGTAACAAAAAATAAAACATAACATAGGCTACTACTACTGTAACACCCCATTTCTACCCGACAAATATAATTAAAATCAGAGTTTCAAAATTTCAACAAAACAAATAGGATATCACATTTTCAACTTAAAACAACAGCATAGCAGTCGCATTTAACACATAGATACATAACACATCTCATTGGGACGAACAGTTAATAACCTGTTTATTCTCAAAACATAAATCAACTTTATTTCTTTAAACACAACGCAGCGGATTCTTAACATAAACTCCAAATTAGTCATAGCATCTTGCTCAATATAAAACAACTTAAACCAAGACAAACTTCTCAAAGGAAACAACTTTAATTTAAATTAATAGCAACAAAATAAAACTAGGCGTTCATCCCCCGGGTGCTACGTATCAGAGCGACAACACCGACTTGAACTAACGGCAACTAAATCTTCACTCTTCATTACATGCATGTTACCCACGTAGAGGCAACATCACAAAAGAAGGGGTGAATTATCTACCAATATAAACAAGTGTATGATAAATAATATGCTAGGATTAAATCATACAAAATTATCACATTGTATTCAACAACATCATGAACCACTTCACAATCGACAACAACACAATTCACTTCACAGTTAACAACAACATAAATCAAATTGCATCACAACAATCATATTTATGCCAAATCATATGAGACTCAACAGTGCAGATGCATGTGGTACCAATCAGGGCTTCAGCCCCCGTCACCAATTACCAATTAATAGAGGCATCAAACAAGGCATAAGCCTTCGTCGCTAACTTTGTCAATCCAGGCCGTCGCTAAAATATGCAATGTAATGCAACTCGATAATGCACAACACACAACATAAACAACAAATCCATGTCGCCAGGCATAAGCCTATATCACCAATTTCTTTAAAAATAAATAGCGGTAAACATCGCCACTGAAACATCCTGCAACTTCGCATAAAACAACAACATACATACTCTTCGCTGATAAATCACAAGAACATAGCAACCCACGAATTCATCATAATTTCACAAAACAAACCAATCGCAATTACCTACTAACAAACACGAACTACCATGACAAATTTCGATTAATTCTGAGCAATTAATTTTACCGCTTAATTTACTAACTCGACTAATTCGGCTCTGTTTTCATTCACGGTTGTTGCTACCAATCAATACTATACTATCAACAAATTTCCACACTGCTACAAACCATATTCTAGAACATTATCAATACTGCTTATCCATTCCAATACACCAGTTATTATTGTTCTTGTTATCTTTACTAGTTTGTACTGCTACTATCAATCACACTGCAAATGTTGTTTCACTACTACTAAAATATTCTATAATGATATTATGTATACATATGTTGTATCTCATTTTATTATTTTGCTACTACGCTCTAATAGATATCATACGGTAATATTATAGGGCTACTAAATTTAACTTAACTTTGTAATATATATATATATATATATATATATATATATATATATATATATATATATATAAACTCTTTTTCTTTGAATTATTTGATACTGGAACTTTACCAAGTACATATGTATATGTATACTAGCTTCCTCCATGTCTCAAGAAACAAGGAAAAACAACCATGGTCCACACATGACCAGGACGGTCGTCCCACCCCCTTACACCACAAGGGTGTCCGCCCTCCTACCTAAGCACTAAGGGGCGCTCCCCCCACCTTCCATCTATACATTATTTTTGTGTTATTTCATACCAGTAGGGCGTTCGTCCCTGTTCTTCTTCCTTTCTCCTTCATATATTGTCCAAATTCTAATCGATACCCCTTAATCCAAATTTCAACAATAATACCTCATTTATTTACTTCGATCACTATTCAAATATAATTGTGTTACGCATTGCAACGTAATTTTCAATTACAGCGATAATTTCACATACACCATTGGACGAATCAAAATTTACAAAACCGGTACAATCAAATAAATATTCTACACTAAATTTACACAAATAAAGATAATTCCACACAATTCGACCCCCACATACGATTCATCATAAATCCAGTTATAGAGTTAGAACTCTGCCCTTACCTTAGATTTAACGGTCGCTCTAACTCCGATCGAATTTCTAATTTTCTGGCTCCGGCTTGTACTTCTCGTATCCTCTCTTCCAAACCCTTGTACTTCCAATTCCTTGTTCTTGCTTGTTTTCTACGTGAAAACCTAAATTTCATGCCCTTACTTCCTTTTTATAATATACTAATAATTCAATTAACCTTGTCTTAATGAGCTTAATTCTACACCTCCTTTTCTACTACTTCTAATACCAAATAGGCCCAAATAAAATAATCATTAATCTATACTTATGTCTAATATTATTTTCAATAATATTCTACAACTAAAATTAATTCATCCCTAAATTAATTCCAACTTCCAATAATCTACTTAAATAATTCGGCTATAATTTAATTAAATAATCAATTATATTTCCGGGCGTTACAACTCTCCCCCACTTAGAATATTTTTGCCCTCGAAAATTTATCCGACACAATTATTCTTAACTTCGCCTCTACATCTAACCTTCCGATATAACCACAATGTACTATAATTTAAAATCCAATGCACACGTGCAATTCTCTTCAACTCAATCAACATCAATACTAGTAATTAACGAAGTTCTATCAATGAAACATGTACCTCTAGTATCTCTATCCTCATTACCCGCTGGAGTTTCAACCAACGTGAACACTTTTCCACTACATGGTTCCCTCTTTGGTTTCTGACACTGGCTACTAATATTCCCTTCTTCGCTACGGTTAAAACAGATAACTCCCTTATGCCTACAATCAGGAGTTGTGTATCCATTCCTACCACAACGGAAATATCTCTTTTCCTCAACAGTACACACATTACTCATATGACCAGGTTTTCCACATTTGAAACAAGTCACACTAGCAGGAGCGTCTCCCGCACTGGCTCTCTGGCCCTCATCAACTTCCTGTTTTCCTTTACCAGTTGGAGCATCATATGGCTCACCACGATTCTGATTCTTGCTCCTCTTCTCATTAACTATCTTGTAACGAGCATTGTTATCCTCCTTAAAAATTCTACAACTATCCACTAAATCAAAGAAAACACGAATCTTCTGATATCCAATTGCTTTCTTGATCTCTGAGCGCAACCTGTTCTCAAACTTGATGCACTTCGAAAATTCACCAGTCGCCTCGCTATAGTGCGGATAGAATAGCCAAATCCACAAACTTTACATCATACTCCGTAACCGACATCTTTCCCTGTTTCAACTCAAGGAATTCAATTTCCTTCTTACCTCGAACATCTTCAGGATAATACTTCCTCAGAAACTCTCTACGGAACACAGCCCAAGTGATCTCTTCACCTGCAGCTTCCAACCTCGGACGCGTCTCTAGCCACTAGTCATCAGCTTCGACTGCTAGCATATGAGTACCATACCGAACCTTCTGCGCTGGAGTGCAATCCATCACACAAAGAATCCTCTCAATTTCCTTCAACCAATCCAATGCTCCATCAGGATCATACTTGCCCTTGAAGGTAGGCAGATTCTCCCTGTGGAAAGTCGCCAAGCTACGTGATCCACCATCCCCGCTAACATTCGACTGATTCTCCATAGCATGAGCCATTTCTTCCAAAGCAGCAACAATCACATCATCATTCCTTCCAACCATCTCAACTTATTACTACAACATAAACAATGGTTGGAACTAAAGAACAATACTCGATTGTTAAAAGACTCGACAACTTGGTCGGACGGACCGACCTGCTCTGATACCACTAATGTAACACCCCATTTCTACCTGGCAAATATAATTAAAATCAGAGTTTCAAAATTTCAACAAAACAAATAGGATGTCACATTTTCAACTTAAAACAACAGCATAACAATCGCATTTAACACGTAGATACATAACACATCTCATTAGGATGAACAATTAATAACCTGTTTATTCTCAAAACATAAATCAACTTTATTTCTATAAAAACAACGCAGCGGATTCTTAACATAAACGCCAAATTAATCATAGAATCTTGCTCAACATAAAACAACTTAAACCAAGACAAACTTCTCAAAGGAAACAACTTTAATTCAAATTAATAGCAACAAAATAAAACAAGGCGTTCATCCCCCCGAGTGCTACATATCACAACGACAACACCGACTCAAACTAACGACAACTAAATCTCCACTCATCATTACATGCACGTTACCCACGTAGAGGCAATATCACAATAGAAGGGGTGAGTTATCTACCAATATAAACAAGTGTATGATAAATAATATGCTAGGATTAAATCATACAAAATTATCACATCGCAGTCAACAACATCATGAACCACTTCACAATCGACAACAACACAATTCACTTCATAGTTAAGAACAACATAAATCACTTCGCATCACAACAATCATATTTATGCCAAATCAGATGAGACTCGACAGTGCAGATGCATGTGGTACCAATCAGGGTTTTAGCCCCCGTCGCCAATTGCCAATTAATAGAGGCATCAAACAAGGCATAAGCCTTCGTCGCTAACTTTGCCAATCCAGGCCATCGCTAAAATATGCAATGTAATGCAACTCGATAATGCACAACACACAACATAAACAATAAATCCATGTCATCGGGCATAAGCCTATATCACCAATTTCTTTACCAATAAATAGCGGTAAACATCGTCACTGAAACATCCTGCAACTTCGCATAAAACAACAACATACATACTCTTCGCTGATAAATCACAAGAACATAGAAACCCACAAATTCATCATAATTTCACAAAACAAACCAATTGCAGTTACCTACTAACAAACACGAACTACCACGACAAATTCCGATTAATTCCGAGCAACTAATTTTACCGCTTAATTTACTAACTCGGCTAATTCAACTCTGTTTTCATTCACGGTTGTTGCTAACAATCAATACTATACTATCAACAAATTTCCACACTGCTACAAACCAGATTCTAGAACATTACCAATACTGCTTATCCATTCCAATACACCAGTTATTATTGTTCGTGCTAACTTTACTAGTCTGTACTGCTACTATCAACCACACTACAAATGTCGTTTCACTACTACTAAAATATTCTATAATGATATTATGTATACATATGTTGTATCTCATTTTATTATTCTGCTACTACGGTCTAGTAGATATCATACGGTAATATTATAGGGCTACTAAATTTAACTTAACTCTGCAATATATATATATATATATATATATATATATATATATAAACTCATTTCCTTTGAATTATTTGATACTGAAACTTTACCAAGTACATATGTATATATGTATATATATATATATATATATATATATATATATATATATATATATATATATATATACTAGCTTCTTCCACGTCTCAAGAAACAAGGAAAAACAACCATGGTCCCCTCATGACCCAAGACAGTCGTCCGCCCTATTACCTAAGCATCAAGGAGCGCTCGCCCTACCTTCCATCTATACATTATTTTTGTGTTCTTTCGTACTAGTAGGGCGTCTGTCCCTGTTCTCCTTTCTATCTCCTTCATATATTTTCCAAATTCTAGTCGATACCTCTTAAGCCAAATTTCAACAATAATACCTCATTTATTTACTTAGATCACTATTCAGATATAATCGTGTTACGCATTGCAACTTAATTTTCAATTACATCGATAATTTCACATACACCATTGGACGAATCAAAATTTACAGAACCGGCACAAGCAAATAATTATTCTACACATAATTTACACGAACAAAGATAATTCCACACAATTCGACCCCCACATACGATTCATCATAAACCCGGTTATAGAGTTAGAACCCCACCCTTACCTTAGATTTAACGGTCGCTCTAACTCTGATCGAATTCCTAATTTTCTGGCTCCAGCTTGCACTGCTCGTATTCTCTCTTCCAAACCCTTGTACTTCCAATTCCTTGTTCTTGCTTTGTTTTCTACGTGAAAACCTAAATCTCATGCCCTTACTTACTTTTTATAATATACTAATAATTCAATTAACCTTGTCTTAATGGGTTTAATTCTACACCTCATTTTCTACTACTTCTAACACCAAATAGACCCAAATAAAATAATCATTAATCTATACTTATTTCTAATATTATTTCCAATAATATTTTCTACAACTAAAATTAATTCATCCCTAAATTAATTCCAACTTCCAATAATCTACTTAAATAATTCGGCTATAATTTAATTAAATAATCAATTAAATTTCGGTGCATTATAGCTACTGCGTATACCTAACCCTATCCTCCATGTGACCTTCTCTACCTCCTATATTGTGCCACACTAGATTGCCGCACTAGATGCCTCCCTCACCATCCTTTAAACAATGACAACCGCCTCAGGACCACTCATCTCGATAATTACAGAATCCAATGCCTCTTGCCCATTGAAGTGGATTCTCTGATAGATCGGCAAAAGATCAGTTGCATGATCATCCTTGACATGTTGGTTCTCCAAGAGCTCCTCATGAGCGGGCCTAGGTGGATTCCCAGGACCATATGGTGTCATGATAGGGTGTGACATGTTAAAAAACCATGTCATGTAATTCTCTACACAATGTCAACTCTGGGATGCCGACGTCATCTGATACTCCTGTGGCACCAAATGATTCTCTTAACCCCGGAAGATTCCATCGAGATCCCTCCAGACCATGGTATCGGGAGCAGCCTGAAAAAGAGATCTCAGTATCTTCTACTCATAGCCAAAGTGCCAGATACACCGCTCTGAAAGATACCTAACCATAAGACTTGACCCACATGCTAGCCACCTCGAGTATAATGATATGGGATCGAATGGAACAACATCCCTATAATCCTCAAATGACTTCCATTTGATGTCATCATGATTAGTACGATCAAGATACACCCAGTAAGGCGACACTTTATGATTCCCTCTGTGGAGTACATACTTTGCAACCCTTGGCATGTCGTGAGTATAAACCGAATTTGATTCAAAACCATGAATACGGTGGAAGAGAAAGATTATCCAGTTATGAAAAAACAATTACATAATATGTAAGTACAAATTATAAAAAATAAATTAACATTAATAGTTGAAATGAAAGGTTCTGTGAGGAGTGTCAAGAGTTAGTGAGTTGTCTCGTTCTCCAATTTAAAGCTTCATTCAGCTTCTGGTTGAGGTATACCAAAATGGAGGCCCCACAGTTCCACTCGCGAACTGTACTCAAATCCATAAAATACCATAGGTATGTCCCAAAGAGGGACTTTTGTCCACGAAGAGGGACGTGTCAACAAAGAACATGTAGTAACACCACAAAGCACAATCTCAGTGATACTGAGCAAAAACCTCGTCATCCTCATCTTTGTCCCCTACTGATGAAACCAGGTTCTCCTCATATAGCTCATTTAGGTCGGAGAACTTTGCATGCAACCCATTAGTGGTTCTACAGTCCTCAACTGTCCTATATGGATTAGCTCTCAGATACTCAATCATCCATTTAACTACCTTAACTCGTGGTATCTTGTGATGGTTAAATAACCTTACTCTGGTAGGTAGGTGGATCAAGCAAGAAACATCATCAAGTGTGATCGTCATCTCCCCAATAAGAAAGTGGAAAGACGACGTCTATTTGTGTCAAATGTATCGACAATCTCGTGAAAACTTGTTCTTCTTCGACTTCCAGAGCTCCAAGTTTATCAATAATATCATAGAACTTGGTAAGGTGAGTATATGAATCTTCATGATTAATCCCAGTAAATGAATTTGTATACAAAATTTGAAGAAAATATGTCTTCATCTCTGGTTTTCTTGAATTGTGTGCAGGCTTGACAATATGAGTGTTTCTTCTTGGGTTGTTGAGACAAGGCCCTCTAATAACTATATATTCACCCATGACTTCTTCGATAATAGGATTTGTTGAAGAAGTAGAAGTAGAAGTTTCTTCTCATTGGTTCCTTTGCTTAGCTAGTTGTCTATACTTTTTGGTATTGTTGTTGTTTTTACGAGTTGATCTTCCGAGAAACTTCCTCGCATAAACAGAGTTTTGAACTACCAACCACACAAATGAAAAAACACGAGAAATAATGAATATAATAATTTATAACAGTGCAAAATCACTTAAAACAATAGAAAATGTTGCAATGCTTGCAATATCTAAACGTCAATCCCCGACAACGGTGCCATTTTGATGAAATTCTAAGAGGTGGGTAAGTATTTTGTATCGTCTCCAAAGAGATTAGTGTGATATCACTGTCGTTCCACAATTAGAATTATTTTAAGGAATGATTCATAAAAAATATATTGTGAAAAGTACTAATTTGTAACAAAATGTAACAACTATAAATGATTAGGAAATTAACGGGTAACGAAACATGTTAGAATTAGATTTCATTAATTTATTTTATATGTATTCGACTAATCTAGCACGTGAACATAATTATTAATACCTATAATCATGTATCACTCATCAACACCGCTTATGTCTAACCGATGTTATTAGTCTTACCGAATTGTTTAATCGATGATCTCTCAACCTATTAAGAAATGCAATACATTAAGACTTGATACAAGTGAATACTAAACTCTAAATCTATGTTTAGAATTTGGTTTTTGATAGATGATGACTTAGGTCAAGACTTGAAATATATTTATCAATAATAAATCAAACCATAGAAATAACATGAAAACAAAGATAACATCTATATTGATTCATCACTAGTTCACATAACAAAGATCACAAGAAATACATATGAGTACGGTTAATTACATCTAATCCAGACACAAAGGATTTACGTACACATCATCATGGTAGCTTGCTTCACAAGGTAGGAGAAGAAATGAAAAACATCCTATTTGATTAATCGACAAAGGTTGCGTAATCAGCTCTAAATCCTTGATTATGAATTTTTATGATGTTCTTGGTGTTTTTGTCTCTTAAAATGTGTGTCTACCCTCAAAATTTGGATGTGCAATGGTATTTATACAAGGTTGGAAAAATAGATTGCACTAAGCCTCAACAGGGCGCCAAAAGAGAAATCAAGCAAATCGTCATAAATGGCACTTAGCGTAGAAGAATGGTGTTTAGCGCCCTCGCGCTACAAGGCCACACTTAGCAAGGAAGCCTCTTGATGTTTTCCCAAATCATGTGTTTTGACTGCGCTTAGCCCCACCTACAAGATTGCTTTTAGCCCAAATTTACATGTTCAAGCAAAATCTTTGCGTTTTAATGCTCAAAGCTCCTTCACTGCAAATATTCCTACGAAATGAGGTGAAAATGCTCAACTAAAAAATATTTACATGACAAATTACTAAAATTAACTTTCACACAAAGGTTGATGTTTTGATTAGTTAATCCAATAAATCAAGCTAATAAGTGTCATTGATTAACACAAATAATTAACACATTTTGGCTCTTATCAAAAACACGTCAAACTCAAGTGCACTTAAGCACATTGTGAACTGTGATACGCCCTAGTTGGTCACGTGATTGCACGTGTCTAGAATGGGTGACGAAACGTCTCAATGGTAAAATTGTACTAAATGTGTTTGTTCCCTCATTACTTTTCAAAACTGATCCCAAGCAATCCAGTTCTATTCCACACTACACTACGACATAGAGGTCGGTCAATGATACTTAAGGCTTACCCTGGCTCCTTAAAAACTCTGTCAAACTATGAGGGCACCTGTTCTAAACCGACTAAAAGGTCCAAATGACCAAGACTCAATCCATTAAAAGCTCACTCTACTATACCCAACATTTAAAAACAATTCACAAGCTATAAAAAAGTACACACTCTCTTATCTCCAATTTCGTTATACTCTTCTTAAATCTTAAACTAATTTGGGCGATGGAGTGTCTACCCTACACCACCATAAAAAAGATCAGAACCACTGTTCAATATTATTGTTACTTAATTCTCTTCATTTATGGTTCTTGTGGAACTTGAACATTCATTTCTAATTTTTGGACAATACCTTTTTTAATGACGGTGATTATAATTCATTGAAATTATAGAGAAGTTCTTAGGAAAAAAATAAAACTCTTGTCAAATATTGTATATGACTCAAATATTGTATATGACTCGTGAATTCTCCATCGTTTATTCATGTCTCTTTTATAATAATGTTTTCACTTCAAACAACACCACTTTACTTTATTTGAATGTTATTATTTTATGTGAATTATTTTATTGATTTATTTATTTATTTTTATTTGAATGTTATTATTTTATGTGAATTATTTTATTTATTTATTTATTTATAATTCTTACATCAAGAAATACAACGAGAAACATTTTTTTTTAATAGAAGGTTAGATATATATATATATATATATATATATATATATATATATATATATATATATATATATATATATATATAAAAAGAAGCATTACAAAAAGGGGAACAAGTTAGCCCCAAGATCACGAAAATCTAAAAAAGGGTAAACCTAACCTATTCTTCACAAAATCACTCCGTATAAACGGAGGAATGAAATCAAAAAAAGATGGGATCACTTGTGCCAAGCACGAAATTCGCCAAAAAATCAGCACATGTGTTGCCCTCTCTATAAATGGGAAATAAAAATGTGGGAAAAAGAATTGTGAGTGATACAATAATTCCACCTATTACGGAAAGCCAGAGAGACCAGACAAAGGTTGGTAAAAGCTTTGACCACCAGACTTGAATCAGTTTCCAACCAAAGCTTGTTCCAACCATGAGCAATACCAATCTCCATAGCAAAAACAACGACGCCAAATTCCGCCGGAACGGAAGAGGTGCAGCAGAGGCGTTTAGCAAAAGCGTAAAGGAAATCACCCCGATTATAAATCTAAGCTATTTCTAACCCAAATTGAGAATCCTCCTGAATCACCTCGATAGCCATGTCTGGCCTACCTCGACAACCAGAAGTCAACTGCGTCACCTCCATACCCATCTCTGGCATACTTCACCAACACAGAGGCATTAAGATCAGATACTCTAAGTGAATGTCAGCTCTAAACCCATTTCTAGCATTCAGAAACTAATAGATAATCATCCTAGGTAAGAATATAAGCAATCTATCTCTAGCAAAGCTCAAATTCCTAACATAGAGTAAAAACCTAAGACAACTGCCAACATAGATTCATAAAAGCAGACTTTATACAACGCCAAGGGCGATAAATATACATGTGTTTAGAGTAAATATACACACATAACCAACACAATAGATAAATACAAAGAGAATAGAGGAGATAAACTATCCATTTACATCGGTTTGTCAATACCTATCGAAGAGCAATCCACCTCCAATCATCCGTGAGCAAGACCCTAGTGTTGTTTTCTAAACTAATCTATGAAAAACTATATATGGGTGATGGAATTGGGAGCAAGAATCTCACCCACCAAAATCATACACAAAAAATGAAATAAAATGAAAGTATCAAGAAAATCTGGTTCCGCACTGTAATACGGTGAACTGACTTTGAGATTTTTGTATCGCAAATGTGCGAATAGCAAGAGTCGCCACCGACTTTTCTTTTATCCAATTAAGGGAAGGTGAAAAGAACAGGAAAAGACCTTCGTTAGATTCTGAGTAAGGGAAAAGGTTATGAAAAGGGAAGGTATTAGCACCCCTTTCCATCCGTAGTTATCTACGGGCTCTTAGTTGCTCTTTAGATCATTTTCAAAATTGTGCTTTCTGTGTGTTTGAAAAAATGTTTTGAAAAGACATTTCGTTTTGACTTTGTAATGATTCATGTAGGAATGTATACAAAGTGTTCAGAAATGTTTCGTTTTGAAAAGAGTTTGAACTTTGACAAAAGTGTGTTGTGTGAAAAGTATTTTGATAGAGCAAGCAACTAAAAGTCTTATTACTTACTCAGAATTGGTCGTTTTCGTGTTGTTTTACGTTCCTTTAGAATAGTGTTATCCATACCATTAGTTGGTAGGTAGCCCTATTCATTGGATGTAAGCGGGACATTCGAAGGGACATCGGATGGTCATAGAAAGCAACTTGTAGGAAGTATCCTAGCACATTCGAAGGGACTATCATCATTTTTCGTAGGCGACAATCGAGGGTCAAGATCATGTATTCGGAGGCGACATCGTGGGTCTTATGATCTTTGTATCGAAGGGACTATGATGATTTGTTTGAAGGCAACAGTGCTAGAATACCTCTACGTTCGAGGGACATGACCATTTGAATTCGTAAAGTCAACGAGAGAGAATTACCCTAAGGGGTGCATGTGTGAAAAGAGTGTGTTGATTCAGATTCATGTTATCTTGAAATTACGAGTGATCTATGTTCAATTTTAGTCTTGCCATACATGCCTAATTACTAACAGTTTATAAGGTGCGGAAATTAAAATGCGGGAATGTAAAGTGCGGAAAGATAAAATCCTACGCTATTACATGACTTTGGGGCAGATACATAATTTAAACTTGCGGAAAATAAAAGCCCTAATTAAGCTATTACATCCCATGAGCAATTACATAATTGGAAAAAAGAAAACGATAAAAAGAAATCGTCCGAAACAAGATAACCTGTGAAAAGATGAGAAAACGGAAAATACGAAGAAATCGAATAAGAGAAAAATGTTAGTAAAAATGCAAATTTTTAAATGAGAAAAATATTTCATGCTAGGAATAATATTAACATGCTAAAATAATTTTTTGGGATTTTTTGGAGTTAATTTAGTAATTAAAAAACAATTAAATGTGATTTAAATGATAAATTAGAAATAAAATTAAATATGCATGCAAAATAATATTTTTTAATTTTATAAATTAAATAAACATTTTCTGGAAATAATGCAAAAAGAAAAATATTTTTTTGATGTTTTTTAATGCATGATAAAAATTGTTGAAATTAATTAAAATGAATGCAAAATATTAAATAAAAAAAGAAAATAGAAAAATATGAAAATAATTGAGTTTGTGAAAAGAAAAACAAAACTGGTTCTGATGAGGCTCGAACTCGTGACCAGGAGGAGCATCTTTGCACAATCCATGCCTTAACCACTGGGACACTTGGCATTTGGTGTTAGAAAAGCCAAAATCAAATGAATATAAGTGATGACGCGTCAGGGATTTGTTTGAAAACGAGTCAGCACGCGTGGACCCCAGGTTGAATGAGAGAATGAATCAGAGTGAGCCATTACGCCACGCATGCCTCGCCGGTTTCAACATCGGTCAACGACGCCGGAGCCCTAGCTCCGGTCGTCTTCTCCGATCGATCAAAAGCTCAAACCTGCAAAATAAGCCAAATAAAGAACAAAGGAAGACCTTATCCCCCTAAATCGACCATTCCGGATTCAATGGTGGTGTTGGTTTTGGCTGAATCGACCTATAACTACCGGTTCGAAGCTCATCAGTTCGAAAACCCTAAACATGGCATTAAGCGATTCCGACGTTCAAACTCACAAACGATTGCCCAGATCATGTATAATGAACCTCATGAACACATTAAAATCGTTAGAATCAATTAAAACAAACAGATAATAAAAATGCAAAATCAAGAAAGTTTTGAATATGTATGATCATGTATGCATCGATTCAGGCTGCTTTGATCATTGATAATGATGTGTACTTACTCAAACTTACCTCAGAAACACGTTTGGATGGTTGAAAGAGGCTGAAAGAGGCTGCAAATAAAAATTCGATTTTTCCAACTTCTTGAAAATTTTTAACAAAATAAGGGTTGTGTTTTTGGCTAGGGTTTCGTGTCTCTTCTTGTGCATATTGCTGGCTATTTATAGAGTGATTTGAGAGAGAGAGAAAACAAGGCAAAAAGATTTGGTTTTGAATGCATTGAATGATTTTCAAATAACATCAAATTTTTTAAAGAAATTTGATTTTCTCTTAAATGAATGATCATGCACGAAATTGGTATGTATTTTGGGCTTCCTTGGACCTCAAGCATGATATAAAATCACTCTCCTTGAAAAAATATCTTATTTTCATATTTTATATAATTTAATTTTGAATTAAATGGTTTAAAATTCAAAAATAAATTAATAAAATAGAAAATTGCCATGGCCAAGCATTTATGAGTCACAAATAATGTCATGAACAAGTTTGGATCAAAAGATTATAGGCCCATTTGGAAAATTTTGCATTTTGACCAAAATCTCCTTTTGTGCAATTGTCCAAAATTGCCCAACTTCTAAATAGTGTATCTTGCTCAATTTTCCACATTTTTGAGTGTTCTTGGACTTTTTGGAAAGTTCTAAGAGTCCTCTAACTAAACTCTTTGGTTTCATCTCAATTGAAGTTTCCATGCTCAATATATATTCAAAACAAAATGTTGACTTTTTGTTGACTTTGAAAAGGACCTGTAATGTTTTGATCCATACCTTCCAAATGAAGCATTTTTTGAACATTCTTGTGAGACATGAAGTTGTAGAGAATTGAATTTCCTTAAAAATAAGAGGTGGTGGAAAAATTTCTGAGAAAGTATAAAAAAGTTATGCTCAGTCAAAGTTTGGTTGACTTTTCACTAGGAAACCCTAATTTAGAAAGTTTGACTTTTGAGCAAATCTTGAGTTTTCTTGATGAATCATGATCAACCCTTGATCAAATGATGAATGTAACTTCAAAATGAGGATGTTGACCAAAAATTATGAATTTTGACTGTATGTTGACCACAGTTGACTTTTTGTCTAATACAACTGATTTTCAACCATCTGAGCAATTGTCTAAGAAAACTTGACTTGTGAGGCTTGAAACTTGACATGGAGAATCTTTGAAGCATATGAGGAGGCATGATGACCATTGGAGATGTTGGAAGTCCATCTGGATCTGAGAATTGCCAAACCCTAGTTTGGGTTGATTGTCTAGGAGAGGGTTTGTCTGATCAACCCTTGAAGAATCCTTGAGCATGGGTGTATGAAATATCTTGAGAAGATGGAGGGAAAATTTTGGGGTATGACACGCACAGTCGCCCGGCGAACTAAAAGCTTCGCCCGACGAATCTTCTCATTAATTTGGCTCAAATTAAGCCACGTCCTCAACCTGGCCAAAAATATCCTTCTTCGCCTATTGAAAACTTTATTTCCTCTCCCGACAGTCAGAAGCGAGACAAGTCAGAGTGAAATCCAACTTTCTCCATCTGCACTTTCACCTGGCGAAGTATCCCTTGTCCGGCGAAATTGCCCAGGCAACAACTTTTGTTGCTTTTCTTGTGGCTTCCAATGGCTTCCACCTTCAAGCCTTATTCTTTTATTCGATCAAAAATGCATCTTGGAGCTCCATTTGGACTTTATTCTCAATGCTCCAATAATGCAACAAATACCTACAAAAAAATATATACACAACTAATCAAATGGTACAATACGTACACAAAACGCAATAAAATGTATTTACAACAAAACGTTGGAATTATTCAACTAAATATCAACAAAAGAACGGATAAGTGTCACAAAATGTATATACAAAATAACTACATTTTGGCACTTATCAACTCTCCCCAACTTGAGACATTGTTTGTCCTCAAACAAAGTCAAATAAACCTAAAGAAACAAAAGGTAATTACCAAGAATCATGAATCAAGAAGTTTTTAAAACGGAAAACAAATGTATGGTTCAAACAAAAACGTACATGACGAACACAAACTTACCACCATACTACAACAATAACATATAAACGAAACAAATCCTAAGTACAAAAATCATGTGAAACATTCTAAAACAAAACAAGCTCAATCATGAATCACACCTAGCAGAAATTCATCGGTAGATGAAGAACACACAAAGGTGAGGGATAAAAAACACTCCTCCACAATCTTGCAAACAATAGACTAAATTATGCATTCATCCAAAAACGTATTGAAAATAAAAATGCAAGAATCATAAGGGCTTTTCAAGGTTGTAATGTGGCTTGGTTAACAAAAGTGATAAGTCCTAAAGCTAATCGAAACAAAAACTTGCCTAAACCTAAGAGAGTGATCAACTCACAAAGTTCCAAACAATATAATTCCAATCAAACTTATTCTTCAACACAAATTTCACACCAAACACACCTCACTTATTAACACAACATTATTCGTACTCTTTTGTTTTTCTTTTTCAAAACTTTTTTTTTCTTCATTTTTTTCTTTCTTTTTCTAATCTTTCTTTTTCTCTTTACCTCAAACCAACCACAATATAAGTATATAAACATTTTTCTCCCCCAACTTGAATCCAACTAACATTAATGTGTGAATACTCCCTACTTTCTAAGGCAAGATAAAAATCTATACAACAACATATAGTTAAGGGTTCAAGAAACAAAGAAATCAACATCCATACAAAAAAAGGTGAGTTGACACTCATAGACAAACATCAAGTTCAAATAAACATGGATATTGATAAAAAGCTCAAAGGGGCAAACAAAGGTTCACACACTTACAAGGTGAATTGAATATTTGGCCAAGGTAGTTATGCTCAAAATCAACAAAATGCCTTGATCATTTTCTTGCAATCATACAATCAATACAAAATAAAAGATTAAGCATAATAAAATTCAGTTAAAACAAGAATTGTGGTCTCTCATATGTAAACAATGGAAAGCTTCCTCACATTTATGGTTAAAAAGGGTACTAAAGTGATTCAATTCATGAGCAAGTAATGCAAAAAGAATGAATAGCATGGTAATTATACAAAAGATAAATTTCCTAAACATGTTATGATATAGAAAGCGATAAACGAGTATCTGACGTGTACCAACTTTAAAACTATCATTACCATGCATCCGCGAGTTGAAACGATCAAACTCGGAAAATCACCTCAAAAGTCTTCAAGTTACCGGACCAAAATTTGAATCCAAACAACAACAAAAGAATTAGAAAAATAAGATGTACAATATTTACAATACTTACAACCAACAAAACTCCTCAAGCTAAACACGACAAGCTTGCGGAAATACAACATTTACGTAACAAAACAAAAACAAATTACGATACGAAAATGTGGTGAAAATGAATTAACAAGTTGAAAAGTGAAGATTTAAAATTAAGAACAAGTCTTATTTCAACTTGTTAAAACACAAGCCACCAAACAACATAAACAAACATAAACAAAAATAAACAAAAACATGCTTGTTTTACGTCGTAAGCTCGACGCCTTTCTTGTGTGAGCACTAGTAACCTCCCCTCGTCATGCCATGGTATTGTCACACCGCGCAAACCTAAAAAAAGTGTCCTAACAAACACACAACAAACGTTACGAATACGAGACAACTTACAACAATACTTAAAAATAAGGAAAAACACACATATCTACAAGTATAGAAAGTAAACACAACATGTACAAGTAATAATATGCACGTTCATATACAAAGCCTATACAACATATACATTAATTACAAAACTCAAAAACAACGAAATTATCGCAATACAGAAACAATAAACCAATCTCCGGCAACGGCGCCATTTTATTGCAACGGTATATATCACCCGGTAAAAATAAATACTTTACTTTTTACTTGCCGCTATACTGTTGCAGCACAAATACGAAAGAAATAATTCATCTTATTGTAATTCGGACACCTTCATAAGAAACCTCTAAACACGCACCAATTTGTCCCAAAGACATACCAATATCTACACCCTTAACCTGGGTGCTAAATGAACAACTCAGAAGAATAGTGAGGTGAGCATAAAATTCTCGAATTAAATCTGGATAATATACATCCGAATCAGACACAAAGCCTACAACTCCTTGAGTTTCTAACATGGCAGGAAAATTGAAACTATAAAATGGAAAGGTTTCAAGTTTATCGAATTTGGGGAGGAGAATTGCCCTTGGTCTGAAGTTGGCCATCAACCTTCTTTTCTTCACTGTAGGTAGAGTAAACTCAGTGTCAGAATCAGCAGCAGTTGAACTTTCACCAGCCTTAACTTTGCCTCTTGAATTCTTTGGTAGAGCCATGGGAATGTGCTTGGAGAAGATTGGATTTGAGGGGTGATTTTCGTTTTAGGTTTTGAGAGAGTATAAGTGATTATGAAAAATGACTTATTTGAGTTTTAGGTGAGAGATAATAATATAAATTGATTTTATGATAATGGGATTTAAAGTGGATTGTGTTAGTAAGTGGAGAAATTTAATTGGGTTGTCAATGATAGGTGTTAAAGAGTTTGAGTTCCAAGGTACTGTGGGAGGCGAGAGATGAGTAACATGAATGTTGACTCACAATTAAAAACAATCAAAACAACTTAATTGAAAAAGCTAAAAAAGAAAAAAAATGAAACCAGATTTTGTACAGGAAATCGATTTCCGCCACATAAAACGCAATTTCCAGAGGCCAAAAAGTGAAAATTTTGGTTCAGGAAATCCATTTCTAGTTTTAGGGTAATCGATTTCCGCATTAAATTTTGGTCAAATACAAAAAACAATGGCATTGTAACTTGAAATTTACCAAATAAAAACATAAAAAGTTACATAACATCTCTAGAACATGTTTAGGCACCATGTAATCATATATTTTCAAACAAAAACATATTATATCATAGATTCACAGATGAATTTGAGAAAAAATTGTGAAAATTTAAATAAATCAATACGTGTACCGTTTGCCATACGTCTTTTTCATCCAAAATTCTCAATTCTCAGGATTTTGAAGAAATGATCTTGTGCCAAAGATTTTGTGAATATATCTGCGAGTTGATTATGAGTATCTACAAAAGTAACTTCAACATCTCCTTGAAACACGTGATCACATATAAAATGATGTCGTATATCAATGTGTTTGGTTCTTAAGTGTATGACCTGATTCTTTGTAATATTTATCGCACTTGTGTTGTCACAGCGTAGAGGAATGCATCCTAGATCGAGTTTGTAGTCATGAAGTTGTTGCTTAAGCCAAAGAATTTGGGCACAACGACTACCTAGTGCTACTACCTGCTGCTAGGTATATTACTTTAGTCGTGCTAAGAGCAACACATGCTTTTTTCCTTCAAGCTCAAGATACTAACGTATTTCCAAGAATGTGACATGTACCACTAGTGCTTTTTCTATCAGTTTTACATCATGCATAATCCGTGTCAGAATAACCAATTAAATTGCAAATAATACCTTTTGGTTCGAAACTTGTACATTTGTTTGTTTATGTTGTCTTGGGTTAAAGTATGCACTCCAACCAATAAATTTTGGTTTGAGACACTCCAAGATCCAATAGCACATAGCACATACGCCTCTCAAGCCTTCGATCAAGAGAGACAAATGAAAATTGTAATAACCCTTCCTAAAGGATCACATTCCACTATCTTAGGGGTTCTCGTAAAGAAGAAAACTTGCATCATTAGCCAACAACCTTAATGGAAACATCTCCCTTTGACTTGAATACCATGAAGATGGTCCTTACACGTCATACCAGCTTGGTATTCTTCCTCAGAGATCTTGATGGAAATTTCATCTCTCTTCATACAAGGCTGATGTAATTGTTTATAGGGTGTGCTGCATGCATTACTCAATGCTTGCTTGAAGGACTTTACTCTGCAGAGTTTGATTAGGCATCGGCGAAAGGGAAGCAACAAAAGAGGGAGAATGACAGGAGTGGCTAGGAAACAACAAGTTTCCATGGTAGGAAAGCCCGTCATGGAAGAGGCTGCATAAAACCCTAGCAGAATATGGCATTATCCAAATCTTAATATTAACATAATATACAAAACTGAATTATATTCAACATAAGTGTATTACTTTTTGGTAGAAACGGGGAGTAGTTTTATTATATTTACTGTTTTATATAATCCTAACCACATGAAACCAACTGAAAAAGCAAAGGTACAATAACTTACAGATCAACGAATTTAAGAAAATATGAAATTGAAGGAAAATCACTTTTTGCCAAATCAATCATTACGGCATATGCCATTCAAATTCAAGTGACAATTCCTCAATGTTTCTGCAATCACCTAAGTGAGAAGCAAAAAAATAATATCACCTGCTCCTGTTCTTCCATATCACAAAAACACCTTCCGAATAGTTCTTGCAGAAGCGCGGGATATTAACTGTCGAATCAAGTTGGCTGGCAATTGAAGTAATTGCTGTTGGGATTCTGGTGGGAGCTGAAATTTACATATGTTGTCATATGCATCAGCAGTAATAAAGAATATCAAGATGCAAAATTGCTTGAGTTAGAACTCTATGTGTTACTAATAATGATTCAGTGGCTACATAGCGTAAATAATAAGCAAATGCTTATATTTACCTCAGTAATGATGGAAAGAACAGGAAGAATGTCTTGAATGGAATCAAATTGGTTTAAAACTAGTGACAGCTCCTCCGTGTACAGTAATTGATTCTGGTCGGGAGTAGCCTTTCTCTCCACCTATATGACATTGACAGGAAGTACTTACAATTAGTGAAAAGCAAATTAAAAAATCACAAGTCATTTATCATTCAAAGTTACATATATTTATTATTGGAATATAACAATTCATAGTTGTAACTCCTTTTAAGTAAACTATAAATCTTACTGTATTGAAGTCTTCTTTTCTTCGGGTCCCTGAAAGTAATACCATAAGACGTTGGAAGGTCCTTAAGTTGACTAAATCTTCTTCGGTCAATAAAGATGGAAAAAACAAAGTACTGAAAGGAACTCTTGCAGCAGCTGTTTCCAAGGTAGCTAGCCCAAGTGCATCTAAACCCTACATTTGGATTGATACAAAACTTTAACACACGGAGGGGGCAAAACTAGAAATGAAGAAAGAAGGATCGAATGAAGGAAAAAGATTAAACTAATATCTTATAAAAGATAAAATAAAGATTGAACTAGTAGTATACAGCGGCCTAGAATGCAGGAGGAGTCGGAAACAAGACAGAGACCCAATATGGATTAGCTTTACTCGACTGAGTAAATATTTTCTTCTAAACATCAGAAAGAGCTCTTATGCATTGCTCACACTTAAAGCCCGAAGAGCTCTTACGTAAGGGGGATCATGTTAAATACAACTGAAAATCACTTAGATGAGAAACTATTATTCAAGAGTACTTGCAGTCAGTGTAAGATAATTTCAACTTTGCTTTTGCTAGAAGTGCTTGTGCAAAACCTCATTGCATCGGGTCATTATTATTGTTTCCTTTCTATAATCTAGAAAAGGTACTCCTTATTATAATATAATTAAAAATAATTCATGTTTCTTTATATATCATCTTAAGCTACTGTGAGTCTATGACATAGTTGGTCCATGACAAGGTATTAAAGCCTCTACTACCAGTGGTTTAGTGTTCAATACTTTCTGGCCCGGAGAGCTCTTATGTAAAGGGGGTCATGTTAAAAAAACAGTTTAAAATTATTTATGTGCCTTTGCCTACAAGCTTAAGCTTTTGGGATAGTATATTATGACAACACTGATATGGGTAACAGCAAAGCAATTGCAGAGAAATACGAGAATGATAAAAAAAAGCTCAATGTTGTAGCTAAATTTTATCATCTCCAATCATGTGATAGGGACATTATTAGTAGTGTATTAATTCTTAAAGGTAAACGAGTTTTACATCATCATCCAATAGAATTATAACATTCAGCCATGTCTTATCAGTATGTTAAAATTTAAGTGTGACTTTACTGGATATACACTGCTGATTGATTGACGGTGTAAAAATACTTTACACGGTCAGTGCGTACTCTTTTGTCTCATCTATGAAAACCAATGCAATGCGAGATTTTGGAACTAGAAAAGGACATGCTGAGAGTACATATAAAGACAGCCTATCAATTTTTATAATAAAAACATCCAAAATTCCATTTTTCATATTCCTCACAACTATTGTAAATTTAATAAGCAACTATGAAAACACATACCTTGGCAAATTCTTGAACAATTATTTTCCTCACAAATTCACCCTGCAAAGATTATCACCAAAGGCATGTTAGGGAGGAAAAGTTAAAAGCAGTTGCAAAATTGCATGTAAATTGGTAATGGCAAACATGTGTACCTTTTCTGTTAGTGTAAAAGAAAGGATTTCCTTCATAACCATTTTTGAATCTGCGCCTTCAGACGGTAGCTTTACTAAGGTCTTATCTGTTTTGGCACGGAGAGACTATCATGAAACCTTATTAGGACAGGATTTTAAAGAAACTCTGCATTAGGACAGATTTAGTAAAGAGAAGAAAATAATCAAGCCGGCCTATTTTGAAAAGAAGTAAAATAGTAAAAAGAAGAAAGAGAAAATCATAAAATTTTACCTCTGTCAGCAAAGACTCAAGTCGATCTATTTCAAAAACACCATCCTAACAAAGAGGCATATCGTCAAAATTAAGCGAAAAACATTTAAAAAATGTTACAAAATAGTTATATGTAACAGTAAGGGAGAGTAGAGAGAAAAGAAAAACAGCTACAAGAATCAAGATTGCATGCACTGGTAAGGATTCCAAATTCAGAGTCTCCTAAGTTTACCTTATAAAGAAGATTCATCAAAGAAGATTTAAGCTGAGGGGAGCTGTCAGTAAGCACTTTTCTGGCAATCCAAGGGTAAGTACTACCCAAGACTTTGTAGTCTGGGTTAAAGCCAATTGCAATTCCCTCCAGTACAGCAAGGCTGCCAACATAATGTTTTGTTCAGGATTTTATAAAAGATGCAAATTTAGGCCTTGTATGGAAAGCACTACCTTCGGATAACAAGTGAGAAGTATGAAGGTATCCTAAACTTGAATTTGTACCTAAAAAAATGTATGAGAAAAAGATTATAAATAGCATGTCAAAGCAAAATACAAACAATGAGATGACTAATATCAGGAAGACAAAAAAGCAGAGAACAAAGAATATGCTACTTCCTATGTCCTTGACCTTTTGTCCTTTAAAGTTTGGGCAAACATATTAAAAATAATAAATTTAGGCAAGTATAGACCTATTTAACCATAATTCATTTAATAAAACTAAAACTCATTCAATGCATGCTTCTGGTTTTTGAAAGGTACAAATGGAAAAAAGCTGCTCAATTGCAACTCGGTTTCCTTAAACACTGTTGGTTCTTTGGTGCATGTCAAAAAAAAATTTGATACATAAAATATTGAATTTAAATTACCAAGTTCATCAGTAAAGTTTGATGCATGTTAAATATATGAAAATATCTCATAATACTTGGGCTGTATCTTTAGAGTAATTTAGAACACCTTAAAATTTCTTTTAGGATGTTCCATATTTCTTTATATCTCATGATCAGCTTCCTTATTTTAATTAATATGAATCTATTATTAGAATAAATAAGAGTTGGTATTTAGTCCTTTGTATATATTACCAAACTGTGATCACAATTTGATGTTTTTATAGTTTTTGTTCCCTTGATCCTCATCTAAAAACTTTTTTCGACGTGGAACCAAAGTATTATCATCCTCTATGCCCTATCTTGTCTCCCAGATTCTCTCATTGTTTAATTTTGTTTTATTTCACAACTTTCGCGAGCTGAGTCAGTTCATCTCAATGCTGTGTCCTTCTAACTGCTTCCTATAATCTCATGAGTTACGGATCTGGCTATCCCAAATGTAATATTGGTCTTGTTATCCCATACAAATTTTGACCTTAGTTATCCAAAATGGAGTTAGCCTTGACTAGTCTAGATTAGCAATGAATTTACTGTTACTCATACAAACATTGATTTCCCCTATCTAACTGACAAACATCAGATATATAGCAGAAGATCTGTTGTCAATATATGAATATGATAAATAAGAAATGGATTTTGTGTTGCCTATGGCTTTTTCCAGAATTAGTTTCCTTTCCCTAATAAGCAAAGAGGTTGGACTGCTATGTAGGATAAACTATAGACCTTATTGAAAGAACTTTCAAATATTTTGTAGGTTCTACAGTTATATATTTAATGCATCAGTGGAGAGCTTACATGGTTATTCCTAAGTTTCCCAGAAGGTCTCCAAAGCTGATATTTCGAACTCCTTTGGAAACAGCATTTTGGAAGACACCTACACGGAGCAATGTGGGCCAGAGAATTAACAAATAACCTCAAGAAAAAAGAACTATTAACTGCAACATCTAACTGTAACAACTAAACGGGAGTATGTATTTCAAAAACAGTATTTTGGAATTCACCTAAATAGTAAAAAGTAAAAACCTGTCAAAGCCTTTGTAACAGCTTCTTTCTCTGCAGTTGGTGGAAGTAGCCTGATAAAAGATACAAGCAGCATAATCTTTAGCATCAAAAATATTAAATTTGATAACTTAAAATTGAACAAATGTAAACATGAATACCCAAGAGTAACAAAGTCCGTAGCCAATGCATCAAAATCACGATTTACAAGATGTAGACAAGCTTCAATGAATCCGTCACGCAATTCTTGTTTGAATTCACCAGTCATGCCAAAATCTGGCCCAAAAGTCGGAGGAATTTAAAATATATACATATCTTATTGATATCATTACCTCCTTAAATAGATCTTCTAGAGTCTAAACATACATGATATATCAGTAACTAAAACTAAAATAAAACAAAGTAAATCAAACTAAAATAAAACAAATCAGACATAAATTAGGCTACCAAAAATATTTTAACATATTGAGTACCCAATATCAGAACTAGATAGTAACATAATTCTTCCCTGCATGCACATTTTTCGTTTCCCTACGGCATTAACATAGCTTCCCAATCTTTCCACATATCAAATCAAAAAACTCATTTAAAATAGTTATTAGTTAAGGGTATGTTGGATCAAAGGTTTTTTAGGGGAGGATTTTGAGGGCTAAGTCTATATATTGGTGTATATTTAAGATTTTAAAAAATATGACAGAATAACATGACAAATGATCATATAACATTTCGATCACACTTAATTTATTTTTACAAATATGATTACCTCCTAATGCACATTAAAATCCCTAAATAATTGTTCGATAAGAAAATTGTCTATTTGTGTCCAAACTAGAGCTACACATAATGTTAATTATAAATTTCAACAGAAAAAATAAGTGTGAAGGCGTCAAAAAATCATCAACACTCATCTGTTTTAATGCTATCAAGTACCACCACATATCAAGAAATGATCGAGCTATTCCTAGAGTTTAACTTAATCTCAATCATTAAATCCTCAAAACAAGGCAAATTTGTGAAAACATCAAATTAAAGCCAAAAGGATAGATGCCAAGGATACTAGGATAAAACATGTGTTTGCGAACATAAAGAACTTGGAATATCAAATTCCAATCTTCAATTACCTAAATACGCTAATTTGCCATCAGTTGTCCGAAGAAGATTTCCAGGGTGTGGGTCTGCATGATAGAAGCCACACTCAAGAAGTTGATTGAAAGAGCAGTAAACCCCCACCTAGTCAGCATCAGGAAATACAAAATAAGATCAGGCACCATTATCCAAATACTAAGAACTGTACAGATTAAAATTTAGGATAACTTGTTTGCAACTAATTTGTAGATGACCTCAATCAGGTAGAGATCCTTCACTTCCGACAATTTTCTCCCCTACAATATCAATAGTAGTAAACTAGTGTCAGCAGAAGTCATAATTCTTGTTACAGGCAACAAAAAAAGGCAAGATATAATGGTCCTATGTAGGAAGTAGATTGAAAAAGGCACGCCATATCAATTTGGAAGACTATTTCCTGGTGGTATATTACACAGTTGTTTCGCTAGGTAAGTAACAAGTATTCTAGCTCAGATCATCACAGAAGAGGATATTTGGGATATTTTCTAGCGATTCCAGGGTTGTCCATCGCAATACTAACACTGGGATATACATAAAATTTATCTAGGGTATTGAATATATACAGGCAATGGCATTGAACTATCCTTGCAAAAATACAGTGATCAAATAGTAAATGGTATAATACCTCAATCCATTCCATAACAAGGACCTTGCGAGTTGTGTACTCAGTATACATCAAAGGAACCACCACATCTTGTATAGAACCATATAAGTTCCTGCCCACATATGACAAATAATAATGCATTCACAACACGTTATTTCAAGCATGATACATCAAACATGAATCTCTAGGAAAGGGCTTTTGTGAATTACTAATTCTGTCTTTAAATATAAGACTCTTGAGATTTTTCTTTCTCTTTTTATAGGACAGCTGTCACATTTTCAATTGTATTTATTATTTCTTTACCAAAATATCCATAATTACTGAACATCCTTTTTTGTACTAGCAATAAACCCTGATGGAAATATAAACTAATTCTCTTTCCTAAAGGGTAAACTTGGAAAAACAGTAAAAACAAAATTAACAAATTTAATACTACTACTACTATCAAATTTCATAAATCTGTGATTTAATCAACAAGGTCATATATTTAAGCACAGAGGTAGTATGATGTTATGATCAGAGTTTTTGGCGATGTTAAGTCATATCCCTATATCAAACTCCAAGAATGAAGGCATACTTCCACATATTTTAACCATTTCTTCTCCAAAAGTCTTTGAAGTAAAATGAAAATAAAATATCAACCTTTGACACAAAACCGAATGCTCCCGAGGAATAAAAAAATAGTTGATGCAACAGCAATTCCAGTCAGTCTCAGAGTACTAATAAAACTTGTAGTAAATATGTTTTAAATTCTATTACTAGTTAGTTACTCCCTCCGTCCCCAATACTTAGTCTTTTTGGATTTGTATTTCTAAACTGCGAATGTTTTAGGAAACTATAATTAAGCATGCATTCTCATTTGTACCTTTACCAAAACCAGAAACGTACAATAAATAAATTTTATTTTCACTAAATGAACTAAGGATAAATAGTTATATATAGGTTCAACCATTCAAGGACAGAACCTTAATTCAAAACTTTGATAGCATGCACTTACCTGAACTTGATACCATTGCTTGCTTCATTATTGTAGTCCATCTCCTGCATTCAAGCCTGTATTCAATTTGAATTTCTAAGATATTTAATTCTGAAAGATAATGTATAAAACTAATTGGCTGAAGATCTTGTCTTCTCAAAGAGAAGTAAACAATTTTTTAAAGAATTCAGTAGTGGAAAAGTAAAAAACTGAGGAAGAAAAAGAGAGGAGACATTCTCTGAGTAAATTGATTCTGTTATTTCAGAATCAATTATCAGACTAATTTGCATGAGTTCATCACACATAAGTTAATAGTTAGGCTAATAACAAACAATCTTTGCATCTATAATGCTGATTCAGCATGAGATTGATTGATAACGAACCATGCAGTCCCACACGAGTAGATGCTTCAATATTCCCCCAAAAACTCTAAGTGGCTGGAGAAATTATAATTAATCCAAAACCATGAATTTGATTGGATAACCACAAACCGCGAACCAAACAATTTACTTAGTCCTCTCATGAAATACTAGATTTCAGGCAATATGTAGTCTAGTTTGATCATCACAAACTAGTGCATTTGTGTAACCTCCCCAAATCTAACTTCCTAAAGTAATGTGACTTAAGCCAAATAAGTTCCCAGGTAGCCAATTAATAATACCATAGCTCAACATTTTGATCCATCTCTTCTTGACCTTGTATTCTTACTTTCTAGTGGATGAGGTTAATCCAATTAATTTTGTTAGTTGGTTACAGGGAAAGGGGTGGGTTAGTTACCTGTGTGGGGAGTGTAGCATAGTCTTGAGAGTTAGGATTAATCTACTCCCTTAGTTGTCCCAAAAAAAAACAATGCATACCAAAAAACAAAAAGATCATATTCAACACATGGGTTACGTAATATCGCACCATGCAATCATTGTTTTTGATAAATTAGAGTAGGGTGCAGAAGCATTGCAATGCATTAATTTCACCAATCACCATGCATTCACATAAAATCTAAAGCATAATTTTGATGAAAATACAAGAAAACCAATGCATACCCGGAAAAGGCTTGAGGCCCACTCATCGACAACTCCCTGCATAAATACAACGTCGCACTCAACAAAGTGAAGTGATAGGGAATTGTAGAATACAAATACACTTGCATACAAACAGAAAAATATGAAGATTTGTGGATATGATAGGAGTGTTAATGATAGGGTCTAGATAATATAAATTAGAGATTAATTTTGTGTATAAACAATGTAATTTTTTTTATACATGCATTTAATTAAATCACAAAATGATGTCACTTTGTTACTTTAGTTCCTAAAATATCTTCATAAATATTTATATGATAGTATTAGATTTTCTTAAACAAAAATAAATAAAAATCTACATGATGAGTTATAGTTGAATGCATGCATAAAAGATATACATTGACAATACACACAAATTGAATCCATAAACTATGCCCCCTGATTTCTTTAAGATTAAAATTAACATCAACCAGTCTTCCAGTTGGTGGCAATAATTAGAATATATGAAAATATAACACAATATATTAATATCTTTGATATTACATGTGAATATCTTAGTCAATACCTAGGATAAGTTTCTAATATTAGTGTATCTTAGGGTTCGTTTGGTTGGGAGTAAATGGAGTGGAGTGGAGGAAAGATTTGTAAATATATTTGTTTGGTTCATTTTTTATAAGGGGAGAGGAGGGAAGCAAAATCCCTCCTAGACTCATTTTTTGCTCCCCTCTAAATTGAAGGAATTTGGAGAGGAGGGAAGATTCATTAATTAAAATTTTATTATTTTCTCTAATTTACCCTCAATTACATTTTTAATTCCCAAATTGTCTTTATTGAATTTATTATTGTCGACAATACCGTATATTAATATTAATGCTTCAAACCGAAACACATAAAATTTGTTTTTAAAAACATACAGTATATGTTTTTATTATTATAACTTATATCAGATTTAGTTTTAATATATAATAGTAACAAAGTTTTTTTATAATAGCAACATTATTATATCAAATTCTTATTTATAATATTAATAATGTTTTTTATTATAATATTAATAATAACAATAATATAAAAATATTGAAAATATAGTATGTATATTTTATAAATAAAATTTTTAAGTTTAATATTATTTGTTAAATGTTTTTAACATTCTAACATTATTTTGCTTATTTTTAAGTATAGAAATTGTTTTATTGAGTTAGATGGATCATTAAGATCAGAAAATTATTATTAACAAATGGTTTGATTTGCGTCGAAGAGATATAGTCAATGTGTGTTGTTGTTTCTTACTGGATGAATGTCAAAACAATTTTTATTTAGAATTTTTTTTATTAAATACAAATGACAATATTTATAAGGATAAAAAAGTAATTTAATTGTAAAATCCCTCCCGTCACCTTGTGAACCAAACATACATATTGTTAAAAATCGCTCCCCTCTCCTCCCCTTCTTAGAATCAAACATATATTTAGTTAAATTTTCTCCCCTCTATTAATTTCCCTTCATTCTCCTCCGTTGAATCAAACGGACCATTAGTTTACCTCGTAGGATTAACTTCCAAATTACTTTTATCATCATGATTTGTTACTTGATTTTCCTATTCATTTAGAATTAGGACCTATAAATAGGGGTTAGGGTTTAGCCTTTTGAATCAAGTTAATTATCAAATAATATTTCACTATATTTATATTTCTTCTTATTTTTCTCTTTCTTTTATCCAAAAACCCATAAATTCAACAGAAACCGTAACCATTTTAGCGTTAACATATTCTAAATTCTAAAAGCAATCTTATTCACATTGCAAGTTGTAGCATCACCTGAAGATCAGTATTCAATTTGCCTGCTCTTCTAGCCAGCCCGGCTATAAAACGCAAGATTAATATGTCAAGGGAAATTGCAGCTTGAACTCCTGGTCTTTGCACTTTAACAGCAACAACCTGCCCTGTTCTGCGAAGCCTAGCTTGATAAACCTATTCTCCAGAGACAGGAGTTCTAATTTTGATTAATAAAATTTAAAATTGAAGATACTTGTCATATCAAAACTCCGCAAACATCGCCTAAAGAAATACACCAATATAAGGCTGAAAGCGTGAACCTGCCCAAGGGAAGCAGCAGCAACAGGCTCAGGTGAAATCTCTGAGAAAATTTCAACCAAGGATAAACCAAGTTCTTGTTCAATCATGTTGAAAGCAACTTCAGTGGAGAATGGACTTATTCGATCTTGCAGCTGCGAGAGCTCATCTAGATATGATGGTGGTATCAAATCCTACAAGGAAAGTTTTTTGGAATTGTATATCTTAATTACAGATGCAGAAAATTAAAGTGGCATGGCCTTAACAGAAAAATAGCATTAGTCTAAAGTTAGAGATAATATTGAGTATTGTTATAGAAAAAGTAGAACTTACAGAACGAGATGATACAGCCTGAGCAATTTTGATATATGCCTGCAACAAAGTAGTTTGCAACAATAATAAAAAAGTTGCTTTAGTCGATGGGCATGATGATTTAACAAAAACCACTAAGAAAGTAGTAAACTACTATATACAGAATCCAGTATCTATAATATCCTATCTAACAATCCTTAAAAAACAGACTTTGGAATATGACATACCGGCCCAAGTTCCACCAATATTTTCCTTAGCTCTGCAGCTCTAACCTGCAAAACCAAAGAATAAGATGATTTTAAATCATTGCAAAATGCAAATCAAAAGTCCAAAGACCCATCACTCTAACATTATCAAATCACTTCACCATGCTAACAACAACAGATCATTTCCTTCAAATGTTTCAAATGACAATCATTTTTTCACTATCACTTTTACTCTTTGCTTTTACCTGAAACATGTCATCGGAGCGATCAAATTGAGCATCGAGATAGCGTAAACCAAACCACTTGCCAAAAGCAGTTCCAGTCTGAAACAATCTTCTAGCAACAACAAGAGGCTTCCGGAAATAAATCGCGGCAATTTTCGATATATTGTAGTCTGCTAAGGAGTCAGCTTCAGTGGCGCTCAGTTCAAACAAGTAACCTGACTTCTCCGTAAAGGAGTCTGCGGAAGCGGCGGAGCATCTGACAGAGCTACGACGGGGAGAGAATTGATGGGAGGAGATGGAGTGGTTTGTTGTTGGGATGAGAGAAGGGAAAGAAGAGAGTGATGGTGTTGAAAGGAGTCGCATATTGATGGAATTTAGCGGGTTTTAGATTTTGAAAATTGAAATGAGAAGAAGGTTGCTGTAGGAATGGAAATATGGAATGCAGAGTGAAATAGAGATGATGTAGTTTCTGCATGATGCCTTCTTTCTGACCTCACAAATATTTATTGGTATTGGGTTATCTTATTATGTTATCATCTTTTAAAACAATTTTTACCAACACTCAAAACTTACAAATCACTTTTTTCTTAACTTCATTTTATGATTTCAACACTTATAATTAATTCATTCTTGAGGTGTATTATTCTGCTTTTCATAATTGATTCAATTCAATTTAAAATTATAACTCTTGATTTTTCTATTAAACGTGATTTTTACAATTACTTATTTTTGCACTTTTAATTTATTTGTAATTTGATTTTTAATAGTAATTTGTTAAATTAGGTCACTGTTTAGTTATGTAAATATATTAAATTATAGTAATATGGATTCGAAGGTATTATATTTATTTTTTAAAAGTCAAAATTCGAAATGATTCAATTTATTATCTTGCATCGTTTTAATTCCTTTTTGTGCCACATCATTTATTTTTTCTATGTGCTCTCTCAAAGTTCATCTTCAATTTTCAAAGGTTAAAATATATTGTTACTCTCTAAAGAAGGTCATGAGTTCGAATCCTCACAAATGCAAAAATACAATACTCTAATATTTATGTACTAACTTTTATTATTTCAAAAAATATTACACTAATTTACTCTTAAAAAATTATTATTATTATTATTATTATATTTTAATACATTATTAGACAAATATAATTAAATTTTGACTAGATCTCAATAAATCGTTTTTCCACGTTAAACAAACTTGCTCATATATTTTATAGAATATTATTCATATTTGTCTTAAAATAATTTCTTAACTATAAAAAATGAAATAAAATATATTTTGATACTTTTTACCTAGTATTTTTAATATAATTTTAGAATCTTTTAAATTATTCTACCTAAATAAATATTTAAAATTTCAAAAATAAAAGAGATGTTTGGATCCACACACTTTGAAATAATTTTTATTTTTTTGAAATCATAACAACAAAAACATTAAAAAATACTTTTAATGTTAAAGTAAATATTGCACAATTTTTCAGAATTAAATTACTCTTAACTTAAATAAAAATATATTAGAGAATGTCACATTCTTACCGAATCTATTTACTTCATCTCTACATTTTTTATATAATTTAAAAAAAATAAATTTAAAAAATAAATAAATGAGATTGTACTTCTTCATCATATATTTTGCAATAAATAATATTATCATTTAAAGATGGTATTGGATTTAATGTCTAATTTTGAAATCTCATTGTAAAAATTCAAATATGATACAATACATCCATTCTTTTCTTGCATATTGATAAATAATTTGGGATTTAACCTTTTAAAATAATTCGTCCTTATTTTAAATAATATTTGAAAGAAATAGATTCTGATCATTTTTAACTAAATATCACAACAAGACGACAACACAATAATTACTCGAACTAAATATATTCTTTAAAATTTCGAAAATAAATGAGATATTTGGATCCACACACTTTAAAATATTTTTTATTTTATTGAAATCATACAACAAAAGCAACACTTATAAAATACTATTAATGTTAATGCATGTATTGCGTAATTTTTCAAAATGTTAAATTACTCTCAAGCTACCTACAAATATAATAGAGAATGTCACGATCTTTAATGAATCTGCATATTTTATCTCTATATTTTTCTTAAAATATCATACAAATAAATTAAAGAAAAACAATAAAATTCTTGATTTCTCATATATAACTAAAATTTGACGTTATAGACATAAATTTGTAAAACTATTGAATATTTTATTCAGTAATAACTGAAAATAAAATAAAAAATTTATTTAAGATTAAAAATAATTACATATATTTAACAAGTTATAATTAAATATCTAAAAGAGAGACAAATTTTTAAAAATACATTAGAGTCGAAATAAAATGTAAATAGTTACCTTTTAAAATTATTTAAGTTTACAATATAAAATCTTGTATGTTACTTTCAACTTACAAACATAAATTTTCTTTTCTTTTGATTAAAATGTATATTTTCATTTATGATTAATTCAAATCATAGTCTCGATTATATGTATTAATAAATAATTATACAATAAATTTGTAATCCATATTTATTAAATAATTTTTTTGACATAATTAAAACTCAATGCAAAACCAATAAAAATGAATTAACAGCCGCGCATCGTGCGAGTTCTAAATCTAGTTTTCATTAAACTACGGTACTTTTCAAAAAAATTGGTAGTGTAAAAAAATACTTTAATACTCGCAATTTTAATACATTATTAGAAATTTTGTTCATGGCACCTCGCAAATTTGTTAATAGGTAATTTGGAAATTAAGTAAAAATTGGGGGTGACAGATTTAACTTGTGGGTGGCAAGTTAATTCCTCATGAAATTGTGATAGTTTTAAAAGTTCAAGCTCAAGCTCAAATGGGTTATTTTGAAATTTTCAGACAATTTATCGTTCCACCCTTATACATTTTCTCAGGCCTTGCGCAAAATTTTCAAAACACTCCATGTTTTTAGAGATGCATCTCCGAACACATTAAAAACCATTTTTCTCACAATAAGATTCAGAGATCGAGATGTGCTTCCGAATTATATATGCTTCCAGAACTCAAGCAGTATGAATGAAAACATGACAACATAATAAAAAACATACTAACGCCAACATCAACACTTCATTAAATAAAAGCATTCTTACATAGATAGTCACAGAAATAAATTCAACCTAACATAACTATTTCATCGAGACAATGCAACATAATGATTATTGTAACGCCCGTTTCTATTAATATATATATATTATATTAATATTTTTGAATTTCCGATCAATATTTATTTTTGCAACAAGAATAATTATATTAATTAATATATCTATTAATATATCTGGCGATGTTGTGTTCGGTCCGACTTTTATTCCGTTCGGTTCGGTAAAATATTATTCGGATCCGATATTTAATTCCCCGAAATTATCTTAATTGATTGGATTAATAATATGGGTAGATATTTTGTGTGTTAAATTATAAGATATAATTAGGAGTGTGAGGATTATTTGGGAAAAGTTGGGTTTACACCTTAGTTTACTAGTAAGGTTATCATAAAACCACTTTCCTCATTTTCTCTCCATCCAAACACTTTCCTTATTTTCCTTCCATTCAACATACCAAAGCCAAACAAGTGCAAGAGAGGAAGCTAGTAAGAAATAACATTATAAAACCATTTCCTTTGTTTTTCTTCTCATTTTTCCAAACACACCAAGAATAGAAACTTGAGAGAGAAAGTGAGGGTTTGGAGAAGAAGAAGAAGAAGAGGAGGAGCTAGAGCAAGCATTGATTGGGGTTTTGTTGGACCATCTTGAATCATCAAAGCTTTCATGGTAAGGGGTTTGATTTTCCTTTCCATATAGTTAGGGTTTGATAGATATGTTGTGGATTTAGGAAAAATTGGTATTTTGATTCATGGGGTTCATAGTTTGCCATTGTTTTGGTGTTTTGTTGTTGTTGTTGAAATTCTCAATTGATGGTAGAAATATGTTTTGATGTAGTAATTGAGGTATATATGTTGTGTTGATAATAAGAGATGTTTGGTGGTTGTAGTTTGGATTGGGAAAATAAAAGATGGAAATGGAATTAGAAAAGAAAACAAACAGCAAAAGAATTTATAAAGAAAACAGAAAACATTAAACCAAACAATCACTTAGCTTTGTAATTTCTGCATTTTCACGTTAAACTTGCATTGGAATGTGATATTTAGTGTTCAAATCCAAATTCACACTTTGTAGAATGATAAACCAAGCAATCTCTTCTTTAAATTAACCAGCTACTATTACAAGTACAATGATAATATCGTCATAAAGTAATAAAATATACTAGCATATAACATCATTAAATGTAGAGTACTATAATTGTAATGACACCACTTTCAAGATTAACATGATAGGAATAAATGGCTAATGACACCACTTTCAAAAGAATTTATAAAGAAAACAGAAAACATTACCTGTCTGTTGGAATTGAATGGCGCAGGGAAGATGAGGAATTGTGGATATGGAGAAATGGCTATGTAGGGCGTGCGCCTCCAATATATGGGAGAGGTGGGACGTTCGTCCCTGTTGCGTGGAGGAGGGGAGACGAAATGCCATTTTTTTTCCAGTTTTGCTGTTTACTTGAATTTTCTGTTTTCTGCAGAACTTTCTTTTTGCATAATTTTGTTTCTGTTTCTTATCAGTTCCCCAATTCCTTATACTACTAGGTAGTATTAATAAAAATATAATTAGGGTATAAGTTAGCCGATTAAATTTGGAACCCGATTATGTCCCGATTTTCCGATTTTGGTAAATTCGGCGACGGAGCAAGTTGCTCCGAATTTAATGAAAATTGATGTGCTAGCTAAGTTTGACGTATATAATGTAGTGGTGAAGTTAGTTTTTAGAAATTACGAGTTTTTACGAGATGACCCGAAATAGGCCAATTTACGGTAAAATTGAATCGGATTGTGTTTTAGTAGATTTAAGGCACGTATGGACAATCCGATTTCGACGTTGACGATTATGATTAATGCTGGTTATTAGGAATGACTTTCGCGACGATTATAGGTGTTTGACTATTTTCCCGTTTTCGGAATTTAGTGAATTAATTGATAATGATGCGGTGTGAATAAACGTAAGTTTTGCGACGGTGTATTTATTAATGAACACTTGTTGATTTGCGATGCAATAATATATGTCTTTGTACATGATGCTTATACTGATGTTGTTAATAAATGTTTCCGAATTGTGAATGCATGATTTTGACGGTGACGAATTATTAGTGATGAAATGCTTAAATGCAATTGTGATGCGATGATATATTTATCTTGTTTTGGATAAATTATGGCGATGTGGGCTTTATGCCAATTTGAATGAGCGATGATGATGTTTTTGTGTTGTGTTGTTTTATTGTCGAGTCACATACATTTCATAAGCGAAGAGTGCTTTTATGCCAAGCGATGATGGCTATTATGCCGAGCGAAGATCGGCTTTATGCCAAGTGTCCCTAATTACGGACAAAGCGATGGGTACCACATGCATAACATAGTCGTGTCTCATGGAGTCGGTTATGTTTATGTTTGAGTTGTTTAGCGTTGGGTTTTGTTGATTGATGGATGATATTGAATTGCGATGATATATGATGTGATGATTTTTGTGATGATGTTGTGATGATGGGCTTTATGCCAAAAGCCAAGATGGGCTTTATGCCAAAAGCGAAGATGGGCTTTATGCCAAAAGCGAAGATGGGCTTTAGCCAATTTGTGATGATTTTTTTATGTTGCTTATATTACTAGCATTATTTAATGTTGTTGGTTGATGTTGTTGTTTAAGACTACCGTGTTAATTAGTGATATAATAGCTCGTGACGATTTCATGGTGACGGAGGGTTATGTGTTGTTGCGACGTTTTATGCCGATGAGGTTATGGTGATACATTGTAGATTATACACATTAGGATGACGAGTAAAGTAAGTGAGTTTTGATTATGTGTTGGAACTACACTTATTAATCTATACTCTTTATAATTCCGAAACTACATATATATATATATATATAGATATATATTATCATGCCTTTAATTATATGTGTTGGAGTATCTCACCCTTTACTTGTTTCGCTGTTACCTATATATATTGGTAACGTGCAGGTTATGAAGACGGAGTCTATAGCTGTTGTTAGTCGAGTCGGTGTCGCTCTGATACGTAGCACTCGGGGGGAAATATTTATGTCATCTTGTTGTTGTTGTTTTATTATTATACCTTTTGTGAATAAAAACCATAATTCATAAAAACGTGATTTTGATGAGGAAGTTTAATAAAAGAGATGTTTTGATTTCTATGAATCAATTTATGTTTTCCTGCGATGTTATGTATCCGAAATTTATACTTTGAAGTAAATTGTTTTGAAGTGAGTTGTTTTGATGGTGTAACGCCTCAGTATTTAATTTATGAAATTTTAAAATTACTCCGATTTTTGCATATAAAACTTTGGGTAGAATTGGGGTGTTACATTAGTGGTATCAGAGCAGGTTGATCTGTCGACCAAAGTTGTTAGTGTGTTTAACCCTTTTGTATGCGACATGTGTGTGAAACACTGTCAGTAATTGCTTGTGTCTAATTGTTTGTCTGCAGAGATGAGTTAGAAACAAGTGGGGGAGAAGTTTTACTTCTTGGTGGCGCTTGTGGCTTGGAGTTGGAGCCTCAAGCAGTGTTACACTTTAGTAACTTGAAGTGTAAGTTTGAAGACGCTGTTTTTGCTTGGTAGAGATGGTTTATCTCACCATCATGATTGTCGATTGTCTATTGACAAATTGAGGGACTGATCATCCTTAATCTCTTGTTGATAGTAGTCGGGAATTGTGTTGGTTGGGATAGATTTGTCTTTCCAGCTTAATAGTGTGTGAAGCAGATGTGTGGCACAAGATGATGCATGGTTACTTGAGTTGTAGGCGAATTAGGATTTTGATGAGAAACAAGATTTTGGCAAGCGAGCTTCTTGCTTCTTGTTGTGATTCTTCTGAAGCCCTTTTGTGAAGATGTGGGTGAAGTACCGCCGTAGTGCGAGGTGAAGTTTTTGATGGATTTAGTTTCTGGAGCTAGTTATGATTCGAAGTATCCTTAAGGGATGTTTGCTTCTGAGTTAGAGTTGAAGAGTCAACTTGAGGATTGGTTTGCTACCGTTGTATTGTTCAAGAATAGCAAAGGTCGCCCGAGTTGGTGTGTCGTCTGTAGTCAAGGAACGAGGTGGATGTTGAGGACAAGTATCTACTTCCAAGGATTGAATATTTGGATGAATTAGTCATTTGGAATTTTTGCGTTTAGTGAGATCGATGTGAAGTCTGGTTGTCTACGAGTTAGTGTGAAAGCTGAAGATGTTTAGACAATGCTTTTAGGATAGTGTATGGTCCTAGCGAGTATTTGGTTGATGTCATTAGTGTGACTAATGCGTCAGGTGTGATTTTGGAATGTTCAGACAGTACTCTCATGAGTAGCTGTAAGAGTTACTTCGTGATCATGGATAGTATTTGGTTCACATCAAGTTAAGGAATTGTGGCAAGCATCCGAGTTTTGCGTTATTAGTAGTGAAGTTAGATCAGTGCGTGGCGAGTATTCTAAAGATAGAATTTTGAACTGTTGGACGTGAGTGCCTTAAGTAAGTAACTTAGACGGTGATATTTTGGACAGTTCCGTGGAGTTTTCTTTTGTATCTTGTATAAGACCTCAAGAAGTATTTCAGAGTTTAGAAGTTCTTTTGTTTTGAATGGTTAGCTTGTGAGTTAGAGGTTGATGCGATTGTAGTCATTTGAAATATTAAAGGTGCAGATGGTAACGACGGGAAGATTGGAATTGTTGAAGACAATTCAAGTTTGAGTACGATCTATAAGAGACTTCGTCTGTTGTTGAGTTTAGTAAGTTGGTATCGCGGGTAACCCAAGTATGTATGATTTGGGATTTGATATTTTGAGGAATGTTGCATGGTTGTTTTGGGACGCTTGTTGAGATTAAGCTCAGAGGGTTGTTAACGATTTGTTCACTACTAACGTATGGATTTTGTCGGATACTAATGGTCGTGGTGGATTATTAGTTACGACTAAGATAAGCCTTGACGGTGAAGAATTTTGAGATGGTTTAGTAGCTATAGGTACCTTAAGATGATTGATATTTTATTAAGGAGAATGTCCTAATTGGATCAAGTCACGGACGCATTCGTGTTGGATCCCATAAAGTTTATGTTATGGTTCTAAGTTCAACCTGTTTTGTAATTTCAGTAGTATGAGACGACGTTGATGGGTAGAAGTCATGAGAGAGTGATTTGGTTTGAGTTACCACTTTGGAAGATTGAAAGTTGTGAAAAGTGTTTCGAGTAAGAAACTGTGTATTGATCGTTGCGACGATGCGAGGATGGTGATTACTTTTTACATAATTTGGGAATTTCCATAAGAGGAGACTTCGTTGAAGTCAAGTGTATTCGTCGAAGTTTCACAAGTGAAATATTTGGACAGTATTTGAAAAGGTCAAAGTATGTCGTATATTTAGAGGACCAAGGGACGTTGATCAATCGAGAATGAAAGAGTGATTCTTCGAGTTGATGAAGCTGATGCTGCGAGGTGTCTTGATGAGTGTACACTTTGAACGTATCCATTTTGAGTAATTGTGAAGTTGAGGAATTAACCAAGTTGTTTTACGGTTGGCATCTTATGCATAGAAGTGAAGCAGCATGGTTTAGATATCGAGCATTGAATTGACTAGCGAGTAAGCGAGGTTATTGGATTTGGACTAGTGAGTTATAGTCGTAAGCCGTTTGTGTACGCCTTTGAATGCGTAGGATATCGCAGTTCTGTTATGTTTGGGTAACTTGTTTGTTCAAGGGTTGTACGTTGGTAATCTACAAGGATGATGTGACCTTGTGATTGGCTGGGATGAGAGCAGTGACGGAAAGTGTGATTTTTGAAGTTCGAACTTAGGCGTGATTGAAGGCATCTCTTTCGTGTTTGTGTAGCACGCGTGGTTTTACCTTATTTTGACTGTTTCAGTTTTGGTTTGTATAACCATTTTGTTGTTTTTGTTTTAGCGATGGTGACGGTGTTGTGTTGCAGGACCTTATGTTCCCATCTTTGGTGACTCGTTTCCGAGGTGTCGGTTTGAGTATGTGGTTAATTCTATGGTTGAGACATTAGGATGGTATCGATCTTGTTTGCTTAGTTCTCGAGTGAGCCGGTGTGTCTGCGACTTGTTTAGTTGTTGGGTGTTAGTTGGTTGTCGAGTGCATTGTATGGGCTTTGCATCTCGGCATAGTTGTTCTTGACGGGACGATATAATTAGGGATATTTCCTTGTGTTTGGTGTATTTTATATGTTGTTTAATTGACGCGAGGATTTGGTGGACGAATGCATAGGCATGTCCCGTTTTGTTCATTTTGGTCGAAATTTCGAGGACGAAAAGTTTATAAGTGGGGGAGAGTTGTAACGCCCGTTTCTATTAATATATATATATTATATTAATATTTTTGAATTTCCGATCAATATTTATTTTTGCAACAAGAATAATTATATTAATTAATATATCTATTAATATATCTGGCGATGTTGTGTTCGGTCCGACTTTTATTCCGTTCGGTTCGGTAAAATATTATTCGGATCCGATATTTAATTCCCCGAAATTATCTTAATTGATTGGATTAATAATATGGGTAGATATTTTGTATGTTAAATTATAAGATATAATTAGGAGTGTGAGGATTATTTGGGAAAAGTTGGGTTTACACCTTAGTTTACTAGTAAGGTTATCATAAAACCACTTTCCTCATTTTCTCTCCATCCAAACACTTTCCTTATTTTCCTTCCATTCAACATACCAAAGCCAAACAAGTGCAAGAGAGGAAGCTAGTAAGAAATAACATTATAAAACCATTTCCTTTGTTTTTCTTCTCATTTTTCCAAACACACCAAGAATAGAAACTTGAGAGAGAAAGTGAGGGTTTGGAGAAGAAGAAGAAGAAGAAGAGGAGCTAGAGCAAGCATTGATTGGGGTTTTGTTGGACCATCTTGAATCATCAAAGCTTTCATGGTAAGGGGTTTGATTTTCCTTTCCATATAGTTAGGGTTTGATAGATATGTTGTGGATTTAGGAAAAATTGGTATTTTGATTCATGGGGTTCATAGTTTGCCATTGTTTTGGTGTTTTGTTGTTGTTGTTGAAATTCTCAATTGATGGTAGAAATATGTTTTGATGTAGTAATTGAGGTATATATGTTGTGTTGATAATAAGAGATGTTTGGTGGTTGTAGTTTGGATTGGGAAAATAAAAGATGGAAATGGAATTAGAAAAGAAAACAAACAAAGAAAAGAATTTATAAAGAAAACAAAACATTAAACCAAACAATCACTTAGCTTTGTAATTTCTGCATTTTCACGTTAAACTTGCATTGGAATGTGATATTTAGTGTTCAAATCCAAATTCACACTTTGTAGAATGATAAACCAAGCAATCTCTTCTTTAAATTAACCAGCTACTATTACAAGTACAATGATAATATCGTCATAAAGTAATAAAATATACTAGCATATAACATCATTAAATGTAGAGTACTATAATTGTAATGACACCACTTTCAAGATTAACATGATAGGAATAAATGGCTAATGACACCACTTTCAAAAGAATTTATAAAGAAAACAGAAAACATTACCTGTCTGTTGGAATTGAATGGCGCAGGGAAGATGAGGAATTGTGGATATGGAGAAATGGCTATGTAGGGCGTGCGCCTCCAATATATGGGAGAGGTGGGACGTTCGTCCCTGTTGCGTGGAGGAGGGGAGACGAAATGCCATTTTTTTTCCAGTTTTGCTGTTTACTTGAATTTTCTGTTTTCTGCAGAACTTTCTTTTTGCATAATTTTGTTTCTGTTTCTTATCAGTTCCCCAATTCCTTATACTACTAGGTAGTATTAATAAAAATATAATTAGGGTATAAGTTAGCCGATTAAATTTGGAACCCGATTATGTCCCGATTTTCCGATTTTGGTAAATTCGGCGACGGAGCAAGTTGCTCCGAATTTAATGAAAATTGATGTGCTAGCTAAGTTTGACGTATATAATGTAGTGGTGAAGTTAGTTTTTAGAAATTACGAGTTTTTACGAGATGACCCGAAATAGGCCAATTTACGGTAAAATTGAATCGGATTGTGTTTTAGTAGATTTAAGGCACGTATGGACAATCCGATTTCGACGTTGACGATTATGATTAATGCTGGTTATTAGGAATGACTTTCGCGACGATTATAGGTGTTTGACTATTTTCCCGTTTTCGGAATTTAGTGAATTAATTGATAATGATGCGGTGTGAATAAACGTAAGTTTTGCGACGGTGTATTTATTAATGAACACTTGTTGATTTGCGATGCAATAATATATGTCTTTGTACATGATGCTTATACTGATGTTGTTAATAAATGTTTCCGAATTGTGAATGCATGATTTTGACGGTGACGAATTATTAGTGATGAAATGCTTAAATGCAATTGTGATGCGATGATATATTTATCTTGTTTTGGATAAATTATGGCGATGTGGGCTTTATGCCAATTTGAATGAGCGATGATGATGTTTTTGTGTTGTGTTGTTTTATTGTCGAGTCACATACATTTCATAAGCGAAGAGTGCTTTTATGCCAAGCGATGATGGCTATTATGCCGAGCGAAGATCGGCTTTATGCCAAGTGTCCCTAATTACGGACAAAGCGATGGGTACCACATGCATAACATAGTCGTGTCTCATGGAGTCGGTTATGTTTATGTTTGAGTTGTTTAGCGTTGGGTTTTGTTGATTGATGGATGATATTGAATTGCGATGATATATGATGTGATGATTTTTGTGATGATGTTGTGATGATGGGCTTTATGCCAAAAGCCAAGATGGGCTTTATGCCAAAAGCGAAGATGGGCTTTATGCCAAAAGCGAAGATGGGCTTTAGCCAATTTGTGATGATTTTTTTATGTTGCTTATATTACTAGCATTATTTAATGTTGTTGGTTGATGTTGTTGTTTAAGACTACCGTGTTAATTAGTGATATAATAGCTCGTGACGATTTCGTGGTGACGGAGGGTTATGTGTTGTTGCGACGTTTTATGCCGATGAGGTTATGGTGATACATTGTAGATTATACACATTAGGATGACGAGTAAAGTAAGTGAGTTTTGATTATGTGTTGGAACTACACTTATTAATCTATACTCTTTATAATTCCGAAACTACATATATATATATATATATAGATATATATTATCATGCCTTTAATTATATGTGTTGGAGTATCTCACCCTTTACTTGTTTCGCTGTTACCTATATATATTGGTAACGTGCAGGTTATGAAGACGGAGTCTATAGCTGTTGTTAGTCGAGTCGGTGTCGCTCTGATACGTAGCACTCGGGGGGAAATATTTATGTCATCTTGTTGTTGTTGTTTTATTATTATACCTTTTGTGAATAAAAACCATAATTCATAAAAACGTGATTTTGATGAGGAAGTTTAATAAAAGAGATGTTTTGATTTCTATGAATCAATTTATGTTTTCCTGCGATGTTATGTATCCGAAATTTATACTTTGAAGTAAATTGTTTTGAAGTGAGTTGTTTTGATGGTGTAACGCCTCAGTATTTAATTTATGAAATTTTAAAATTACTCCGATTTTTGCATATAAAACTTTGGGTAGAATTGGGGTGTTACAATTATATCCTCAATGGATCTTTGAATCTTCAAATACATTTCAATTGAACTCTTTGATTCATAACGGAGAAAAATACTTCACAGAACCTTTAGGTCTTCATCTGTCTTCTATTCAAGGTTGGTATTATGGACATTCTCTTCGCTGTCAAACGAGGGTGAATGATTTTCAAGCTTAACAACTCTACGATTTTCTAGAAAGCACAACAGAGTATTCAGTTAGGATAGTAGATTTGTGAGGGTTGTTTCTTGGGCGACCCTAAACGGAAGTGTTGGTTTCTCGTCATTGAAATACATAAATGCAAGGTCGGGATATGAAGTCATTCTCTCTAGTTTTAGTGTTTTGGTGCAACAAATAAGGGTTCATACATGCCTTATTTATACAAGTAGTAGGTAACTTTGGACCACAAAATTCTTATCATGTATCAGATAATACTGTGAAAGGGCATATCCGAATAAACTACATGTTTTATTACAAAAAAAGAGTGAGTTCGGAATCACATATCTGAAGAAATCATTAGGGTGACTTTGGAGTCACATATCTGAAAACTTTATTGAACCAGAAAAAACCAGAATCTTTGTAAACAATCACATGCAATATAAACCAAAAACAACTATAAAATTAACATTATTAAATCGTATAAAAATTAATACATACAAAAAGTGTATCGATTACAATCTAAAATGCATCTAAAGACTTAGTACCACATAAATCTACAGCTGGTTCCGCCTTCGACGCTTCCTTGGTTGATTCTCTTTCAATCTCCATCAATTTGATGAACTTTATCATCCTCTCCGTAAATTGATTCGGCCAAGTTTCTACTCAATTGTTGAATGTGTCGTCCACTCGATCAATGTAACTGGAATTGGACACCCAGATTTCAAATAAATCTGAACAAAATATAGACCCTTTGAAAGAACCCATATGCACGTGATGTATCTGGCACCGTTTTTAGATAGACAATTGTGTAATGGGACAAATGTCTTTGATAACCCATGTCTTGACAGATCGATACACTTTATCATATGCACTTGGTATCAGGTGGCCCATTTTGGAGAAGCACATCCATTTTGAAAATTGTGTCTTACCACTACGACAAGGAACATTTGCACTTTGAATTAAATAAAAAAAATTGGACCCGTATAACTTCGTGTAGCATTCCCTATGCGTCGTCAACCCTTTCAAAAGTGTGACATGGACAAGTGGACGATCCTCCTCTGATTTACCAAGCAATTCATATACAGCCTAATAATCACAATTACCATATCCTCAACATTCACAATCTGCTCAATGTGTTTACCATCCTTCATCACTCAAAAATAACATTGAATTATCATACTTTACTATATTTATCTTAGGGTTAAATAAGTTTTTTATTCTTATAAATATTGCAGTTTTCATTTTCAGTCCCTCCCTGTCTTTATACAATTGTTTTTATAAAAAAAAACTTTGTCAAAACCCAAAAAGGTCTACAAATGAAACTGCAATATTTATAGGGACCAAAAACTTATTTAACCCTTTATCTTATAATATATTATATTTCAATATTTTTATATTAAATCTATATTATAACATGATAATTAGTTAACTAGACAAGGATAAAGAAGAATTATTAATAATTTGAAATTAGAGAATTCAGAACTACTTGAAATTTCTATGTAAACATTCAGGAAGTGTTTTAATCATCATATAAAAAAGTGAAAAATATCTTGTTTTAATCAAGCAAATTGTGTTTTAGTTCTTGAGAGTGCACCCAATCAAAGCCACCGTGCTGCGCTACCGTCTTGCACTTGCATCTTCATGTTCTCTTTGATCACTTCTTTCACCAGTACTGTTTCCACACAATTCGCTCAGTTTTGATAATATAGACCCAACAAATTTGCAGCCACCAGATACCAAAGCACCCACTCCTATTACACAACCTATTGCTGCTGTCTCTATTTCCTTCATTTTCACATCTTAATAATTCATGCATCAACACTTTAGGTCACGATTTCAGCATGAGAAAGAGAAGAGATAGATCCTTACAGAGCCACCACTACCATGATGACCTACAATGATATCTGATAAGTAACCAACCATGCCATCGCCACGTAAGAGGGGTGGCGATGCTACGTGTATCAGTTTATAGGGGACATTATGCAATGGTGTGGCGTCTCGCATTAATTAAAAAAGTTAACTAATTTTTTTTTATTGAAAACCCATTTTAATCCCTAGAAAAGTTTTCCATATAATTTCTTGATAATATTAATTATTTTGATAATATATTTTTTCCTATTTTTTTACTGTGTGACTATTGTTATGTGTATTATTTTTATTTATGTTGATTTATTATTTTTATGTTTAATTATTTTTAAATTATTATATTTTTTATTTAATTTTTTAAACAAAAAGGATCAGTAGGCTTGTATTCCAATTTTAGAGATAATAAGACGGTTAAAAAAACTTAAAAAGAAAAAATCAATCAAAAGTTAATGATTTGAAAAAGAGAAGGATGATATGCTAATTCTATCCTTTACAACCATTGACCTAATATAGTGAGGAAGGTTTTCCTAGAAGATAAAACCTTAAGTTTGGAGACCGAAGTTTGTAAAGTAATCTGCACAAGGGTTTCCGTCATGATAGATAAGTGTTACGAAGAAGTTCATGTGATGGAACAGAGTTTGACAATTATTTCACTGTATGTAACACTTGAGGCTAAAGAGGACTAAGCGATGTTGCCACATCGGAATGAGAGGGATCCCGAGACTGTGCAGGTATGAGACTGCATGGTTGAAGGGGGCTTATAAGTATTAATTGGTACTACCTATACCAATAAGATGCATCTTATTTTCGGTATCCTAACCATAAGAACTCCATAGTTAATTGTGTTTGTCTTGGAGTAGTATTGGGATGGGTGATGACCTTCTGGGAAGTTTCCCGAAAAACGTGCAAGTGAGGTCAAAGCATGCTGAAAAGACTCGTGTTTGTTTGTGGGGTCAGTCAATAATCTTGAAGGCAGTCTAGGGCGTTATAAATGGTATCAGAGTCAGACCTCTCCTAGTACGATGTGGTTTGAGGATGAACCATGCGGAAGTTGGTGGGCATGTAACACTCGAGGCCAAAGAAGGCGGGGGGTAGTTACATCACATGTAACACTCAAGGCTAAATAGGTGATCGTACCTGACCAGAAGGTGTCTTGGCCCAATCTGCAACGGTGGTCCAAAGTGAAAGAAGGGGGGGTACCTGCAAGGAACTCCGATGCCAAAGTAAGTAGAGGCAGAGAGCAAGCAAGCAAGTGAGAGAAGAGAGTAAAGAGTGAGATACCTGACCCTCTCAAGTGATAGGGTATTTATAGCCCCCAGCGCTGGGCCAAGATCCGATTAGTGGGCAGAAGTCCAAGCCCACTAGCGGATTGCTAGGGCTTGCAGTGGAGGCCAAGACGGCCTCCTCCCTAGATTGTCGCCCGAAATCCGGTTTGTTGCAAGTCCCAGGAGACTAGACGGTTAAGGAAACCTAGTCAAGTGGTCTTAATATCGAGGGCACGTGGCGCCAAGGATAATCGAGATCCGCGGTCGCCACGCCCCGCATGGACGTGTCCTGTGAACATTCCCATCTCTTCAGGGCAATTGGGCCCGGTATCCGCTGGGTCGCCATGTGCCCTCGTAGACGCTCCCACCGCCTCCTGGGTAATCGGGCTCGATCCGTGGGTCGGCCACGTGCTCCTCGTGGACTCCTGATGCTTCCCAAGGGTAATTGGGCCTAGAATCTTGTTGGGCCCAGAGCGTGGCCGCCCGATCAGAGCCCCCAAGTCTTTGCTCTAGTAGTAATGACTTTGAACCGGGCATGTCCTCGACAAGGCTCAACGATTACCGTAAGCGACGGCAGAATCGGTGGCGCCGCACCGCCAGCTGTGGACGCGAATGTTTTCTACCCGGGATGTCCGCGGGATGTCGGGCACGAGGCCGAGCGGAAACCGCAGCTAAGGGTTGTGTCGCTTGGATGCCACTTGTCATTGAGATGGGACTTTGGCGCCTAAACGAGGTGACCTTTCGATGCCCTTAGACTCGCTATAAAAGGGCTTTTTAGGGTTTCATTTGTTTACTCGATTTTTCCAACCTAAGAAACCTTTGAAGCAGTAATCTTCCGCAAGTTCTTACTCAACTCTCAACATGTCTTCGACCTCAAACGCAGTAAACATCCCAATTCTTTGACAATCTCCTTTCAATTCATGTTTTAGGATGAGTTTAGGCCGAATTTAGGGTTTACTTTGTATGAATATCGCGGGGAGGAGATTGAATATCGCGGGGAGATTCGTGCCTTTAGCGGGGAGAGAGTTGACTACTGCGGAGAGAGAGTTGAATACTGCGGGGAGAGAGTTGATTACCATGGGCAGGAATTAGGATGAGACGGCAAGAGTTGGAGTCACACGGCGGGACTGAATGCCACGACTAAGGGCGTGAATCTCGGGAGATTGCTGCACCACGGGAACTTTAAGGATTAATGTCGGAGGAGTTGCCGTGAGGGTCTTTGAGAGAAACATGACCGCCTGTTACATCAGATGTCCGGCCCTCGCCGTGTCACTTGAGTCGTGGTGGAGGTGGATTTGACGCCTCGAATTCACTTTTTTCGCCGCCAGTGCCGGATCAATGTGTGGCGTCGACGAGGGACAGCGGTTCGCCGAGTGAGGTCGCCGACCTCCGGTCGCTACCAACCAAGGGATTTTGCCTCCGACTTCTCCACCGACTCGTCTCGACGCGCTCAACGAGATCAAGATCTAGATGAAGGATTGAGGGTTCCCGGTCGGCAAATACCGGCCCGGACGGAGGATCTCGTCATTTACTTGACGAGATATGTACGAGTTTTTGGAGGCGGGCTTCCGGATGCCCTTCATCGGTTTTCGACGGGTCTTCACGTGGTCAACCTTGCTCCTTCTCAACTCCATCCGAATGCCTCGCCTTCATGCGCATTCGAGATCGTGTGCCGCTACTGGATATAGGGGCCACTCTTCCCTCTTCTTCCGCATTTTCCATCCGCAGAGGCGTATGGTCGGGGACAAATGTGCCCGGTTTCGCTCAAGCACCAAACTTTTCAGACCGATTCGCTCGGGACTTTAAAAACGGTTCTACGTGATAAAGCCCGCACCGAGAGGCCGAGAATACTTTGTTCGAGCGGACGACTGCTCAACGAGGACAGGCGGAGGTGGAGAAGATATGGCGAAGTTTCCCTTGAATGGGATAGGGGCACTATGAGAAGAGCCGGACTTCTATTCCGTGAGGCCCGAAAATGAACGGGACGACCAACTTTCTTACCGGTTGGAGAATTTCAGAAAGAGCTTTAGGCCTACCGATGTGTCGAGGAGGAAATGTGCTCCTCGACCCCAACGGGAAATCGAGATAGCCCGCGATACATTCATACCAAGTCCCTCCTCGAGTGCGAGTCCGAGGAGGATGCGCTGAGGCTCCTAGGTATGCGTGTGTAAGTGCATAGGAGGAATTGCTCGTATTTTAGGCGTGTACTAACGCTTTTCTTTGTTTTGCGATAAAATGGCGGCCATGGAGGAGCGATGTCAAGTCGCGACCAAAGGGTGGTCGCTTGTCAAGGACCGGTGGGAACTTTGCAAGTCGTGAAAGCACCGGTGGTGGTGAGCACTCCTTCCCCGCTCCTCCCTCAACCGCCAAGAGGCGAAGGAGGAGCTCACCGAGCCGAGGTGCCCGAAAGCTCCATCTCTGGGACGCCTTCGTGTTCCGCTATGCCCTGAGGCAACTTTTGATGGCGACCTCCCGTGGTGCAGCAGTGAGAAGGACCGATCCTCAAGCTCGACCCAAAGGTGAGGGAGAGGTATGGCACCGACGTGTCCGCGGTGATTCGGATGTCGAGACCTCGCTGACGTTAAACGACGAGGTGGCAACTACCGGCCGGGTTAATGACCGAGCAATGCCCCGGAGCTCGAGAGCAAGGAACAAGGAATTTCAAGCTCAAAGGCGCGGATGCCCGATGTAATGCCATGGCCGACGAGCTCAAGGGATGAAGGACAAGTATGAGCCCTGGTGGAGGAAAAGAATGTTTGAGGTCGAGCTAAAATTGTCAAGGAATACCTCCCGCCGAGGATGAAACGGCCGAGGAAGGGGCTTCACCGAGCCACTTGATCGACAGGATAAGGACCCTCAAGAGGATGCCGTGGTCCTTCGGCTTTGAGCGGCAAGATTACAGTGCGCTTGCGAACCCCGGTGGAGTGGTGACCTCCGGATCGCCCATGGCATCGCGTGGTGGACGGGAGATCGTGGCCCGAGGAGTGATTTTGTTCGATTTGTTTGGGCCTACGAGCCTGTTATTTCGGGCCTGCGTGCCCTTGTGTTTAATATTCGTACACTGGGCATGTGCCCGTATATTCTGGATCATTGTAATTTGGGTTTTATGCCCGTGAATATTTAGCTGGCCTTTGTCGGCCGTTTATAAATGCTTTGTTTGCAAATATCTATACTTGTTAACTGTTTATGTATGTTATGCTCGACCTTGTCTGTTCAACTGCTCGATGTTATCTTCCCTAGCTCGTGCTAGGCTTGGGGGCTCGAGGCCCCATGCGAGGACATGGTCTTGTTAAGAGACCACATACTCGGGGTGTGGATCGTCCGTCGCGAGCCGGACATCCTGCCAAAGGTGCAAGAAAGACCCGCGGACCTCGATCGAGGGCTCCGCATCGAACGGGGTCCTTACTCCATGCGGTCGAGTAGGTCCCCGTGTGTGAGTGGCTTGGGGCGCGTACGAGCACCATTCTGCGACCCAAGGCTGAGCCATATCCCCGAGGAGGGGTTTAGGGGCCACGAGACGTTGAGCATGTGGTCGTTCCATCTCAGCTGTAGTATTGTTTGAGCTTTGTAGCGTTCCAAGGTCGAGGGAGTTGCACTCCATTTAGATTTTCGAGGTAGTAGGCTCCGGTGCCCGTCTTAGCTCGGACACGATAGGGTCCTTCCCAGTTGGCGGCCAGCTTTCCTTCTCGGGATTCTTTTTGATTCCTGCGGAGGACAAGGCTGCCAACTTCGAATTCGCGCTTAATGACCTTCTGGTCGTGGCGCAGCGTGATCTGTTGTTTTAAACGTGCTTCTCGTAACGCAGTCACTGCGTATCTCGCCGACTAGGTCCAGCCTCCTCTCGCTGCCTCGCATTCGCTTCTCCTCGAGTGGGAATTCAGCGCCTTGACGGCTCGATTTCGACGGTATGACCGCCTGCATGCGTTAGCGAAACGGGACTCTCCGTGGAAGAATGGGGAGTTGTTCGGTATGCCCACAGCACGCTGTGAAGTTCTTCCACCCACCTGCTCTTGGATTCCCCGAGTCTCCGCCTGAGTCCTCGCAGAAGACTGCTCGCGGCCTCTGCTTGGCCGTTGGTCTGTGGATGCTCGACAGATGTGAAGTGGTGCTTGGTGCCCAGCCGTGATACGAAATTGCGGAAGTTCTGATCGGTGAACGTGTCCCGTTATCCGTGATGAGGGCTCGGATACCGGGCAAGGACGCTTCGCTTGTAAAACGAAGAATGTTAAAGGAGGTGATTTTGGCGTGCCTCGCCTCGATCCACTTTGTGAAATAGTCCACGGCGATGAGGTATTTGTTTTGATAAGAGCCTGCGTGAAGGGACCAGTATGTCCATTCCCACCGCCTAAAGGGCCACGGGAAGTGAGTCGTGAGCTGGTGCGATGGTATGTCGCGGCGCCGCACTTGTCGATTTTTGACGTGTTCCTGGCGCCCCTTGCATGGTGGGCCGTAGCCCGCACGTAATGCTTTGGGCAAGAGATCGTCCTCCGGATGTTGAGCGTTAATGCCTTCATGGATCTCATGGAGGATGCCACACCGGACCTCGACGCAGGAGGGAATGGAGAAGCCTCGTCGATACAGCGCCGCCGAGGACAACGTAAGAGCATGCGGCGTTTGGCGGCGGCTCTAACTTGTCGTGGTAACTCCCGCGGAGATAGTTGAACACGGGGTCATCCAGTCGCATCACCGATCGCATTGATGTCGAGCTGTCGACTTTTAATGCTCGGTTGGGTGAGTGTTTCTTGTATTACGGACCGTTCCTCCTTTCTTCTTTGTGCTCGCGAGTTTGGACAAGATGTCCCGTGTTCTGCTCGGGGACGGTCGAATCTCGCCGGTTGAAACCCTTGAGCCTTCAAGGTGAAGGTATTCGATGAGGTCGTTTTAGCTTGGTAGTCTCCAAGGACTTGCGATGACGAGTTGGGAGTCGGTGAATATTTGGATGTCTCGCGCCTATGTCCTCGGCCGCTTATGCCCATGAAAGCCTCATATTCTCGATTGTTGGATGTTGGGAATGCGAGTCAACGAGTGCTCGATGACGATGCCTTCTTCGCTGAGGACGACCGCCCCCGTCGAACTCGAGGTCCGCCGTCAGAGTCCGGTCGCCGCTGGGGGCTGCCGCGAGCGGTCATCTCGGCGACGAAGTCGGAGGCGCTTCAAGGCTTTCCGTCCCTCGTCAATGTCGAACTCGGGTTCGAGGACCACTCAAGATTCGTCCGGCCATGTCCCGGCGCGAGGTTTTATGGGCTTCTCCGGCGCACGACGATGACGCGGGCGAAATAGTATCGCAATCTCCTCGCGTGATGACGCGAGCGACCTTTCGACGATACCGGTCTCGCCCTGGAGGGCTTTGCTTGGAAGTAGACGGGTTTTGCCCGCCTTGGGTCTCTCGATGAGGACGCCATCGCTTGCTGGACACGGTGCGATACGTGGTTTTGCTGGTCGTGACAAACCGTGGTTGCGAAGTGCCCGCTGAGGCGTAGGAGACCTTGCTCGCACTCTTCGTTCCATTCAAGGTCGGCCCTTTCTCAAGAACTAAAAAGGGAAGGGCGGTTGGCCGACCTTGCTACGAATCGGGACAACGAGGTTAGCATGCTGTTGTGATTTGATGGACTTCTTGGACTGGGTGGGCAGCTGAGAATGCCCGACATTTATCCTCGACCCCGCTCTAGGTAGGCCGAGGAACTTGTCGGTCTTGACTCGAACGCACTTCTCCGGGTCAAGCATTTGCTTCCGAGCCCGGTCAAGACTTTCGACGTGAGGCGTGGTCGCCCGGCTTGGGATTTCACGATCATGTCGTCCATGTATACCTCGAGCATATCGCCGATTTCGCTTGGAATACCTTGTTCATCATTCACGGTAGGTTGCTCCGCTCTTGATCCAAGGGCATTACGTTGTAGTAATAGTTACCCGACTCATGAAGGCCGTGCAGTCCCGGCGGCCACGTCCATGGGGATCCGTTGTAACTCGAGTAAGCATCTAAAAGAAAGTTTATAGCCGTCGAGTTGTCGACCGCCTATCAATGTTAGGCAAGGAAAAGCATCTTTGGGACATGCCGTTAAGATCGATAGTCAACGCACATACGCCATTTTCCATTAGATTTTTAACAAGTACAACGCTTGACAACCAAGTTGAATACTTGGCCCTGAATAAAATTTGCCTCAGGAGGTCTTTTTACACTTTTTCCGCGGGACCGCCACCTACATTGTACTATGGCCCTAGCCTGGATCTATGGCGAGTGATGGCGGCGACCTGTGGTCGAGTCCGCATTTCGCTGGCCCATGCGAAGAGATCCGCATTCTCCCAAGGCAAGCTCGAGTTGTTTCTTTGCTAGGTCGGGAGATCGGCGCCGATCTTGACGCACCGTGGGGTCTTCTTCGAGGGGACGAGCTCGAACTCGTCTGGAATTGGGCGCATGGATCCGTGTCCTTGTCCGCCGACTTCGTCCTTTGCAACGGTGTCGAGGTCCACCGACGCTGGGACTCGATCCTCCGCGTTTTGGGAAGCTCGACTGGGCGTTGTCCGCCCTTCCTTCGCCGGCGGGCCCTTTGGGTCGACGGTTTGACCTCCGCCCAGCGTTGGCACCACTCGCGGCTTTGATGTCCCCGCAGATAGTAGCGACGCGTCCTCGTCTGGTGTAGAACTTGAGCTTCAGGTGGACGGTCGAGGGAACTGCTGTGAGTTCTGCCAGTGTTGTCCTTCCCAGAATGGCGTTGTAGAGGGAGTGACAGTCGATCACCAGAAAGCGGACCTTGACTGTCACAAGCAACGCCCTCGAAGGTGACGAGGAGCTCGACGTACCCCCAAGGTCGGGATGTGGAGCCGTTGAATCCTTGAAGATCGGACCCCACGTATGGTGATAGGTGAGATTCGTCGAGCTGGAGTGTTTTGAACAGGTGGGTGTACATGATGTCGACCGAGCTACCTTCGTCGACCAAGATTCTGTGGACTTCGAAATTGGCCATTCTTGCTTTGATGAGGAGGGGGATATGGGCATTCGGTGCGCCTCCGGGGAGTTCCTCCAAATAGAAGGTGATCGGCTGTGACTTGCCGCGGAACTGTTCGAGTGAGACCTCGTTGACTGGGGCGTTGTCGATCAGCTCGTCGAACTTCCTTTTAGCCGAGTTGATGGATAATTGGGCGTCGCCGCCGCCGGAGATGACCATGGCGAGGGAATTCTCCCACGGGTGGGTGAATATAGGGCTCCCAAAATCTTCTGCCTAGTCACCGAGTAGTTATCTGGTAGGGCGAGTCCCTTGTGGTTGGCCTTCGCCCCGGTCTCCTTGGCCTCTTTCTTGATCCTTCAGCTTCTGTATTGCCTTAGTCTTCCGCCTTGATTAGTGTCTCGATCGCGTCCTTGAGGTGGACGCATCTTGATCAAGTGGCCGTGACTTCATGATACTTGGCGTATTTTGTTTTGTCGCGGCTTCGGGGTGGGTTTCGGCGTCGACCCTCCATCTCGAACTCGGTAGCCGAGCATTCGCTAGGATCCGCTGGAAGCGGTCGGAGTGTAGTCATGAAGCGCCCACGGCCTCACGCTGGATTCCGGGGCGTCGCGCCGCTTCTCCTCGCCGGAGGACCCGCCCGCGCCGGTTATCTTGGTGCTGGTGGAGTTGCCCGAGCCCCGACTCCCGAGTCCCTAGCTCGGTTTGCGGCTTCCTTCTCCTCATACGTGATATAAGCGCGAGCCTTATCGAGGAGAGCATCGAAAGTGGCCGGGGGCTCGATGCCGACTTCCCGAATCGGTGCGGGAGGAGCCCCTCCGCAGTATCGCTCATCCGTCCTCGCAGGGGACTTGGATGGCTTCTCTGTTGAAGCGGTCGATGTACTCGTGGAGAGTTTCATCACTTTTCGAATGATGGCCTCGAGGAGGCCTGCCTTCGGTGCTCGCGGAGGCGTGAACGTGCTCGTGAATTGGGCCTCGAGCTCTCCATGAGTGTATGGACCCCGGGCAAGCTTTTGTACCAATCCATCACTGTCTTCCCGAGGGTTGGGGAACAACCGCACTTGATTGGTCCTCCGACATTGAGGTATTGGAGCATAGCTTCAAACCGTCGATGTGGTCGATGGGGTCGTCGACCCCATCGAATCGGTCACCGAGGTGGTTTCTCCATTCCCGAGGAATCGGGCATTCATGATGCTCGCGGATAGGGGCCCGGGTCGCCTCGTCGCTCCGATGGGGAGAGCGCGAGAGGCGCCGAAGTTCGCGCGGGCGGCCGCCTGGTTCTTCGTGACCCATCGGCTCTTCGCTCATGGCGGGAGGCGATTCAGCCTCCTGGGTTGTTCTCGGTCTCGCCGCTCGGTCGCGGGTCCCCTTCCTGAGCGGCGAGTCGGGCACGAGTCTTCTCCCTGCCTCCACGGGAGTTTGAGAGCGATGTCGCCGTGGTGATGGTGACCACGAGTTCGGGCGACGACGCCTCCGCGGTGATCGGCGGACGAGAACGTGGAGACGCTCGCCGGTGAAGAGCATGAGGTTGGTGTTGTTGATGGCGCAAGAGGGCCGTGACCGTGGATCGGCGTCGGGGTGGATGCACCTCTTGGAACACTACCGGTTCATTGTCCGACGGCGATCCGATTCACCGGTCCCTCTCCTCGGTAGGATCCGTGGAGGAGGCTTGCCCATCTCGAGGATCTCCGCCGGAAAAGGGTGTCGTTATGCTCGGCCAGATCGTCGCGAGGGGCATTTTGCATGTTGGTTGCAGCATCGGCCATGACAAACTGAGTTGTTGGTTTGCTTTGGTCAACTGAATGAAAGGAGACGGGGAAGCAAGTTTCCCAGAGCGCCACCGATCGCGACGAAGGTGTCTTGGCCCAACTGCAACGGTGGTCCAAAGTGAGAAGGGGTACTGCAAGGAACTCCGATGCCAAAGTAAGTAGAGGCAGAGAGCAAGCAAGCAAGTGAGAGAAGAGAGTAAAGAGTGAGATACCTGACCCTCTCAAGTGAGAGGGTATTTATAGCCCCAGCGCTGGGCCAAGATCCGATTAGTGGGCAGAAGTCCAAGCCCACTAGCGGATTGCTAGGGTTGCAGGAGGCCAAGACGTGGCCTCCCTAGATTGTCGCCCGGGAAATCCGGGTTTGTTGCAAAGTCCCTGGGAGACTAGACGGTTAAGGAAACCTAGTCAACAGGGTCCGTTAATATCGAGGGGCACGTGGCAGCCAAGGATAACTGAGATCCGTTGGGTCGGCCACGCGCCCCGCATGGACGTGTCCCCGTGTGAACATTCCCAATTGCTCTTCAAGGGCAATTGGGCCTGGTATCTGTTGGGTCGGCCACGTGCCCCTCGTAGACGCCTCCCGCTCTCCAGGGGTAACTGGGCCTGGGATCCGTGGGTCGGCCACGTGCTCCTCGTGGACACTCCCAGATGCTTCCCAAGGGTAATTGGGCCTAGAATCTTGTTGGGCCTAGAGCGTGGGCCAGTCCAGAACAATAGGGCTAAGAGTGGTCGCCACATCTGAATGAGATGGATTCTAAGATTGTGCAGATATGAGACTGCATGGTTGAAGGAGACTTATAAGGATTAATTGGTACTACCTATACCAACAAGATGTATATTCTTTTTAGTAGCCTAACCATAAGAACTTCATAGTTAATTGTGTTTGGTTTGGAGTAGTATTGGGATAGGTGACTGTCGAAGCAGTGAAGCGGCAAGCAAAAAGTAAAGTATTTGTTTTTACCGGGTGATATTTAAGTTATATCGTATCGTGTCCACAGAGATTGGTTATTGATTCGTCATTCAACAAATCATTTGTTAATGAGTTTGGGGTTAAATGGATTGTAAAGAAAAGTATCAACAGAAAATAAATGACTAAAACTAAAAAGGATAGACAACTTATCTGGTTCTAATGTACACCACTCGTCATAAACTTAAACCTATTGTCCAATTATACTAAACCTATATTTAAACCTACCTCATTCATAGCCCAAGTTAAGAATCTTATTGCATCACCTCGGATGTATCTACCACCTCAACAACACAGAAGTCAATCATGTCACTTGCATCGATGATGTCTCAACCGACACAACTGACACATAGGCATTAATCTTAGATAGCCTAAGTGAATGTCAGCTATAAATCTATGTCTAGAGTTCAGAAACTAACAGATAATCATCATATGTAAGAATCTAAGTAGTATATGTCTATAGCAACTCAAATCCCTAACACAAGATAAAAATCTAAGGCAAATTCAATATACAAAAATCAGAATAATTTAAAATTTCACAAATTCAATATTGAGGCATCACACCTTCAAAAACAACTCACTTTAAACTATTTACTTTAAAGTATAAATCTCGGATACATAGCCTCGTCACAAATCATAAATTGATTCATAAAAATAAAACATCTCCTTTAATAAACTTCCTCATCAAAATCATGTTTTCATAAATTATGATTCTTATATACAAAAGGAAGAACAACAAAAGAATCGACAACAAGACAACATAAATATTTTCCCCCCGAGTGCTACGTACCAGAGCGACACCGACTCGACTAACAACAGCTATATACTCCGTCTTCATAACCTGCACGTTACCAATATAAAGGTAACAGCGAAACAAGTAAAGGGTAAGATAATCCAAAACATATAATTAAAGGCATGATAAAGTATATATATAGTTTCGGAATTATAAAGGGTATAGATTAATAAGTACATTCCAACACATATCCAAAGCTCACTTACTCTTATCGTCATTCTAAAGTGTATAATCTATACTTAATCGCCTTAGCCTCATCGGCACAAATCATCACAACAACACGTAAACCTCCGTCACCACGAAATCGTCACAAGCTAATACATCGCTAATTAACACGGCAATCATAAACAACAACATCAACCAACAACATTAAACAATGCTAACAACATGAGCAACATAAATAAATCATCACAAATTGGCTAAAGCCCATCGTCGCTTTTGGCATAAAAGCCCATCGTTGCTTTTGGCATAAAAGCCCATCGTCACAAATATCATTACATCATAATTGCATTAAGCATGTCATCTAATTAAATCATCACAAAACTCACCATTTATATTCATCGCCTAGTTATCATGAAATTATCAAGTTATATTCATTTCATGTTCATCATAAAGATCATCACCAAACAAAGCATCATACATCATCGCAATTCAATCATCGTCAATCAATTAAAAACCCAACGCCAAACAACTCAAACATAAACATAACCGACTCCATGAGACACGACTATGTTATGCATGTGGTACCCGTCGCTTTGTCCATAATTAGGAACGCTTGGCATAAAAGTCTCGTCGCTTGGCATAAAAGCCCATCGTCGCTAATGCAATGTATGTGACTCGACAATAAACAACACAACACAAAAACATCATCATCGCTTATCAAAATTGGCATAAAGCCCACATCGCCATAATTTATCCAAATCAAGATAAATATATCATCGCATTATATTTGCATTATGCAAAACGTCATATATAATTCATCATCATCAAAAATCATGCATTCACAAATCGGAAGCATTTATTAATAACATCAATATAATCATCACATCATCATGTACAAAGACATATACCATCGCATCGCATATCAACAAGTATTCACTAACTAATACGTCGTCGCAAACATTATGTTTAATCACCCCACCTCATTATCAATTTGTTCACTAAATTCTAAATACGAAAAAATAGTCAAACACCTATCATCGTCGCAAAAGTCATCCCTAATAACCGGCATTACTCCTAATCGTCAACATCGCAATCGGATTGTCCATACGTTTCTTAAATCTACTAAAACGCAATCCGATCCAATTTAACCGTAAATTGGCCTATTTCGGGTCATCTCTTAAAAACTCGCAATTTCTAAAAACTAACCTCACCACTACATTCTACACGTCGAACTTAGCTAGCACGTCAATTTTTCGTTGAATTCGGAGTAACTTACTCCGTCGTCGAATTTACCGGAATCGGAAAATTGGAACATAATCGGGTTCCAAAAGAAGTGCGAAAAATCAGAATTTTGGAGGCTACAGATGCATCAACACGGGCCCCCGTGTGCATCAACACGGCCCGTGTTGAAAAGCCACTAGAACGTGCAAAAATGCCAAAGTCAGAGAATCAACACGAGCACCCGTGTTGATCAACACGGCCCGTGTTGATGGACCTGGCAACCAAAATTTCTTATACAATAGGACAACACGGCCCGTGTTAATCAACACGGCCCGTGTTGATGGACCTGCGTGAAAACTTCATCTTTTTGAGTTTTTCTCATTCTACTACCATGGTTTTCTTTCCCATTTCAATACTCTTAATTTCTACAGGCTAGCACCTAATACACCCACAAACTATACTCCTAATCCAACTCTTCTAAACCATTCCAACAATCAACCAACAAAACCCTATAAATCAACTATCAATTTCACCCCCAAATCTAAAATATATCTATCAAAACCTAACAATATGAGATGGAGAATCAAACCCCTTACCTCTAGTGCTTGGATGATTCAAGATGATTCTACAACTCCAACCTCAAGCTTCTCTCTTGCTCTTCTTCTTCTTCTTCTTCTTCTTCTTCTTCTTCTTCTTCCCAAACCCTCATTTTCCTCCAAGTTTCTATTTTTGCTTTTGTGTTTACCAAATGGAAAGAAATAAGGAAAATGGTTTTATAAGGTTGTTTCTACTAGCTTCCAAGTTTCCATGTTTGGTTTTGGTATTTTGAATGGAAGGAAAATGAGGAGAAATGGTTTATATGTTGTTTCCTTACTAGCAACAAGGGTGCAAACCCCATTTCTACACAATTAATCCTCACACCCCTAACTTAATTATATCATTAATTCAATTAATTCAAATAATTTCGGGGAATTAAATATCGGGTCCGAATGATATTTTACCGAACCGAACGAAACGTCGTCAAATATATTATCAGATATATTGATTAATATAAATATTCTCGTCGCAAAATAAATATCGATCGGTAATTCGAAAATATTAATATAATATAATATTAATTAAAACAGGGCGTTACACAACCACCAACACAGATTTATAAAGCAAGCTTTATATAATGCCATAGGCGACAAATATACATGAGTTAAGAGAAAATAATAAACTCCAACAAATAGAGATTATAAAGAGAAGAGAAGAAGAGGAACCAAATATTTCTTGGGTTGTCAACACCAATCGATGAGAGATCCGACTCCGGATCATTCGATTGCAACCTCCAAATGGTGTTTCTAAGCTTTCTAGACAAAAAATTGAAGGTTTGATGAGTTGGGACCAAAAATACCCAACCATAACCCAAAAACAAGTGTTTTTGACCTTTTTAACGAGTTTGAAAATCGCATGGCGCGCTTAGCCCGGTCTGTTGGCGCTCAGCGCGATCTATGTCATGTTGAAAAAAATCAGCTTCTTGTTTTCGGCATAACTTGAGAACCGTAACTCAGATTTGCGCCCGATTTAAAGCGTTAGAAAGCTTATTCAATGAACTATCTAACCATGACAAAATATCAACATAATTGATGATTTTTTATTCTTTTATTTGATCCTTATTCGTTGATGAATTGCTCAAAATCGCGTGTTTGAAGCTTTATTCGATCTCGAACGCTCTGTGTTTCAACCATGCGATAAATCCTACAAAAATGGGATAAAAATATCAAAATAATAATATTTATAAAAGAATGAGATTATACTATTATTTACACAAAAGTTGGGATTTATTACACAAAAATAGAATGATAAGTGTCAAAAATTTACACTAAAAATATCCACATTTTGACACTTATTAGTGATCTTTTGGGAAGTTTTCCAAAAAGTGTGCGAGTGAGGCCAAAGTATGCTAAAAAGACTCGTGTTGGTTTGTGGGGTCAGACGATAATCCTGAAAGTAGTCTGGGTAGGCTGGGCCGAGTTAGGCTTTGACAGGCCTAAGCATGCCTTGCTAAAAAACTGAAAGTCTTACTTGGCCGCTTATTTTTTTGGCCTGAGCCTGACCTTTTTGAAGACCTGATTAGCGTATTAGCCTGATTAAAAAGCCTATATCATTTGAACATATGCAAATAAGCAATCCAACTAATATTTAAATACATTAGAGAATCAAAAATACAAAGAGACTAAATGTTTGTTTACATCGATTTATTTGAGATTACATAGTAGAAGTTTGTGAGATTAGTTAGTTTGAGAGAACTTATGTAAACAACTTATGACATTATTCATAAGGTTTTTTAATTTACTTTTACAAATTCTTCAAAATAACTAAACTTTACTTTTGTATTTTAATATAAAGTACACAATATAAAACAAAAATAATAGATTTATTCATATTTATTAAAATAGGTCGGTCTGAAAAGTTTGAAAGGTTTTTAATAGCCAATGACCTAACATATTTTTAACTAAATAAGTTTATAAAAAAACTTAGACATTTTCTACTTAAAAAAAAATATGATCTAACATTAACTTGTGTAAATTAGACGGTAAATCGTATTAGTTGGTCTGACTTATTCCTATCCGTAATAACCATAATTCTTCAATCTTATCTTTTATCGTTTTCTTAGAAGGATTCTACCGAAAATATTAGTTTCCTCTAGAATTTTTTTTTGTTATGCGAATGCACAAATTTTTACTGATATGCTAGATAATATTGGTTTTACAAATTTGTATATTTCTTGTTTTTTTTAATATATTATTCTTTTTACACTATCAAAATAAACAAACAAAAAACATTCTTCATCTTTTATATTCTTATTATGACTTCAAATTTTCACTCATACAAAAAAAGTGATTACACTAATAAATGTGTTATAAAAGTGATTCTAGCAACAGAAAAGAATACACAATTTTTATGTTTTTTATTTATAAATTAAATAATTATAGAAACTCTTATATTAACATTAAACTAATTTCTCTTATACTCTTTTTTTCCACTTTTTTTACTCCACTACAATAGTTTTATTTAATAAAATTCAATACCATATCTCACCATCATTCACAACACACTAAAAATTTGAATATTCTCAACAACAATAAAATTTTACAAAATATTTTATAGACATCACTTCCTCCTCATTCAACACATTAAATATTTTCACATCTCATTAAAAATATTTGACAATTAAATTTTTTTTTCAACACCACTGCTGTACTTAGCCTAACTCATCAATGCTATCTACGGAGTATCTACTAAACACATGCCCAGGGACAAAATTGGAATTGCAGACTTTTGCTTGGCCTATAAATTACAAATTCCAAGAGAAAACCATTTACTGAACTCGACTCTTGCTTGACCTTAGAAAAACTCTGAAGATTTTCTTGAAAATCTTCAATATGAGGTTCGCATTTTCATCACATATCCATTTTCTTTCATAAATTTTCCATTGATTGTTGTTTGAGAAAATGATTGAACTTTGAACAATCAATTCAGAACTACATGCACATCGTCTTTTAGTCATAAAACCTAATTAGGGTTTTTAGCATTTCAATGGAAGATTAATGGACTTTCATGTTGATTTTCATAGATAATTATTGATCTTAATTTATTTTTTTGTTACATAGCTATGATTCCTTGTTTTTTTTTGCGTGGTTAATTTCATTTGAAAATTAGGTTCACTTTGAATTAGGGTTGTAATCTGTTACTTATCTTGTTCATATTTGGATAAGATTAATGTGATATTATGTAGTTTTCCTGGATCCTGATGATTAATGACATGCTTATATTTGATCTCACAAGTGTGGAATTGGAACTCTGATCACTGTTATATGATACAATATTTAGCCACCAACCGTTGGTAAATAGTGCGATGATGCCGTATGTGTTCAACTTTTATGAAATCATGTCATACTTTGTTCTTTTGTCATTTGTGGTATTATATGAAGTGGAAACTTTGCAATATGTTTGATTTCTACATTCATTTCTCATTTTGTACTACAGCCGCCATCCAACTGTCAAATGGGCCCAGAGGTCTGATGAATTGCTTATAACAGTTGAGTTGCCTGATGCTCAGAATGTGAAGCTCAAACTTGAGCCAGAGGGAAAATTTTACTTCTTTGCAACTGCTGGTGCAGACAAGATTCCATATGAAGTCGACATTGATCTGTTCGACAAGATTGATGTAGATGTAAGCGCGGCTAGTTTATGATTTTTTTATATTACTCTCTACGTCGATTATAACTTATAAGCCCCTTGCTGAAAAAAATCTCCTTAAACTCCTTCAAACTAGTTGATGGTTATTTGATTATATCTTTTCCAACATATCTTGTAATCTATGTGTTAATATGTGTTCTCAGAATAGTGAAACTAGTGCTAGTTCGAGACATATCTGCTACTTGGTGAAAAAGGCCGAGGACAAATGGTGGGACAGGTTATTGAAGCAGGGAGGGAAATCTCCTTCCTTTTTGAAAGTTGATTGGGATAAATGGATTGATGAAGATGAATTGAATGAGCAAGATGCCAACCGTTAGTGATTTCAAAAGTATTTCTTTGAATTTTTGGTTTTATTTTTCATCGGTTTGTCTCATTCCCGAATATTGTTTTTCAGCTCTATCTGATATGGACTTCGGCGATGTTGACTTTTCTGTAAGTAGTGTTGCTCAATTGATAGTCTAATAATACATTTCTTTTCTGTTATCTTTTGATACATAAGTTCAATTTCTATGCAGAAGTTGAACATGGGAGGGGGTGACGACGGCTCGGGTTTTGATGCTGCAGGCGATGACGATGGTAAGCGCGACACATCTGGTTTTTTTTGGAACTTTTTTATGGCTTGAATATTCCTTTTCTTAGTTTACTTTGACATGACTGTATTTGACTTCGGTGTACTTGATCTGTTTCCCTTACCAGATGATGAGAGTGATTCGGAAGAGGAAGATACAGAGGAAGAATCTTCTGGCATTGAGCTAGATGCAAAAGACACTGTAAACAGCAACGCAAAGGAAGCACCTGACGCCAAAGCATAAACTTTTTTAGATAGCTCTGACTGTAACTTTCAGAATGCCCTGCTTACCAAATAACCTTTGAAGGGTTAACTGGTTACGTGGTGTCTGACAAGGTGGTCCTGACATGTGTTTGCTTCCTTTTTGGGTGTCTGCCACTGGATTTTTGTAGTCAATTATGCATGCTGAAGATTATTTTGTGTGTACGATTTCATTGAGATGAGATTGACTATTGTTCTCAATTAGTTTGTGTTTTTAACTAATGAGATTAAATGCAATGGACAACGGATTGAAATGCAATTCACACGAGGTTGTTCTTGTGTCAAATCATATAAATCCCAAGATCAATGATCTGATTGTGTAAAGTATAAAATGCGAGAGTTATATTTATCAACCCTGCTAATAGGAATAGAGCAACATACAAGATTCTGCTGTTGAAAAAACCTTTTCAAGTTATACTATCAAGTTAAATTTTGTTTATAAATAGGTACGAGGGAGTATTATGGATGACGATGAATATGATTTATCAAAGACCATTACTATGAATTTCACTGAGTAGAGATCCTCTCTAGTCTCTATTTCTTACCCCAGTTCTTTTGAGAAACAAAAGAAATAGAGATGATCTCTATTTTAATCTCATTCCAACTTTGCAACTAGTTCATCTCATCCTTTTGCTCTAGGATAGCTGGGTATCCAGGAGCAATTAGTTTTGACTTTGGTAGGGTGTCATGATAGATATATGATAGTTATGCATTAATTTTATATTAATTATTCTCAGTAAAATTTGATTACAGTTTTAAAACAAATATCATAAAAAAATGTCTTACATACTATTAATAAATATTATGATACACATACCTAGTTCTAAAGTGTATTTATTGATCAAACATTCTCCTTTGTTGCATTCAAGACAGCTAAATAGTTGACATCGGTAGTAGAATCATCCATTGCCACCTATTTTGAACTCCTCCAACTCACACAATGACACTTTTATATGTCTAATAGTTGATAGAGATCTTCTCTATTTCTTAAAAGAAATAGAAAATAAAAATATAATTACTAATGGTTTTATAAAACACATAAATTATATAAAATATATGTCACACGTTTCAATAATATATATATTTATACATTAATACATTTAACTCATCAAAAGGACAAATTTGAGTTCCTTGAGGGAAATTATTTTACAACATGGCTAGGCCGAGGGTGTTGTTTGTGTTATGGATGACATGCAATGATTGATTAATAAAGAAAGATACACTGTACAAATATGGTATGATCGGTGACAAACTGAAAACTATCTAACACTTGTTATTTAGTTGCAACGAGATGAAGAAAATATGAGATCAAGTGTTAGAACAGATACAAGTTAAACATAGACCTGACGAATGACGTGTGAAAAATTTGTTGAAATAATATACAAGTGTGAATAAGTTGGAAAATAGTCTAATATTGAAAGAATGTAGAGACTTAAACATATATAAATGGGAAAACTCACTCATTTATCACCTTAAAATTTTAAGTGGATAAGTGGTGTGTCTCTCATAAAATACTTATTTATCAACTTTATATTCTTGCGATCATTTTATATTTCTCTGTTTTGACTTAGTCAATAAAAATTAATAAGTAAAAACTAATAGTCATATCTCATGCATCATATATATGAGATACTAGTATAAATTTTAACATATCTATAAATATAATGAAAAATATTTATATTATATGGACATTTCACGAAAATAGTAACGTAAATGTTATAAATTATTTTTATAGGGATAATAGTGTATGCCACTAGTATGATGCCTAAATGAACATGAAACTGGCATGATGCCTAAATGAAGAATTGAATGTTTCGTGAGCTTAATTATTGTTTGTTATTAGATTTATTATAAAGTCGATTTTAATAAAATATTTTACAAATTGTGTTAAGAGATACGAATGACATGAATGAGATTTGCTTCTCACACATAAAAAGATGTTATATTTACATGTGTCTTAGTCAAGTATGACAATGAAACGCAAAACCGAGATTAAGAAATATTAAATATTAAACTTATTTATTATTAAGTGTACTAATGTATAAAAAAAATATAATATTTAACTATACAAAACTACAAAACGTGACACACATTATTTCTTTAAATCACAAATTTTAGATAGTTGATAAACTCAAACAATAAAAAGTGGCATAAGATTGCATAAATGATACGCCACATTCACTTGGTCTTTGATGGCTTTTTCCTCTAGCGTCTCTATAGGCAAAAAATGTGTAGAGCATTTTAAACGTCACAAACTTGTTCAACATTATTTCCTACCACACATTACAATACAAACTCCTTATACTTTGCAACCACCTTTCAAACACTCTTCATTCTCTCTTTGTTTCACTACCAAACAAAAGAGGGAAAAACAAAACAACCAAATAACTGTTACTCATAACTGCAATAACTTCCATGTAGATTCGTAATCATACATTCATATTTTCTATCAAAAACCATTGGTCACTTCTTCATCTATTTCAAGGTAATTTTCAAACTTTGATTGAAATTTTTTGTTGCATATTTCATGTTTTGAATATATGTTTTGACTTCTATGTTATGTTTTGCTTGATTTCTATCTCAATTCATGTTATCAAAAACATTGATGATTTAGGCCTTCATCCCTTTGTGATTAAAAAACTTTCTAGTAAACATCTCTGAACAAATTGTGTCAGGTGTCTAAGACATGTTAATGTCTGATCAACATGACACCGACAAATATGATTACGTTCAATTTATTATTATTTTTAATTATTATCAATGTCGTTGAGGAAATTTAGTATCGTGTCTGCTATCTGTGTAGGTTTTATTTTGTTATGGTAAAGGGCAAAATTCTAGTCGGTTAGTTTCATTTCATTTGTGTATATGCAAATGCTATAACATCGATAACTCTGATCAAAGGTGTTAATGTCTGACGCTAACATGACACTGACACGTAATTTATTATTTTCTTCAAATTATTATCAGCGACGTAGTGAGTTTGGTATTTTATGTCGGATGATGTTTGTGTGTCTGTGGTTAAAAAAACATGAATTTGTGTATAGGCAAACTCATGCTTATGTTTGTTAAGACCATTGTATGACAGAAGAAAAATGGATGACATTCAATGGAACAATGCAAATAGAAAAGATCGGATAAAAAAGCCGATTAGAGATTGAAGTTTCTTGAGACATGTCATTGAATGATTGTCCTATTTATTATGAAGTGATGCTCTTTTTCGAGTATATATTATGGCTTGTGTGAGTATTATACATTAGAAGTTTTGAGACAAGTGTAATGGATTTCAATGATGGCCATGTATCGAAAGAGCATCATCGATCTGCAACAGAAAGTGTTGATCCAATATCTGTTTCTCCTTTACAACTTTCTTCTCCTAAGTCACCAAAATCTTCAGGGTCTCTAAATGAGCATGTTAAGGGAAGCAGTTTAAGTCCCAAAAATAATCGCCAATCGCATTCTCCAAAAGACGGTCGTCCAAAGAAAGGTGAACTTTTCTTGTTTTACCGAGTTTCTGTCTTGCGAAGATTATGATAATTTTACTTAGTTTGTTAAACATTTTGGAAACTTATTAACATTTGAAATGCAGGTGGTTCTGGTGGGAAAGGCTCCTGGGGTGGATTGCTCGAAACCGATGACATGAAGGATCTTGACCCCAACGATCCAAATTATGACAGCGCCGAGGTAAGTTGTTATGATTTCATCATTCAAATAGAGGCTAATATGCATCGGAGTTTGAACAAACCGGTATTTTTTGCGATCTGCTTTTGACAACACTGATTCAAATCTTTGGTTACTTATGCAAGTATATATGGTTTTGTAGGAAATGGATGATTCAAATGAAAAGGAAAACAACGCGGCGGCGTTGGAAGAGTACAAGAAAAAAGCTACAATAATAGTGGAAGAATACTTTGCAACTGATGATGTTGTTGCAACAATGAGCGAGCTTAGAGAAATCGGCAAACCCGAATACAGTTACTATTTCGTCAAAAAGCTTGTCTCGATGTCGATGGACAGACACGACAAAGAAAAAGAAATGGCTGCCATTCTCTTATCTGCACTTTATGCTGACATAATTCATCCTTCACAAGTTTACAAAGGATTCACCAAGTTAGTCGAGTCGGCTGATGATTTGGTCGTGGATATACCAGACACGGTCGATATTCTAGCGCTTTTCATCGCTAGAGCTGTTGTTGATGACATCCTTCCACCAGCATTTTTGAAGAAGCAGATAGCGAATATACCGAATGATTCTAAAGGCGCTGAGGTTTTGATGAAAGCTGAGAAAAGCTATCTGACTGCGCCTTTACACGCTGAAATCATCGAGCGGCGTTGGGGAGGTAGCAAGAATACAACAGTTGATGATGTGAAGGTGAGGATAAACAATTTCTTGAAAGAATATGTAGTAAGTGGTGACAAGAAAGAGGCTTTTAGATGCATCAAAGACTTGAAAGTTCCGTTTTTTCATCATGAGATAGTGAAAAGAGCTCTTATAATGGCAATGGAAAGGCGACAAGCTGAAACGCCGTTGCTAGACCTGTTGAAAGAAGCTGCTGAAGAAGGTTTCATCAACACAAGCCAAATGTCTAAAGGCTTCAGCAGGCTGATTGAAACTGTCGACGATTTATCGCTTGACATACCAAATGCGCGCGGAATACTTCAACAACTGATAGCGAAAGCGGCTTCTGAAGGTTGGTTATGTGTCTCATCACTAAAATCACTTACAGCCGAGGATGAAAACAATGTGATACAAGAAAATGTTGCAAGAAGTTTCAAGATGAAAACGCAATCCATCATTCAAGAGTACTTCTTATCGGGTGATATATTCGAAGTGAATAGTTGTTTAGAACTAGAGAACAGCAAAAACTGCGGAGAATTAAATGCAATCTTTGTCAAAAAACTAATAACTCTAGCGATGGACAGAAAGAACCGAGAAAAAGAAATGGCTTCCGTCTTACTTTCATCGCTTTGTTTTCCACCTGATGATGTTGTGAGTGGTTTCGTGATGCTAATTGAGTCAGCAGACGATACTGCTCTAGACAATCCTGTAGTTGTTGAAGATCTCGCTATGTTTCTAGCAAGATCGGTAGTTGATGAAGTTTTAGCACCGCAACAGCTCGAAGAGGTTGGAACACAATGTGTTAGTCAAGATTCAATTGGAAGCAAAGTCCTTTTAATGGCGAAATCATTGCTAAAAGCTAGACTCGCGGGCGAGAGAATCTTGAGGTGTTGGGGAGGGGGTGGAAGTAGTAAACCTGGATGGGAGATCGAAGATGTTAAAGACATGATCGGGAAATTGTTGGAGGAATATGAATCGGGTGGTGATATAAAAGAGGCGTGTAGATGCATGAAAGAGTTAGGTATGCCATTTTTTCATCATGAAGTTGTTAAGAAAGCTATGGTGAAAACTATTGAAAAGAAGAATGAGAGATTGTGGGGTTTACTCAAAGAGTGTTCTGAATCAGGGTTAATAACTATGAATCAAATGGTTAAAGGTTTTGGAAGAGTTGAAGAATCTCTTGATGATTTGGCTTTGGATGTTCCTGATGCTAAAAAACAGTTTGGATTTTATGTTGAAAAAGCTAAGGAGGAAGGATGGTTGGATAGTTCTTTTTGCTACAACAATGCAATAGAGAATGGCACAAGTTAAGGTTTTTGATTAACATGATATAAGTACGAAATATTTATTCTCGACGACGTTTAAAAGTGATCAGTCTTTATTAGAATGTTTGACGAAAACATAAGGTGAATTCTTCTTTTCTTTTCTTTTTTTATTGAATTTTCTCCACACATATTAGTCAGAAATTAAATTTTTGACAACTTGTTTAAAGTGTCTGAGTATCTTATCATTCCGACCAATCACATTTTACTAAATATGATAAAGTTATCTCGCGCGACTCTACACTTATTATGTTTATCTTTGTTTCTAAATTTACAAATTTACACTCACATTAGATGCAAGCATAAAGACATGCTTTATTGATTCATATATACTTAACTAGCTTTTGTAACAAATTTGAAATTTATTTACAAGCCTACTCATGACCCTCAAAATATTTAAATCCATGCAATCATCATTGTTGGTATACGCATTATACTTTATGGTATAAATTAAGAAGAAAAAAATCATTGTCAAAGTATCTAAATAAAACAAATTGAGAGGGAAAGTAACAGAAGAAGATGATTTTTTTGCCGTTAGTAAACTCTGTAGTCACACACTCAATTATCTCTAACTATTTTATTAAAGATCTAACGATTTTAATTTAAAATTAAATTATAAAATAAAAACAAACTTATTTTTATGAACTATGTGATTAATATCAAATAGCTATGAATATTTTGACTGTGTGATTACAACAAAATATAAACGTAAGAGATTAATTTTCGAAAGTAATTAATCTGTTTTAAATTCATGAAATTTGATATTTTAGTATTCCTTTTATTTTAAAATGACTATCATTTTACTAATTAAATTTGTTTCAAAAGCTGTCATTTATTTTCAATACATTAATAAAATTAAGTTTGTAACATTATTTATTTTTTACTGGTCATTTTGAAACGGAGGAATTATTTATTAGTGGAACATGCCATTTAAACCTATCTAAGTATCCAACCTTATGCAAGATATTGATGTTGAAGTCATGAAATATTAAATTAAAATGGTAAAATGAGTGAGTTTGGTGGTAGAAACTAATACTCCAACACTACAACTATACCAATACACGTCATATAAAATTATACATAACAATAATTTGAGATAAAATTATATTGTAGTTTGATTCCTTCAGTGATTCGTATGAGAATTTAAGAATTAGTTAAATAACAAGACATAGGATTTTCAAGATTTATTTGGAAATGTAACAATGGTAAAGGTAAATTTACTTAACCTAAAAATCATGGAGGCTTTGGTGTGAGAAGTGCTCGAGAGGCTAACACAATTATGTTAGGAAAACTGGTATGAAAAATTCAGTCAAATTTTGATAAAATTTGGGTGCATATGATCAAGGAGAAGTACAGTTTGTTAACTGAAATGTCCTGAATAAATAGTTCTTTTATGGTCCTAATTCCAAAATTTGCTAGTCCTCAAGGCTTGAAAGACTATGGCATTATTTTGGTAATATGATGCATATACAAAATGTTATCAAAAGTTTTGGCATACATATTAAAGCATGTGATTGATGGGATGATATTATAAAACCATCAAGTGAAGATTACTATACCACTGGAGGATAGGTCAAGAGGAAGGCGCCTACTTGAATGTCGCCCAGTTGGGGTTGATCTAGTAGAGGTCGCACATGAGACACATGACACTAAGGTGCTCATGGCAGGTTTAGTTTTTTTGTAAAGCAATATAAAAATCATGTGTGGTAGGTCTTAGATGTCGTATGCCATAATGTGCAAGTTGAGTATCACGGGCATCGCGCATTGAGGTGTTACCTCTTGTTTCTAATTGGCACGTCCATATTTGTGGACAAAAGTGCAACATATGACGATGTTGTCTATCTTAAGCACTTCATCGACCTGACTATGATTCATTATTACAATTTGAGGGCGCTTGTTTGGTTGACATGTACTCGAAGGTGGTGAGAGTTGTCTTTAGAAGACAATGAAGATGGCAGGAAGTTGCACACTAGTTATGATAATTTCTTGTTACTAATATTTTCATTATTTATTTCTTACATTTATTATTAATATTGCATCCAAACCATTTTTAAAGATGGACCATCTCCCACTTCCCTCGCTTCATCGGGTGAGAAGTTGTTCCACACTACATAAGGACTATACACATGTAGCCACATTTGTTTCATACAGGGGGAATGATGTTATGGAATCATTCATAGTTTATCTTGATTGTATGGTACCAGATAACATTTGTTTGTACGAGGATCACCGCCAGACACGTCTATTTGATGTTATCTCTTTATACTTCAGATGGCTCTTTATACTTCAGATGGTAGGCATATGGATTATCTCTTATTTATACATATCTGCCCGAGCGAGCGATGCACCAGTTTGACTACATGTAGATCATTTTGAGACCTCCCTATGAGATCACTCCTCCAGGCGCCCGCTGCAAAGATGTTGGTGCTACACTAGATAATTTTGAGAGTCTTCTAGTACTAGAGAAGTATCGTCGAAATCTCGCTCAAGTACGTTAGGCTTATGCTGAGGGAAACATGACAGGGTTCTATAGGGTGTCACACCCTATCATGACATCAAACGCTCTTGGAAGACTATCTAGGTCGGCTAACTTTGAGGCACTTAAGGTTCAGAGTAAACAGGTTGAGAGCTTGACGACGATTTATTAGAGTGTTGCGAAGATGTGTAATGGAGTCATTGAGGCATGACTCTTTGAGGATGACACTCTCCAATTGGCCCTCGTGGAGACCATGGTTGCCAAGTTATGAAATGTTATGTAATACATACGGAGGAGGAGATAGGAGGTTAGACATACCCAGTAGTTAACTTATATTCAGATGCTTTACTTTTTTATACATTCAGTCAAATGTTAGGTATTAAATAATGTTTTGGATTAATGTATGACTTTTTATTTTCATTTAACTACATTTTATATGAATTTTACTTTGATTTTACTATAAAGTTGGATGCAAAAAAGTACGATGTTGGGACAATGGTACTGCTCTGAAATGATTTAGAAGAGTTTTCAGAAATGCATCTCTAAAATAAAATAAATCATTTTTCCATCACATTTTAAAGGACTTTAGAAAACATTTCAGAAATGCATCAGTAAGGTTGGAAAGAACAATTAGCCAACCATTGCCTAATCAACGCCCATGTTTCCCCTCTTGTGAATGGAAGCCCAACACTTGAACTTAGGATAGAAATGGATCTTGAGACTCACGCTCTCCCCGTTTTTATTCTTAATTGTAGAAGAGAGTCTTAACTTTATTATGAAAAAAAAAAAAAAAAAATGGTGAACATTGGAAGATTCAAAGATTTTAGTTTTGACGGCAACAACAACAAATCAAGTATCTCATTTACATAATGGTGACAATACTTTGTTAATCGGAGACAATAACTAAGAAAATGTGAGAACAAAAAAGTCTGTCGAAGATTTGTTAATTAGTCCTTCATCTAAAAGTGAATTTCAACAATGTTTACAAAGGTTGTTGATTGCTTAAATTTAGTGTTATATACCTTTCTGATCTATTTCCTATCTTTTTTTTTAAAGCTCTACCAAGTATCATCTCCCTTCTTAATTTATTTAATTTTTAATTTATGGAGTGTGAATGAGACATATAGAAAAAGTAATTTGGTGAGTTGGGATACAAAAATCTGAAATTCTTTGATATGGCGTTAGTAAGAAAGTGGTTATGGAGAATTGAAAATAGATCAAATGGATATTTACAATGTAAATTGTTGCCTGTTAACATGTACATGCTCATCTAAGGAGAGAACAAATGCAATACTAACCACTCCATTCATAAACAAAATGAAGTTAAGGACATTCCCAGAGCAAGCTGGAGAAAGTATATGAAATTCTTTTTTCCACTTCAATCATATGTGCTTCATAGAAGCAACAACAAAATGATGGAGAAATAATATGCAACTAGAAAGAAAGAAGACATTACTCTTTGAACAACAAGAGCATGTATCACACAAAATTATCAGATGTAACATCAACTATTATTAAACTATACCGTTTACCATGATAAAACTAATTGTAAAAAATATATCAATTTAGACAAATTGAAAGCGCGAAGAGAAAAACATAAAAGCCTACCATAAAAGCAGCAACACGGGTCCATTCACCAACCGCGCTTTGTTAGAAAATCTTTAGTTCTCTTTCTCAAGCGGGTGAAGACAATAACTACACAAGCCAAGATCCATGGAGAAAAGTTCCCAGGAGAAAAGTTTAATTTCTTCATCCATTGGGGAGTATCCCTCGAAACTATTACTATCATGAGCGTTATTAGTGCTACCCCAATCAAGATTCTCGTAATTGGTTGAAGTAGCGAGTCCTGCCAAAATACAATGTTTTGGTAAATTAGGTGCTTACATCCCACAACAGTTTTAATAATTAGATGTTATTATTGAAAAATCGAGAAGAAGAAAAAATCAATCAATTAAATCAACAATGCCTCGAAAAAAATAAAATCTTCGGTTCCTCTCATATTATAAAATGGATGGAATGCATTCCATCGGTTCCTCTCATATTATAAAATGGATGAAATGCATTCCATCGGATACCGCTCCATTCCATTTTTTTTTTATCAATCCAAACGATAAAACATAACTGTATTTCATTCCATTTTGCTTCATTTCATCATATTTCATCAAGCCAAACATTCCGTTACACTATCTACTGTGAGTGTCCTATCTTGTGTTCAGATTTGAGTTTCTTAGCTTACTAAAGACGACGACAACAACAACAATCAAGTCTTATTAGGGTTTGTTACACAAATCAATCGAGAGCCTAATGTTGTGGCAAACACATTTTGTGAAAACAAAATTTATGATAAATAGGATTCCTACAAACATCATTAAACCTAGAAACAAAGAAACAAAAAGCAACCAAAAAAACAGAAAGAATTTAGAAAACAAACCTTAGGTTCACCATCAAGATAAACAACGGCACCATCCCTATAAGTCAAAATGGACCTTCCATTCCTAGGGTTAAACCGAACAGGAACACCACGAACACGGCTCTGATGATTAAACGCATATAAACACTTGAATCCATGTTTCTCCAGAATATCCCCAACCTCAAGCTGATCCTGTTCCCAACCTCCCAACGCCGATTTGAAAACAACAACCGGTCCTTTCCCCTGCCGGAATAAATGGATCTCGACCTCCGGTACCTTTGTACGGACGTGACGTGCGGTGTCGTTTTGGGGGTCTTGGGTGATTTCCTCCTCGATTTCAGTGAGCAAGGGTGAATTTACATCATCGACCATGTTTTGATTTTTGATTCTTCTTCTTGTTCTTTGTTACACTCTGTCACTGTTTGTTATGTTGTGGATCGATGAAGATGTCTTTCACTTCCTTTGGTAACTTCAACTTGCACTCATATGATATTCTTTTTTTAATGAAAACGTTATTATATTATTCTTTTGTGAATATATACACATTTGATAAGCCCAAAAAAAATCAATCATTTCCTAGATATATTCTTTCTTCTTTTTTCATCTTCCATTTAATTAACCATTTCAAAATGACTATTGTTTAAAGTTTTTATAGATTAAGAAATGTAATAATATTGTCATAGAACATTATATTTTTACTAGTAAATAACTCGTGCTGTCGCACGGGGCCGGTCGAGATTTCATATAACGTGGAACTAATCTTGTTATGTAACAAAAAATTCGTTTTTATGTAATTCAATAAAAGTTCATTTAATTCGGTCAAATTTAGTGTATCAAACTTATTTGACAACATTCAAAAATGTAAACTGAAAACATGATTGTGTAACAAAATAAGAAACTGTCATGAGTCTTCAAAATAAGAAACTATCACGAGTCTTCAGATACAACGCAACCAGCTTGGAAACGATGTTTTCAACTATTTGACTTGCACAATAAATTATGCAAAAATTAGACAGGAATTACGCAAACAATTTATATTAAAGAAAAGATTTGTTATGATGTACTTACCGATCAACAAAGAGATTGGAAAACTTCTTTGTATACAACATTTGTAGTGATAGATGTTGATACATTCATATTATCATGTATTAAGATCTTTAGACCACTTTTGCTTGTAACTCTTGAAATGGCTACATACAAATGACCATGACTGAATACAGGAGTAGGCAAATACAATCTAATTGTATCAAGTGATTGGCCTTGAGACTTATTAATTGTCATTGCGTATGACACAATAATTGGGAATTGTCTCCTAATCAACTTAAATGGCCACGGTGACTCGGAAGGTGACATAGACATTCGAGGGATGTAAAAGATGTTACCAACATTCTTTCCAGACATGATCTTTGCCTCAATAACATGATTTGCCAACCTTGTAACAATTAGTCTAGTTCCGTTACACAAACCATCGTTTTGGTCCAAATTCCTCATAAGCATTATTGGTGTACCAACCTTTAATTTGAGTTTGTGATTTGGAATACCTGAAGTCCTAAGCTTGCTAAGAAATTCTGGAGTAAGACATTCATAGGCTTCGGTGTAACTTGTATTAGTTCTATCAATCGAATCAAAACTCAAATACTCTTTGTCCTCACCTAAGAAATGAGAAAACGCGAATCAATCCAATATGTTTTTCAAGAATAATTAAATAACGAAACATCTACACGAAAATAAATATCAAAACAAACTATAGTTTACCTGGTATCATGTCTAATACGTAATGATTAATTTTATCAACAACTTCAATGGTTGAAGCAAGTATTGCTTTTCCTTGTAGAAATTCTACATTTTGAAACTCGGCAACCAAATTTGGGTATGTGCTTTCAACTATAGCTCTTATTGGATCCTCAAAATTGGAAATTAACAAATCCGGAGGAATTTCTATATCAGCTAATCCATCGTTAGGTTCACATATTTTACCGTCGCCAACATCTAATATCCATTTAGAGAATTCGCAAGTTCATCGAAGTTGTCTGTCCTTCCATTCTTTAGTCTCATGTTTTTGGTTAGTGTTAGGACTTGGCAATAGTCCACACATAAGAAGAACAAATGGAAGCATGAACAATATCGAATGCCCTCTTGGAACAATCGAAGTATCCCGAAATCTCCTCCAAATATAACTACCTTACCACCAAAATTGTATTTGCAAAACTCTTATTGCTCATGACATCCTTAGGGTCTTATCCAAGGCCTCAAAACAATTCTTATGAGCCATGGGTGCTTCGTCCCATATTATGACATCGGAGCTTCAATAATCGTGAATGTTCGTAGTCTTTGTCAACATTGCAAGTAGAGTTGTCAAGGGTTGGAACGGGTATTTTGAACTTCGAATGGGTTGTTCTACCACCTGGCAATAATAAGGAAGCTATGCCACTTGAAGCAAGAGCCAGAACAATTTTTTTATCTGAACGAAGTGCACTTGATAATGTCCTCCACATAAAAGTTTTACTGGTTCCGCCGTATCCATGTAAAAAAAACACCCCTCCATTTTGTTTGTTGACGGCGTCCATTATGGTTTCAAAGATTGCACGTTGCTCATCTTAACATTCAAATGGAAAGAATCATTACAATTGTAGTTTAATGAAAACATCGATGATTTGAAGAATGAGGGAATACCTGTTAGAGATGTAAATAGATTCTGGAAGTTTTGTCGCTCTAAATCAGCATCGTAATCATGTTCATCATAAATCAGTCTATTGCTGACATGTCGCATTATATACAAATCTGGATACGACATATCTTTGAATTCACACAAGCTTCTTCTATTTGATTGCATCATATTCTCAATCTCAATTAATGTGAGGTTTGTCAGTTCTGCAGTTGACAATTGCATGTCTTCCAACACAAATACAAACCAATATAAGATATAACTATTGTGTACAATCAAAATCACATTGTTGATGAAGATAGCCATACAAAAGGCTCGTTAAAATTAAAATGGCAGTATCATGGTAGTGTTTCAAAAGTTCAGTATAATACAACAGCATCAGTCATTTGGGAACATTACAAATGTTATTTTTTTATCAGTAGCTGTGAGAAAAGGTTGTTGAAGGTAAAAGATTAATCTGGAATTATTCTGTTGCGTGATGGTAGTGAATAAGATCTGATTGCATGTGATATTTTTATTATTGATCAAGTAGCAGCATTGAAAGGACATGTTGGCTGGAAATTATGATTCTGTGAGAGGGCAGCATTGAAAGGACATGTTGAATGGAAATGATGTGAAGCATTATGGCATAAGAGGAGGGATTTTTTTTGTATGGGCTGAACTGTAGCAATATTTTATGGCAGAATCAGTTTGATGCCCATTGAAATTCTTAAGTTAAGGCTCTATCTACAGCAGTTGAAATTACACTATAACAATGAGAACCTGTCACAATAGTTATGTATGGTTTGAAACTGTATGATATGTAACAGCTATATGGAAGTATAAAAGGATTGTACTTATTGTCTCGCATTCACGAGTTTAAAAGGTATTATAAGAAGAAAACTCATTATAATAGTTTCCTATGGTTTGAAATTGTATGAAATTTAACAGAAGTATATAAGTATTTATTAATTGTACCTCTTATTCCAGTCACAATTCTCTGTTGATAAAGAATACCGTCAGATAGCAACTTCCAAGTCTGTTGCCAAACATGTCGCGATCGATTAAGATCGGACAACAAAGATCGTGACAAATAGCTTCCTCAAAAATTACCGAACCCCAATCTTTGGCCTCATTTATGGTGCAACATATTCTTTGTCATCGTTAAGAAATCCCATCTCAAAGCATGCATCTCTAAAGCATCACGGACTACTCCACCAACCTTTTTATATCGTCATAGCAAGTCGGTCCCTTGACAACCGTCAACATCATTCTAAGGTAATAGAGCTCACCATCGCTTGGAGGAACCCAAATTAACCGGCCAATCGTACGACCTCTTTTTTGAGGTCTCCATAAACGGTTCCTTTTATTGTAAACGAACTTGGAAAGAAAGGCAGTGTATGTTAAACTCTTTGCATCTTCGTATTTTTTGTTTGACTCCATCCAAGCTGTAAACATTGATTCCTTTACGTTGGTTTTCAAGAACATTGTCTATGAAATCATAATCGAGTAGTAAACGGATTTTCGCCTTCGGATGAAAATACAACCTTTCGACAGAAGGAGATCTACCATGGATAGGATATGAAAAAATCCTCCAACACGCCTCACTTGGGGAAACGTACCTGCAATCAAGGTATTGTTTGATTTCATCAATATCTGTAACAACTGTACTTCCGTCCGATTCGGTCCGAACAACCGCTGCAGTTATTCTATCGTAACCTTTGTTAATATACTTGAATAAGTACTTGACAAAAGTACCTTGGTTACACCATTCCATATTAATGTGCGCCTGATATTTCTTTAGCAGATATGCATTATAAGGAACTACATACCTATTATCAAGAACAATACTCTTTTTCAGAACAATAATGCCAGTATCCCTTCTCCGATAGACGGGATACCCATCTTGATCGACAATGGTTTGAGGCTGCCAATTTTTGGGAAAGAATTTAGAGCATTTACCATTTCTCATGCAAGGGGAAGATCTGTTAGCCAACCCACATGGACCATGAATCATATGTGTCTTTACCAAATGATGTAATTGCTTATCATCCGTTTCTGCTGGTTTTTCTGCTGAAATAATGTTGTTGATGTCATACGGAGTGGGAAACTTGTTCTGCTAATGCATGAAAAGTAAAATGTGTGCATGGGGCAAACCTCTCTTTTGGAACTCAATGGTGTATATATCTGGAAAAAGTTAAACTACAGTAAAATATTAATGTAAATTGATTGATATAGAGTAAGGAACAATTAAGTATTACATATTTAATTTCATGTAGCTCACATGCAACAACTCTGCCCAAGACATGCTTCTTTATTATATCACACAGTAATTCGTCAAACTTTATTTTAAAAACCCTTGAGATTATATCAGGACGATCTTAAGGTTGTAAATTCATGTTGTTAAGTAACCTTTGAATCTCTGGCCAACATGGATTGCAAGTAAAGGTAATGAATAGATCGGGAAATCCAATTTGACTACAAATTGCCATTCCATCAAAGTATAATTGTTCCATGTATCTCCGACTTCCAACGTATGTTGACGACAACACCACTCTTTTGCCTTTGTGGGCTCCTTCATTTGAAGATTGTTGGTGTACTCCTGACAAATTGGAGTATTTGGATACTCGTAATTTTTTTTTATGCTTACGTATGTAATTGAGTCGCTGTGACTCCATCATAGTGAATCCATCAACCAAAAATTGCTGAAACAATCTCCTTGACCTGAGCAGTGTGTGCGCTTCACGTTGTCTAGTTTGAATGCGAAAAACAAGTCATTCTCTAATAGTAAGTTTGTTCATCTTCCCTTTTTTTTGGGAACTGTTTCTCTGTGTAGAACACCGAGTCTAAATCCATCTTCCCCATATGGAAACAGAAGTGGATATTGTAATGCAAGATAGCTCGGATGAAACTCACTTATTCGTTTTAGTCTACCGCTTTGTCTTTCAAGGATAATATCCCTTTTGAGCCTGTATCAACATCACCAACAATAAGGGCTGCAACCTCAGACACAGTAGGTTGGTTGTAAATTCGTCCGTCCTTTGATCTATCGGATATTAACTTCAACTTGAGGTCAGGTACAGGACAATCCTTTAGTCTAGCTGATGCCATTCTAAAAGATTTAGCATGTGTGTTGAATTCATCAAGCATGTTCTGTATACGGCTAACAGTCTCTTCAATAGTATTCTGGTTGTTGCTGCATTAAGAAATTAAACACATGTTATGCACGATAATAGCAAAAGAAATATAAAGTAGGGATCTCAGTTGGCTTAAAAAACATTACCCTATTCCTTGCATCCTATGCTGAATCTCATTGTCAGTGTCGTATATATAAAGTTGAGCAAATTTCGGTTTTTCGCCATGCAGAGGCATCATGCTACCAATTCTATGGCAAGTCTGCCCTTGAATTCTCATGTTAGGTGGTCCATTTCCAGTATTGAATCTATTGTCAATTTTCATTCCAGGAGACGTAAATGCAAACATTATGTTGTACAGTCTGCAATTCTGCTGATAATTTCTACATAGTACATCGTTTTCATTCGACAGAAGATGTTTAAGAAACGGTGGTGGTGTTCTCAAAAGTGGCAACACAACTTTACCCTTTCCACAACATAATTAGAACTTAGGCACTGCACTATGTTTTCTCTTGTCAGTTTTCTCCTGATACCACATATTTGCTCCACAATGAGTGCATTCAATGCAAGAATCACCAATATCTGAATATCCTGTATATATATCAGATAGAATGAAACATCATATATCTTATACACATTTGTATATTCATAGACATCAAACGGTATGACAGTGAATTTAAGTTATGGTTTGCGATTAATAATAATTCCAGCAATACATACCAGCATTTGTGCAATCAATTGTTGGGACATTTGCAGAATGATCTTCATCGTTGTCCAAACTTGAACTTGTATTATAATCCGGATTTTCATTTATGAATTCACACGAACTATTGCTTATAGATTCATCGGTTGAATACTCTGCAAATGATTGGTGACCTGGGTTCATTGCTTCAGTATTTCTGCACAGATTCGTATTAAGGGAAGTTGACTTCGTTTCTGTAACAGTTGAAAAGCTTTTCAATAGATTCGCAGTCGTTTAACGAATTAGAGTTGGATCAAGATGTTTGTTGGATGAAGATGCATACGAAGTCGGTTGTCCATATGAATTATTGTTGCATTCAATACTTGAGGAGGAGGTAACGCCACTCAGAGGTGTTTTAGCATCAAAAGGTAGAGGGGAACAAAAAGGCATACTCGCAGCGGGGTTGATCTGCGGATGACAACGATGCTTGTTGTTTTGGGCACTTTTATGCTTCATTATTGACCTCCTTCTATGACGTGCTAAAGCAAAAATTTGTTTGGGGGAAATTGTCTCAGTAGAAATGCATGAGTAGTTGGGGGAAGATGCAGGGTTTGGGGTTGTGCACTGGTTAAAACCAACATTCCGATGCCTTTGTTGTGAATTAAGCATTCCACAGTCTGTTCGTGCAGAAACATCTCCACCCCCATTGACAAAAACAGAACTGATATCAGACAGTGGCTGTCTTATATGATGTCTGCTTACAGAACTTGAATTATTTAGCTCATGGTTGTGTTCAAATGAATTTTCATTAACTATATTCCTCTTAAATCTTCTTTCATTAAGAACATGCTTCCTCTTTTGTCTTGCAAGTGATGCAGAGTATTTCCTATCTCCAAAATGGTTGTTCATAGTTGACAGAGAATATGGTTGATAATATAGAACTCTTCATAAGTATAACATTATGAATGTAAGAGTAAAAAACCTATATGGGATTGTTTGGTTTTGCAATTCAGAACATTTGTATTTTAATTTTTAAGTGTACTCAGATACTACATTTGTACATTGGATATGAGATAGGGTATAGTGCACTGCATTAGTGAAATTGCTATATTACATTAATTGTGTTTCATCATTATATGATATGCTACCAAAGCTTAACAATTATGGGTAGAGGTTAAAAAAGTTAATGTGACATGAATACAACATGTTGGCCAAACTTTAAATAATTATTAGAACACCAAATATTATTATATGACATTAAATATTGTTATGTTGGAAACTCAAAAGTGGCATTGGAAACCAAAAGTTAATCCTATGGTATTGTATGTTTTTGTAATATAATTTTTTTTTTGTAACATGTAACAATGGTTTGATGTATAATGTTTTTTATAAAATAATGCAGTGTAAAAAAATTTATTTATAATACGTTAAAGTAATATAAAAATGATACTATTATTTTTACAGCAATGGTTTTTCTAAAAATTAATATGTTAAAAATAAGCAATAATAGTTTATTTGTAAATATGTTAAATTAATTTAGTAATGTCAATAAAATAGATTTTAGAAAACATATATAAGAAATTTTGTTACAGAAAAATAATGCTGCAAATGATATATTATTAAATGATAGACTGTTTTGGTGGTTAAAAAAATAAATTCAACAAAAAAGTAGTTGCAAATATTGCACGTGGTGCAAATGTTAAAACTTAAAAGTACTTCCAAAAATATACATTTTCCAACGAATATCAAATGGAATGATCAGAACCTGTTTGTATTCTACCTGTCATTTATAGTGACTCATGTAACAAATGCTTGCTTGTTGGGTCAACCAAACTAATACAAAACATCACTTTCACTCCATCTAACTTGACGCTTCGGTTTACCCTCACAAACACCATTCCAAGGAAGACGGTCTACATTTGAAACAACGTTCTGGTCCAGATAGCTTCGGCCAACTAATACGATGACAAAACAGTCTCTACGCTGGTGTTCCCGCGGGTAAGTTAGAAGTTTTGATACACATGTTTCATCACTTGCAATGAGAAGATTTAGGGTTTATACAAACATGTCTGTGTGCATAGATGATCATGAATGAATTTTATATTCAGGGGATTTGTAGGTAGAACTCACACAAGGATGTCTCCTCATCCTAAATGGAAAAAGCTAGCTATGCAGAAGGTTTGGAAGGAATCTCAGGATAAGCGGGACATTGCCCAAGAATGGAGAAATTTGCATGTTGCGGCGAAAAGGAGGAAAGAAGAAGGAGAAGGTTCTTCAAGGTAAAACATTATTCTGGAATGAGTGTATTTCATTTTGATAGTGAATAAAAACTGATTGCATGATCTTTTTTGTTTTTTTGATTAAGTAGCAGGAGTTTCGTAAAGCTTACACGTGCTCAACTTCTGGATAAATACTATGAGTACGTGGAAAGAGAGGAATCTTACGAACTCAGAACAGGAAAGGTCAGAAGTTGTCTATCTCACGAAGAGTACTTCGAAATAGCCAGAGAGGAGGGATGGCTCGTTGACGTATGCGATGAGATTGAAGAGAACAACATTGGTGCAGCAATGGAATTAGCCGACGATGTGTTGGACAGGCAAGGACTATTAGGTTATATACATGCATTTGAATATTTAACTTTGCAAATTAGCATTTTAAATCATGGTGTCTGTTGATGCAACGATGAGAACAATACCCCTGCTGGTGCTGATGTTGTACAACCTGGTTCCATGCAACAAAAACTTGTTTGCAAATGGCAGAAAGTCGTTAAGAGCAACAGCCAGATAAAAACTCAAGTTCTTGTAAGCTCTTGAACTGTTTGCTGATATAGTATTTTGGATGTATAACATAGAATGAATAGACATAGCTAATAAATTTTCATGTTGCAAGCAATTTCCAGCAGCAGTCATTAAGGAAATTTTCATGGAACCAAGATCATGTATTGATCTTCATGACACAGACTCGGGTATTACATATCCATGTGTTTTTAAAACCAGGGAAAAAATGACTGAGAAGTTTCTTTCAAAAGGCTGGTTTAAATTTGCAAAGGAGAAAGAGTTGTCCAAAGGTGACGTTATCCTATTCAATGTAGAGCATCCTCCCGTGGAACGTATATTGGTTAAAGTTGTGAGAGGGCAGCATTGAAAGGAGTTGTTGACTGGATATCATGGGAAGCATCATGGCAGAAAAGGAGGGATTTTTTTTGTATGGGCAGAACTGCATCAATATTTGATGGCAGAATCAGTTTGCTGCCCATTTTTCTTTGTTATTATTTTTGTTATTTGATATTGTTAAGCTACGGCTCAATGTACAATTTGGTTATGATTTCTTAAATGGCATATTACCAAATTAGTTTTATATATTGCGTTTATGAGATAATTAAATATCTGTTATGCATAATACAGTACCAAGTTATATTTGTCTAGTGTCATGGATTTCTGCTATGCATAATATGTTATGAATGTATCAGTTCCATGGATTTCTGTTTATGAGCCTAATATATTACCATGTATTAGGCATAAAGTATGCAAAACAAATGATTGTGTAGCATTAAGATATAAAGAGAAATATTTGTTCCTTTCAAAGACATTAAGTTAACAACTCAACAGATTACATGACAGTGTAATCTACAACGAACCAAAATACATGACTAAATTAACACCAACTAAATTCATAACAAATATACATCTGTCATTAGAAATAATTTTTAAATGGGAAATTGTGGGATTAAATTTTAATAGTTTAGAATTACAGAGAAAAAAAATATAACAATTGTGTATCTGCAAGATATAATTTGAAATATTTGTGTATTTCAAAGACATTAAGTTAACAACTCAACAAATTACATGCCAGTATAAGTGTACAACTCACCAAATTACATGACTAAATTAATACCAAGTAAAATCATAGCAACTATATCTCTGTCACCAGAAACAATTCTCATATGAGTAATTGTGGAATTAAATTGTAATAGTTTAGAAGTATTGAGAAAAAAAAAAGTGTAAATAAATAAAACAAAACATTAGGTGTTACATGATTTTCAAACATGTAAATGAAAAAAGAAAAGGCTGTGGTGATAAACAAAAACACATATGCAGTTATTTTTTTGGGTGTTAGAAAGACATAGTTGGCCACTGTTTTCCAAAACAAACCAGAATAAATCTATTTTATGAAACAAAATAAGTTTATAGTTGGTATAAAGTAACCAAAACAAAAAAAGTCATACTTGCAGACATAGTTGGCAACTGTTTTCCAAAACAAACCAGAATAAATTCATTTTATGAAACAAAATAAGTTCATAGTTGGTATAAGGTAACCAAAACAAAAAAAGTCATACTTGCAGACATAGTTGGCCACTGTTTTCCAAAACAAACCAGAATAAATTCATTATATCAAACAAAATAAGTTCATACTTGGTATAATTTAAGCAAAACAAAATAAGGAATTCTCACCAAGGAAAATTACCAACATCATATCCTTCTTTTGCAACAATCTCAAAAGGATAAAACAAAAACCAAGAATGGCAATCCAAAACAAAACAAACCAGAATAAACCAAAATAAACCAGAAATAATTCATTACATCAAACAAACTAAGTTGGCCATTGTTGTCCAAAATATCTAAAAGTAAAAATAAATCTTTGACGAATATTGACTGCATCATTTCTCCAGCTTGATCTCCCTTATTATCTTGGTGGACGATAGTTGGCCACTGTCGAGTTCTCAACCGTTTCAGGAATAGATCTTTTTGACGGTGTAAGTGCAGAGTTGGCAACTGCAGGGTCATAATCTGCAGTAATTGATAACGGATCCTGCCATGACAGAGTTATTACAACATCAGTACCATAAAAAGTAAGGAAGACATTGTTTGATAGGCTAATATGTTAATGTTGAAAGTAAAAAACAGACGCACTGAAACTGTATGTGGATCAGCGTGAGACTGTTTTTCTGAGATGGCGATGGTCGGAGTATGCTGCAAGTAAAAAAAAAAAGAAACGTTAGACAATTGTACAGGACATGGTCATGATGGCGAGAGTAATCAGCCAAATTTATATAAAACATACTGATACTGTATGCATATCATCCCGAGTCTCATTTGTTGAGACGACAATCTTTGAAGTGTGCTGCAAGTTTAAAACAATTGTTAAAAAAATGCAATGCACATGGTGATGATTTTTACATCAGTAAAACAGCAGTACAACAGTACCTCTTCACATTTGAAACTATCCCTTATTTTCTTACGTAGCTCTTCATCTGCCTTAAATCCAATTACAGAAAGACTGGCCTTGTTGGGTTGAAAAACTGCTCTTATAGCCAACTCCTTCTTGAGCATCACATCCAGTTCATAAGGGAATTCAAGGGGATCATAATCTCCAGTCTAAATGATCCAAACAATATATGTTATTTCTATGGTAATTATCTAACTAATGTATTAGCAAAATGGAATATACCTTCATCAAATCCAACTTCATCTGAAGGGCCAACTTCCCAATCAACTTTACACAATCTACATCCCAAAACACGAACTTGTATTTTAACTTTCCATCGGAGGCAAGCACTTCAAGCTTAAATTTGTACCATGTGTGATCAAAATAACAATTTGTCAGCAATGAAGCGTTTGGTTATATGATGATAATCCTTCATATGCAGTACTTAGAAATTACCTTAGGACTGGCTCAGATGAAATGTGTTTGGAATAACACATGAATTTTCCATCCTTCAAAGTCACACTTCTGGTACATTCACTACATCCATCATAATACCATCCTGACTGCCCACATTCAAACTTCTCCAGAGAGTCGCAACAGTCACACATGTAGTTTCCTGAAACAGAAAGAAGGGATTTATCTCAAAAATTGGCTAAGAATTCAGTCTGTCTAATTATGCAATTTCAGTATGTCAGTCTTAAGGAGTAACTAACATTCTGCAGATATGCAATCTCAGATAGACTCAAGACTTCAGCTTTCCATATAAATTTATCCAAATCAGAGAAAACAGAGAGCTATGAGTGGTGTCCATATGCATGCTCGAGGATGAGAGCGTCGGCATATCATTTTTAAGACTGATAAACACAAATCAGAATGAAAACAGGCTGTTAGTAATGGAAGCTTGCTAATTTATAATTTCATAGAAAAATCACTTACTGCTCTTTAAGGTTTTTAACCTCCTCAATAGTCAAATTATTGATCAGCAGTTTTGTGCCGTTCCAAGCATTAGATATATTTAAAGGATAATTTCCTGAAAATTGACATACATATAAATGACAACACTTAAAGTTGGATATAATAATAAATATATACATATGATACCTTGAGGTTCCTTGATCCTTGCATTCATAAGTAGGAGAACAATACTACCATCAGCCTTATGAGTGGTATAATACTCATTCAGTTGCACAACAAATTTTCCCCAAAGAGTACATTGTACATGCTGTTTGCTGGTTGACAGTAATTACAAAACAAACACCATGAACATGTTAGACATTTATATTTATCAGCATCAATATTAGGAAACCAAATGAAACCACACCTACCTCAGATCAGTTAATGAAAATACAACTTTGCTTTTGTTGTTATCAGGAATTATCTGGGATTGGGATATTTCAGTAACTCCACCAATGATATCTGCACAAAAGTTCACCACAGACATTCATGTATAATGGTGAAGTTAATATACAATGCGATTTATTATAAGAGTAAAAATGTAACTCACCATACAATACATTCGTTCTGTATTTACCGTCAAGAATAACATCTATTCCAATTAACTTGAGGTAGTTTTCAGGAATGTCAGCAAGTGGGACCTTTTTGATAGAAGTTGAACCACATAAAATCAATTTGAACTTATGATTAGTAGATTTGAAGGAGAAATCATTGCTGAAAACTTTGAAATTCTGCATTACGTAGGAACATCCAAGTTCAAGCTGTGTTTTGAATTTTGATACCAAATAAGATGGCACAATGGCTTGAATCAAATCCAACTGTGAAAATACAAACATTTAGAAATCAGTATCATATACCAGTACTGTTATAACAAAACCAGTATGGTAAAGCAGAAATGGTTATATTTTATAATACCTTTGAATTAAACAGAATAAGCTCCAAGTGCTATCTATTCTGAGAACTGGTAACAGACCACAGATGCTTACATCTAACAACAATCTTCCACAATTCCTTCGAATCGTTGATGCTATTGATATATTCGATAGGGCGCGCCATCGTCCAGCAGAGTTTTGTAACAGAGCAGACAGGCTTGCATGAATGAAAACGAAAGGGATGTGTGAAGCAAAGGCTTGCGTGAACGAAAACGGCTGGGATGTGTTAAGCAATTGAGGATATACATAAGCACACAGTGGGGAAGCATTGAAGGAAGAGAAAAGAACTGTTGGTGTTCCATTAGAATTTGAATTTGGATGAAGAGAAAGACAATGAATTGGCATGGGGAAAAGAAAGACGTTTGGTATTCCCAGAAATTGAAATTGGTTGGGTTATGATCACGTTGTAAAACTAATTATTCCAATTGGTTTGTTTATTGTAAAAAAGAAAAAGATTAAAAAATGGGATAAAATTGTGGGAGTTTATTGTTAAAAAGAAATAAATAAAAATATGGGGAAAAATTGTGGGAGTGACACATCAGATTCAAATGAATGTGGTGCAAGCATTTAATAAAGTTACTTTTTTACCCTTAAAGAATAGACCAAATAGTATTTTTTTTTCAGTTGGGGTGTTGTGGTAAAATCTAGGTACTTTCATTTTTATAGATTTATAATAGACTAAATTAGTCTTATTAATTTATTAGAAATAGTGTAAAATGTAATAATTATAGGACACAAGTGGAAAAAATGGTAATCATTTCTGCATTGAAAAATGAGAATGACATTTATGTTGAAACAAATTTTAATAACTAAAACGACACTCATTTTAAAACGGATGGAGTATGTATTAAATATGTGACCCTGCAATTTTGGTCTTTCTAATTCTTCTTCAAGCACTGAAGTGTGAAATTAGGGTTTTGATTATGGTTGTTACAAATTTCTTTCTCCTCAGAGCTCCAAGGCTTATCTTTCTTCTCCTTCAAGCTACAAAGATATTCTTCTCTAAAATTCACCAAGGGCTTGAATCATAGTTTATTTCTCTGAATTTCATAAATGGTTGTGTTTGAGTATGAAGTTAATCAAGGTTCCTCACAGCATGAAAAACTCCCCTTCATCGATCTTTCTCAAGATTGGGGTTTTATCCATTGTGCTCAAGGTTTCAACAAGATGTTTATTTGTGTTCTTCACTCTTGGGTGTAGATTCACATACAAGAACTTCTTTGTAAGTTAGGATCAAGTTGTCTACTCTGTTGTTGAGTTCATCCATTAAAATAAGGTTTTTTTTGTCAAGATACGATACAGGTGCACATTCATCAAGTAATATAGACCCGATATTATATCATTCATTAATGCAATATATGTATGTTGCTTGAGCTTTAAGGCGGTGATTTTGGGGTTTGTGCAAGACAATAGGGGATTCGTTCATCACTCAATCAATTAGGGTTTATGTATGGTTCAGAAAGTTTGTCTTTGGCTTGTGATGCAAGACATTGATAACATGGAGTTAAAGTTTTCAAATTAAGGTTCATTGATGATCACATCATGGCATGTAAGGTCAATTGGGATTCAACTTATCATGAAAGCTTGAGGTGCACATAAATATCGACTTAAGATGTACATGGACAAGTTTTGATCAAGGTTTCATCTAAAGATGTTTCTATATGGTTTGTATCCAACAAGAGTCATCGTTCAAAGCTATCAAAAGCTCATTTAAGATTACAAATAACAAAACTACATCATTCATCGAATTCCAATATCCATCATTATTCAAGTTCAAAATTCAAATGTATCATCACAAATTTTGTACCAAAGCGTTATTCAAGCTTCCATTCCAATCATCACCAATTACATTACCATGTTTTTAAAGTGCATTACAAAGATCATTCAAGATTACAAATTGTCGTTCCATTTACACCTTGAAAAAATACACAAGTGAAGATTACATACTTTTGAACCTATGTTTTCTAATCTCCAAATTGCTAACATCAATACAACTTCATTGATCTATGTTTTAAGCTTCCAAATACCTCCATCTTTCATTCAAGCTTTGCGCTATCAGAATAAACCAAACATGCCATTATATGAGCAGCCATGCCTTGCTTGAATCATCATGATTCAACATTGAAGATTAGCCATCCAACCTACATAAAAAACAATCTGAAGTTCAATACATAATTAAGTTACAAGCCATGCTTCACCATTGAAAAAATCGACATATAACTGAAACCACATAAACCAGCCCCTGCAAATAAGCAAATAAACAGAAGAAACTATGAGAAACATATATCAGCTAAATTAGAAAATTTAGTCAGAAAAGTCAGAAAAATTAGAAAAGTATAACTGTGATGGGAAGATCATCGCCAAATGACAAGCTTTTTCTCGTGCAAGCACTGTGTAACTAATGGGAAAAATAGCAAGTGTATTATTTTATCTTGCAGTAATAATAGGAAAATTTCCCCAGATATCGATCTCGAAGATTGCATGTAGTACCAAGTTTAATGCGCGATTTAATTAAACAAAAACTCAACTTTGGGGTTTGGTTTTGGGTTTAACCTTAAAAATAATAAAAACTAAGCAGAATGTAAAAGGGTGAGTGTGTGAATTATCCCTGTAATAACCTTCATTCTTGATTTCTTCAACAAGTTCATATCATTCAACTACCAGCCCGTTAGATTATTTCCCCCTAAGTCCTTAGTGAGAAAACCTTTAATCATTCGTCCTAAACCCTAAGTCCTTAGAGATTCCTGATGGAGTCAAGCCTTTGTTTTATCAAGGGTTAACCGGTAACTATAAGGTATCCCTAGTCCTTGGTGATATCTATTTTAGTCTAATCGCACAAAAATATTAACAAGCGTTGTACAACTGGTTGTTAACCGTAAATCAATCTTAATCTGTCCGATCAGGAACGCATAAAAACATTGAACAATAAAAACAATGGAATTGATAAAACCAGAAATTCAAGTCATTACAAATTCAAATCAGGGACACCCCCTAGCATTGGGGGTTTAACTACTTATATTATTCAAAAGAATTTAAATGATATAAGAGTTAAACATTACAGATAAATGATGAACTTTGATCTTCAATCGTTGCGGCTCATGAAAAATCTTTGTTCCCCAAGAATCTCATATGTTTCTTGTGACACCCCAAATAATTCGATTATTAAATAATTATGATTTTTAATTATTAATTTAATTGAGAATATAATTTATTAATATATTAGATTTATTGGGATTAATTATGGAATAAGGAAATGGAATTATTGGTGGTGTGATGAATAAAGTGAGGGTGTGAGTAGTAAAAGACTCTACTCACATTAATTACTTTATTTTATTTTATTAGAATAATAAAAGGAATAAAAGAAGGAAAAAGAGAAAAAGGAATCACTTTTGGAGAAACTCACAGTACGTGAAATTGAGAAGAGGAAAGGAAGGAGAAAAAGTCGTTTCGTGTCGGAAGTCGAAGAACCCACAAGGTAAGGGGTGATTTCAATTAACTATTATGTATTATCGGCTTTGAATTCGACCGTATGGATCATAGCATGTTAGGAAATCTCAGTTTAGGAATTCTAGGTTTCCGTAGGATTGTCTCTATTGTGTCGGATTGAGTAGAATCTTTTGGTTTGTGTGTTATAGGGTTAATTGGAATGAATAAAACATGTTATATTGCATGTTAATGGTGTTGATTAAGTGATTTTCTGGTATTGGATTATATGAGTATGTTTTGGAAAGAATGAAAAATGATTTTGGGAAAACTGTTTGTTGTCAACTGTTTTTTTGGCTCTGAAGGTCCAGGAACGGATCCCGATGGGAGGAACCGGTTCCAGTGTAAATTGTAAATTGGGCATTTTGAACTCGAGGAAGGTTATCCACGGGAGGAACCGGGTTCCACGTATTTTTCAAAGAAAATAAGATTTTCTGGGCGGTTTCTACGGAGGAACCAGTTCCCATACATTCCGGCGTGTTTCGGACTTGAGGAACGGTTCCTGCATATGGAGGAACCGGGTTCTATTGTAACTTTTTGAAAAATACTAAACTTTGAAAATTCATAACTTTCAAACCGTAAGTCCGTTTTAGTCGTCGTTTTGGATGTTATTTCTTAAATTAAATGCTCTATTTTATGAAATGAAAGAATTTACTGTAACTTAAAATTATTTGGAAAATGTGTCGGATTTCGAAATAAGTGATTATTTATTCGATGTGTATTTGGCGTATGGGAGGTAGTGTACCTGTGACATTGAGGTATCTGATTTGTGTGAATGAAAGACATGTTATGCTGTTGATTGTGTGCATGATTGTTGAGAATATCATGTTTCGGATTTGATTCAGTTATGATGGTTTGATGCATTTCATAGGCGATTAAATGTTGCATCTTTGTTGTGCATGCATATGTATTTTGGTCAAGTTAATTCCCATTGTGTGGAATTTGACTTGTATAGCCGATTAACCGTACCAGTGGATAGTGGTGGTTAGGCTGGATTCTTGACTTCGATGGTGTCGGCGAATCAATGATTCTTGTATCCGGTTGATGATGGATCAATGTGTGTGACTTGGTCACGTGTTGGTACCACATGCATTGTACGCATTTGTGTTTGCATGGGATTGTAACATGTTAGGATGTCTTCCAGTGTTACAATTATTTTGTTGTTATTTGTTGTGCATAATGACTTGTATGGTTGTATCTGCGTGTTGAATCTGAATCTATGCTAAGATGGGTGAAATAATATGTTGTGATATATTGTTGATTGAGAAGCTTATAATGTATTTTAATTATGAGAAATCTCACCCTTACTTTAACAATTTCAGATTAAAGTTAGTAGCTCAGGAGTTGGTGAGGATGGCTCTAGAGCTATATTCATTTAAGTTCGCGTGTCAGTGTCATGCTCTGATAGGTTGTAACACTGGGGAACGTTTAGCTTAGGAATTATTCTTTATTCAATTGTTATCTGGAATTACTTTAGGAATAAATAAGAGTTTGATTTATTCCGTTTTGTTTTGATGGTGTTATTTCTGCCGTGTAAGACATGGTCTTAACTTAATTGATTATTTTTATAGTGACCCTCAGTGTAGCATGGCTACTGTGTTTTATTTGAAGTTTTGTTTATTTTACCATTGTGGCATCCCTTGTATTACCGTGTTAACTCTGATTAAAGCTAATTTTAATAATTAAATTAAACAATTATTCAAGGTATTTTAGAAGGGGTGTTACATTTCTCTCTTCAATTCTCTGAATTCTTCGTGTGGCAAAAAGATCCCTAATTCTCCTTTCAAACCTGGATAAATAGTGAACAATCCATTTGTCTATGTAGTAAATGCCCAAAATGCACCTATAGGTGCCAAATAGTGAAAAATCATAAAAACACTTAAAATTAGCATCATAGGCAAACACGACCTGTGTCAGGTGTAACACCCTTCTAAAATACCCCGCGAATATAATAATTAAATCAGAGATAACATGTAAAACAAGGGTATTACAATTCAATTAAACAGAAAATATCATAACAGTTGTCATGCTTCACTGAAGAACTTTATTAAAATAATCAAAACCAATAACATGTTCTACACAACGGAAAATACCAACAAAACCGGAATAAATTCAACCCGTAATTATTCCCAAAATTAACCAAAGAACAATAGAGTTTATAAAATATAACTTGCAATCAAATATTCCCCAGTGTTACAACTACCAGAGCATGACACTGACACGCGGATAAATTAAATGCATAGCTCAAAAGTCATCCTCACCAGCTCCTAAGCGGCTAAGACTTCAATTTGAAATCATCAAAGTAAGAGTGAGATTTCATCAACAATTAAAATGCATTATACGTTTCTGAAAACAATAAAACAATTCAGTATATCATTTCACCCTCATTAACATAATCAGATTTTAGTACACAAATACAATTCATACAGTTCATCATGCACCATAATAACACCAACAAGATTATAACACTAGAAACCATCCTATCATGTTATAATTCATATGCAATGCAAGACTCTATGCATGTGTTACCAATCGTGAACTAAATTCACACCCTGTTCCGTTTCCACCTCGGACACAGCGTTAATCATTGATTCACCCATACACCATTGGGACACGATTTCAGCCTCACCACCACTAAACCACTGGGTACGGGATTGGCTCTGCAAGTCCAATTCCACACAATGGGAATTAACTCCACCAGAATGCATATGCATGCACATCATAAAGCATGCAACATTCAAATAAGTTTATGATCACAACAACGTCATAAATCAAACCAACCAGAACGTGAAATCCTCATTGATCATGCACACAACAAACAACGTAAACATGCATTTTATTCTACAAGTCCTAATACAATCAGTTACCACAGATACATCACTGCATACACACCAAATATGCACAAAGTACAAACTGCATAATTTGAAATTCGATGCATTTTCAAAATAAATTCAAGCTACAACAATTTTATTCATTTCATTAAATAGAGCATTAAATTTAAGAAACAACATCCAAAGCGGCTCTCAAAACGGACTTACAGTTTGAAAGTTATGAATTTTTAAAGTTTAGTATTGTTCAAAATGACATAGTGGTAGCCGGTTTCTCCCAGGGAGAACCCGGTTCCCACAAGATTCAAAAACATGCTCTCTGGAAAAATGTATGGGGAACCCGGTTCCTCCAGACAGGGAACCAGTTCCTGTTAAAAATCTCATTTTGCAGTGTAAAATTTTAACTGGGAACCCGGTTCCTCCCCAGGAGTAACCGGTTCCCACAGACTCAGGAACACTTCCTCTCTAGTTTTTATACCAGGAACCCAGTTCCTCCCACATGGGAACTGGTTCATGCGACTTGCAGAACCAAAAACCTGCAATTTGACAACATCATGTTTTCCAACTTTCCTCCTCAATCCAAATACGAATCATAGCATCAAAAACACCAACATTCAACCAATAAACACCAATACAATAACACATAGCATGATTCAATCATTCTCAATAATCCCATAACATACTAACAGTTCAATTTCACACAATTCGACAGCATTATGGATAATCCTACAAACCTAGAAAATTCTAATTCGGGTTCCCTAACATAATCAACTATTCTATTGATTTCCCAAAACCCATAAGGCATCATAACTGCGAGAAATCACCCCTTACCTCTTTTTTTTTCCTTTTTCTCTTCTTTTATTATTCTAAAATAATAATAATAATAAAATAATTAGTATAAGTAGAGTCTTTACTCCTCACACCCCCACTTTACACTTCACACCACCAACACTTCTACTTTTATTTCAATTAATTAATTCCAATAATCCAAAAATATCAATAATTAAACTTCTAATTAAATTAATAATTAAAAATTCTAATTATTTAATAATCGAATTATTTGGGGTGTCACATCAGGCAACACGGTCGCCTTTGTTGGCCATCAAGAATTTCTTTTCCTTTTTCCTACTTCAGGCCTACTGACACGGCCCATGTCAGGTGACACGGCCGCCCGTGTCAACCCCCTAATTTTTCATGTTGTCCAAATCTTCCCCCTGATACGACCCGTGTCAGGTGACACAGTCACCCGTGTTAGGGCTCCCGTAGCACTTCCTCCAAAACTCTGAATTATATACTTTTTCCGCCCCGATTTGTCCTGTTTTATTCTTTTGAACCTAAAAACACTAAAACGAAAAACCAAAGCATAAAATGCGGTAACAAGAAATAAAATGCTCGATAATTAAAAGAAATGGTAACTAAAATACATACCAAATATTTGTGTAAAAGCCACTAGTCAAACTCCCCTAAAATTAAACTGTTGCTTGACCTCAAGCGAAAATTTTAAGAACTCATAGAAATCAAAGCAGCCCGACACTCATACGTGAGACTTCAGTTCACATTGCTCAAAACGTAGTTTGTTTGGCCTTCACATGATACGGAGAGTTTGCTGTAAGAACCTTTTAATCTCAAACTCCCTCTTCTGATATCTCTCTAACTATGCTTTGTACTTAGGTCTCTTTCTGATTTTTATCCTCTTTCATTCGGACAATCAAATTAAAGCAATGAAAATAATGATAATCATCATATGCACAAGACTAATCAAGATTTCATGTTATTTCATCACCAAATGAGCAGCCTTTGCTACTTTTAATTACCAATGAAATTTTCAAACTTTGCAGTTATATATTGTCCTTTTTGGACGATGTTTAGGGATCAACTCCCTTTGGGATGAATAACCTGGTGAAGGCCACCCAACTTAGCGAGCCAATTGCCTTTTACCACATTTTCATTATTTGGTGTCATTTTTCTTTATTTCTCAACCAGTCCTACATGCATGCGAATCAAGGTTATGCCAGACTGTATACATAAACTACTCGAGGAGTACTTCTCAAGATTCAAGTACCATGGTACAAATCTACACGTTAGACTCGTATTCCTTTCATGTTATTCTGAACTTCCTACCCTCGAACAACAATCTCTTTGTCTCTATATACTATTCTCGAACTTTATGAGAAAAAAGTTCTTGATCAAAATAAAAAATTTCGGCAATATTTGGGAAGGACTTCAACTCATTGCTTTACACATCAATTAACATAGAACCAACAAATGACTCGGAAAAAAAAGCAGTAAAACTCTCCCAAACTTGAACTAAACATTGCCCTCAATGTTTTAGAACAATCTCAAGAAGGTGACTCACAGAGAGTAATGTAACATCAGTTGCTGCCTCCTAGCTTTCACCAGTAAGACTCCTTTTTATTACCTGCAAACAAGACAAAAAGAAAAACTAAGTTATTAAAAGTGTGGGTTGCCTCCCACGAAGTGGTTCATCCCCTTATGAGGGGTACTTTCTCTTCCACACTGTTGCTTGTACTTTCCGCCACCCAAAACTCATCTAGATCAAAAGCATTAACCACTTTGTGCTTCCAATTATTTCCAACTTCCATCTTCTCACCTTTTTGTGCCTTCTTCTTTCTCTTCCAACTTGGGAACTTTTTTTGGAAGATCTTTTGAAATTTTACTTTCTCCTTCTACTTTGACCATACCGACTGAAGATTTATTATTTTCACTTGTACCTTGCATCTTGATTTCCAACACCTTCATAGTTATCTCCTCATAAAAAAATTTAATGTCAGATGACCTGACTCGAAGAGTGAAATAGAAATTATATTCATATTTTAGGACATAATAAGGTGAGTTTTTCATTTCCTCTACGTTTGAGGGAAAAATATGATACTAAATGGTGGAATAAAATGAAATACATACCATATCATTTTGTTATGTTCTAGTCTATTTGATTTTAACTTATACAAGATTACAAACAATGAAATAACACTTCATTACTAACATGTTTGGTTTCTCAGTGAAATTCATAAAAAAAACGTGTGTTTGATTGAAGCTGCTATTTATAGCTTTTTCATTTTCAAGGTGAAATTTAAGTGGATCGTGATTTTAAGGAGAAGAAAATTGATCCAAACATGCACTATATCTCATACCACTCTATTTTATTCAATTATATATATTTAGACATCATTTTCAAGATAATTTCAAACTTCATGTAGTACTAACTAATTGCACTTTTATCAATAATACAAATTATCTAAAATACGGAAATATCCGTTATTTTTCAACTAAAATATATACTCTCTCCCATTCCCATATATTAATATCTATAATATAGTATAAGTTATTGACGAAAATATCCTTTTATTTTCTACAGATTAAAATACAAAAATATTATTTTATGTTTCACAAAAAATATATATTCTCTCATTTTCCTCTATTAATATTTACAAGGTGAAAATACACTTTTATCTATAGTACAAGTTATTTAAAATATAAAAATACTTTTTATTTCTAATGGCATAAATTATTTAAAATACAAAAACACCATTTTATTTTCTACTAAAAATATATATTTTCTCTCTCATTCTCTTTTATGAATATTTACAATGTGAAAATATTCTTTTATATATATATATATATATATATATCATATGAGAGTGTGAAAATGTAATAACAACCGTTAGATTTATATTTTAATGGTTGAGACAAAAAGATGTTTTTAAAATTTAATTAATGATTTTTCTTTCTTATTAATGACACATGATTTAGTAAATATCACAATTTAATTTCAGCCTTTTATTTTTAAATCTGATAGTTGTTATTTATTCTCACATTCTCATATAACTTATCTTTTCTTATATATATATATATATATATATATATATATATATATATATATATATATATATATATATATATATATATATATATATAGAGAGAGAGAGAGAGAGAGAGAAGATTTCTTAACCCATCCCATGTATTTCTTATTCACCACGTGAAATTTCAAACTACCCCTCAAAATCGGAAGTGTACTTCTGGTACGCTCCAAATCATAAATGAATTACGTAGGAATGGTTGGGTGCTAACCGTAAGAATACTTCCGGTTCCAAACCGGAGGTATACTTCCGGTTCCAGACATAATTATATGGCACGCTGCCTCTTCCCCTCCCACTACATCATATTCAAACTCAAATTTTCCTTCAAACACTCTTAACTCTCTCAAACCCTTTTCATAAACTTCTTTAAAAAATCATCTAAAATCATCAAGCATTGGTTGAACATAGCATTCCAACACATTCAAACAAGCAAAACCAACACCAGTCATTCAAGTAAGTTATTTTTTAAATTGTTAGAGTTTATGTAATTTCTACTCAAATTGGTGAAATCAGGTTCTAAATGTGATGTTGTAGCTAGACAACATCATTAGGAGTCATTAGAAAACTGTTTTCATAGTTTATTTGATGATCAATGGATATATTTGAGCATATTAGGGTCACAGTTCCGTAATTTTTGTGTTTATGAAATCGCAACATAAACCAAAAATATAATTCCTGGTTTTGGCAAGAACAAAACCGGAAGTATAGTTACGGTTTTGGACTGTGTCTGTTTTAAACATTGTTTTTGCAAAGTGGACATTATGCTAACATTTTTTTTGTACGTCAACAGTAGTTATGGATGAGAGACAATCACGATTGAGGCACGAAAGGCTTGCACAACATGCTTCCATGCAGAGAGAAAGAAGTTAAGCTACCAAGATTTCACCCTCTGGTTTGGCCGCTTCTATTCCTTCGACATCGACGTCGAACTCCCGCAGTAGGCTAGATTCTACTGTTCTTCCTTCACCACCTCATTCCTCCCGTAGACACACCTCCTCACCTGGGGTATTTGTGATGGGAAATTTATCTGGGACCCAATCCCAAATGCCACATGAGGATGTGCCAGAGTCATCCTAGACCGTAGAGGCGAGACCCGAGGCACTTGAGGCTGCACCAGAGGCACCTGAGGCTGCACCAGCTCAGCCTCCCACTATGGTCCCTCGAGCTTTTGGCGGAGGACTTCCTCATTTGTCACTTCTTCATCTATATACCAACCATGTTGCTAGATATATATGGGATATACATGTATGAAATTTTACATTTTTTTATTTCTATTATGAATTTTATTGTGAATTTTATTATGAGTTTTGACTTGAATTTTATTATGCTGAAACATGTTATGCTCAAGGTCATTTGCCATGGGCGGAAGATCAGTAAATTCGTTCCCCCTCCTGAGCCATGATTTGACAAGCTTCTACGACTTACATGGCTTAAATATTTGGCCCTTTGTGAATACAACATGGTCAACTGGGGTGTGATCAACACTTTAATTGAGAGGTGGCACCATGAGACGTCGTCGTTTCATCTACCACATGGTGAGATGACGATCACACTCGACGACGTCACATGTTTTCTTCATCTATCGATCAGAGGCACGTTCTTGGATCATGATAGGATCGAGAAACATGAGGCATTGGATTTGTTGGTTAAGAGGCTGAGAGTTACCCTTGATAGTGCCCTAACAGAGATTGATAAGACAAGTGGTTGGCACGTGAGGTATAACTACTTGGATATGGTGTTCACGAATGAGATTGCGCGTGAACGAGCGGGTGTTGGTGATGTCGATTAGGTTACCATTCACAGGGGTATGCCATGAGAGAATACCTCTTGTATCTTATTGGAACACAAATCTTTGTGGGCACCAGTGCCACTTATACCGATATCATGTACCTGAAATACTTTGCTGATTTTGAGGCGATTAATGGGTGAAACTGGGGGACTGCCTGCTTGGTTTACTTGTGTACCAAGTTGGATGACGCCATTAAGTGGGATACGAAGCAAATGCCAACAACATGTCACTCATGACGATATAGATTCTTTGTCTTTGTGGCCTTTGTTAATTATTTTGATTTTAGAACTAACTATTTTTTTTAGGGATGTATCCTACAACACTTCCCCCACATCTCGGGTCGGTCGTATATTACGAGTTATACTAAAGATAAGTCACGTGCTTGTGCATATGACCCCCTCTAAGGGAACATGGTGATAGAGTCGTTCCAAGTTTACATTGACCGGTTTGTGCATGAGGACATCCATTTCAATTCATATGTCGACCATCGTGAGACGATACCGTTTGACGAGGTTTCACTGTTTACTGGTTGACTGACATGTGAGATTCGTAAGACTACTGCTTATATGCCTAAATGAATGATGCGTCAGTTTGGGTTTACCCACACCATCCCATGAGACCCTACTGTATGTGATTCTCTGACTATTGGATGAAGGGATATGGATGAGTTGTTTGATGGTTTTGAGAATCATCTTGTTCCTGATGAGGCTAGGTGTATTGTGGCTCTAGACGATTGGAGTTACGAGTACGGTTACATGATATGGTTCTTCAAGGTGTCTCATCTGTACATGGTAGATGATGCTCCAGACTAAGTCTAGTTCATCAAGAGATCCTAGATGAGGAGTAGGCTATGAGGGATCATGCTCATGACATGTTGCATATGTGTCGCCATATCATGGAGCTTGCGCGAGATGATATTGACAAAGAGCTGTTTCCTGATGGATCCGATGTTAAAGGTGTTTTGAATGCCATCATAGCGGAGAATCAGGGTGCTCTGTCATATAGGAGGCATCAGAGGGACGCCTCGAGGATGACATGTCAATTCATTATCCGCCATACTCCGTAGTTTATGTATTTGTATTTTGAATTTAGTTATTTGGTATTGTATTGTATCATTTTTGTACTTGGATTGCATTTTTGTAATGTGTACAACTTGATCACAATATATATATATATATATATATATATATATATATATATATATATATGAAATTAATAAAACGAGGTCGGCAATTTAATAATTTTACAAACCAAAAAAAGAGAGAGAAAAAGAATGATAGGACGTTGAAAGCGATGCAAGTGTGTAACAGCGAAACAGTGCACAGCATTTGCAGGTGACAAAAAAACGAATCGATCTATATTGGCGCCCCTTTTCCCTTTTCTCTCTCCCATCTCTTAAAACTCAAACCTGGATCCACAATTCAATTCCATTCCCCAACTATAACTATAAATTCAAATCCCTAATAATCCACAATCAATGGCATTACGCAGACGGACTTTGCTCAAAGTCATTGTTCTTGGAGACAGTGGGTAAGCCTACCCTCACCGTAACCGTTTTTAGGGTTTTTTTGGCTTCTTTTCTAACTTCTTTCTTTTTGTTAGGGTTGGAAAAACTTCATTGATGAATCAGTATCCTATGCCGTTACTTTATTGCTTTATTTGATTTTCAACTGATTTGTTTCTTTTTATTTAAATTTGGGGGTGTTGAATTATAACCGTGGGGTTGAAGTAAAGTGCTTTATGATTTGTAAACCACGTTTAATTTCTTAATCAATTCATTACCACAATACTCCGATAGTTTAATTTACCATTTTAGGATGCAATGTTCGGGTTTTAAATCATAGTAATGGTTATGTAGTTTGTTTCGATTTTTAATATTGTGGAGAATCGAGGCTAAAGGCATCCTCAATTGCAATTGTGGAAAATATGATGAGAAAATAGACTTAGGTGATTTGGTTTGGGCATGTAGCGAAAAGATTTGTAGATTCTGTGGTAAAGATAGTAGATCAGATGAAGAAGAGTCAAACATGTAAAGGTAGGGGAAGACCTAGAAAAACTATAAGAGGAATTATTAAGAAAGATCTCGAGATTAATGATTTGGATAGAAGGATGGTCTTGGATAAAACCTTATGGCGGAAGTTGATCTATGTAGCCCACCCTGCATAGTGGGATAAGTCTTGGTTGTTTTTGTTGTGGTTGTTGTGGCTCAAACTGTAGTCGCGGGCTTTTAATTAAAATTGTGTCTCACTTCAGAGCAGCTAAATCTATTACGAGCCACTGATATTAGAGATACTATATGGAAAAATACTTCTTGATATAATCAATGAGTTGACATGCGTAGTGACTATTGGTGGTAGGTAGGAATGTTTCTTACTATTTTCTGTTATTCCAACCACCATCCTTAATCATTGGTAAATAGGGGCTTTTTAACACTACCCTAAAATGTGTTGTTGTTGCTCTCTAGCATTGAATGTGGTTTGGCACATAATTAGGCTGATACATATTTAATGCTGCTGAGTTTCTTCAAAGACTTGTTCCTTTTGTGATATTTCAACTTAACTGGTAAATATAATGCTTCTGTAAAACATATGATTGTTTGATTAAGATTAATTTAAGGTTATTCAAAGATTTTCTTCCTTTTGTGAAACTTGCATTTGTGGTCCTTTAACTACTTGTTTAGATATGTGCACAAGAAATTTAGTCAGCAATATAAAGCTACAATCGGTGCTGATTTTGTCACCAAAGAACTGCAGATTGATGACAAACTTGTTACTCTACAAGTGGGTTTTCTAGTTCATTGGTGTTTCATTATTCTTTCTTTATTGTGTTTAGGTTTAGTATTATGTAGGTTGTGTATATTTACATGCTTGTTGTGTCCGGGCTGTAGATATGGGATACTGCAGGACAAGAGAGATTTCAAAGTCTCGGTGTTGCATTTTATAGAGGGGCAGATTGCTGCGTTCTAGTCTATGATGTCAATGTTATGAAGTCATTTGATACACTTGAGAACTGGCACGAGGAGTTTCTCAAACAGGTTTACTATGTCTTCTCTATTTTTCTGATTTGGTTACTTTGGTGATTTGTATGATAGCCTTGGTCCTCTTACACTCTTTCAAATGTTAAGTTGAAATAAATTATAGGCTATAACTCTTAATAAACAGATTCCTTTATGGTTTGTGGGACAAGTTACTTCTGAATATAGTTGCTTTGAAATTATGATGGCAATGGAGAACCTCTTTTCTTCATGTGTATATGATTTGGGTTCGTAATTAGGTCTGAATATGGATTTTAGACTTCATATTTATAATTGCAGCCGTGCCAGTAATTGATTTTGATTCTTTCATATAATTTTGTTATTTTTAGTTATATTTGGTTATGTAATAACTCATGACCATGGTTTTGCTTTATAGCATCTTCTCCAATAGTTTGTTGTGACAGTGGTTGCATTTGAATGTTTCTACTTTCTTGCATAGTGAAAACATAGCTTATTTAGTTTTTTATATGTCTTGGACCAGTATAAGTACTACCATCCAAGAAGGAGATTGATTCTACCTTTCCTAGCTTGATTAGTCCTTCACAAGAACCTATGACAGAATGTAATTCGTGAATTGCTTGCTTGTCTTCTTTTGATTTCCAAACATGTTCTAAGATCGGAGTCCGGAGATAGTTTTTGCATGCTTATTTTTTGGTTAGGACCTGCTGATTGCTTATATTTGTTTGGTGTCCGATAAGAACTAATTAAGAAATAAGGGAAGAACACTGAAAATAGCTTTTTTATTAAAATAAATAGAGGATGTGTCCTATTACACTGTTTAGGAATGAAAAACAGTAAAGAAAACAACAAAAGAAACTGAAATGGATGAATAACCTAACAAAGGAAAATGGAAACATTGGTGAACCAGTGAGAAGGGTCAGTTCCTTACTCTCTAGGCAACCCAAAAAACCCACTTGCCTACCTCCCCAATCCGTTGCCCTCCTCTAAATAAGGGATTATGTTATTTCCTCCCCTCACATTAATAACGAGCCTATCAACACTCCCCCTAACAAATTTCACATTGTCCTCAAGATGAAGGATGAATAAACCCAATAAGCTAGCATGGTCCCACTTTTTGATATGGACTTGGCCTATTATTGTTTCACCAAAGAATGCCTTTTGCTTTTGGGCTGGACCAAAAGCTCCCCTCCTACAGCATAATATAGAACAATCTCCCTTTTCCAGCATCTCGAATCTCTATGCTGAACTGGACCTGGCCCATTACTATAGTGTCACTTCACAGATAGCTTGTACTTCATTCCACATTTCTCAGAGCGTTAAATCTTCTCGTTATTGGTGGTTTTGGCCCATTTCCTTTAGAAGAGGATCCTGTTGGTACACATCACATTTAACTATTTTCCATCCTTCACTGGTTGTCTTAGTCAGTTCTCCTTTCTTTGTTCTCCGAACAAGAGCTCTATGATACCTTATTAAAGATAAGAAAAAATGATAGAATTTTCATGTATTTATTGATTCTCAAAAATTGAACTTGATTGTTCAGATTACAGGTAATTGTACATTAGCTTATCCTTAACTTTCACTTGCTCTAACTAACTGAGACAGTTTATATATAACTGTCAGAAACTAACCTATGTCATGCAACATGTTACAGGCTGTTATGGCTGAACTGCCTGGTACCAATGCGATCTTGAACATGCTGTCACTGATTTAAGATAGCAGAACCTTAGATGACTTTCTTCTTTACTTGCACATACTTGGTTCACTATACTAAGATACATGTTATTACATTCATGGAATAAATAATCAGAGTTTGATGCTAGTGTTTACCTTTTTGTTTTAATATATTTAATAATGTATTTCTGTGAAGTAATTTTGTATAACTTGGAGCATGATTTTTTTCCGGGTGAATGAAGCATTCAAATTCTTATTGTACTGCTCTGGGTAGAAATTTTTCTGTTTGAAAAGATTTGAGCCCTCTGGATGGTGAAGTTCAGTGAGCTGACAAACTTATTATAATTTTTCCAGCGAGGATGCATAATTTTCTGGGTCATTAATTATCATTTTATTTTGGTTTAGATGGCTAGTTTGACACCTGAAGTCTCTACATTCTTTGATTTCCCTATGAACATTCATATTCCTTTTCAAAATATTACACAGCCTTTACTTTGGTTTTCCGTTTTCTTTTGCCATTGCGAATAGGATTTGGTTATGACTAATGCTTTGTGACACAGGCAAACCCTTCTGATCCAAGGACTTTTCCATTTATATTGCTCGGAAACAAAATTGATATTGATGGCGGGAATAGTCGAGTGGTAAGAAAATGCTATTGCACTTATATATTTCTCCGTCTCATGCTCAAGGGTCTAATTATCTTCTATACAGGTTTCTGAAAAGAAAGCAAAGGACTGGTGTGCTTCAAAAGGTAATATACCTTACTTTGAGACATCGGCAAAAGAGGACTATAATGTTGACGCCGCATTCCTATGTATTGCCAAGACTGCTTTAGCCAATGAGCGTGACCAGGACATGTAAGATTTGCTTTTGATTTGCATGATGATACACAATACTCCCTCCGGTCACTATTATAAGCAAAGATTCTCTTTTTTCATTAAATAATTTATGTATCTAGCCTCTATGTAGGCTACATACATCAATTATTTAATGAATCTAAAAAGGGAATCTTTGCTTATTATAGTGACCGGAGGGAGTATCACATAACACACACTAACACTGATTTGAATTGTTTTAAATTTAACTTTAGATTTTCCTTTGAGTTTAATTACAAGCTAGATACTGTAATATTTAAGGTTTGCAGATATTTTCAACCTATTCCAGATATTTTGAACAGATGGTTGCTTAACTGAATTTCTGAGTTCAATATTTCATTATGGTTTGCAGATATTTTCAACCTATTCCAGAGGTTGCTGCTCCAGAAAATGAGCAGAGGGGTGGATGTGCATGTTGATATGAACTTTTCAGCGATCTCGCAAATTTGTCTCTAAATTTGTTGAAACAAATTCTTCATATTCTTTTTGTCTCATTAGGCCCCTCCTCCTTTTGTACACTCCTCATGAGATGCTCGAGTAATTTGTGTTTTGCCGCTGTAGTTCTGTTTACTTGTGGTTGGTTCACCTTTAGAATGTTAAATTGGTTTTGTTGTTAGGCAAATATTTCCATTTTTGAATTTTACATCAGGACACTGTTCCATTGGATGGCATTTTTCTCCTATATTATGAAATTGAATTATACGGTTCAGCTGTACTCAATCGATCCTAACTGAATTGACCCATAGCAAAAATAAATAAAAAAACCAAACTATCACTTAATTTTTTTAATTTTAAATTAATCTTTTTATTTTATCTGATTTCTTAAATAATATGATAGTGGAAATGAATTGGTAGGAAAGATACAAATCTTTGACATCTAAGTTTATTTAGGTGTCACTATTATTGAATCGCAGGCATTGTTTTCTATCGGATGTATCAAGCACAAAAAACAAATATTAGGAGGGGACAAAGATCGGTCAACACTCCACAATCATAAAAATTAAAGCATTATTTGGTAGTGGGTAGCACTTTAATTTTTTTTCTCTCCCGGCGGCTAATGTATGTTTAATCTTAATTTCAATACTTAATATTTGTTTTAATCCTTTCATTTAATTTAATATTCCTTAATTAAAAAATATTACAAGTTAGTCTTTTAATTTCATTTTTATCATCTTATTTGGTTTCTTCCGTTAATTTATAGTAAAAAGTTATAAATTTAGTGTCGGGGGTGTATAACAAGACTTAGCGCACATACTATATATAAAGTAGAGTTTCTATTTAATTTTTGAGGCACATATTTAAATGAAAATTCTATTTTACAGTATAAATAGTTAGTCGCATTTAAATTTTGAATCATGTTGTATATTTTCGTCACTAAAATTTAAAGTTTTTTTTTTTATGTAAAAAATTGACAGATAACCTGTAATGTTTTTTACTTAACAGAATTAAGTGAAATATTAAATTAAGTTAAAGAATTTTGGAACTAAATATATCTAATTTTAAATAGTTCTATTAAATTTTCTTAAAAGACATGTAATATTAAGCTTTTTAATAACAAATAAACACTTTTCAACCACAACTTTAATATTTGTGTATCAATCTTTCTAAATTACAAAAAAAATAGATATTAAGTTAAGTAGTAATAGTTTTATGTTATTCAATGAAATAAATTGTTCATTAAATAAAAATTTAATACTTTAGCATAAAATATTTTTCATTTGACATAAAATAAATAACATGTTGTACCAAATTATGTTTTTCGTTGGTAGGTAAGCTATGACACCACGGTTCCAAATTTAGTAATATGACATTTTAGATGGTTCTTCGTTTGGTATAATCATATTCACGATTAAATTAAAAGTATTATCATATAGATCATATAAATAAAATTTTACATCAATAAAAAATTATTTGATATGTCAAAAAGAACATAAAATTATCTGTTTTGATAAAAAATTTTAAGACACTAATTTTTATATATTTTGTTGACATGTTAAATAGTTTTTGATTGATGTTAAATTTTATATACATATCTATATGATAATAGTAATATCTTTTAATTTAGCGATGAATATAAGATAAAAAGTTTTCAAATATGTCATATTATTAGATTAAATACTTTGGTGTTATTTGATTCTGATATACATATAAAAATAACAAGGAGAGATGTGTGAGACTTCACAGATCTAATCGAAAAAAACAAATCTTTCAAAACATCACTCGAATCACACGGTGATGATTTTAAATATTGATATTATATAAAATAGTATTGATATATGAACATCTAAATTTAAACACCTTTTGCAACTTTATATGAAAATACCACTTAATATTTTTGAATTGAAGCTAAACAAATCTTTTAGAAAAAGAAAGAATTATTATTAAACACCAGAACCGTATACTAATACAGTGTGGGACACCTTTAAGGTGTCTAAATAATGTTTTTCTATATAAAAAGCTCAAGACACATCATTTCAAATATTTTCTTATTCACACTCAAACTAATTTTTCACTGGTTCACTTGTTTGAAGATTAAATTATTAACCTTAACCTTGCAAGTCGATGACTACTCCCGATGGACACATGTACTCCAATAATGCTTACTTAACCTTGAAATGAGAGGCTATAAATTTTCAATGAATATAACCTTGAAACGAGAGTCTATAAATTGTCAATATTTATATTCCATCTCCATCATTTCTACCTACTAAGCCCCTCTCTTTCCTTTTACACTCTTCCAAATATGGCAACAGAAGCTTCAAGCACCGATCCTACTACTATTACTATCCCAACTCATACAAAAGCTTGGTTCTACTCACAACATGGAAAACCATCAGATATTCTAAAATTACATCCTAATTGGTCTATACCACAACTCAAACATGATCAACTTCTCATTAAAGTTGTTGCTGCCTCCCTTAATCCTGTTGATTACAAGAGGATGCATGCTTTGTTCAAGGACACTGACCCTCATCTACCTGTATGTTCATTTCCTCTTTTATTTAAATTATTGAAGAATTTATATATTACTGTAGCACCGACGTCTCTGAAAAAATGATAGGACTGTATTTGTGTCTGTGCTTCTTCGTAGTTACTTTCATGTTTTGGTTTTTATGAACTATTTTGTTCTTGTCTGAGAAGATTGTGCCAGGCTATGATGTTGCTGGCGTAGTGATTAAAGTGGGAAGTGAAGTGGTGAAATTTAAGGTTGGAGATGAAGTATATGGTGACATCAATGAAGAAGGACTTTCAAACCTAAAGAGTCTTGGAACTTTGTCTGAGTATACAATAGCTGAAGAGAGATTATTGGCTCATAAGCCAAAGAATCTAAGCTTCATTGAAGCTGCCAGTGTTCCTTTAGCTATGGAGACTGCTTATGAAGGACTTGAGAGAGCTGAGTTTTCTGCTGGCAAATCTATTCTTGTTTTGGGAGGTGCTGGTGGAGTTGGAAGTTTTGCTATTCAGGTATGTGAAGATTGAGTCAAAGTCTAATTATAAAACATTGACAGGAAACCGAACACAAAAAGCATAGTGACACATCAACATTGATAATAATCACACGTGTGTTAGAGTCAAACACTGATACATATCAGACATCAATGTATTGGAGTCAAACACTGATACGTGTCAGACATCAAACATTGTTTGTTGGTATCAGACATCGGACATTGTGTGTTGGTGTCAGACACAAACATATATCAGACATGAGACACTAACATGTGTGTTGGTGTCTGACACTGACATGTGTCAGACATGAGACACTAACATGTGTGTTGGTGTCTGATACTGACATGTGTCAGACATGTGTCAGACACCAGACATATTTTTGTATGTTACCGAGGGACTAATATAAAGTGAGGAATATAATTTTTTTTAAAGGATTAAAATCTAACACGAGCATAAATTAAGAGACTAATAATAGTAATTATATGTTTGGGTGCAGCTTGCCAAGCATGTTTATGGTGCATCTAAGATAGCAGCAACTTCTAGCACTGGAAAACTCCAACTTTTGAGGAATTTGGGAGTTGATTTGCCTATTGATTATACAAAGGAGAACTTTGAAGATCTTCCAGAAAAGTTTGATGTAATTTATGATTTAGTAGGTAAGTCCTTTTAATCAAATCGATTTCGTTGTACATATTTTTGAATACGCACAACTGCGAGATTCAAGGTTAGAACCCTGGTGTTATTCAGGGTTAGAATTCTTGCGTTAACGTTTAATCTATCAATATCGGTTTTTAAAATCATTGATACTTTGTAACTGTGATGCAGGGGAAGTTGACAGAGCTTTGAAGGCAATTAAGGAAGGTGGAAAAATTGTGTCAATAGTACCTCCTGGATTTCCACCAGCTCTATTTTTCGTGCTTACTTCTAAAGGATCCATTTTAGAGAAGTTAAGACCTTACTTTGAAAGTGGTCAATTGAAGCCCATTCTTGACCCTAAAACTCCAGTGCCATTTTCTGATGTCATTGAAGCTTTTTCCTACTTGGAAACTTCAAGAGCAGTTGGAAAAATTGTCATTTATCCCATACCCTAAAATATCTATGTATTTACTCAGAGAAAAATGTTAGCAACACTCACTAAACAAAAAATAAAGTGTTCAAGGAGATGTTGGAGTGAACATTGTGAGCATTTTTTTTTATCTATCAATGGACAAGCTGCTAAAAGTAATTAGGTTGAAATAAGACATTGTATCTTTGAACTTTCATATCTAATGTGAACTTGCTTTGATATACTTGCAATTGCGTGTGTGTAAGAGAGATATATGTTATGTATTAGTATTATTGTGTTAAGTTATTAAGTAGTAACAATGTTTAGTAGTTAAACACAATGTTATATGATATCAAGCAAAAAAACCCTCATATGAGAGATATAAGGTTGATTTGTATTGAGATCTACCGTATAATATGATTGTAAATTAAAATTTTAAAATCAAAATGGAATTGGATCTTACATCTAATCAATAGTTATACAAATAGATGGAAATTTCTTAATATTCTCTTGTATCTTCTAGAGGCATTTGACGAAATTTCTATAATACCCCTTAAATTGAGATATGCATATTCGAACTCACCATGTTACATATTTAGAGGGGTTGATTCAGATATGCATGTTTGAAACAATCTTTTAGTTAAAATCAGGAGTTTTTTGGATGTGCATATTCGAATCAATCCCCTAATTTAAGTACAGTAAGTGTTTGCATATGCATATCAACATATCCGAATCATATTAAATATATACAAAATTTCGAAACAGAAAAGCACATTTTCAATCTCTCTACATTCCAACTCTTTCTATTTCAACTCTCTTTATTCCAACTCTCTCTTTAGAAATCTTTGAGCAACAATTTCAACTCAATTCAAGACCAAAGTACATTTTGAAGAAGCAAAGCACATTTTTAATCCATTTCACCAACACTTCAAAGCTCAGAATTTGAGTAAGTTAGAATTCGTTGTTCTACTTTGCAAATGTAAAACATGTGATTTAGAATCATGTAAATTGAGTTGGTTGAAGTATAACGTGTGGAATGAGGTTGTTTGGGTGAAAAGAGAAATATTTGTTTGATTTAGTGCAAGAAATCCTAATTGTTCGTAAATGGCAGTCGCAGGTTGTTTTGGATGTGCATATCCAAAAAACCCTTTGAGTTTTTTTGGATACACACATCCGAAATTAAGCCTGAGTTGTTTTTTTATTTATATTTTCACAGTTGTTCCTTCTCTTTGAGTAATGATTTTTTTCTTCAAGAAAATAGATGAGAACCCAAACCACAAATTAAAACTTGGCAGACCAAGCCATAATGCCTCCGCTCGGCGTGAGAGAGCTGAGCAAGCTACTAGGGGTCGAAGACGTGGGAGCATCGACTTCTACGTCAAGGAGTCACCTGTCTCATGCGTCCCCATCTCAGGATAATGAGCAGGCATCCGAGGAGGTTGATGTTCGAGCACTAGAACCCGAAGAGGCTATCCATGATACATTGGCTGCACTTCTATGTGCATCAATGAGGCAGTAGAACCAGGGGTATCCAAGAGAACCCTTTGACACCTCCATCTTGATCTATTACAATTATCATATCACTCAACATGTTTGGGATGTAGGGATATATTTTTTATTACACTTTTCATTTAAATGATTTACGCATAAATGTGTTAATGACTACCATTGAGAATAATATATATTTTTAGACGAATAGATGCCCATAAATTCCATGAACCACGTGTGAAAAAATATTGGATCTATATCATCCTAATGAGAATTTGTTCAGGGAGGCCATTCTTGGCTCGGACTTGTCGGGATTTGTTGTTCCGTTTATGTTACTATTAGTCACGACATGCAGAGGGCATTTGCCGAGAGATGGCTCAAGGTAACTTTATCTTTACATTTTCCTGTTGGGAAGATGACGATCACACTTGACGATGCTGCATGCCTGCTACACCTTCCCATCAGAGGGAGGATACTTAACCACTCCCGAATTATTTGTGGTGAAGCGATTGAATGGACGATTGAGTATTTGAGAGCTCAACCAAAAAAGATAGATGAACAATGTTTCTTAACTAATGGGGCTCATGCCAAGTTCTCATTCTTGGATAACCTATAAATAAGGCACCTGATTGTGACAACATCTTCCGAGAGCGAGGGCCATGACTTCTTTGTTTAGTACCACCGTGATTCTGCTTTGCGGTGTTACTTCATGTTCTTGGTTTGCATGTCCATTTTTGTGGACAAAAGTGCAACCTACATGGATCTCACATATCTGCAGTACTTCATGGATTTGGATATAGTTAGGGAGTGGAACTGGGGGGATGATTATTTGGTTACTCCATTATTTTCTTAATTAGATTCACTTTCTTCTTCATTAGTGACATTTGAGATTCTTCTTTGTTTTCTTGGAAAACTTGAGCATTCAGCCTGAATATGTCCTAAATATTTACATTTAAGACATTGGATCCCTTTGCACTTGTAGGGATACTTGAGATTTTGTCTTTCACCATCCTTTTCTTTACACTGAATGTTTTTGGCAATGGTAGGGACATTATTCTAATATATCTTGTCAAATTGTCTCACAACTTTACTAAAGATCTTAGCAAGCTTGAGATTTTCTTCAGAATTACAGTCTCCTTGGTTCTCACAATCTTCATACCTACCATTGACTATATTCTTTGAAGGATAAAATATCTTTGATCCATGAACTAATCCCCATTCATTGAAATTCTCCACCTTGAACAAAATAAGAACCTTAGAACTCACCCAAGCAAAATAAGGTGCCCTCTTTAATGCCAATTGAAAATTTGTTCTAAAGGGAACATATGTTGGACACGATGTTGGGATAATTGATCCAACTTCTTAAACTAACTTGACAAAAAAATAAAAACAACCATAACACAATGTTGAAAGCAAGAAAATAACATATGGAATTGGTAACTCAGTTTGGTGAAACCACGACTGTGTCTGGAGGACAGTCTATCCAAGAAAGAAAATTCACTACTTCGAATTAGTATAACTAGTCTTATATAAACATCAACCCTACTATGTCAATTCCTCTTTCTAATCCTTGTGATTTTCTATTTAGGACTTCCCATAAATATGAGAACTCATCCCACTTCCTCTGTATCGTTGATCCCAAGTGATCAACTTAACGATTAACATAATGATTGTTGAATTAACAACTCAACTAAGACAAACCAATAACTATGATAAGTTATTGAATCAATAGAATGGTGTACAACAAACTCTTTGATCTCAAGCTTATATAACTAGTGTATTGGAATAAATTTTTCTAACTTAACTAACAAACCAAACTCTATGCGTTAAGATATAAAAAGAGACGCTAGAGAGGTGCACAAAAATAACACAAGCAAAGACTCAAAAGATAAACCCTAACCCAAGGTATCTTCAAAACATGCACACCTCAAACGTGAGGTATGAGTCTCCTTAAATAGCAATTCAATTCTCGACTTTTATCCTTTGGATTTATGATTTAATTTTGTCCAGAGTAATAACAAATATAGTTGGATTTGATTTCCTCCATAAAAATATCCAACAAAAGATTTGATTTGTTATATTTCAAATTTCAATTTAAATCTTCATTTTAAATGTGATTAGATCTTCAATAGTTCTCAAACAGATCACACAAACACATTGATAAAATATAGAAACAAATATGATTGAATCTTAATCAAAATTTCACTAAAAAAAACACAACAACATTTGCTTATTGAGTCACGGTTTGATGTTGCACACATGCTGGAACATTGTGTTCCACATGCTCATTCTTCACCAAAACTGCAACAACATTGGTTTGTTGACATAGACCAGATGTTACAACACATATGTTGGAACATAATGTTCCACATGTTACGCCAAAACATCCAAAATAACTCTCTTCATACAAATCTTCTTTGCAGAGAAAAATTTAGATGACAGCAATAGAAACCGGTTTCTCAACAGAAGGAAACCGGTTTCCCTCACGATATTTGCATTCTGAAGGCTCAAGAATGGGATTTCTGGAAGCAGATCCGGTTCCCCTGATACTGGACACCGGTTTCCACTAGAAAATGCACAAAATGCAGAACTGCAACAAAATGAAGAACCAGTCCCGAATCTGATCGAAGTTGAGAATGTCGAATCCAGTAGACGACTGATAAGACACAAAGGTCTACCTCAAAGGCTCCAATAATGTGAAGTGTTCCATGATACCGAGATCAACAATGATGGTGATCTCATACACTTTGTGCTTATGGCCTCATCCGAGCCAGTGAGTACGAAGGAGGCACTAAGCAATTCAAAGTGGGTGAGTGTGATGAAAGAAGAGCTGGAATCCATTGATAAAAATAGTACTAGGGAGCTGGTTGATTTACCGGAACGAAAAAAGGCAATCGAAGTAAAATGGGTCTATAAAGTGAAGGCAAATCCTAAAGGCGAAATTTATCAAGCATAAGGCTCGACTAGTGGCGAAAGGATTTTTGCAGCAAGAAGGTATATACTATGATGAAGTATTTGCTACGGTAGCTAGATTAGAGACTATACGGCTAGTTGTTGGTATCGCCAATAGCAAAAATTGGCGAATGTACCAAATGGATGTAAAATCTGCATTTTTGAATGGTCCACTCGAGGAGGAAGTCTATGTAGAGTAACCCCCTGGTTTTATGGTGAAGAACCAAGAGGGAAGAGACTACAAGTTAAGGAAAGAACTCTATGGTTTGAAACAAGCACCTAGAGCTTGGAACAAACGCATAGATACTGCGTTTATTGAATTTGGCTTCAAAAAATGTGTAATTGAACATGGTGTTTATGTGAAAGCAGATGCAAGCAAATGTGTGATTATACTTTGCTTGTATGTGGACGACCTTTTGATTACGAGCAACAATGAGAAGTTTATTTCCAAGTTCAAAGGTGAACTTATGGAAGAATTTGAGATGAGAGATCTTGGTATCATGACATACTTCCTAGGTATAGAGTTCCACAAGTCAAAGTTGGGACTACTCATACATCAAAGAAAGTATGCCCTTGAGATATTGAAGAGGTCTGATATGGAGCATTGCAATGCTGCCAATTCACCAAAGGAGCCAAGGTTGCAGCTGTGCAAGAATGAAGATGAAGGTGGTGTTGATCCAACTCAATATAGGAGGCTGATTGGATCGTTATGTTACTTGTGCAATACACGACCGAATTTGACATTTAGTGTCGGTATTGCTAGTAGATTCATCGAGAGACCAACGGTGTCTCATTTGGTAACAGTCAATAGGATATTTCGTTACATTAAAGGCACTCTTGGATGCAGAATTCTCTTTCCCGCAGATGATACGAGCAACATGTACGAATTACTCGGTTATACGGATTCTAATTAGTGCGGAGATAATGATGATAGAAAGTCTACGGCTGATTATGTCTTTATGTTCGACGGAGCTCCAATCTCTTGGTGCTCTAAAAAGGAACCCGTGGTGGAACTCTCTTCTTGTGAGGCCGAGTATATCACCGCGTCGATGTCTGTGTGTCAAACTATATCGCTAATGAATCTACTTAAAGAGTTGGACAACATTGAGGTAAAAGTTGTCACACTCTTTGTTCACAACCTCTCAGCTATCAACCTTGCAAGGAATCCTATAACACATGGGAGGAGCAAGCACATAGATATGAGGTTTTATTACTTGAGGGAGTTGGTGTGTGAAGGATAACTGAAGTCGAAGCGAAGAACAACTTGCGGATTTGTTGACAAAGACGGTAACAATTGACTGGTTTCTGCCGCGAATTTCGGTTTTTCAAAACTACATGTGTGACAGTTTTTCTGTTATGTTGTTTTGTATTATTTTGTTTTGTGTTATGATTTACACATTATAAATAGCAACTCTCTCTTGTAATATGTTAATTCCATTGTGAATATAGAAAACATTTTCTCCTTAATTACTCTTTCTCTCTCAATTCTCTAATTTCACTCCAAACTTCATCTTCCTCAAATTAGTGATTTTCACCATTGATTCACCTTATCTCTTTTATATATGTTCCAACTTCTCTTTTATAAATAGCAACTCTCTCTTGTAATATGTTAATTCCATGTGTGACAGGTGGAGCCAACTATCCGCGACACCCTACTTATTGACTACGAAGTTAAATTCCCAGCCAAATAACTAGTAGAAAAAAAACAAAAAAAAAACAAATACGGTGAAAAAAACAAAAAGAGATTATTTTTAATCTCAACAAAATGTGTCACCTTTTCATTTGAAATATTCGATCACGCACAACTATGCAAGATGGAAGGCGTAAGCATACAAATCAGCATCTTCTTCAATAAAGGTAATATCACCCTGTTGCGTTATCTATGAAATTCAAATACACTCTTCTTCTTTCTTTTTTTTCCTTTCATTTGTTGTTGATGACGATGCTCTTACTGAATTTTGCGTCAATTATCTACTTTAAGTAGTAACAGTATAAATCTTTGTTAAATTCTTATGAATCAAATCATTGTTATAAAGTTATAAAAAACATCAAATTTGTTATTATTTTGCAGCTTTGATTGCACTTTCTGTTTAAACATTGTGTTTTTGCTGTGCTGTTGGCCATACAATGATTGATTCCGTGGTTTCCTTTGAAAATATTAATAAAAAAAAGAAATAGAAAAAGAGTTAGTTTTCAAAGGAGCAAAAATAAGTTGCCTTGCCAGGATTCGAACTCGTGCCCACTGGGAAAACACGCGCTACCTTCACCACTAGGTCAGACTGCATTTGGTGTTATAATAATGAAACAAAAACGTTTTAAACGAATTCGCTTCCTGGGAACACAAATCACGCGCGAAGATCTTCATCTTCTTCGTTTGAAATTTCAAACAGTTAGCGTCGGCTTGGGTCGACGCTATAGCCCCTGCAAAATTCAAAAATCCAACACAAGTAATATAAATGCAATATGAAACCATGGTTCGATTCATTTTTGTCCACTGATCATGCTGGTAACCTTGGTTTGGTCCAATTTTATGTATTTAGGGAATCCCTAAATCGAAGCAGAAAACCCTAACTATGGCATAACTCGATCCAGGCACTTAAAATGCAATTAAACCACCCAGATAGCTTGCAAGCACGGTTCTGAACATGAACAGACAATCAAAACAAGTTAATTATGCATGAATGATAAAAATCGATTTTGAAAAAAGTTGGACAAACCGAAATCGTGATTTCACAATTCTTGATGATTTTGTGATTTGTAAAGGTCTGGATCGATTCAGGAGACCTCAAGGAATGCAATGGAATGCTTGGAATCGATTGAAATAAGCTAGGACTGGGGCTGCCACTTGCTTGAAGAACGAGGTTTTTTGAGTTTGGAATAGGGTTCTTGAGGCAATTTTTTTGTTCTTTTTTCATGTGTAGGCATTGTGTATTTATAATAGATGGATTTAGGTCAGAAATCAAGAGCAAATAATGAATCAATCAATGTAAAAATATTTGATTTTGTATGAAACCAAATCTTTCCTTTTTGATCCAATTTTCATCAATTTCTTGCCAAATCAAAGTCAATTTCGAAATTGCCAGCTTTTATGAGTTGCTTGAACCTCAAGGATGAGAGAAAAATCCAAATTGCATTTAATTTTGATTTTCTACCTTTATTTTTAATTTAATTGGTTTTTAAATGATTAAAATCTAAATTAAATAGAAAAATAAAGATAAAATTCGTGGCCTTGGGCTTGGAGGTTCCAAATTGGCTAAGGAATAAGTTTGAATCAAGAAAAGTTAGGCCCATTCGCAAAATTTTGGTTTTTGACAAGTATTTCTCTTTGTGCACCTCTTCAAAAATTCCCAACTTGCGCAAGGTGTATCTTGCTCAATTTTTAACATTTTTTTGTGTGTTCTTGGACTTTTTAGAAATCTCTAGATGTCCTCTAAACAACCTCTTTGGTTTCATCTCAATTGGAGTTTCCATACTTAATATCACTTCATTACAAAAAGTTGACTTTTTGTTGACTTTGAAAAGGACCTATAATGTTTTGATCCATATCTTCAAAATGAAGCATTTTCTGACCATGCTTGTGAGACATGAAGTTGTAGGGAATTGAATTCTCTTCAAAATGAGAGGTGGTGGAAAACATTCTGATAAAGTATGAGAAAGTTATGCTCAGTCAAAGTTCAGTTGTCTTTTCTCTAGAAAACCCTAATTTAGAAAGTTTGACTTTTGACCAAATCTTGAGTTTTCTTGATGAATCATGATCAAATGATGATTTTCACTTCAAAATATGGATGTTGACCAAAAATCATGAATTTTGACTGTATGTTGACCACAGTTGACTTTTTGTCCAATACAACTGATTTTCAACCATCTGAGCAATTGTCTGAGGAAACTTGACTTGTAAGGCTTGAAATTTGACATGGAGATTCTTTGAAGCATATGAGGAGGCATGATGACCATTGGAGATGTTGGAAATCTATCTGGATCTGAGGATAGTCAAACCCTAGTTTGGGTTGATTGTCTAGGAGGGGGTTTGTTTGAGCAACCCTTGAGGAATCCTTGAATATGGATGTATGAAATGCCTTGAGAAGTGGGAGGACAAATTTTGGGGTATGACAGTTGTATATCAACAAAAGTAAAAAATTTTAGGTGGTCTTGGACGAGGGCCCAATATTCGCCCAGCTGGTCGTTCTTGACCTGATATTCTCCTCGGACTTTGGAGGCCACGAGCTATGAGTTTGTGAGTATCTTGACTTCCTTGGCTCTCATATCCTCGGCGAGACGGAGGTCGGTAAGGAAAGCCTCATATTTTGCTTGATTATTGGAAGTATGAAATGAGAGGGTGAGGGACACTTCGATTACGATTCCTTCTTTGTTTTCCATAATTATACCCTCTCCGTTTCCCGTCGAGCTAGAGGCACCATCGACGAATATTGTCCATTTATCGGTCCTTTCCTAGAGTGTTGGGAAAGTCATATTTGCCTCGAAGTCTGCTAGGACTTGTGCTTTGAGGGCTTTCCTGCTCTCGTACCTGATGTCGAACTCAGATAGTTCTAAAGACCACTTGAGCATTCGTCCGACCATATCTGGTCGACCCAATAGGTGTTTAATGGGTTGGTCCATTTGAACTATGATGGTGTGTGACAAGAAATAGTGTCGGAGTCGTCTCGCGGTGTTAACTAGTGCGAGAGCAATTATTTCAATCTGTTGGTATCTCAATTCGGGCCCTTGTAGGGTTTTGCTCGTGAAATAGACCGATTTTTGCCCTTCCTGAGTCTCTCGAATGAGGGCAGCGCTAATGGACTCGAAATTCACGGTCAGATATAGGTATAATATCTCTTCTTTATTAGATCGATATAATACGGGCAATTAGGATAGGGTTTGCTTGAGGTGAAATAGGGCCTGCTCGCACTCCTCGGTCTAGTCGAATGCAGCTTCCTTTCTTAGTAACTTGAAGAATGGGAGTGCGTGTTGTGCAGACCTCGCAACGAATCATGATAACGAGGTTAGCATCCCGTTGAGAACTTGAATGGATTTTTTAGAATTCGGAATGGGCAATTCCGAGAATGCCCAATATTTATCGGGGTTAGCCTCTATCCCACGCTCGGTGAGGTAGAAGCTGAGGAACTTCCCGGCACAGACTCTGAAAGTGCATTTTTCGGGGTTGAACCTCATTTTGACTCTTCTAGCTTGCTCGAAGACTTTCCTGAGGTGAATGGCGTGATCGACTTCCTCTTGGGATTTTACGATCACGTCGTCCATATACACTTCGAGCATGTCTCCGCTCTCGCCTTTGAAGACTTTATTCATCATCCATTGGTATGTTGCACCGGAGTTATTCATCACGTCGTAGTAATAGTTGTTCGATTCAGTCATGAAGGCCGTATAAACTTTGTTCGTTTTAGCCATAGGAATTTATTTATAGCCCGAATAGGCATCCATGAATGAAAGCTATTTAAAACCTGCAGAATTTTCAACGAGTTTATCAATGTTGGGCATGGGGTAGGCGTCTTTCGGACATACCTTATTAAGATCAGAGTAATCAATGCGCATGCGTAATTTTCTATTATTCTTTTTCATAATTACAAGGTTGGATAGCCACGTAGTATATTGGGCTTCCGGTACAAAATTGTCCTCTAGAAGGTCCCTAACAACTTACTTAGAAGCCTCCATTTTTTTCGGGGCTTTCGTATCTTTGTGATCTGCCTTAAATTTGGATCAATAGTAAGATGGTGTCATGCAACCTCTGGATTGAGACCAGGCATTTCGGTTGCGCTCCAGGCGAAGAGGTCGGCGTTGTCTGATAAGTGCCAAAATTTAGTTATTTTGTATATATGTTTAGTGGCACTTATCGGTTCTTTTGTTGATATTCTTCGAATAAATCCCCCGCTTTTGGTATAAATGTGTAAATAATAGAATAATTGATTTTTTGTGTAAATATTGTATCATTTGATAGTTTTTCATCTCTTTTATAGGTATTCATTCATAATTGGAGCATTGAGTAATAAAGTGTCGAAGACACGACTTCAAACGCGCAATTTGAGCAACTCATCAATGAATAAGGCTCAAATTCAAAGAATAAAAATCATCAATTTGATTGATATTTTGTCATGGTTAGATAGGAAATTTAATAAGCTTTCCAACGCTTCAAATCGGGCGCAATTCCGAGTTACGGTTCTCAAGATATGGCAAAACAAGATCTTGATTTTTCCAGTCAGCGCTTAGCGCAAATACCAGGCTAAGCGCGCCCTGTGATTTTAGAATTCTTTAAAAGGGGCTAAAAACACATTTTTAGGTCATGGATTGGGTATTTTTGAGTCCCAACACCATCAACATCATTTTTTGGTCTAGAGAGCTTAGAAAACAACATTGGAGCTTGCATTTGGATGATCCGGAGTCGAATCCCTCGTTGATTGGTGTTGACAAACCAAGAAATGTTTGGTTCCTCTTCTTCTCTTCTCTTTGTAATCTCTTTTGTTGGGTTTTGTATGTATATCTACTCTTACTCATGTATATTTATCTCCCTTGGAGTTGTATAAAGTTTGCTTTATGAATCTGTGTTGGTGATTGTCTTGGGTTTTTACTCTATGTTAGGGATTTGAGCTTTACTAGAGATAGATCGCTTAGATTCTTACCTAGGATGATTATCTATTAGTTTCTGAATGCTAGAAATGGGTTTAGAGCTGACATTCACTATAGAGTATCTAATCTTAATGCCTCTGCGTTGGTGAAGTAAGCTAGAGATGGATATGGAGGTGACGCAGTTGACTTCTGTGTTGTTGAGATAGGCCAGAAATGGATATTGAGATGATTCAGGAGGATTCTCAATTTGGGTTAGAAATAGCTTAGGTTGTGAGAGGTATGTGATAACACGGACGAGTATCGTAGGCCGAGTATAACTGGGTGGTAGATTTAAGTCATGATGGTAGTTTACATTCGTTAGGATAAGTCTATCCTTTATACTTTTTGTTCATTTTCTTTCTGTCTTTTATTTTCATTTCTTTTAATCCCAAACTCATTAACGGTAGAATTGTCGAACGACGAATCAATAACCAATCTCTGTGGACACGATACGATATAATATATCCGATATATATCACCCGGTAAAAATAATACCAACTTTTTGCTTGCCTGCTATACCGCAGCAACATTGTCCTTCAAACATGCCTTGAGTTGGTTTTGAGCTAACTCTGGAAGGTCATCCCCGATCCAGACTCCTTTGATGGGGTCATCACCGAGTGGGATGAGCTTGAAATCTCCATCTGGGATTGGCCGGGTGTGTTACTTCGAGGGTCCTTCCAAGCTGTTGGAAGCGAGTGCATCTTCCTCGATCATCGTAGCTTTACCCCTCCTCCTTTTCTTGGCCAAGTCCTCTGGCTCCAGGCAGCGGTCGAGTTCGATGGTGTCAACTCGGGGGAAGGGTTCTGGATTATGAGAGCTTTCAGGGAGGTCGACTCTACCTTTGACCTGCGGTTGGAGGTTGTTATATCCCAAAATTTTTCCTCTTACTTTTGAGGTCAAGATACATCTCCATACTCAAAGGTTGACCAGACAAACCCTCTCCTAAGAACTCAATCCAAACTAGGATTTTGATTCTCTCAAGTCAAAGATGAGTTCTAATACCTCAAATGATCATCATACCTCCTCATATGTCTCAAAGGATCACCATGTCAAATTTCAAGCCTCACAGCTCAAGATTGCTCAGTCAATTGCTCATATGGTTGAAAATAAGTTGTATTGGACAAAAAGTCAATTGTGGTCAACATACAGTCAAACTTCATTATTTTTGGTCAACATCAATATTTTGAAGTCACATTCATCATTTGATCAAGGGTTGATCATGATCTATAAAGAAAACTCAAGGTTTGATCAAAAGTCAAAGTTTCCAAATTAGGGTTTTTGGACAAAAAGTCAACAGAACTTTGACCAGGCATAACTTTCACATACTTTATCAGAAATTTTTCCACCAAAGATCATTTTAAATAGAATTCAATTATCTACAACTTCATGTCTCACAAGCTTTTGCCAAAAATGCTTCATTTGAGAGTTATGGATCAAGACATTATAGGTCCTTCTAAAAGTCAACAAAAAATCATCTTTTTGCAAAGAAATGTACATGAACGTGTAAACTTCAATGAAGATGAAACCAAAAGGAGTGTTTAGAGGACATCTTGATATTTATAAAAAGTCCAAGAACACTCAAAAATGATGAAAATTGAGCAAGATACAACTTGTACAAGTTTGGGAAATGTGAAGAAGTGCATGAAGAGAAATACTTAGCAAAATCAAATGTTTTCCAAATGGGTCTAAGTTCTTATGATCCAAACTTATTCCTAACATTATCAAGATTTTCTAAGCCCAGATACATGCCCCATTCTATTTATTTTATTTATTTTTGAATTAAACCATTAAAACTCACTTTTAATTAAAATAAAATATTAATATAAGGAAAAGCGTGTGAGCTTGATTTCTACTTGTCTTGACGACCAAGGAAGCCCATGTAAGCTAGCAAATTTGTACAAGACTTGATAGGCAAGAGATTGACTTGATTAAAGGACAAAAGGGGAATATTAGGTGTTAATTTTCAATGAAATGTATTCTAATCAATGCAAGATATTTCCTCCTTTTGTTGACCTAATTTTATTCCTCTATAAATACACAACAACCTCAGGTGCAAAGAACAGGGTTTGCTGCAATCAAAACCCTACACGAAAATTCCAAAACATTGCAAACCTATGGCAAGTCCAAAGTCAATTTTCCAGCCGTTCTCAAGGTGATTTAAACGTTCCATCACCCTCTCGAGGTTTCCAGGGGTTGATTCCAATAAATTGAAAAGCCAAGCTATGCCCAAAAGTCACCTCCTCAAGTACACCGGTTTGGTAAGGTTGTTTGATTTCGATTTCGATTCTCATGCATTATTAACATATTTGATGTGTTTGTTCGTGTTCAGGATACTAGTTAGAACAGGTACAACATTTTAGACGCAAGCTTTAAAGCTTAAATCGTCAAACACCATTGTTAGGGCATAGAAAGTTGTGAGCTTCAAACCTGGTGTTTCGGGCCGTTTCAGACTGAACCAATGCTACCATTAAATTCATAACCTTTCAATAAGTGGATCTGGATTATTCTTGTTTATGTTTTGATCATTTTTCGCAGGTTTTCAATTCCTCCCCGATCGGAGAAGATGACCGGAGCCACCACCCAAGGTGGCTTGACCGACGTTGAAAGAAACGTGGCGGAGGGAGAGAGTATGATTGGCTCGTTTAAAAGTCCAAGGGCCAACTAGCGCATGTTTGCATTTTGTTTGATTTTCAGAAAACAAAATTCACTCATATATTAATCAATGCATCCAAATTAATGGATGTATTACCTCCCCAGCGGTCAAGAGCACACACTTATTCCTTACCTCTCCTATGACACGGGTTCGATCCCTGCCTTTTGCCATTTATTTTCATAACTTCTGATTTTTTACAGGTTCACATATACATACAATTTGAGACGAAATCTAAGACCACATGCATTGTGGTTCAGTGGTTAACTTTTGAATCCACAACCCCAAGGGTGTAGGTTCAAACCTCAGCAAGGCCATTCCTTCTTTTTAACACCAATTTCCTTTATATTTTTCTATTTTCTTTTCATTTTTCTAACCAATTTAATTTTCTTTCAAATAATTTTAAACTATTTTCTGAAATCCTAAAAAATGTTTTGATTTTAGATTTAGGTTTTAAAACCCTTTATTTAATTTTTGACACAAAAGCATTTATTTTTTATTTACACTTTCAATTATTTTTCTAATTGAATGCTAATTAACTTAGAAATTAGGTTTTATTAACTAAGTCGATTTCAAAAAATATCAAAATATATTTTTCTTTTACAATTAGGGTTTAGACACTCTCTCTTATCCTTAAATATTTTTCTCCTATTTATTTACTTTATTTCGTATTTAAATTATAGAAAACGATGTATAGGTTGCAAGGTTTATTTTGTAATATCGTAGATTTACTTTCTGCCTTTACTTTCCGCATCTATATTATGTATCTGCCCCAAAGCCATGTAATAGCGTAGGACATTTACTTTCCGCACCTTTATTTTTCTGTACATATTAACTTTATAGTAACTAGGGTTTGTATGGCAAGATTAAAAACAACCCTAGATCTCCCTAATTCAAGACTAAATATCTGAAACAAACACACTTTGTACACTTGCACCCCCTTAGGGTATCCTCTCTTGTTCTATTTCGAATACAATGGTCATGTCCCTCAAATTTAGGGATACCATTAGCAAAGACACTTACGAATAACATCATCATAGTCCATTCGATACAAAGATCATAGTCCCTCGATGTTCCCTACGAATATATGATCTCGTCCCTCGATTGTTGCCTACGAATAAGTGATGATCGTCCCTACGAAATTGCTAAGGTATCCTTACATGTTTTCTTCAATGACCATACGATGACCCTTCGATTGTGCCTTCACATACAAACGAATAAAGTTACCTACCAACTAATGGTATGGATAACCTTATTCTAAAGGAGAAGGAAAAATAACATGGAAACCACCATTTTGAGTAGGTAAATAAGACACTATTGCTTGCTCCAATCAAATACTTTTTCACACCTCACACTTTTCAAAAACACTTTGTATACATTCTAGCGAGAATCATTACAAAGTTAAACATTTTCCAAACAAACATTTCTGAACACTTCGTACACATTCCAACGAGAATCATTACGAAGTCAAAGCGAAATGTCTTTCAAAATACTTTTCAAACTACACAAAACACAGAAAGCAAATTTTTTCAAAGTGAGCTAAGCAACTAAGAGCCCGTATATAACTACGGATGGAAAGGGTGCTAATACTTTCCCTTTTCATAATTGCCTCCCGTACTCAAAATCTAACGAAGTTCTTTTCCAGTTCTTTTCACCTTTCCTTTATTGGATAAAAGAAAAGTCGGTGGCGACTCTTGTTATCCGCAACATTTGCAATAAAACACAAAACAAACAAGTCATTTCTCCCACCGTGTTACAGAGGTTGATAGAGTCCATGCCCTTTGCGGATGCCTCGAAACATCTTCGGGCGGCTTAGATGTCTCAGTGCAAAGTTGCTACCTTCTCACCTACCGTGTAATATTTCATTTTCAAGTGTACCGTGGATGGTACAACAATTAGCTCGGCAAGAGTGGGCCGACCAAAAATACATTGATACAGAGACGGGAAATCGATGACCAAGAACTGTATTTTTATCGACCTTCCAGTCTCTCCAGCTCTGAATGTTACGATCAGCTCAACGTATCCCCATGGCTTTGCAATATTTTATACGCACAAAGATGTTTCAGACCAAATTTAAAGAGAACAAAGGTTTTCTAAATAATTCGCTGAGTTGTATGTGAAAAACGTGCATCAAGAAATGCATCTCTAAACACTAGAGGAACTTAAGACTTTTCACAGTGGTGTGGAAGATTACATAAGAATGGAAAAAACAACTCCCAATTTATATTTCTATAAGCCCAACAAAATCTTACAACATATAATATGACATTCCATTTTTAAGACAATTGTTGTCATGATTTGGATTTGAATTGTCTCACGTGTTAATTTCACGAGAGGAAATAATGTGCACGTTCTCTAGAGCATAGTGGAGAAAAGACTCCTCACTTTAACATCGTCTAGTTAGGTATCATTTTATTGTTCATGTATTATGATGTGGAAATATAGTCATTTTTTTAGTTTGACAAAAAACACAATATTTGAATACATGAAATTTTTTGTTAATAGTTGTTGTTTTTGTTCTGTTTCTGGTTTTTCACTCCCAGGGCCTTAACCGAAAATATACTTTCGGTTCCATTTAATAAAAAACTTAAAATTTAATGTCGGCTCTATCACTGATACATAGATAGGATTTGTATGGTCCATGTTTACCTCCAACTACTATAAAAAACCTAACTTCATATATTTTTCATACCACAACACCAAAAATCAGAAATGGACATGAAATTAAACATCAAATGGCATGTTGGAGTTGTCCAATTTATCGGTGCTACACTATCTCGTGAATTTAAGTTCACCGTGTAAACCCCTATTGAAGATGTGCATGAAATATTGTAGAAACTTGTACCTTTTGGCGATAATAGCAAGATAGTGAAGATCGAGTATCGCTTGTCATCGATTGACAAAGATGAGAAGCTTCAGTTCATCAACTGTGACCTGAAGAACAATGTTGATTTACGGGCTATGTGGAATACTTTTGATAGTTTTGAGGAGAAAGTTCTCATCAAGCTAGATACGACTATAACAAGATCGGTCAGTGATATTATCAGGATGTTGCAACGTCCACCTGAACTTTGATTTGTAATCTTTGATTTATGTTTAACTCCTAAATATATTTGCTATGTTTTGTTATGAATTATATTTATGTCTATGTTATACAATTCAATAATATTTTCTGGTTTCTGTAAAGAATAAAACCGAAACTACACCTTCGATGCCAAACTAGAATTAAATTTCTGATTTCTACGTATACTTTATCAGATTTTGGTGTGCATCGAAATTGCTCAAAATTATCAAGATTATATATAGTCATATGAATAATAATTATTTAATTGTTCATTAAAAACCAATAATCAAGTAAAGATATTATAATAAATAAATTTATTAATTTTGTTGAAAATTTAAAGTAAAATTCATAAAAATTAACAACGTTATTTTTTTCTTTTTATGGTCATTTACACATAATTTTTTAGTCTTTCCTTTTTCCTTTCTTTTTTCGATTTTTTTAATAAAAGATATAAAAGTGTAGATAATTCAAATCTCAAAATTTTAATTTTATTAATGTGATAAATTTACAACTTTTTTTTATACAAAGTTTCTTCTTTTCCTAAAAAAAAGTGTTTTAAATTTTCAATAAATACTATTACATCAACACTTTATATTAATAAGATACTTTCTCCAGTTCTTTTATGATAGATATTTCATTTTTTTAGATTTATTGAATAATTAATATATTTGATTTATAATACAGATTAAATACATTAATTATTAATAAATTTTAAAAAAATAAAATGTCTCTTATAAAAAAAATATTCATGCAGTTTATGGCAATATTTCGAATTCAAAAATCTCAAAAGAAAAATCTATTTTTTAGCCAAGATAATTAAAAATCTGACATTAAATTGGTGTATCTACTAGTTCAAATTTTAAGGTTAGATCAAATTAAATTCCGCTGAACCACTTATAAAAAAATTAATGTTTTTTATTTATAAATAAAATAATTATATATAAGAATAATTATATTTTTAAAATAGTATAAGAACTTATTTATAATTTTATAATAATTAATACTTCATAGTTTATTTATTTTTTAATAGTTTATTTATATTTTTAAGACTTTACATTTAATCATTTGAAAATATTTTAAAAAATATAAATAGAATAACATAAACGTATTTAAAATATATTGAATTTCTATTTACTTAATTGAAAAATAAAATTAATTCTATAGTAAATAAATTAATTTTAAGTGTTCATAAGAATGTAAGCAAAATTTAAAATATTATTGGTCAGTATCATAATCTTTTGGCACGAAGTCTAAATTAATAAGACTTATTTTCCTACAAACTAGAGTATAAAATGAAAAAAAAATCAAAAACTAAAAGAAATGAGACAATATTTTATTTAAAATTTCATTTTAACATAATTATTACAACAAACTAGTATTTTATATTGTATTTTGTATCGCCATGCAAAAAACTTTCATTTATTAAATGAATAAAGAACAATAAAAAAATAAGAATATTTTTTATTTTAACTTTTTTAGTTGGTTTCTCTGAAGTAATTGAAGAAATTACATCTTTCATTTATTAAATGAATAAAGAACAATAAAAAATAAGAATAATTTTTATTTTAACTTTTTAAAGTTGGTTTCTCTAAAGTTATTGAAGAAAGAAAAAAAGTTACATAAAATAATATTTTAATTTAAAATAAAACTTTTTATTATGTTTTTATAAAAGTAAAATTTGATTTAACCGAGTTTATAATTTAAATATTAATTCTTCTTTAAGCTTTGGATCCAAATCAATCCAGTGTTTTAAAAACTGGATCGGAGATCAAACAAATTGTCAAATGACTCGAATTAAACCGGATAACTTTGTTGATTAAACCGGCCTTTATAACAAAACGATATAGGTATAAAACTTGTCGAACTAGATGACTCAATCTCTACAAAATATAATTAGAACTAATTTTTTTTAAAATATCATTTCATAAATAAATTCACAATTTGATAATTTAAATTTTAAATATTTTAAATATTTTAAAAATATCATATCATAAATAAATTTACAATTTGATAATTTAAATTTAAATTTTAAATATAAGTATCATATATAATAAAATAGTACAAAATTACAAAGTATAATTTCAACATAGTATAATTGAATAATTTATAACAAAATAATTTTATTATCTACTATTTAGTTTCAAGGAGTAAAGATTATTTTAATATTAAGATATCCTTCTTCAATATCAAAATTATCTACAAAATCAACCACATCAACAACATTTTCTTTGTCAATAATATAATTAATTAATTTTATTTTTTATTTAAATATAATATTTTAATAAAATAATTCAAATAAATAAAAAATTTAAATTGCATATTTTTTTAAAAAATTTAAAAATTTTGAATAAAAAAATTAAAAAATACAGTTGAACCACCGATTTTTCCGATTTTCACCGGTTCTTGCTGGTTCTTACCGGTTCAACGACATTCCCGATCCAACTATTGAACCAGACCGGTTACCTGGCCGGTTCCCGATTTGACCGGTCCGACCGGCCGGTCCGGTCCGATTTTTAAAACACTGAACCAATCAATGAGAGTTATGGTTATCTATACCATTTTATTTGAAGACATATTTATAAGTAATAAAAATGTTATAATTTTTTGTCATTATTATAAGTAAAAAAATGATTATTAAATTATTTAATATTGTAATTTTTAATATATTTCATTATTTTATTTTTTAACATTTTGTTAAATTTAATTAAAAAATATTATAATAAATTTAATTAATATTTTTACCAAAATTTAAAAAAATAATTATACTTTATTAAATTTCTTAATAATTATAAAAATTATTTTTATTATATATAAATATGTCCAAAGAATATATGTAAATTGCATAAGCGTAGTTACGGATTTCAAAATGAGTAAAGTATATAATATTTATGATATAAAAATATGATATAGTGTGTGAGATTGAGTGTCATAGAACAAATACTATATTTTAATATTATACGTAATTTTTCATATTTTACAGAAATTAATAAACTTATTAAATTTGAATTGAAAGAGAAATAATGTGTTTTATAATATTATCTTTTATTAATTATATAAAATGAAAAATGAAAATAAAAAATAACAAAATAATAAAAAATATATTTAAAAAAATTGTAAGGTGGTTTATAAAAAATCATAAGATGGTTTATAGTAATTTTTTTCGTGATAAACTATTTATAATTTAAAAAAGAGAGCAATGTTTATGTATTTAATAAATCAAATCATATCAAATTAATATTTATTTAAAAAGTTAATTAAATTTATAAAATTATTTTTTTAATTTTGTGCTATATTAAATATTTTTTATAAGAATGTATTAGTAATATACTATCAGTGTAAAAAAGTATTACACAAATATTTCATTAAAATATTTTAAAATATCAAATTATAAAAATATTTTTATAGGATGTTATTTAAAATTAAAGACGATTTTGACTATTGATATAGAAAATAAACATTTCTAAAATAGCCTCTATTTACTTATTCAACACAATTCCTAGCCATAAAAAAATCATCAGTCAAAGTACTGAAACGGTACTTGCGGCTGACAAGACTAAAAACCACGTGACATACCTTTTGTCGTGTTTAATACCGCTTCACATTCGGGTACACAAAACCAAACAACATAGTATAAAATCTCTGTCACTTTCGCCGGTTTTTTTCACTCTCTCCGCAGAAACACCTTGTGTTCTCTGTTTCGGAGACATCAAAAAGGAGAAACAAAAAAAGTCTAAAAAAAAAATAAAAAATAATACTCTCCCAATTTTTTCACATATATAAGGAAAAAAACCCTATTCACAATCACAATTCACAACCAGCACTAATCTCTTTTGTTGCGGTGAGTTTTCTCTTCTCATTCTCTCTCGTATCGTTTTTCTCTCTATCTATTTTGTTCACCTATTGAGTTTTTTTTTTCAGACTCTTTTTCTTGAACAAATGGCTGCGATTTCATCCTCACCTAAGAATGTGGTTCCGGCGGTGGCATTTAACGGTGGTCTCGGTGTTGGGAGATTTGAGAATGCGTCTCTGTATGTTGGAGATCTTGATGGGAATGTGAATGAGGGTCAGCTTTATGAACTGTTCAGTCAGATTGGTCATGTGGTTTCCGTCAGGGTTTGTAGGGATCAGAACAAGAGATCGTCGCTTGGCTATGCTTATGTCAACTTCTCCAATGCTCATGATGGTATGTCTTTCGATTTTCATTCTCTTGAATAATGATCTCTTGTTGATGGCATGAACTGTGATTACGTGAATAATTTGTTGAAAAGTTGTTTGTTTGTCTGATTAATGATTGTGTTGATTAGATCAGTGTCATACTGTAGTAGACAGTATGATGAATGGTAGTGTCAGGTTGAAGTGTTTGTGTTATGTCTGGTGTCTAGATAACATTTTTTGTGGCAGATAGATCAACAATTTTCTCGGTAATATGATACATTTAGATCAACATTTTGTGGTATAGATTAACATTTTCTGTGGGTAAAATGATAACATTTTTTTGGGTGATGTGTATAGATCAATATTTTTTGTGGGTGATATGATATGTATAGATCAACATTTTTTGTAGATGAAATGATACACGTATAAATCAATAAACATTTTTTGTGGGTGATATGATATGTATTTTGTGGGTGATACGATATGTATAGATCAACATTTTTTTGTGGGTGATATGATATATATAGATCAACACTTTTTGTGGGTGATAAGTCTAGATTAACCATCATTTGAGGTGGCCCCATTGATATAGACAATAAAATTGCTTATCATGGTCAGTTGTTTTTGCGGGCCTTTTTAAAAAACTTTTTGAAATGTTGTTAATATTACTGTTGTTGCATGTTAAAAACTTAGTCGTTTATATGTATGCGCTTGCAATTGTGGAAATATCATGAACTTTATTGACGCAGCTACAATTGATGTGTTGTTTAAAATCCTTTTCTAAATGTTGTTTTTCATTTTGGTCGTGGTACTATCATTTGTTCGTTAAAAACTTTGGTCATAATTGCTCGCGTGCGTTGTTTTTTAAAACCCTTTTCAAAATGTTTTTATTCGTTACAGTTGTGTTACGATCATTTGGACGTTAAATAATAACTTAGTCATGATTGTTGACGCGTGGAGTTTTTCTGAAATCTTTTCAAAATATCTTTAATCATTGCGGTCATGTTCTGATCATTTCTATGTTAAAATCATGATTTTGATCTTTGATGTTTGTAGAAAGTTGTTGTCAAATATGACTGATGTTGTTGTACTTATGGTAACTATGTAATTGTGTAAATATTATAATCTTTGGTGACGAGTCAACAATTGGCGCGTGAGCCGTCTTTTTACCTTAGTATTTAATTTGTTATTCTACTATTTAATAAGTTTAATAAGGTTGAAGTTTCTCCAATTATATAGACATTAAAAACCATGATATCATGTTACTATTGTTTTTTTAAAACCCTTTTCAAAATGTCGTCAATCACGTTGGTCGTGTTATGATCATTTAAACATTGCTGACATGTGTATCTCTTTAATAAACCATTCATCATTAAAATCGTGGTTGCACAATTGCAGCCGCATTAGTCAAATTTGTCAAAACTGTTAATGATGTATACGTAAAAATATCATAAATTTTTATGATGTGTAGGCCTTTTGTTACCTTAGTATTTAAGTTGCTAAGGTGTAGACATTATCATGGTTACAAAATGATTGTAACACTATTTGGCATATTATTTATCATTTAAGTTCTAGTAGTGATTTTTAATATTGTAACCGTCTTTTACTTTAGTATTGAAGTTGTTTTATAGGGGGTGAGTAGTTGGTAATGTTGGGTTTTATGATGTATTTCTTTCTCTTTAATTATATTGTATAGTTATGTAATGTGGTTCTTTTGCTTATATTTTATTGTATGGAAACAAAATTGTTCTTTTCCTTATATTCTATTGTATGGAAACAAAATGAAAAGAGCAAAAATGTATAGCTAAATAAACATGACAAATGATTTTCTTATTATACTTGTGTTCTTTTGTTTTTCATAGTTGTGTGATCTACTTTGTTTCTTAGTTTCGCTAACAAAATTTTGAAGGTATATCTTATAGTATATTTATATTAAGAAATATTCTCATATGAAAATTATCAAAGAAAAAGGAAAAGTCGGGCATTGTTTCATTTATTTGTTTTTATTAATGATTAAATCCGCTAAGGTTGCAACAGAGTAGTATTTGCATGGGAATTTAGTGTGCTTCTACTAGGCCACTTCATCGGTCTTTAGTTTAATATCGTCTTGAGATATAACTTTTGTAGTGGTTATAAGCTTGAGGTATTATTAAGCTATTTTTATGAGGATTTCTTAAGCTATTCTTATGAGGATGAGTTACCTTCAAAGTTGAAGTATATTTTATAAGATAATGTATTCGTTGTAATAAAAGAAAAATTGTTCAATTTATTTAGTGGACTTTACGATACATTGTTTAACTTATATTTTGTTTCTTTTACCTCTGCAGCTGTTAATGCGATAGAGCATTTGAACTTCACTCCTCTAAATGAGAAGCCTATTCGTATTATGTTTTCTCATCGGGATCCTAGCATTAGGAAAAGTGGATTTGCAAATGTGTTTATTAAGAATTTGGATACATCAATTGATAACAAGGCGCTGCATGATACCTTTGCTGCCTTTGGACCTGTGCTTTCTTGTAAGGTAGCTATTGATGACATTGGTCAGTCAAGGGGATATGGTTTTGTTCAATTCGACAATGATGAGTCTGCAAAGAATGCCATTGAAAAATTGGATGGTATGTTAATAAATGATAAAAAAGTTTATGTAGGATATTTCATACGGCGCCAGGAAAGGTCGGGAAATGTATCTCCTACGTTCACCAATGTTTATGTGAAAAACCTTTCTGAAACATACACAGATGAGGACCTTAAACAGCTCTTCAACCCCTATGGTGTAATAACAAGTGTTGTGGTTATGAAAGATGACAATGGGAAGTCTAGATGTTTTGGTTTTGTGAATTTCCAAACCCCTGAATGTGCCGCTGCTTCAGTTGAGAATCTGAATGGGACCGCAACAAAGGACGGAAAGTTTTTATTTGTGGGGAGAGCTCAGAGAAAATCAGAAAGGGAGGCAGAGTTGAAAGCCAAATTTGAGCAAGAAAAGATAAAAAGATATGAGAAATTACAAGGTGCTAATTTGTACCTTAAAAACCTTGATGACAATCTTAACGACGAAAAGTTAAAGGAGCTATTTTCCGAATTTGGAACGATAACATCTTGCAAGGTATATCAAAATTTATCTTTGAATATTTTATGTTTTATTTTATTGTTTAGTGCATGGTTGATACATTTTTTGCGTGTTAATACTCCGCCTACATGCATTGAGTCACTACTCGTTACTCACTTTATCATAATAATTATTTGAATATCAGGTAATGTATGATGTCCATGGTCATAGCAAGGGCTCTGGTTTTGTTGCCTTTTCGACTCCTGAGGAAGCTAGTAAAGCTGTATGTCATTTTTCTCCTGATAAGCTTTTCTCAACCAAATATATCCATTTTTCTTTGGATGTTTAAGTTATACTATGTTTTTCTAGATGAATGAAATGAATGGTAGGATAATAGGGCATAAGCCCCTATATGTTGCTGTTGCCCAGCGCAAAGAAGAAAGGAAAGCTCGTTTGCAGGTGATGCTTACTTTTATGTTGTATATAATATATATTATCTAAATTTAAAGCAGCCTTAGAATGAAATTATGGATAAATCAATTATTATATGGTAGGGGTAAATATTTAACTTTTTTATTTTTGATTTACTATATATTTATTATGACATGTCGAATTCACTTTTTATAGTTTCTCTTTGTAACATTGATTTAGAGATAATTTCTTATTAATATGTCGATTCTGTCCATTCTAACCAAATTTTGCTTGTGGTTACATTCATTTTATTTTTTTTACTTGTAGGCTCAATTTTCTCAAAGTGGAATCACAACTTTGTCCGGCAGAATGACCGGATATCATCCAAATGCTCCCAGACTTCCACAACAACTGTATTTTGGTCAAACTGCACCTGGTATTATTCCGTCTCAGCCAAATGCATACGGTTTTCAACAACCACTCATGCCAACTATGCGATCCGGCGTTGCTCCTAATTTCATCGTGCCATATCACCTTCAGAGGCAAGGTCATCCCGGACCTAGAATGGTGCGTCGAGTTGGTAACTTCCAACCAGTGCAACAAAACCAGGTATTTATTTCTTAAATCTAAACTTTATTGTTTTGAAATCAGTATTACTAGTTAAATCAACACATTTGAAATATATTAATTAATTTTAAATCTAGCTGCCGAACCGTAATTCAAACCAAGGGTTCAGATACAATATTCGGAATGGCGTGGATCCAATAGATTCCGAAGGTCTCACAGGTCAAATGGTGGATACATCTGTAGTTGCTGCTGCATCTCCGGTTAACAACCGATTGTCTAACACCTCACTTACTTCGGCTTTGGCTTCTGCCACACCAGAAAATCAACGCTTGGTATGTAAAGTTTGTTTTTTGAGATATATGTTATCTTTGAATTAGCTAGAATTGTAACATTGTGCATATATATTTATTAAATTTTGTGGTAGGTAAAAGTTTGTTTTTGAGCTATTTCTTATTTTGAGTTGCAAGGTTGTTTGTATATTATAATTTAAATTTTGTTAATATCCTGACTTTAAAATTGAATTTTTTATTTTTATTGGTTAAACAGATGTTGGGCGAGCATTTATATCCATTGGTGGGTCGTCTTACCTCAAATAATCAGACTGCAAAGGTTACTGGAATGCTGTTAGAAATGGATCAGTCTGAGGTTATACATTTGATTGACTCTCCTGAAGAATTGAAGATAAAGGTGTCTGAGGCAATGCAAGTACTCCGGGAAGCTTCATCTGGTTCTGAAGTTACTGATCAAGTTGAAGGAGGAATGAAATAATGTTAGTCATAGTGGTAGGTTTATATACCTGAGTATTTGAGCGATCATGTTTTGGAGTTTTGCTTTCTTTCATTTTAAGTTTTTTAGAATTGCGTTTTTGAAGTTTTGGTTGAGATATTTTTGAGCCAATAGAGATGGTAATAAGTATTTTATTTGGGATTAGTTGACATTAATAATTTTGAAAAGGGATTTTGGATTCCCTTGTTTAGACAATTTTTCGAATTGAGATTTTTTCAGGTTTCCTTTCCCTTTATTGGAAAAGATATGTTTTTTTTCCAGCAAGTGTGTCTAATTTGGATTGTGCCTTGATTGGAATTAGTTTTTCTTTCTGCAAGTGCATTTAATTTGGTTTGTGGAATTCAATCCGAAGATGCTAGCTCTCAATTCTGTGGAGAAAATCCACCCATTGTTTATAGCTGGCTTTCTAATTGGTCGGCATTTGCTATATTCTGATTTGGTTTTGAGCTTTTTATTATATTATAAATAGACATCTTATAAGATGTTGGCCAACAAGTGTCTTTTGGTATGTGGCTTTGATTGAATAATGTGCTTCATGATTAATGAAAACATGCGGCATATGTCATGGCATTCCAACCAAAGACATGCCATTTCAATGAGTATCTTCTGGTATTCCAGGAGAGAATGATTCGAGTCAACATTGATTATAAAGGTGCATAATAGGTTTGTAAGTGTTTTGAATGAAAATGATTTTGCTTTTAAAATTGATTTTGATTCTAAGTTGAAGTTAGAAACTTTTGTCATTTTTATTTTCATTCTTTAATTCTTCTTTCGTTATTTTTTATATGAATATAAGCTGTTTTATATTCCATCTGAACTAGTTACAAAATTCTATCATTGAAAATTGAATTTTGTCGCTCAAAAACAAAAATATCAGCTCCAATGCAGCAGATAGATTCCATGACTTTTTCTCCAAAATTGCAAATGCTCCAAGTTGCACTTTTTGATGGGGGCAGACGTGTAACGCGAAAAACAGACAGAGTCTTGCAACGGCAGCCTGATGTTACTTATCCGTTGGCAACAGCCCTCAAGATGGTTACAAAGTAAGCAATGCATTTGTAGGCACTGGAATGTGCTTATGCAATGAGGATGGTGTTTATGTTTAAATCCCAAACCATCCGGCCTTGAACCAAGTAACAAGTGTATGTGGCGAAGGGTGTGGCTCCAAGATAAATAGGTCTAACAACCTCGTGCACGACTGGGTTGGATTTGGCAATATCATCAAACTGTATTAACTTTAGATTTTGTCTTTTGTCCATACAAGTAAAGTTCTTTAGAAGACTAATTTGACAAAAGGCGTGCAATACGACTCAATTGAATCCGGGGGTAGATAGATTTAGTAGCCCCGTGCACAGAGGTTTGAATTTGGCAATATCATTAAAGTTGTATTAACTTTAGATTTTGTCTTTTGCCATACAAGTAGAATTTTTTAGAAAACATATTTGGCCAAGGACGTGTACTACGCCTCAAGTGAATCTGAGGTAGATTGGTTTATAATAGCCTCATGCATCCCATGTTTGAATTTGGCAATATATTAACTTTAGCTTTTGTCTTTGGTTACCATAAGCTCAAATAAATTCGAGGTAGATAGGTTTAATAGCCCCATGCACGACATGTTTGAATTTGGCAATATCATCAAAATTATATAAGCTTTACTACTTTAGATTTGTTTTTCATCCATACTCTAAGTATAGTTCTCTAATTCTCTAAAAAACGGACTAATTCAGCAAATGGCATGTTCTATTTGACAATATCATCAAAATTGTATTAACTTTACATTTTGTTTTCCATCCATACTCTTAAGCAGAGTTCTCTAATTCAACAAATGACATGTAAGTGAATTTGAAGTAGATAGGTTTAATAGTCTCATGTGCAACCGTCTAAATTTGACAATACCATCAAAATTATATTAACTTTAGATTTTATTTTTTGTCCATACTATTAAGTAGACTTCTCTAAAAGACGGACTTTATTTTTTGTCCATACTATTAAGTAGACTTCTCTAAAAGACGGACTAATTCGGTGAGTCGACCTAATTAGTGTGACTACCTATACAATAAGTGTTCTAAATAAGAGAAAACTTAGGTGTTGGTGGTGTATGTTCTCCACTAATACTATCACATGTTTCCAAGATCGCTCACGTTGGCTCCCAAATCTTTTCCACTTCACTGTGCAGTGAACAAGACATGGTAAGTCGGGCCCAATTTTTTGAAAGACTTTTCATTAATGTACCATGACCAGTCTTGGAGAAAACCATTTTTGACCGGCCAATGGGGAGGCCAAATTACTAGTCCAAAGTCTCAACCAAAACATCGAAGGTACATTATAACTTGCTATATAGTTATACATTATATACACATTATGGGTTGTTGTCTATCATCAGATGTCATCAAACGCCATATAGCATTCCATTCTGAAATGACAAGGGACGTCCATAATCGTCTCTCATATATAAGACATCACACGTAAAATTTAAGGTACTCTCTGAAGTGTAACTCACATTACTCCTCATTCTCTTGTAACTTAAGCAGTAGAGTGTTAACCTAACAAGTCTGCATGCACCATTGCATTAGAATTCCGCTCCATTGCATTAAGACTCAACTCTATCATTTCACCAAACATTTCTGATTCTCTAGTAAAACAGTCATAAAATTATAAAATTAATTATAATTTTTCTCAATGTTAATGATCATATACACTGGAAATTATAATAAAAACGATTAATTTCTTAAATAGTAACATTTTATTGAAAATAGTAGCTTAAAATAAAATACTTATTCAATTTAACATAAATTATGTTCTAATATCTATTTTATTCTTAAAGGTATCTTTTAAGAGAAGTTTGAAGTACATCATATCGTCTCCTTTTACGTTATAACACACGCTCTTTCTCTTGAAAAATAAATGTATAAAAAGGTATTTTTTAAAATTAACTTTTATTCTAATCTTAAAATATATTTATATATTAGCATTTATTTGATGTGTATATTAAAATTAGTTACGAATTTGTATTATTGTCTTGACACTAAATGCTAAAGAAAAAAATTGGATTATGATTGTTTTATACATTTGCATAATTATTCATTATATTTTTAGATATATCCAGTTAGTTTTAAAATGTTAAAAGCACATTAAATTTCAATAGATTATATAATTGTAAATGTTGGATTTTGAGAGAAATCAGGATCATCTCATCGAACTTATGAACAACCACACAAGTAAGAGAGACATGCTATATTAATTCAAAAATTTTAAGATATTGATTCTAAGAATTTTTTCATTTATAAAACACTAATAATCACTCTTCAAATGTGAGAGTCTTAGTCGAACTTGATTCTAAAACTACTGTTGAGTCTTAAGAAGAGCAGGAGATCATCACATCAAACTTAAAGATAATTATACTGAAACAGACATTGCATATTAACCCGTTACATTTAATATTTACAAAACTTTAACCATGTTAGTTTGAAATTATTAATTTTGTGAAAATATTTTTATGAAAATAAGTTTACCAAAAACTTAGAATAAATTTATTCAAATTGAGTAATTGTCCAAACTTCTGTGGATGGCATAAATATTTAACTAGTTTGCAAAATAAATACTTAAGAGGCAATTAACTTTTAGATTTTTGTGTGAATACTAAATTAGAAATTAGAAGTACTATAATTAATTATTTATTTTATAATATGATACAAATACAAATTAAAAGGAATATAAAAAAAAATTGATATGACAATGATAAAAAATATGTAAATCATGTATTTTTTTAATTTCACCGCTAAACATGATTTTCATTATCTATTAATTCACATGCGTCAATATTCCTCAACAAAATAGTGTTTGCAGAAAGGAAAAAGAATCATTTATTTGAAGTTGTTTGATCATGGTTATTTCAAATGTATGTTTCCAACTCTTATTCGGAAGAGACAGTTCATACTCTCGCCTATTTGATTAATCGTGTATCATCTTGAGTCTTAGATAATATTAATCATGTTTAATTTATGCTATCATATTTTCCCTTTATTACTATATTGCATATTAGATCATCTCTAGTCTTGTGTGTTTGCATGTTTTGCTTTTATTCATGTTCATAAATGATATCGTAATAAATTGGATTCCTGGTTTGTCATACGTATCTTTTTGGGTTTATCCGCCTGACAAAAGTGGGTACAAATGTTAATCATCATTCTTTTAGTTAATTGTTTTTTGTCTCCAAAAAAATCGTATTTTATGAAAAATGTGTCATATTTCACTCCGTAGAACACATTATTAGAAAAACAGGTTTAATACCTCTCTTATTGATATTTCTCGTAAATAATTATATTTAATAACAATAAATTAATTTCTAATTTGTTTTCTTTATTTTAGGAATAAATCATTATTTTAGTAACAAATTAATTCTTATTCACATTCCCCCTTAAACTGATGTTGTTGGTCAATCAGCATCAATTTGCTAATAAGAAATTGATGACGAAGACGCGAAATATCCTTGGTAAGAATATCTGCGATCTGCAACTAAGTACTGACATGAGGAAGTGAAATTTGTCGGTTATCATACGCGTTATGGATCGAATGACAATCAACTTCGATATGTTTGGTGCGTTCATGAAAAATAGGATTTGCAACGATTTGAATGACATTTGTATTGTCCGCATAAAGTGAAGTTGGCTCTGTCTGAGGAAATCCAAGTTCAGCCAAAAGACCACGAAGTCAAATTATTTCAGAACAAGCAACAGACATGGCACGATACTCAGATTCAGTGGAAGATTTAGAGACTCTCGCTTGTTTCTTACTTTTCCATGATATCAATGAAGATCCAAGAAACATGCACCAACCAGTGACAGATCGCCGAGTATTAGGACATCTTGCCTAATCGACATCATTATAAGCACTCAATTTAGGAGAAATTTCATTGGGAAAGAATAAACCACAATGAGAGCTTTTCTTCAAGTACCGAATTATTCGACGAACTACTGCCAAGTGAAGATGACGAGGAGAGTGCATGAATTGAATTACTTGTTGAACAACAAAAGATATGTCAGGGCGAGTAATAGTCCAGTAATTAAGGCTACCCACGAGTTGACGATACAATAAGGGACCAGGCAAGAGATCACCATCATCACGATGATATTTAACATTAACCTCAAGGGAAGTATCCACTGGATTAGCCAATTGAAGACCAACCATAAAAATTAAATCTGTGGCATACTTGTGTTGATGGAGGAATATGCCCTTGGATGTAGAATGAACCTCAAGACCAAGAAAGTAATGCAAATTACCAAGATCTTTCATATGAAACGATGCCTGTAACTGTTGTTTAAGGCTTTGAATCGAAGCATGATTAGAACAAGTAATGATCATATCATCAACATACAGAAGAAGTAGGACAATTCCAATAGGCGTTCTATGAATAAATAGAGAATAATCATATTTACTCTGAGTAAAGGAGAACCCAAGTAGAGTTGAGCGAAATTTTTCATACCATGCTCTAGGCACTTGTTTCAAACCGTATAAGGAGCGTTTGAGCTTGCACACATCCTTAGATGACAAGAATAAACCTTGAGGAGGAGACATATAAATATCTTTCGTCAGGTCACCATGAAGAAAAGCATTGTTCACATCCATTTGATGAAGAGACCACTCGTTAGAAGCAGCTATGGAGAGTATTGTACAAACAAATGTCATTTTGGCAACCGGTGCAAATGTCTCATCATAATTAATTCCATATTCCTGCTTATTTCCTAAGGCAACCAATCGCGCCTTGAAATGGTTGAGAGACCCATCAGAATTCAGTTTCACATAATACACCCATTTGCAGCCTATGGGTTTGATATCAGGGGGACAAGAGACAATATCCCATGTAAAATTCTCTTGAAGAGCCTGAAGTTCCTCATTTATTGCTTTTATCCAGCGCACATCTTTAACAACATGTGCATAACAAGTTGGAATAGATATGCTAAACAGTGAGGCAGTAAGGGAAGTATGTGAGGAATCATACCTGTTTGGTGAATATCTATCTGGTGCTTTAGATATTCGACTAGAACGTCGTTGTTCGACCGGTTCAGGATCAGGTGGTGGATCTGTGTCGGGAGGGACAATGGGAACCTGTTTTCTGTGTTGTCTGACATATGTGATTCCTGATTTATAACGTTCTATAGATCGAGGCATAATAGAAAAGTTAGGAAGAATAGAAATTTCACTTGTGACAGGAGAAAGAGAATGAAACATAAATTGATTATCAAAAAATGTAACATTCCTAGAAACCCGAAAATGGTGATTAGAAACATCATAACACACAAAATCCTTATGATAGTTGCTATACCCCATAAATGCACATTGAATAGACTGTGCTCCAAGCTTATTTCGTTCAAACTGAGGTAGGTGAACAAAACACACACATCCAAAAGTATGTAAATCACTATAATCATGCTGAGTTTTAAAAAGACGAAAGAAAGGAGAATCAAAATCAATAATTGTAGAAGGAAGTCGATTGATCAAGAATACGGGTGTGGAAAGAGCCTCCACCCAAAATCGGGATGGCACAGAATCTTAAAGAAGTAAGGTGCGTGTTACATCAAGCAAATGACGATTCTTTCGCTCTACCATCCCGTTTTGTTGGGGGTATTGAGACAAGATCGTTGAGACAAGATCCTTTTTTGTTGAAGGTACTCTTGAAACTCATGAGACATATACTCACCTCTAGAGTCAGATCAAAAAAATTTCAAACTTGCTTGAAATTGAGTTTCAACATATGTCAAAAACTTCTAAAACATAGAAAACACTTCAGACTTGAATCGAAGAAAATATATCCAAGTAAAACGACTGTAGTCATCAATAAATGTGACAAAATATTTATAGTGAGCATGAGATGCTGTCGTAGACATTCCCCACACATCAATATGAATTATCTCAAAACAAGTGGAGGCACGATGAGCACCTGATGGAAAAGAAAGTGTTTTACTTTTAGCCAATTTGCAAACAGAACATGAAATAGAAGCAGTACAAACATGTTTATTTCTTAACAAACCAGTTTTAAATAAATGAGACAAAACAACAGAATTTGGATGACCCAATTTTCTCTGTCAATCCTCATAGGAGGTCAAAACACTATTACTAGCAAAAGATAAATTACTAGAGCTAAACTGGAACGAAAACAATCTTCCCACTTTAGGCCCCTTCACGATCACCTTCCCTGACACCTACTCCTGCACAAGACAACCAACACGAGAAAAATTAACATTATAATTGTTATTCACCAAGTGACCAACTGACAATAAGTTGGAAGCAAGTCCGGGCAATACAAGCACGTCACAAAAGTTAGAGTTTATGTCACCAACATCAGTGATAGTGAGTTTATTACCATCAGCAATTTGAATTTGTTGATTTCCATTATAAGAATGTAAATTGTGCAAGTATTCAGAGGAGCCCGTTATGTGATTGGATGCACCAGAATCAAGAAACCACAGTATAGAAACATTAGAAGACCCGCCTTGAATTCCCAAGGCTGAAAGAGAAGAAAATACCATTTGTTGAATCATCTCAGGTTGTAGAATACTGCCATTAGAGGCACCAGTACTGAGAGGACCAACTGTAGAGTTGGTATTGGCATGGAATGCTTGGGCTGGACGTTGTGCTGGTTGGGGAGGACGTGTGGGACAATCATAGATGATATGACCTTATTGTTTACAATAGTTGCAAAATTTCTTACTGCAGCTGCGAGAATAATTTCCAAATTGTTTGCAAGAAAAACATTGGACTTGTCGCATATCACGACCCTTTGCAGTACTCTGAGCAACATATGCAATTGCCAAAGGTTCGGAACTGACACCGTCATGAGACATGGCTCCTTGAGTAAGCAGACGTTGTTCTTCTCCGAGAAGTTCACCAACACAAGTATCCAAAGAAGGAACGAAGTTCCTATTAAGTAAAGCACCTCTAACAACCTCAAATTCTGGACGAAGTTTCATGAAAAATTGATCTTGTCCACTGGTGTTGTAAACCTCTTTAACAGCCACGAGAGAGGTCTTGGGAACCTTAGCATGTATAATAGCAGAATATTTTGTCCAAAGATTTAAAAAAAATCAGAATAGTATTCTTGAATAGACAAATCACCTTGTTTGTAGTTTGCTATGTCTAGCTCCAACTGAAAACGTTTTGCCAAATTATCCTAGTTGTAAATGCGCTTCAAATAATTCCACATTTCTTGAGCAGTTGAAAAAAAGCGCAAATTATTAATCATCTGAGAATCAATATTGTTGAGAATCCAAGTGATCATTTAAGCATCTTTAGTTTCTCACACATCTAAAGCAGTTTTCTCCGTCGGTGCCTTAAAAACATCATCGAGATGACTCCATAATCAATTTCCTTTAACATACATCTTAAATTGAAATTCCCATGCAGAATAATTTTTACCGGTAAAACGAACACAAAAATTCTTTTCATTTTCCATAACCATGAGTAAGTAAACTTTTTTTCTTCTTAAAATACCTTTCACTCTAAAGAATAGAAACTCATTGTGCAGCAAATAACTTCACTACAAATAGAAACACGAGAATTGAAACAACCACGAACAATTCTGAAACGAGAACCGCAAGCAATCGAACACGGAGCAATCACCGAGAGAACAACGATCACAAAATAGAGTCGTCGAAGATGTCAAAACAGAATCGCTGAGAATTGTAAAACTGATTCGCCAAGAATACCGAAACAGAATCGTAGATCACAATCTGCTGGTGAGCACCAAACAATTAACCAAGACGAAATCACGAGGGAAACCGAAAGCTTTCAATTTTAATAACGAAATGGTTTTGAAACAAAGGGAATGAGAAATACGATTTTGAGAGCGACCCAGTGGAGTGTCACTGTTCAGCCAAAAAAGAATTCACAGGTTTGATCGAACTCTTCTGATACCATGTCAGAAAAATAGGTTTGATACATCCTTATTGAGAACGTAATTACACTAAATAATTACATTTAATGAGAACAAATCAATTTCTAATTTGTTTCCCTTATTCTAAGAATAAACCGTTATTCTAGTAACAAGCTAATTCTTATTCACACATATCTTTTATTCTCATTGTTAAATATTTCTAGTTCTTTAATGGATGAACTTAATCTAAGTTTATAATTGTTCTAGATCCTCCGATGTGCTCTATGTTTTGAAGAAATTTATGTCTTCAACACTAACTCTAATATTTCAGATAAGGAAACTCGACTCTCTCCAAAAACAACTCAATTGTCTGAACTTGAGGAAAGTACTCCAAAAAAAAATTCCAATCGATGATTCTCAAATTGCTTGAGAAGGGATAAAAGATCATGCCCATCTACATATAAATATAATGGCACCCTTGATCATTACATTGTCAAACTAGTTGCAAAAACAAATACTCAGACTGCCATTGATTTATGAGATATTTTCTCTAATGACAAAGATGAATATTGTTCGGATTTTTTTTTTCTGCTCACTTTAATTGGGAAATATGATCATTTGATGTAAAAAATGTAACCAAAAGGGTTTAAAAAATTAGTGAAGGTAAAAATCCTGTGGTGGTTGCTAACTTTAAGGAGTTGGGTTTGAATGAGATTCTTGTTGAGGTTATGGAAGACATTGGTGTTTTTGTTTCAAGTGAGATAGAATGTGCTGTTATTCCAACTATTTTGGAAGAAAAGAGTCTGTTGTTGAGTTCACCTTCTCAGACTGATAGGACATTGACCAACTTGTTGGGCTTGAGTGAGATTCTTGTGTTGGAGTTGCTCACCTTTTGAAATCTTATATTATCACTTAAATATTTAAATATCAACAGCTAGTATGCAGAAAAATCAAATAAATGATTTAGAACAGAAAAATTAAAAAACAAAAAAGAAAGAAGAAATTTTAAAGAAGTATAATATCATATCCAAACCTCTACCATTGAATTCCATCTAAATGGCAGCAGAGATTAATCTTGATTAGAACAATCTAAGTCAAAATATATTTATCTATTGGATGAACTCCAAATAACTGGCACCCCTAACCTAGAAAAACGGATGGTTAAGACTTGAGAACAAAAAACTGAGAGCAGAAGAAACATGTGTGGAGTTGTTATATTATTTGTACACTTATGTAACACCTGATTTTATACAAGTCACATAAAATCAGGGTGGATATCATCTTCTACTCTTTGCTCACAAGTTATGGCCTCTAAGATATCAATGTTGTTCGATGAACCTGAAGTATCCCTGAAGTTAAAGTGTCTCTTGCATCCAAGTTCTAAGTTGGCGCTGTCCTCGGTTAAGTAGTCATTCCATTTGGAAGCTGAACTGTTGATTGTTTGATTGCATTTCTCAGTCCTCTGATTAGCTGTGGTCACTTTATTATTTCTCTCGGAATTGCTTTCAGTCAATGATGTGATTCTTTGCTGATCTTTTACTGGCTCCCCTGCATCTGTGTGAATCAAGATACTGTTAATCCAAATCAATCCATATATAATAAAGGAATGTCTTATTTCTTAGTAAAAAATCAGCTTACATACATCACAAAGCTATATGTAGTTCTTATAAGAAAAAACTTGGAACCAACTCATATAATCTACTTTGAGAATCAACCTAGACATGAAATAGACGTTCATATGCCGAGACACTAATTCGTGATATGAAAGAAGAAATTTGATGATGGCTAATAATGTAATAAACAAGATCAAGTTCCGAAGCTTGAAAGAAGTTCAAAAATAGGAACTTAACTTGTAAGGATCATAAAATTGCTCTTTAAATACAATTGTTTAACAAAGTTTCTCAATTAGAAATTTTGATATAATCTTCAGATATTTTGAAATGAGTTAGAGTTGTTTAAATGGTTTATGGGAGAAGAATATGATAGAAACTCGTACCAAATAGAGTTTAATTGAACAAAACGAAGGCTTTATTGATAATGATTCTGGAAATTGGTTCAAAGCCAGAATGTTACACACATGCACAATACAGTAGTTATCGAAAAATTCAAAGGAATAAGGCAAAAAACACAGTTCATTTTATCTCATTTTGCAAGTCAATGTGCAGAACGAATTAACAAACCAGTCATTATACTCTCATTTTGTCTCGCTCTTCAACTAACTCCAATCGGTTAAATCTGTTGTTTTTTGTCTTTAGCATCATCGAAACAAATTGGAAATTTTGTATTAATGGTTATCACCACACACACATGAGCAATGAAGGAATGTTTACCTTGAGAGTTTCGGAACAGTGGACTTTCAAAACGCCTGCCTTTTCTTGAAGTTGAATTATCCACCAATTTGCGCTTCTTGAACATGTCCTTCGGCAACTCAGTCACTACCAATGGCTCAAAATCATCTTCTGTTCAATTCAATGCATCCAAAATACATCAAAATCAGCACAACTAATCAAAACCAACTCAACTTCTACAACAGTGAAAGTGAACTAATTCTGCTATATGCTACAAAATCAGAGTGTTACCTTTTTCATACAATGATTATAATTATCCTATGTTAGTAAAACTAAAATCTAAGACCATTCTATATCCATTTATTTTATCTCAGTCCATCTGTAATTAGCAAACACTAACTAAACTTCTATAACCATATATGATAAAATTGAAATAGAATAAAATAAGAGGTAACCGTGTTGCTCTTGTTGGGCGTGATGATCGTCATAGTCGAGATACGCAGTCCAATCGGTAGACTTGTTGTTATTAGTCATCTCAATCGGAAATTCAGATTCGCCGTGGGCGTGTTCCTGTGTGGGAGTTAGGGTTCCGGCAAGGAGGCACTGGTGGTCATCTTCAAGTGATTTGCGAGACATGTTGAAGGTTTGAACGAACGTGCGAACGTCCTTAGCTTGGTATCCCTGAGCGAAGACTTTGCGAACGGATTGTTTCTCGTTGCATACCGCGCAATTCCACTTGTTGCTGCATTTCTTCTTTTGTTTTACCTGGAAGAAAGAGTCAGAGAAATGGAATGGAAATGGGAATTTGTTAGAGAGAGAGAGAGAGAGAAAGTGCCTGCATGGTGGAGCATTGGAAGCATTGGAGAGCGATGAAGAGTGTTGAGGAAGACGATGACATTGTTGTGGTTGCGGCCAAGATGGAAAATTTTGGGGAATGGTTTTTTTTATCTGTTTGGCGCTTCGGAATTTAAATATTTCTCATATTTAGTCATTTTGCATAAATTAAAAAATATAATAAATGAAATAGAGGATAATAATTTTACAAAAATATCTTTATTTATTATTAGTGTATTTAAATGATAATAAATGTAGAGTGAAAAAATAATAAATTAAAAAATTTAATTAAGAAATATAATTAAAAGATAAAAGTTAAAATTATATTAAAATTTAAAAGCGACACTTGAACAAATAACTTTATCAGATTTAACACTTACTTTGGAATGAAATGGAAGGAATATAATTAAGAATAAAGAAATTAAAATTGAATTAGAATAAAAAAAATTTATAAGCATTGTTCCTTTCATCTTTTCTATGGTTTTTATAAAACTATATTAAATTTATAATGTGGAAATTTACAATGTGGTTCGTAGTAATTAAGGTATGTTTGGATTGATCGAAGAAAGTTGAATAAAACGGATCAAAATAATATAAAGTTATGTTTTATTATTTAGACTAATTAAAAACGGATAGAATATAGCGAAATTAGATAGAATGCATTTTATTTCAATTTATTAGTTTTTATTATTTTTCATATCCTCTAATTTAGATGAAATGACAAAATCTATTTATTCTGTCATGAAATATCTAAACAATAAAATGTAAAATCAAAATTGTTATCTAGCCCTACCAATTGAGCTATAAAAAATAAAGTTTCAATTTGGACATGTTTTTAATCGTTAAAATATTTTTTTATATTTTTAAAATAAATTTATAAAATTGTTTTTTAAAATATTACAATTTTTAATATTTATTTTTTTCTAAATTAAAAAATCAATTTTGACATTCCTATAATATAAACATACATTATTAAAGATTAAAATATAGTTGAAATCACTTTTTTTTTTTAAATATTTTATCTCAAAATAATTTTTATAAAAAATTATTTAAAATAAATTCAAAATTAAGTGATTGTTTTGAAATTTTGATATCCAAAAAAAAATTAATAAAATGATAAAATATTTAAAATAATATTTTAAAAATAATTATTCAAAAATAATTTTTATTTCAAGTTTTTATGAAGAAAAAAATTATAACTTTTTTACATAAAATTAAATAATATTATAAAAATCATCTTTAATATATAAAAAATTGTACACTTTTGTATTGACATCCTCACCCTTTACTCTTTGGCTGACACCTCATGACTTTCGGGTTATTTTCAATCTAACATTTATTTATTTATTTATTTGACCCATATATAAATGATTCGACTTATTTTTTGCACTTTCTAATTCTACTACACTTTACAAGTCATTTAACATACACACTTCATTTGTTTTGTTTCAATGTTTAGAAGCATAAAAAATTTTAAGGTGAATGTAGAAACAGTTGAAATAGAGTGTTTTAGTGCATAAGGTTCTGAAGGAGATAGTAAGTTGTGGCACAAGAGGTTGGAGTATCTGAACTGCAAAAGTTTAGGACATCTGAGCTCTAAGAAGCTCGTACGTGGAATTTCGAAGATTGTGAAGCCTGAGAAGTTTTGTGAGGTATGCATGAAAGGCAAGCAACCCAGATTGCCATTTGTGTCAAAAGTATCCCCAAGAGTAAAACATGCTTTGGGAGTAATGCATTCTGATGTGTGTCGGTCATTTCCTGAACCTTCACTTAGAGGAAATCGAGATTTTGTGTCTTTTGTGAATGAGTTCACAAGAATAACGCGGGTAACACTCATCAAGTTTAAGAATTGGGTGTTTACAGAATTCCAGAAGTTCAAAGTGAAGGCTGAGAAGCAAAGTGGTCAGAAGTTAAAGATTCTTAGAACGGATGGCAGAGGTGAATATAACTCTACAAAATTTCATAAGTTATGTGATGAGCACGAAGTTACTGCTCCTTATACTCCTCAACACAATGGTCTTGCTGAACGAAGAAACCATATTTTGCTTGATATGACGAGAAGTATGCTAAAAGAGAAGAAGCTTCCTCCTAATTTACGGGGAGAAGATGTTGCTACTGCGACATATGTGCTCAATAGGTGTCCAACGAAGAAACTAAAGTAAATTGTTCCTTTAGAGAAGTGGACTAGAGAGAAACAAAGTGTTAGCCATCTAAAGGTTTTTGGTTTTGTATGTTAGAAACACGTTCCAGAAGTCAGAAGACAGAAGTTGGATGATATAAGCAAAGTGATGTTACTGGTGGAATACCACAGTAGAAGTGCGTGCAAGCTTTATTGTCCAGAGACTAATAAAGTTGAAGTCAGCAGAGACGTCATTGTGAAAGAGTCATAAATTTGGGATTGAAGTAAGTCTCAACCCATTTTTGGTGTAGTGTTAACGCTAGAGATAAATTATGAACATACTTCATAAAGTTCTGAAGAAGAGTCGGAATCGGAAGATGATTCTGAAGATGAGTGAGGTAGTGAATATAATTTTGATTCATATTTTAATGATGATCAAAAATCTAGTGGTGATCATATTTCTGGAAGAGAAAACTCTGAAGACGTAGGTTCTAAAGAGAAAGTTTTTGGAGATGATCATGTTTCTGAAGGTGGTAACTTTGAAGATGGTGTTTTTGGATGGGGTGCATAAGCTAACAATGTTCCTGGTTCTTGGTATTGCTCCTTTTCTCTTTAATTTTTTTAGTTGCTAGGGTTTGTGTCTGCACCATTAAAAAAAAAAAAAACGAAGTTGGGTGTGTAATAAAGTAAAATTTCCTTGAAATTCTATTTGGGTCAAAACGGTGCAATTTTTCCAACCAAACAACTAAACAAACCCGAATCATACTTCTGAAGGAAAAAATCCTTGGCATCATCGAAACCTCAAATATTCCAACAAGACTCGGAACAAAAACCACAAAGAGAAGCCATGAAAAGAAGAATCAAAGAGCTTCTACGCCTCTCATTTTCATCTCTCCACTCTGTAATTCACAACCAACCACTCTCAAAATCACTACAACCCACCTTTTCTTCTCAATGTTCAACATCTTTCTCAACGTTCTCCAAATCCCAAAGGGATTCACTCATTTTCCAACATTTCAAAGAAAGGAAACTCAAAGGGTCATCAAAAGACTCAATTTTTAACCCAAAAGTTTCAAATTCAGTTCCAGAAAGTTTTGATATTAACGTTGAGAAAACAGTCCAAAAGGGTTTGAAAAATGAGAGAGAAAATGAAGATTCTATGGTTGTTGCTAACTTTAAGGAGTTGGGTTTGAGTGAAGTTCTTGTTGAGGTTATGGAAGAGATTGGTGATTTTGTTCCGAATGAGATACAGTGTGTTGTTATTCCAAGTATTTTGGAAGGGAAGAGTTTGTTGTTGAGTTCACCTTCTCAACCTGATAGAACATTGGCCTACTTGTTGCCTCTTATTCAGGTTCATTCTATTACCTTCCTAGTTGTTGTGATGCACATAGGCGAGAATTTTGATTGGGAGCTGTTTGAAATATAAAGTTGAAAAACAGTTAATGTTAAAGATTTTTCTTTACATAGAAGTATATTGAGTTTTGGGATTATGAAATTTTGAGTTTTGATGAAAACTCCGGAAGAAATATGGGTGTAGTTCTCTGATGCGATTTCTAATGCGGTCAGATGCGTTATTTTAAATCACACTGCAAATGTGGTCTGATATGGTAGTCTAGAGTGGAGACTATCACATCAGCAATATTGCACCGCAATTGCGGTTGCGGACTGTAATTTAAAACCATGGTGACGAGTGCAACTGTTGCAGCGACTGCTATTTAAGACTGTGTTGTAGTTTTCACTTTAATTTAGATTGATGTTAAGCTAAAATAGTCTATGATTTGATTTTATTGAATTGATTAAAATACGTTTAATTATATAGCTGCTAAGACGAGATAGAGAGTTGCTTGGTTCAAATTCAAAGCATCCTCCAGCCGTTGTGCTTTGTGCTTCCGAGGAGAAAGTTGAACAGGTCACTCTACCATCAACTTGTCTGATTTGTCATGCAGTGTACTGTAGAGTGCGCATCTTGAGTTTTTGAATTGGTTTTGCCATTGCAGTGCTTTAATGCAGCAAGATATATCATCCATAATGCAGAATTGAAGTCTGCAAAGAATCGCGCTTCATCAGATAACGAAAAATCGAATTCCTCAATTGGCTTAATGATTGGAACTCCTTCTGAGATTCTTCAATACATTGATGAAGGAATTGTTGTTCCTGCTGAATTAAAATACTTGGTTAGTATCTATAATGACTAGTACTTTGTTAAAGAAATAATTAATAGAATTGGAAATTTGAGAAGAGTCCAATAAAAGGAGACTCAGAGAATTCTCAATATGGTCTTATATTTAAAGACAGAGGTAGTTCTTTTTAAATTTTAGGGACCGAAACTGAACATTCAGATATTGATCACATATGTATGTTTCATTTTCATTAAGTAGGTATTGGATGAAGCCGATTCCATGCTCGGTAACCACCTTGGTCCCGAAATCCATAAAATTATCAAACCATTACAACATCATCACTCAAAATCCAATGTCAAAAGATTGCAGACAATTTTGGCAATTTCAACTATAGCTGAGGTATGATGAGTAGATGATGAACATGTTTTTGTATTTGAAACTTTGCATTAAAGTACGATGAGACAACTTTTGCTGCATTCGGGAATTGCCCAGTCACGCACGCATTCGGGACATTAGTGACCCTTCGATCAAGATCAGATGGTCCAGATTCAAGTTTTCTTTTTTAAAATAAAACAGCTTAGAATCTTCTCTTTTTGGACTGTGCGATCTTGATCCAACAGCCACCGATATCTCAAATGCACGAATGCGGAGAATCTTGACTGCAGTGAATCCAAATTCTTCGTACCGGTATGTTTCTGAATCACCCTTTTCGTTTGGCAGGTTTTGGGCAAAAAATCACCCCTTATGGAACGTCTTGAGATTGATCACGCTGGAAATATTTCAGCATTGTCTATAGAATTGGAGGAAGCAGAAGTTTTTCATTTGACAGAGTCTCAGGATGCACTTAGGAAAAAATTGGAGGAGGCCATGAATTCCCTTTAGAAATGACAGTAACATTTTGGTATGGAATTTCTATGGCATATTATTACAAAAGATGAGTCAAAATAGGTTTTATGATCTTTGTGACAACAACATAAGGGAAGTTCAACAATCATTCCCATTTTGAAGTTGTTGTGTGTATGTGTATTTACAAACAAGAATTAAGTTCATGTAAGAGATGGAATCTCTAATTAATTTAAAATTTTAAAATTATATAACGATTAATTGCAATTTATTCTTGTTTATATCTTTAGAGCACAACTAGAAACTAGGATGAACTTCTTCACTCATCTAAAAAGCAACAATACATCATGTTGTTTACTTATTTTATCTTTGTGTATTGAAGATATGAAAACTAATGTAGTTGGAAAAACATATGTATTATGTAAACTTCCATTTTATTACCATATGTGATTATCCTTGTCTTGTGATCCACTGGATTTAATGACAACTAAAGTTGTTGAGATATCCGTTGCTGCTCAATAGAAAAAGGTGGTGTACCTATAAAGACTCCAACGCTCAAATGACGAGGATTTAAGGAAAGTTTGGAGGCCCTTTGTATAGGTGATGTGTACGAGACTCTAGGTTCGTAAACGGTTATGAAGATAAGAGATACTCAGTGTGAATCACAATGTGATTGCCATATGAAGATCATGAGTCGATAACACGGTGTGTGATTTTATGTATCACTGGTTACAATGTTGTTCATGTAGTCGTCAGTGAATGTTTGGGGTTTGGGCCACACTTGCCATACAAGCTGTGCCTTAACCCAACTCAAAATCGTTGCCCCACAAGTCGTCACTTCATGAAAGAGGTGGTGACTCGTACATCTTGTGGCTCGTATCACAATTAGGATGAATTGGATATAACCATATTTGTGATAGGGTGTTTAAACTTACTCAAAAAATTATTTCTGGGTTCATTAGAATTTGTATCAGGTGGTTGTTTACCCGACTGTTGACCAGAAGCAGTGGCAATTTCCTTGTAGGCCATGTCTTTGGAGACACTTTTTTTTTTGGAGGGGAAGTGTGGCATAATTCAAGTAATTTTTAGTGATGTTTTTTATTTCTATTTCAGACATGTGGGGATTCATCCCTTCACACATTGAGGAGACTTGTTATAATTGCATTAAACCAATGTCTCCCCTTTCTTGCCATGTGATCTTTTTATTCCTGGTTGTCATATAGAGGACTCATATGACTCATATGGCTGTGTGGAAATCCATAAGATACATAAGGGTTCAGTAGGGTTGTTGGCTTGTGAGAAATCCTTGGAAGATGGAGTAATGGGTGATATTCACAAAGAAATATAGGTTTAAACTCTCTTCCTTTGTTGTGGACAAGGACTCTATGGGGGAGAAGAAGAGTTGTCGTGTAGCTGACGTGTGTGGATTGTCCCTTATTGAAAATTACCCTTGGGTGTTTGAGGAAGTCCTACAAATCCACTTTAGATACTGCATTCGTGATAATTTTGTGAAGGAGACCAATCATAAATATGTAGGACTTGAGGAAGACTAGGAAGTGTTCTTCCTTGAATGTAATACCCAAACTTGCAATCAATTTGATGAGATTATATTTATGATTGGGATGGAAGGAGTAGTACGTTTTAAGACGAGTCTCGTTCTATATTTTCCGACCATTGATATGCTCCTAGTGGACCAACTTCATTTGTTACCTTCTTAACACCAGACCATAACACCAAAATACCTACCATTTCCCATAACACGCCATCAAATCTAAATCAACAAATATGATAGTGAGCACATCGGGTATACACGAGACCATGTTTCAAAACTTATTCAAATAGTGTTAAGCACAAATTTTGGGTGTCTCAAGCTACTAAACTAGAAATTGCATAAATTAAAGTAGAACGATAAAAGGTAAAATACGTAAGTATACGCTAACATTAGTCTTACTTGCCAAAATAATACAATCTATATAAATCTATATAATTTGTTTGGAATAGTTTTTGCACTCACCAAACGCATGTTAACAGGCCATTTTGCTATGAACACAAGAAGCTACACTTTCTAGCTTCTGCTCCAAAACGCACGTTTGACATCTTTCACCGCGGAACCAAACATTTTATAGTGGTTTGAAACATGTAATGTGTTTTTTTTCCTGCTACGAGGGATACACGGCGTTCCATGTAAAATTTGCTCTTCCTATTTAGTGACATTTCTCATTTCTCTAATCTACATGTGTCTTATCTTGTTAAATCATGGCTATGTGTCAATAACTATTTTGGTTAGTGGTGTTATAATTTAGAAACGAAGAATATGGGTGAAATTCTAAACTATTCATTTCATTAAAGTTTTCCTGATTCTTACACCTTTATAATCTTCCCCCGAGTAACTCACATTCGAGTGTCTTTACACTCACTTAACTTTCCTTTTATTGAAGGGAACTCAACTTATCCTAAACTCGACTACTTTTCTATTTTCACTAACAAATTATTTACTCATCAACTAGAACTCCACGCTTATTGGGGAGTTGAACTCACGCTGTTATAAGACTACAAGTCAATTTCTTACCGAGTAAACTTTTAATTTAAATTCAAAATTAAGATTAATTACAATTAATTTATTTGGTTATATAGTAGTTATAGGTATAATAGTAATATGGTTATGGTTATATATTTATTTATCAGTAGAAGATTCGTGCGTCCGCACGGGTTCTATCATTAGTAAAGTTTATAATTGTAATGATAGAATATGTATGTAATAAAATGTGAAATAGTAGTTAGTTATGACAAAAATGTTATACTCATGAGTAATATTAACATCAACAACGACACAAAAGAATGAGTTTTTTTATTTATCCAAACAAAAAGCATAAAAATTATAAACATTGTTAACTCTAGTATTTAAAGATTTACTATGAAATTTAAAACTTTAGTCTCCTTAATCGAGTTAAAGGATAAAAAATGTAGATAGTAACTCATAAAAATAATGAATTATGGTAATAAAGTTCACAGAAGTTGCTAAAATTAACTAATATCTCCATGAAAATGAAAATATTTCATTTTCTGCAATAGTTCATTTGGTCACAATGATTCTAGTTAGCATATGCTTTAGCCAGAGTCACGTTGATGATAGTTGATGAAGTTGGTGTACGTTGGGTGTTTAGATTCGCCAACGTCGAATTTTATTGGAATAGGTTCATAGTCAGTGTGATTAAAGATCTTTCCAGCAGGCTTTACCCCTGTTAAAGCGACTAAGTCAAGAAGTGTGGAAGTCATCATACCATATTTGGTGTGGAAAGTGTTGGTTGACCCTTCTCAGAAATGCAAAGCAGCCAACAATATGCCACCAGAATAGGGATGGCCGACACGAGACAGCTCCAACAGGTCCTAGATGTCCATTTCTCTCCATTGTTGGCCTTTACTAGGTTCCAACCTTTTCATCCAGGCATTGAACTTAGGGCAATTCAAAGGGGGGCTGTACGAAAGTTTCTATCAATAAACTGCAAGGAAATGGGTTTTTGGGATGTAATCAGAGGACAACTACGGTTGCTAGTAGGAAAGAATGCACCTTCATCATCTACGTAGATTTCAAAGGGAACGTCTACTGGTAACGGACCTAAAAAAGCTAAAGGACCATCGTTGAGTTTAAAGGGAATAAGTACCTAGGATTGCCAGATTTTGGTTTTCTCTGCAGAAAATAGGGGTTTCGGCACGTAAGGCTTACCGTTAATGTGATGGATGAGAAAAGTTTATGTTCAATATGTTTATTCGCCATTTGTGGAAGAAAGGAAAGTTTGAAAATGGTGAAAATAGGGTTTGAAGTTTCTGGGTTTTTTGGCTTAGAAAGAGGGAGACTAAAGAAGCAGAGAAAAAGATGAAGAATGAGAACAATACCTATTTATAGGCTCAGAGTGAAGGAAATGAAGAGGTGAAGAAAATCTTGGTAATTTCCTAGGTTTGAAATCGTGTCCGTCGAAGGACACGTGTAGCCGGATGAAGTTAAGAGCGTGGTGGGCCATGTCTGCCACCAAAAAAGCAATGATGGTCAACATTAAATGACCCCATGTCTCGAGATAAAAGCTGGATACATTTCCATGATTACCTGACGTCACGAAAAGATCGGAATAGTGAACTGTCTTTAGGGGTAGTGGAAATGACTGAGTTAACGGAAGATACAAAGCTTCATAGATGCCATTATCTCATGGTCGACATAATTGGAAATTCAAAAATGGCATCTATGGGGGGTATTTTGTTAATTGGAAATTTCTAAATATGTTTGAGGGCACTGATTAAAGGAAAATATCCCTACAAGTTAAGGGCTGATTCTAAACAAATATAGTTTCGTTAGAAAAACTTTACAAAACCAAGTTAGAAATGTCAGAAAAATGTGTCGATTGAGAAGATGAGCCAGAGAATCGACCAAGCAACCAGAAGAAATAAACACAAGACAAACGTGTCGAAGATAAACCACATCGACTAGATGGATAAAGAAAGACTATTGGTCGATTCGACATATTATGGGTTGAGTGAAGGAGTTGGTCGAAATTTAGATGTTGTCGAAGACATAGGCTAAGGGACTTAGGGAATATTATTCTTCCTAAGGTATATCGAAACAAGAAGTAGTCCATCCTTTTAAAGTCACGAAGTGGGAAAGAGTCAAAGTCTGAAGATCGTGGACGGTTATTTCAAGAGATCATGGTTGCAAAACGCTAAACGAATGGAGAAATCGTGTGTAGCAGTTTTATCTTAGTTTCATTTTCATCCGTTGATTACTTTCAGTGGTTATTCTGTAAAAGCTATAAATAAGTTACTTCAGTGTAATTTTAGTGTGTTCACTTGTATTCTCAAATTGCTTACCAAAACTCTGTCCAATTCCGCGCTAAAGGAAGAAAGAGTCATTAAGCTTTTGATGTACGTGAATCACCATCCTTACTTTCAATGCAATCAATTTATGTTTAAGTTTTATCTTTACTGTTTTTTACTTTCGTTTCATTTCGAACAACTTCTATATTGAACACTTCAACGTCAATTGTTGGTCACGAGTCACCAATTAGTTATTAGTTGAGCCTTGTTTGTCCAACGCCTGCTATCGGTTAGGCAGGTAGTCGAAATTCTATGTGGAAAGCCGTTGTACTGCTTCCCTTGGTCTCCGAAAACCGTTTCTTGGCCAAGGTATATTTCGACAGAGTCAGTATAACATACAAAATCTTAGCACATGTCTTAAGATCAACTGGTCAATCTTGCAAGTAACCCTTAGTTTTAGGACCTAGGGAGGACCAACGCTTGTTTACCATTTTCCATAGTAAACAGGAAGCAAGAAAATTTCTGATTACTTAACAGAATTGAGAAGTCTATGGGAGGAGCTTAATCAATATAAGCCAATGTCCAACTGTACGTGTCCTGTGACTTGTGCATGCCTTGCAATGCGAAATAGTAGAAGTTTTAGAGCTGAAGATCGTATAATTCAGTTCTTGATTGGCTTGAATAAAGAATTACATGGAGTTGTTTCTCAAGTGCTTCTTATGGATCCATTGCCTCAAATTAACAAAGTATTTTCTATGGTGCTGCAGCAAGAGAGAAAGATATGTGGGGACTGGAAATGTTTTGTTTGGAAATAGCAGTGTTGAGGATGGAGCTGGTATGGTGAATTTTGTTGATAGCACGAAGCAATTTGGAAGAGGCAAAGGAAATAGTAGTATTGGGAGAGGAAATGGTGGTGCTGGCAGAGACAGAGGCAATTTCAAAGTCTGCACGCACTGTGGAAAAAATGGGCATGTTGTAGACAATTGTTATAAGAAGCATGGATATCCTCCTAATCTTGCTCGAGGAGGATCAACATCAACACACATCAATCAAGTTGAAGTAAATGGTGAGGTTAAAGCTGAACCTTCTAATGACAATGGCAACATGACTCCAACTAAGGAGCAATACAACAACTTGATGATGCTTCTTGAGAAGAACACAACTTCAGTAAATATGGAAAAAGGAGGTAAACCTTATATTTCTAGCTTCAGTATTAGTGGTGATGTTAGATGGATCTTAGACACGGGTACAACTCATCACATATGCAATAACCTTGATTGGTTCTTGAAACATGATAAAATTAATCATATTATAGAAAATCTTCCAAATGGAAACTCTATATCTACTTCTGTATGTGGAGATGTAAAAATATCCAAAGATTTTGTCATTCAAGGGGTTCTATATTTGCCACAATTTGAAGTTAACCTAATTTCTGTTTCAAAACTATGTAGAGAACAAAATTGCAACCTAGTTTTTGAAACCGATGATGTACTATCTGCAAGGAGGATTTGAAGAAGATTGGTTCAGCTAGTGAGCTGGATGGGTTATACTATTTGGAGTTGCAGAAGGATAGTTCTCATAGAACTAGCAGTGCAGTATTTGTGTCAAGTATATTCACAAATAAAAGAAGTGAAGAAACAACACCTGCTATTATATGGCATTTAAGATTAAGGCATCTATCACATGACAGAATGCAATGTATGAGCACCATGTATAGTTACATACCTAATAGCATTCATAAAGCTTGTGACGTGTGTCAACAAGCTACACAAAAACGTTTGCCTTTTCCTATCAGTAACAATAATGCATGTAATCCTTTTGATATGATTCATATTGACATATGAAGTCCTTTTAATACAGTTTATGTACATGGCTTAAAACATTTTCTCACTATCTTAGATGATCATAGTAGGCATGTTTGGGTTGTGATGATGATATCTAAGGCTAAAGCTAGTGAAAATATGACAGAGTTTGTCAATATGGTAGAAACTCAATTCAGTAAAAAGGTCAAGGTCATTAGAAGCGACAATGGAACTGAACTGGTGATGCCGAAATTCTATGCTTTGAAAGACATCATACATCAAAGAAGTTGTGTGTACACGCCTCAAAAAAATGGGAGAGTTGAGAGGCGACATCAGCACATACTTAAAATCAGTCGTGCTCTTATGTTCCAGTCACAGTTGCCACATAAGTTCTGGTCTTATGCTGTGAATCATGCAGTATATCTCATAAATAGGATTCCTACAAAAATACTAAACAACAAATCCTCCTTTGAAGTGATGTATGGAATAATGCCTGATTTAAGTTCATGAGAGTATTTGGGTGTTTGAGCTATGCTTCCACATTACCAACAAATAGGCACAAATTCGACTCAAGAGCAAGAAAGTGTGCTTTCTTGGGGTACAAGGCAGGTATGAAAGACTTCATACTCTTAGATGTTAATACTCATGACATATTTGTGTCCAGAAATGTCAAATACTTTAATATGGATTTTCCTTTCCTTGATTTGTCTAACCCACAAATACACACAAAAATTTACATAGACCAAACCAAAGTTGATAATGTTGCAAAAGAGTCAGCTCATATACCTGTACCTAATTCTGATCCTGAAGATCTACATGACTCAGAAGATGAATCTGTAGCTGATCATGTATCTTTAGATGATGGATCCATGCCAAATTTTGTGTCCACACCCATGGCAATACCCAGTGTCCCTTCCTCATCCACAAATGAAATTATTGACATACATCATTCATCTCTTGAATCCACTAGAGAATCTAGTAGAATGACACAACCACCTGTTCATTTAAAAGATTATGTTTGTGACTCTAACATTGTGTCTTGTCATTACCCCATTGAGAAGTATATGTCTCTCTCCAACCTTTCACCGAGTCATCAAGCATATATTATGTCTCTTTCATCATAAATTGAGCCAAGTAACTATGTGGCTGCTTCTAAAGACCACAGGTGGATTCGTGCAATGCAAGCAGAAATAGAGGCTTTGAACAACAATCATACTTGGGAATTCGTTGATCTTCCTCGTGATGCTTCAACAATAGGCAGTAAATGGGTTTACAAGATTAAGAGACATGCTGATGGAACAATAGAAAAATTCAAGACACGATTAGTGGCTCAAGGTTTCAACCAAACTGAAGGTTTGGATTACCATGAAACTTTCTCTCCAATTGCCAAGTTAACTACAATTCATGTGTTACTTGCCTTAACTGCCATTCATGGTTGGCATTTACACCAATTAGATGTCAATAACACATTTCTCCATGGTGATTTAAATGAAGCTGTTTACATGAGGATTCCTCAAGGTTTACTGCTCCAAAATCTGGCCAAGTATGCAAGCTTACCAAGTCTCTATATGGCTTAAAGCAGGCCAGTAGACAATGGTTTGAAAAGCTCACTACGTTCCTTAAGGCACAAGGATTTAAACATGCTACTGCTGATCATACACTCTTTATAAAATCAAGTCCTACATCTTTTAATGATCTGCTGGTGTATGTTGATGATATCATCCTTCCTGGGACTTCCTTAGGTGTGTTTGCAGATTTGAAAAAGCTCTGCATCACACATTTCGCATCAAAGATTTGGGGAATTTAAAATTTTTCTTAGGGCTTGAAGTTGCTAGATCATCAAAAGGTATTACACTTTGCCAAAGGAAGTATTTCCTAGATCTACTTGGGATCTTGACCTAACGGTTGTAAGCGCCTACTCCCTTGGATGCCTCTATTCGTCTTCACCAAGACACCGGTGCTTTACTTTCTGATATTACAGCATATTGGAGACTTGTTGGGAGATTGATTTACCTTACTACAACTCGTCCTGACATTGCTTTTGCTAAATAACAGTTGAGCCAATTTATGAGTGCTCCCACTGAAGCTCACTATCGTGCTGCTATACGTGACCTACGATACCTGAAATGCTCACCTGCGCGAGGTATTCTTTTATCATCTTCATCTAACTTACAAATTCTGGGGTTTAGTGATGCTGATTGGGGAGGATGCATCGAAACCAGACGTTTCATCTCAAGATACTGTTTCTTTATTGGTGCATCATTTGTGTCTTGGAAATCTAAGAAACAACCAACGATTAGTTGCTCATCCACAAAAGCTGAATATCGAGCCTTGGCGTCTGTTACTCGTGAACTTCAATGGACGTGTTTCCTGCTACACGATCTCCAACAGCATTCATCTCGTCTTCCCGTTTTGTATTGCGATAATCAAAGTGCTATTCAGATTTCTTCAAATCCGGTGTTTCATGAGAGAACGAAACATCTTGACATTGATTGTCATTTGGTTCGTGAGAAAATTCAAGCTGGTGTCATGCGTTTACTTCACGTTCGTTCTCATGATCAAGCTGCTGATGTGTTCACAAAAGCACTTAGTACTCATCCTTTCACCGATTGTTTAGGCAAGCTTGGCTTGGTGGACATTTACCAACCTCAAGCTTGTGAGGGGGTATTAACAGATGAAAGAAAATAAGCTGTGGCCGTTTTCCAGAAACAGAACTTTTGGAGATGAACTTCTGGAGAGTAAACTTCTGGAGATGAACTTCTGGAGATGAACTTCTAGAGATGAACTTCTAGAGAGTGACACTTTTATTATGTAGTTTTCTTTTTCTGTTTTGGCAGTTAAAGTTAGTTACGATTTGTAACTATATATAAGACTCTTGTAACAAGCTTTAGACATTGAATGAATAACAATTCTATTCCTCTCTTTTGTTTACACGTTATTCATTATCTATTTCTCCTCTAATGGAGTTATTCAACTTCTTAGAAGAGAATAGAGAAAATCGAAAAAGAGAGAGAAGTGTAGAAAAAGTGTCCGACATCTGAAAATGAAAAATTGAAATTGGATTCAACAATGAGAGTGAATTTTTTTTTTTAAAAAAAAGAGTGACACTTAACATACAACATAAATGTGATTGGATAAGAATAATGTATTTAGTGAATTACCTTTAAGAAGTTTTGTAGTGAATTTTTTTTTTGAGCGAAGAAAGGGTAAGAATGGAAGTTGGTAAAGATTTTCAATTCTTAGATAGATAGATAGTAGATTTTGCATATATGTTAAAATGTGTTCTCATTCTCCCGTTTGTTTTCCGACTTTGATTCACCAAAATATCAATGACACATATCCAAGCCTAAACCCCCAAAACAAACTTAACCGCCGCGCAAAACCTTCTTCATCAATGGCGGGTGCTAGCGGAAGAATCCTCTTCTCCCTCTCTTCTTCCATAACCAAACGCCTTCACGGTAAGCGTTTCTCATTCTTCACACTCTCAAACCCTACCACCATTTTCCCACGATTCAGACCTCTCTGTTCCACAACCGCTTCACCCGAAGCTCTATTAGACACTGACACTGAAAAACACTCGATTCTTCTGGAGAAGCTGAGAGTTCGACATCTAAAAGGAAGTGCTACAAAAGCGGCTTCTGATCTTGTGAAGAAATTTGAGGGTAAGAAGAAGGTTGTTGTTGATGATGTTGATGATGTTGATGATGTTGTTGTTGGGAGTTTTCAGGGGTTGGGAGTTAGTGATGAGATTATGGGGGCTGTTAAAGAAATCGGGATTGAAGTTCCTACTGAGATACAGTGTATTGGTATTCCTGCTGTTTTGGATGGGAAAAGTGTTGTGTTAGGGTCTCATACTGGTTCGGGAAAAACTCTTGCTTATTTGCTTCCTCTTGTTCAGGTAATTTGTTGTTCTGAATCACCATAATGGTTGGTTTTGATAACATTATAGAGCTTGTTTACTTTCTAACTGAGTAGCACCTACACCTCGAATTGATATACTTGATTATAATCAACTGCTTCGAGTTTTCCAAAACAAAATTAGAAATGACAATATTAGAGAGTTGGGATAACACCTATAGTAGAAAAAATGTAGAGAGAAGACCTAAGTAGATTATATGGTAAGGAGAGTAGATTAGATGAAAAGAAGTTAAACAACTAGAGGTAGAGGAATACTTAGAAAAAGTATAAGAGAAGTTATTAAGTAAAATCTCAAGATTAATGATTGGATACAAGTATGGTTATGGATAGAACATTATGACGAAAGTTGATCTATGTAGTGTACCCGACTCCACTTAGTGGGATAAAACTTGGTTGTTGTTGTATTACATTACTACCGGTGTTTGCAAATCATTGCAGTGTCTGTTGTTGTATTGTATGTGTCTCTGCTTCGTAGATTTCTTACAACTTTTTCGATTTCAAATTGGGTGGATACAATATAGTGACATTTGATTATGGTTTTCCTGTTTTTAATTGCGATAAAGCTAACTCAAGAATGTATTTTCGGAAAAATTGAAAATATTGTTCTGAATTCTGTTCAGAATTTAAAAAAATAGTAAAATACTCTTTTTTAAAATGCATATTTACATATATTTCTTCCCTCATATATCAGTATATACGTGTCACATAAAGCAAGAAATTTTGTTTCTTTAGTTAGTCCGACATGTTGAAAGTGTATCATAACTGGAAGTCAACTGTGTCCTTAGATGGGAAGAAGTATCAGAGATGTATTGAGACAAATGTTTCTGAGAAGTATCGGTGAAAATATTTCTGAAAAGAATAAAAAGTTATTGGATACTTTATGAGTACGTACCGGGAAGTATTGGACTGGACGTGTATCAGTATTGGAATTTGGATGTGTGTTGGACTCTGATACTTCTTCATTTTTGAAGTATTCAGGCTACATAGGTTGTTGTTGATCTATTTTGTTCCACTATGATACTTGCATTTTTGAATTTTATGCATTTTAATGGAATTAATCAAATTTGGGTTGGTTTTGATATATGGACTGGAGAGAATGGAACAAACTGTTTGCTTCTGAAAATCTAATGATGTTTGAGCTTTTGATTTTGTTTTGATGGGGTGTTGGGTTTTGAGGTAGAAACTTGCATTTTCTGTGTATGTCTTAGAATTTGGGTTGGGTTTAACTCAACTCAACTCTACCAAACTGACTTGTTTTTATTATTATTGAGGCCACACCACATCACTATCCAAGTAATGTGGATTCTCAACACAGTGTTTTCTTACGTAGAATGACTCACTTTTTTTGTACTTTATGTCTTTGAATGAAAATAATCAAATTGAGGTTGATTTTGGCTCATGGACCCGGGAGGATGGAACATGTTTGGTTTGTTATGATCTTTTTGATTCCACTCTTTTTGTAGAATCAAAACATACCACTCTTTTTAGCTATTATGTATGACCTATTCTACATTTAAAGCAAATCTTTCATAAATTTCAAACTTCTATTTTTCAAGTGCTTGTTTAGGTATATGTATTGGGGACTGTTGAGACACTATTGATTTGTTGCTGTAGTTGCTAAGACGGGATGAGCAATTGAATGGACTAGTTTTGAAGCCCAAGCGTCCCCGAGCTGTTGTGCTATGCCCTACCAGGGAGTTGTCTGAACAGGTATTTGTCTTTTCAATTTTCTCACAGTTTAGATATCACTTTTTCCGTGTTGAATTGCACAAATTGATATAAAACGAGCTTTATAGGTTTTTCGAGTTGCAAAATCAATAAGCCATCATGCACGATTCAGGTGCACTATGGTAAGTGGCGGTGGCCGTCTTAGGCCTCAGGAGGATTCACTTAGTAACCCCATTGATATGGTAGTTGGTACCCCTGGCAGGATTCTTCAACATATCGAGGAGGGAAATATGGTATACGGTGACATCCAATACTTGGTGAGTGCCCTTAAATTAACAATATTAAATATACGACAATGAGCTGCAAGCTGCACTTACTAAGAGTAGTCTTTGTTCTGCAGGTATTAGACGAGGCAGACACGATGTTTGATCGGGGCTTTGGTCCTGATATTCGCAAGTTCATAGCCCCATTAAAACAGCGTGCTTCTAAACCTGATAGCCTTGGTTTCCAGACTGTTTTGGTTACTGCAACTATGACAAAGGTATTCTGATTTGTACTAAAAGTTTGTTGGTCACACATGCAAAGTAAATATTACTAGTTTAGATGCTTATCATAAAATGATCATAGTAATTTATTTTGATAGGATCCTGATAATAAAATGTTTGCATGACTATAATTTGTTATCTCTGTCATTTTATCCCTTGTTATGCATAACCCTCATATGCTTGTTTGCAAATGATTTGACAACACCAAGTGCTCTTCGTTCTTTTGGACACTAGACAATCTCTATTATATATATAAATCTAATGAATAATTTTCAGGTTAATATTTTATAGTGAAGTTGCAATTGTTGACTTATTTTAACCTTGCAGGCTGTGCAAAATCTTGTCGATGAGGAGTTTCAAGGCATTGTCCATCTGCGCACATCCTCATTGCATAAAAAGATTTCTTCCGCTCGTCATGATTTTCTTAAACTTGCTGGTTCTGAGAACAAGCTGGATGCATTACTTCAGGTATATGTAGTTCACAGTCTGCAGCATTATACATGTCAGCCAATGATTATTATTTGACATGTTGTGTTGAGATGTGGTGTACCTCAAATTACACCTAGTTTATCTGGGGATTGTTTGATGCGTCTGAACTTTGAGTCCTGTTCAAGCTGCTTTGCTTTTAAAACAACTCGTGGAAGAAGTCTATGCTGTGTTGGGAATAAAAACTGCTACTTTTGTGTTTCAAGCTGTTCAGCTGATAGTTTTTTCCCCCCCCTGATAACATTAAAAGCTGATAATTTATAACACTTGCTTTTTTTGCTATTATGGATTTCTATCAGACATAATAACTGTTGCTTACATCAACTTAAAAAGAGAGAATAGGTGAAACTGCCTTCACTAATCCCACTACACAAAGTTATCTTAATACTACAGTACTAATTATGTTCTTAATTACAAGAATAATAAGCTCGTCAGAGTGTTCTAACAACCCGTACTGAAACCGATGAGAAAAATGCACCTGCTGGTGCATGCTGCATATATGCTACAAGGCTATGCAGATGGTGTACTGGAAGCCTAAATCTGTAAGGCTTGCTGATCCCACCAAGGTTTTCCTTTGGTAAGGGTCTCCAAACTATGACAGTGGAGTAAGTTCTATCTCCATCCCTAAATCTATGACTCTCTTGAGATATTTCCTTATCCTTTTTTTATAAAACCTCTTTGAAATTTTCAACTACATTAATTATTTCTTTACCGACATATCCCTAATTATGTTACCTATGTAACCTGTGATAAATACTACAAGGACATAAAGTAATTCTCTCTCTCGTAGGATAAAGTTCTAAAATAGTACCAATTATCAACAAATTTAATACTACCACCAACTTTCTCTATTCTTGCGATTTAGTCAACGGGTTCTTATATTCAAGGAAGGAGGCAATAAAATGCAAATCGTCCCATTTTCTTCATACTTAGAACTCATTTTATTGCAGTTTTTCTATTATTCTGGTCGTATTCTAGTACTTGGCATTTTCATCTGTTTTGTCTGCTTTATAGTGAAATCTGGGGTGCATTTTTTCTTATGATAGGTAGTCCATGTATGCTACATATCCAGAGTATTGGACTACTAGCTGGATTGGATATTGTTTTAATTCACATGGTTTTTATTATGCAATCTGTGATCATGTGATTGCAGGTATTAGAGCCAAGTCTTGCCAAGGGTAACAGGGTAATGGTTTTCTGCAACACATTGAATTCTAGCCGTGCTGTAGATCACTTTCTTGGTGAAAATCTGATTTTTACTGTGAATTACCACGGGGAGGTACCGGCAGAGCAAAGGTCATATACTAATTTAAGATTCGTTGTATACTTCTCACACCTAATACTGTCGTGAATTTGTGATGCAGTTGTAGTTATTGTCTGTATACACCGTCAACTGTTAAACTTTAGAAGGAAAACAAATAATTGAGATTTATTTTCCTTTATTCCCACTCACCTGTATCACTTTTCTTTTAAATGCAGGGTTGAAAACCTCAACAAGTTTAAGAGTAACACTGGAGATTGCCCTACATTGGTTTGCACAGACTTGGCTGCTAGGGGTCTGGACTTGGATGTCGATCATGTTATCATGTTTGATTTCCCTCTGAATTCTGTTAGTATTATATCTATCATAAAATATTTATTAGGTCACAAATCCCTTCTTTCTACCTTTTTTAAGATATTAATTGGTTACTTGCTTCACTTTCCCTTTCAATGATAGATTGACTACCTCCATCGCACAGGCAGAACTGCTCGTATGGGTGCTAAAGGTAACAATTTCTTATGTGTCTATCTGTTTAACCAATTTGAGAATATTGTCCTCTCTAGTGTAGTCAAGATCGAGTGCTGGATCGTAAGATCTTACGTCTGAGAGTGCTACGATCATAGAGAGTCGTTTTCTTCGCCGGCGTGGTCATATCGAGCATTTTGAAGCAAGATTGTAAAATAGAACGTGCTGTTCTTTTTTTTTTTTGGGCTTGTATTAGGCAGCATAAAACACACTTTTTTCTGTTGCAGGGAAAGTAACAAGTTTGGTTACTAAAAAGGACTTCGGCTTGGCAACCAAAATAGAGGAGGCGATAAGAAAGAATGAAAGTTTGGAGGCTATCACTAAAGAAAGTGTCCGAATGGACGTAACCAGGAACCAAATCACTGAGCAAAGAAGAAAGAACAAAAATGTGGTCAAAACTTCAAGAGCTAGAGACAAATCTGATTCTCGCCCAACTTCTACCACTAACAGGTCAGGTATTAGGGAGAAATCTGATTCGCGCTCCAGTTCTGCAAATACCAGGTCAGGTATTAGGGATAAATTCGATTCGCGCACCAGTTCTACAAACACTAGGTCAGGTATTAGGGGCAAATCTGATTCTCGCACCAGTTCTGAGAATACCAGGTCAGGTATCAGGGACAAATCTGATTCACGCACCGGTTCTGGGAAACCCAGGTCAGGCACGAAATTTGATAAACAATCATCGCCGTCAAAGTCTTCAAAGAAAGGATTTCCCGTTTCAAAATCTGTAAAATCTTCCAGTCCAAATAGCTTCATAAAAGCTTCTTCGGAGAGTAAGCGAACGGGTAAAAGGGCCACTGTCACCAAATCTACAAATCCTAAACTCAGCGTTGTCGGGTTTAGGGGGCGGCGTGCATCATCATCATCATCATCATCATCATCATCATCATCATCATCATCAGATAAGAGACAAACATTTTAGTGAAGTGGATTGGAGTCATATTGTACCAGAGTAGTAAGCAAATCACTTTTGGTTTTGTATTAGCTTCATATTTATTTTCTTGACAAATAGTTTCAATATTTTCTACAACAAGAATAGTGTTAATTTGTATGGTTTTGCCCAACATTATACATGAATAGTTCAAGTTAGTTTATTTGATAAAGTAAATTTTACAAAAGATAAAATAAATTCAAACTGCTTTTATATATACGTTGAGAACAATTTGTAAACATGTCATAATGATATAAGATGTTTTCATAAACTCTTAAATAGTCTCACACGTGTTTCTGTTTATGTTACTAAGATGTTTTCATAAACTCTTAAATAGTCTCACATGTGTTTCTGTTTATGTTACTAAGTAGACTCAAATAAGACAATTTAAACATATCTTATAAATTATAAATGGATACAGTTCAAAAGAAAAAAGAAGACAAATTAAACCACCCAAAATCTAAAGCTATTAGCAGAAGAACCAGACTAGAGCTCACTCATGAAAAGGAACTACCATCAACAAACCGAAGCCTTTACATGCAGTTTAGGACCACACCCAAGAAAAAACCAGAAGAACCCTGTTGTGGTTCTTCACATTGTTATTTCCATGTTAGCAAGGGAAGAGAAGTTTTAGCAGGGGTTACTACATTGCCATTGGAATCATAAATGATGACACCAGAGAAATCAGGGAGCTGGCACTTCCCACCCATAAGTATATTCTTCTGCCAAATTGAAGCATCTTCTTGATCTTCTTGTTTGCAACCACTCATCATTACCACTTCATTGTTTAGCCCTATAACAGGCTCTTCTGCAAAGGCATTGCATGCGAGCCAATGGCGCCATTTGCGCGAATGCGAAGCACACATGAGCAATGCAACGGCACACATCATAAGGGTCATAACAGTAAAACCAATATTTGAAGTGCTTAGTGAAGGGTGGATTACTAAAAGTGGTCTAGCCATATGTGAGAGTACACTTGAAAATAAGATATGATACAAAACATGAAATGGGTTTGACTATTTATAGTTACATGGTTTGTAGTTGTTAACTAAAAAGTGTAGTTGGTGTTTTAGGATTTGTTGGCATTTGGTTAGTTTTTTGGTTTAAGACTCAACATGTGGTTTTGGTAATCCTTGACCTTGTGCAAGTTTAGCATAGTGGGATTAGGTTAGATATTAAGCATTCTTATCCCTGTTGTGCATAATAGTAATATAGACAAGTTTTCTAAAGGTGAATTCTGAAATTTGATTGTCATATAGGATTGCATAATATTAATATTTAATATTTTAAAAGTCACACCTAAGATTGAATTGACAAGACCTATTTTTTTTAATTTTTTAGTCATAATTGAATATATTAAAATAATTTAATCAGTTTGAATTTATTTAATATATAATTTTATTGGTCTTAAATCTGCGCTTCTAAATTTGATGATGTCTCTGTACAACTATCAACTGAGTTGATTTGAGAAAATAATATTAATTTTAAATTCATGTGTATACTATAAACTATGCCACCGAGTTGATTTGAGAAAATAATATTAATTTTAAATTCATGTGTATATAAACTATGCCACCGCTTCTTATTATAAAACTTATAAAAATTATGTTTTACTTTTATATAATCATGTAATTAATAATATAGGTGAGGCATCTATTCTTCTATACCCAAAAGCCCACACCAATGATAGCCCTGTAAACTTTTGCAAAACAAATGAGGAAATGAAAAGAAAAACTGATTAATTGTTTGAAAATTCTCAAAAAATGACTATATTATTGTCATTTTGTTTTTAAAAATAAGCCATCATAAAAATTAACATCCCATCTCCAAAATTAAACATGCCATTTCCTTAATATTTTTTATTTCATTTTTATCTTTAGATAAGATGATAGAAAGATACTTTCGGTACACCTCAACAAAATTTTTAGAATACGTAAATATTTCGGTAGTGTATTTAAAATTTTCGATATACTAGAAATTTCAAATAAACTGAAATTTCAGGTAGTTATAAAAACATGATTTTTTAAACGGTTGAGATTTTGTCGACATATTTCGATGGTTCTGATTGCACCGACACTATGTGATATAGAATGCATCACCATTTGTATAAATAGGGGCATGTGTTATAGAGAAAATACATCTAAAAAAATGTCTCTTCCTTAATTTCTGCTTAAGTCAAAAGTGTATTACAATGGCAACAACCCTCATGTTGAATTCAAGCTTCTAGATGGATCCAAATCCTTTGCCATCTTGAAAGAAACGTTGAATAATTTGCTGCCTGATTCCGATAACAGAATGGTGACAAAGGTAGAGTTTCGGGAGAATTGTATTGATACAAATGGAAGAGTGAAATACAACCTAATCGAGTTGAAGACTGATGAAGATGTGAAGGCCATGCAGAAATCATTTCGTCGTAGGATAACTAAAGGTTCGATCGAGTTGGATGCCCAGATCCCAAGATCCGTCGATGACATAATGAAGATGCTGAAACGTTCAGAGTCATCAGGAAGTGCCTAGGTTTTCTTGCTTAGTTGTTTTAGGGTTATCTTTGTTGTACTATTTTATGTTATGTTCATCATCGATTCGAAACATGTAATCGCTAAAATATTATGCAATACATAAGAAGTCTGTGTGTCACAAAATATACATATAATACAACCAAAATAAAACAGATTTACGTAAGCCATCCACGGGGTATGTCGGTTAACCTATCTAAACCTCTATAGATCTCACTCTGGGTTTACCAAACCCATGAGATTGTCAATATGAACTGCAACAAACTGGAGGTGGTTGTCCTGATCTCCTGTAGGTGGTGGAGGTGGTGGTGGCGGCTTGGTAGAAGGCCTTGGAACATCAGATGCTGCAACTGGTGGTATGACCCGAGGGTGTGACACATTGTGAAACCACTTCAGGTATCCATCCTCCCAATGCCCAGGCTGTTGAACCTCAACGGTTGTATCTAATATCTCAAGGGGGAGCTGAGGATGTGACTATGAAAACATCTATCAATGCCACCAGCTGGAGACTTTGGAACTGGACGAGGGATGCCCTATACATAACCATACTGACATAAACACCTCTCAAGCAAGTGTCTAGCCACATGACTCTCCCATCTAATATGCCCTGAATTTAAAGTAGACACCTCAAATGGACGGTGAGGGCGATGAGATGTATATGGTGTCCAAACGACATCATCCAAGGTTAGAGCGTCAAGCCTCCTCTGATACTCCATCAAACCTCCTGAAATGGCTTGCTTGGCCTTCTATCTCCTCGCACATGGCTTAGATGCAATTACATATTGGATCTTCCGCTCACAGATGTGAGAGAAATGCTCGTATATCCAATACTACATAAAATAAAAACCATCAAATTAATACACCCAAATAATTAATAAAAACCATCAAATAAATTATAGTATACTTGTAACAAGCTGAGGTAACCAACAAGCTGCCTGGTCCCAGGACGAGAAACAATGTTAAGTGTAGTGTACAATATGGTCAAGGCCACAACTCCCTAATCCCAACAAGAAGTGTCAAATGCGCTGAACAGAGACAAGTACCGAACATCAATATAAACTCCAGAGTTTTCCACAAAGAGAGTACATGCCACTAGATGTAGCATGTACATTTTAGAAGTAGCCTGGTACCTCTGTGCCTCCACAAGCTCCCTATACAACCTCCTCAACCAAGAAATTCGAAGGTGAAACCCCCGAGTCTCACCAAACTCCTCTAGCACTTCCGTCTCAGAAACCTCCATAAATGCAGACCGCCATTGCATGGTCCCTATAAACTGGTGTAAAAAATGTAACAACAATTGAAATGTGAAAGATGGAGCCCACATCAACTAAATTCACCGTCCTCTCCCCAAATGGAAGATGGAAGGGTGATGTCTCTGAGTGTCACCTCTCAACAAAAGCTGATAACACGGAGGTGTCCAACATGGTCAAGGAGTAATCAACAAACTCTAGGAGATGGAACTCTCTAACTATCTTTGTTACCTCCTCTGGCATGAGAATCTTATGGAAGTTCTTCAACTTCGAAACATGGGAAGCGACCTTTAACACCGGACGCTTCAGTAAGAAGCAAAAACAAATTATTATACATCAAATCTTGTAAGCAAAAAAAATTATGCAATTAAACAAAACCAAAAATACATACCTCTCCATGCCATATCCTATAAGCGACATGGTCTCCGCAAGTCCTGTCAGCACAGACCTGTCTAAAGATCATCTAGAGAAACCTCCATCAGTGTATATTGGTGGCTCTATAAACGCATGAGTCGTGATGTCTGTAAGCCTCCTGTAACATATGCTCCACAATGTGCTCCTCAACTACCGGCTCTATAATAGGAACAAAAGCCTGTACCTCCTTAGTAGGAGCTTGTACCTCCTCCGTAGGAGCCTGTACCTCCTTAGCAGTGGATCCTCTAACACCCCGACGATGCGGTGCGCAGAACTGCGCCTGCTGCTCAGCCATCCGTTTCCGATGAGAATGAATTGGAGGGCAGCGTCCAGCGCGCAGCTCTAGAGCCCGCACCTCGTCAGCCCGGGCTTCAACAACAGTTCTATCAGGGGTCCGTCCCGCAATAGAACCATCTTTGCTCTGGTCCTCATTGCAAAATAAAAAAATATTTGAAAAATATAAACTACTGAAAATTTCTAAATTTCTGATTTTTTTTAAAAAAAATTGAACTACCAGAAATTTCAAAACTTCCGGTATTATGTGACATACAGGAAATTTCAAAATTTCTGGTATAAATGATAAATGAAAATTCCAGATATTTTAAAATTTGTGGTACAAAAATACCATATATTTTGAAATTCCTAGTACAAAATACCAAAAATTTCACAATTGTACCGTAAATTTTTACTTGTTTAGGAAATTTTCAATATCGCCCAAAAATTTAAAAAATCTTATTGGTGCCTTAAATTTGAAGTTTGTGGTGAATAATTTGGGTCTGTACAATTTGGTCTTCTCATATTATTTGGGGGTGCCATGTATAATGTGGGGGAGGACAAGTTAATTTCTTCATATTTATGCAGTTGAATGTTCCTGCACAACTATTCACTCGACTGATTTGGCAAAAATAAAATATAATTAATTATAAATATTTTTATATAGAATATCAAATTTATTTAAATTTGAATGACCATATTTTTTTTAATAAATATTTATTTGAGCAATAGTTAAATAAAAGTGTTGATTTATTGCTTTTCTATCGTTCTTCATTTGTATTGTGAGTTTGTAGGAAGAGAGAGAAATCTTGGTTTGGTCACGTCGGTGTTTGAGACAGAACGAGGTCTTCACTCTATGATGAAATATTCGTGAGAATCAAAAGTCGTTTCTCATGGTCAAAATTACTATTCCTAATTAGAAGCATAAATAGGTGGAAGTCAAATAGAATATTGAAGTTTTGATGCGGTGGAATGAGCTACTAATGTGGTAAAATAGTGGTAGACCTGCAAGGTTAACGTTTTAATATTCAAATTAGTTGTTGAGTGAAAAAGTAATAGGAATATATGAATGAAATGATATCTAAAATGATATGTGTTAGATTTTATATTGTAAGAACGGTTGAAACGGTCTCCGTAGAATACAACGCCTTAAGTGGATAGTCATCTTATCAAATCTAATGGTGAGAAATCCGTTGAAAACCAAAATCACCTCTCCTCAATGGTGGTGAGATCTCACCTGTTTTGCGCGTCTTTTCATACAATATTTATTGTTGGACCTTCTATCGTATACCTTTCGAAAAACCAGAGCCGTTGATATTCAATGATCTGCCCGTGTGGATGCTAGTTGAGATAAAAGATATTATTATTGAGTATCAAAAAAAGACAATTGTAGTGGTGAAGAGAGTTCTATAAGTCAAGGGATCGGGGATGGATATATTGGTAGGTTGGTACTTAATGATCTGCTTCTAGTTATACATCGTAATCCTACGTACCAAAATAACCTTAAACTTAAAACCATGATACTTGTCTGAGCAAGTTCAGAGTCCACATATGGAAGGGAATAATAGTACCACATAATTTATGAGATTTGGAAAAACAAAAGTTACCTATTTGGAGGAAAATGGGATAGCGTTTAGGATTTGGAAAAATGTAGTAATAATAATTCTGATGCATTGCTGGTTCACATGCATTTTTATAAATTAGTTTAAACATTTAGAACAACTTTTTAGGTACTAGGTTGGCACTATTGAATATCGATTCACATGCATTGATATTTATTCTTATCCATTGTAAATTCTTAGGTTCTCAAATTAACATAAAATAATTAATATTTAATATAGTTAACAAAATAGTTAAAATAACCATTTCACGTATATATTTAAAACAAAACAATATATATAAATGTGCCATTTTATTTATTTAATCTTATTTCACTTAATGCAAACATTAAATATTTTAACACGGAGTTAAAGTAAATAAATTAGTAGTAAAACTTTAAGAGTGAATATTGTTCTTAATGGATACTTCACTTGTTTCTAGGGAGTTTGGGATGGATATCCGTTTTTTCCATAGAAGAAGATGTTCTTAATAGAAAGATTAGTTCTCTTGTCTCATCTAGAAAGTTTGAGTTAATCAAGGGTTCCGATAACTTCATTGTTCCGTCCCATCTTCTTTATGTTAACGATGTTTTTATTTTTTACAAAGGTAAATTATCAAACATCAACTCCCCCATCTCGGCTTTCGAAGACTATACGACTACCTCAGGCCAAAGAGTCAATTGTGCTAAGTCTTTCATTTTTGGTGGAACAATGTCCTCTTCTCGGTTGAATATTCTCTCGGATCTCTCGAGTTTTAAGATTGGTTATTTCCCTTTTGTTTATCTGGTTGTTCCTATTTTCAAAGGCATTCGCAAAGCAGATTATTTGCGTCTTATTGTAGATAGGGTTATCAATAAGTTAGCTTATTGTAAATGGTCTTTGTTATCTTTTGCTGGTGGGGTAAAGCTAGCTAAATCTGTCACCTAAAGTATGTTAATCCACAATATGAAATTTTTTTCCTGGCCTATCTCTCTTCCTCAAGATATTGAGCGTGCGGTTAAGAGGTCTATTTGAAAAAAAAAGTAAAAGTAAAGTGATTACAGTGGCATGGAAAACCATGTGTAGTCCTTTGGAGGAAGATGAGATCATTTTAAGCTCTATCGTCAAACTCAATAAAGCTTTTAATCCCAAGTTAGCTTGGGATTTAGTCCACACTTGCAAGTCTTGGGCAACACTGCTTAGATGTAGAGTCTTTAGAAAAGGTAATTTCATTTAGTATCATATATTTTCGTCAATTTGGTCTACCCTAAAATCTGAATTGGACACTATTGAAGAAAATTCCTCTTGTTGTTTTGGTAACGGTGAGTTGATTAGCCTTTGGTTTGACAATTGGTGTGGTGCTCCTCTTTATCTTGGGATGGAAAATCAAGATTCTATAGTGAATCAAAGAGTCAGCAGTCTTGTTGTTAATGGCCGCTAGGACTTCTCCAAAGCCTTAACTCCTGTTCCTCATAATATTCAATTAAGGATTCAGAAGTGTCACATTCTATTTAATCTTAGGTCAGATTCAAGAGTTTGGCTTCACTCTACAATTGCTGTTTTTTCTTCTAAAATTAGCTATAATTTCAAGAGGTTGAAAGGCCCTCGTAAGGATTGGTGGAAGTGGATTTGGTCTATATCAATTCCTTTTAAAAGTCACTTTTTTGTGATCAATGGAAAAGACAAAATATTGCATTTCCTCCCCGTTGCGATCTTTGTAATAAGGCAGAAGAAATAAAAAAAAACTTGTTCTTTGAGTGTAAATTTGCTTCTCAACTTTGGCACTGGTTAGGCACCAAGTTGAATTTCTTTGATCTTATTCTTGGTTGGTACGAAATCTGGAAAAATTGTGGCAGGAAGGGTTCGGGTCAATGCAATATCATCTACATTGTTGTTGTTATCTTTGTGCTAAATGCTATTTGGTTAGCTCGTAACAAGGTTAGATTTCAAAATATTGAATTTAATATTCACTCGTCCATTATTTATATGTTGGATGTTATTTCTCGGGATGGTAGCAATATGGCTGCCTCTTTTCTGGACATGCATGATTTTGTGACTCTAGAGATTTTGAGTTATTATTCGACCTCTGAGAGCCCCAAGAATTATTGAGGTCATATGGAAGTCCCCTTTTAGAAATTGAGTTGAAATAAACAGTGACAATGCATTTGTTTCTCCCTATGGTCTCTCTACTTGTGGAGGTATTGTGAGAAATAGTGATGGTGATTTTTTTTTGGGCGCTTTTGTTGTTGGATTGGGTATTTCAATCTTCTCATTGCCGGACTCTCTGATGCAACGTTTGCAATAGAATTCGCCCATGAAAAAAATTGGAAAAATCTTTGGTTGGAAACAGATTCAATCGCGATGGTCAAGACTTTTTAGTCCCTTTTCTTAGTGCATTGGCAAATTAGAAATATATTGGTGAATTGTATAAATACAGTTGCTAAATGGAATTTTATGGTCTCCCATATTTTAGTAATGGACTAAATATCTCATATGACCAATCAAAATAAACTATTTTTCCACGTGGTGGATATTGGTGATATATATATATATATATATATATATATATATATATATATATATATATATATATATATATATATATATGATTTTTAATGGAATAAAGAGGAACACATAAAAAATTTATTTAAATGAAAACATAATTATTTTATAATTAAAAAATTATTTTCAAAAATCAAAAGTTCTATTTTTTTTTCACTAGACACTATCGGCAAAATACCTATTTATTTTAATTAAATACTGTTATTATTTGAGACACATAATTCTTATTTTCATTTTTTTTTGTCACGGGCCACTATCAACAAAATACCAATTTTATTTTAATTAACAATTGTCTTTATTTAAGACACAAATTTTTTATTTTTTCACAGGTCACTATCGGTAAAATATCTATTTTAATTTAATTAATAATTGTCTTTATTTGAGACACAAAATTCTTATTTTGTAATGTCATTTTTCTTATTTTTTCGATGGTTAATATCAATAAAATACCTATATTATTCTAATTAACAATTCTCTTGATTTGAGGCACAAACTTCATATTTTTAAAAATCAAAATTGAATTTATATTATTATTATTATTATTATTATTATTATTATTATTATTATTATTATTATTCAGTTTAAAATTAAATAATTCATGTATATCTAAATAAAATATATATTGTAATAAATAAATCTACTTGTGCGTCGCACAAGTATCTTACTAGTAAATTGTTTAAAATAAATTAAAATATTAAAATAAAGATTTGAATGTACTTTTAATTTAGGATCCCCGTGTTTTTATTTTTTAAGGGTTAAATGCCTTACACCTCCCTGTCATATGAGCATATATGTTTTGATTTAACTCCTCTGAAGAAGAAGATTTATTACCGCCCCTCAAGACTTAAAGATTTCTTATTAAAAAACCTTGTTTGAATTTTTTTAGCCCAAATTCTGTTATAAGCGCCTACGTGGACATTTGAACTTGGATGATTGTGCATTATTTGGCCACGTAGTCATTTGTATCCTCTAAGTTTACATTTTAGGGTTTGATGTTCTTCTTCTTCATCCATGTCGCCATTGACATTTTTACCCAAAGTTTCTTCTTCCATCATCTGCAAAACATTTCTGTCTAAGACCCTAAACCGGTTAAATGAGTCCAAATAATAGCGGTGAAAGCATTAGTTCGTGTGAGATTTCAACTATTCCTAGGTGCGGCTTCCGTCGTCCAATGAAGACCTGGGTTGCAAATACATTACAAAACCGCAACAGGAAGTTTTGGAAATGTCGTAACATAGGGGTAAGTGTTTGAATCTATGAGTTTCGCAAATTACATGTTTATTTTGGAACATTTGAATGTTAGTATTGTTGTTTGTGTATGCAAATGGGAAATTGATGTGACTTGTTTATTTGAGATGATGAAGTTTCCCACTCCTTGAATGAATACACAAAGAACGAAGTTGGTTGCAAAAACTGTGATGTTGCAATGGTGAAATCTGAGATGACAGTAAAAAACTAGAAAAGCAAAGCTGAATATTGCTCTTATGAAGTGGGAAAATTTCCAATTATAAATGGAATTTTTGGATGTCTTGGGCACTGTTTGCAGTAGTGTACATGTTTATGTAATGTGTTGGTTTAAGTTGGAATAATGATTATGAGGTTTGATATGTAATGTCAGTAATGTAGTTTGAAGTTTGATGAAACATGTAACTTTCTATGTATTATGAGTTAATATATGCAAGTTTTCCTTTTTATGTCATTCAACAAAATTGAACAAAAGCACAAGATTATAACTTCACAAGGCATTAGCCATAGCTTAAGGCATAAATCATCACAAAATGGCGAAATCATTACATAAGGGCACTTAGCCATAATAAAATGTCGAAGTCATTACATAAGGGCACTTAGCTATAATAAAATATAAAAGTCATTACATAAGGGCACTCAACCATAAAAAAATATAGAATTCATACTTAAGGCATAAGCCATAACAAAATGCAGAACTTATACTTAAAGGTTCAAACATACATAATAACATTGTAAACTTATCAATGTACATCCCAGAAACTATATCCGATACACCTCCCCTGTAAATCGTAACCCTATCATTCAATCTCACAAATTCCCCTCCATGGTGGAATACAACATTAAAGACTTTATTATTTTGAAATTAGAATGGAAAATGGTGAAAACCTAACCTTCAACTACATATTGCGAAAACGAACCATACGCTGAAAAAAGAACCTTTTGAGCTTCAGAAGCCTCTGCTTCTTCTCCGTGCATCTCCGATTGAACAAATTACTTTGATTAACTACCTTGAGTATTTTCTTTCGCTTGTGTTGATTGCTTCGATTTCTCGGACTTCTTCTTCTTCATCGTGGCGGATCGTTTATTCGTCATCTCCAAGTTGCTACTTTTGACTGATAAAACCCTAATTTTTCAAGGGGTGAGATAAGAAAAGTATTATGTCAATAATAACTTTTATACAAATGATCGGCTATGTGGCCAAATAATGCGTAGTCAGCCAAGTTCAAATATCCATGTAGGCTCTTATAATAGAATGTGAGATGAAAAATTGGAACAAGGTTTTTTAATACAGAATCTTTAATTCTTGTGGTGGGGATAATAATTTGTTTTCTTCGAGGGGTAAATCAAAACACGCTTATATGGAAGGGGATATAAGACATTTTTTTAATACAAAAAGGGCCTAAGCCCACAAAAAATATAAACTACAAAATAGAAACACGAGGGGTACTACCCCTTGATAAATCATTGGTTAAGAAGTTAACCAACACATTCAGACAATCCTGAAAGAAAAAAGGGCCCAAATCATGAGTCAAACTTATCTTGACCGTGGCATCAACAAATTTATTAGCCTCTCGAAAAATATGAGTGAATTTCACTATAATATCTTCTATGATAAGGAAGCGAATACTTCTAAGAAGCCCATTTACTGCTCCACTATTAATACTCATATCATTGAGCCTTGCAACAATGTTTTTGTTTTCTGACTAAAACTCAATTCTACTATATCCTCTATCCATCGCGAATTTGATGCCTTCCAAAACAGTCCACACTTCCGCAACCTCGACACTACACAAACCAATGTATTTAGAGAAACCGTTGCTCCAACTCCCTTTGTAATTGCGCATAACTCCTCCACACTTTGGAACCAAATTCTGATTGATAGTCTCATCCAAATTAACACAAATTCAACCATGGGCTGGTGGTTTCCACTTGACATTAATATTAACCTGCTGCTCTATAAATGCCTTATGAATTTTCGCTCTTGCGCCATATTCTCGAGCACTATAGATCAATTGTATGTGAAGGTTAGTAAGCATCACAAAAGAATCATCATGAATTCTTTTATTCCTCCAGAACCAAAGAGTATGGCAAGTTGTGGCTCAGATATCATTCCACTTGGTTTCATCAATCTGAGTATACAATTTTGACATATTCCTTTGAGTCCACTCTTGCGCATTCAACACGAAGAATTCGTGCCTATGGTCCACATGAACCAGGTGATTCCAAACAGTTTTAGCAACTTCACAGTCTCTCAACATATGCAGAATATTTTCTACTTCATTTATACACAGGTCGCACCAAGGTGTCCGAATTGAGAGTTGATGCAAGTAACTATTTCTTAGAAGCCTATCATGCTTCATTAACCACACAAACGTTTTAATTCTTTCTAGAATATGGAGCTTCCATATTTTCTTCCAATTATCTTCCATGTCAATACGATCCTGGCATGCGAAGAAAACATAGACGATGAAAATAGAAAATTCACCATTCTTCAAATTCTTCCAAAGGAATCTATCTTCTCCAAACTCCTAGAGTGGTTGAACTGCCATAATCTCTTCGACAATTCTATGATCAAAGAAATTTTTAATCATATTTATATTCCACTTTTTATTCTCATCAACCAGCCCCACGACATTCTCTAACATCAAATTCTCATAAACAATACTATTGACAAATTGAATAATACCTGACATGAGGCAACAATCATTCCAAATATTTACCCGCAAACCGTTGCCTGTATCCTAAATTTTTTCAGCTTTCAAACTTAGACCATAACTTAAGAATGTTCTTCCACATACTTGAATCATTCTGTTTGAATAAAATAATTTATAAGGCATTTAACCCAAAATCAAAATAGAATAATAATAATAAAATTTATAGTATTTATATTCTCAAAATTATAATTATAATAATCAAAATTATCATTATAATAATCAACTACTAATAAACAGGTTCTATTAATAAAGATTCGACACCTCATAAATTAGAAAAACCATCTTCAACTCCAAAACAAAAGAGAATCTCTACCAAAATTGAGCCCACACAAGAATCTGTCACCCTACAAAATATACAAAAATCCAAAAACACAAATAAAACAAAGTCCAATCACATTTTTAATTATTATGCTCACGGCAGAGAAAGTATTGAATTTTCTTTCACATGCTTGTGTGGGAACCACCACATATTTAATTTATTTAAACATACACATAAATTAACAAGTAAACATAAAAAATATTTACTATTTATTATTAAAGCAATTAAGTGATGCTTGTTTATGTGCTTAAATAGTGTAAATTTATAATCATCACGCCACATCAATTATCATACACCGTCTCGTCATTATTATAATATTTTTTTATAAATCAAATACATTAACAATTAAATATATTATAGAAAATTAAATTTATTATAATAATGATTAAATATAAATATAGATTATTTTTATGAACTCAATATATTAATAGTCAAATTATCAACACAATTAAAAGTCTATTTAATTTATATATACAAATAATAATAGATAGAGACAAGTCAGAAGAAAGAAGCATAACATATATCCCCTCCTATATATTCCAATATTATATTAGATATAAATTATTATTATTAATTATTATTCTTATTATTATTTATTATTACTCTTATTATTATTATTATTATTTATTATTATTATTATTATTATTATTATTATTGATGTTAAGATAATTAAAATTTTATGTAATATAAGTATAAAACATTTTTACAATAATACTCTAATAGTTTTATTTAAATATGTTATAAAATTAATTTTGAAAGATACATATACAAATATATAATTAGTGTAATATGATATTTTATATATATATATATATATATATATATATATATATATATATATATATAAAATATCATATTAATTTGCAATTGACGACACAACATTTATTTTTTAACTACAATATTAAAATTAAAGTATTTTAATTAATAAATAACTAAATATTAAATTTTAAAATATGAGAATACATTGTAACTATTTTCTAATCAAATATTGCAAATCACTAGAATAATTATAACCATATGATAAATAATATAAAAATTCAAATTTTATATGTTAAATATATTCTTAAAATTACGAGATCCTCACAATTTTGATGATAAGAACCTCTACATTTTATTAGAGTTAATTCGTATCATGAAGAAAATCAAATTAATTGGACAATTTATAAAATTTTATAAAATTAGAGTAAGTTAAATTAATTTAAATATGATTATTTAAAAATATATTAACCTTCATAATTTAATTTATGATTTATTTAATTATAAAAATTAAATGAAAAGTATTATTAATTTTTCTAAAATTTTAATATTATAATAGAATAAAACTAAACAATATATATTTTTATTACGAAAATAATAATTGATCAAACCTATTATAAGAATGTGATCCCTCCACTGGAACAACATTGCAAGGCTTTATTATTATTCAAATAACTAATTTTTGAGGCCTCATATTTAAACTAACGAGGTACTAATTCTACACCGGTATTAATAAAATTATTTCAAAATATTATATTTTATAAATAATTTTATAATTAGAAAAAAACTTAGATTTAGATGGTCCATCCATGTATAGAAATTCACGTCTATATAATAACTCTAATTAATGCACACAATTCAATGATTATTAAAATAATAATAACATTGTTGACAAAAGATTACTTCTTTGCCAGCTCTCTATGTTTTCTTTGACTTGTTCGTTCATTCATTCATATTTCATACTATTATAAAAGATCATTTCTGTCGGTATCTCTTTCTGCCTTACTCTCTCAATACTTCTTCCATTCCATTGACTCTCTCTATCTCTTACTGGTTCTCTTCTCAAACCTCTAATCTTCTATTTTTTATTTTTATTCATCACTACTAAATTATGATTTTTTAGTAATTATTTTATGATGCCATTCTAATGCATATTTTTAATGTATTCTTCATTGCAGTGTTTTCTCTTTTGTTAGTTTTTTCTCTTCATATCTCTGTTTTGCTTCAAAGGTAAGTTTTTTTCCTTCAATTAATCTCACAAAAAAAAAGAGAAACTTTTCTGTATTTTTTTTCTTTTTATTCAAAAGGGTTCTTGTTAAACCTTTTGATTATAAATTCTATCAATCTTTTTATGTAAAAATTTGAACTTTATTAAGGATAATCATAAGATAATCAATTATGATGATATTTTCTCAATTGGGTCATCAAGATTTTCTGATTTCACCTTGTTTATGTTATTGCATGTAAGATCATAACAAAAAACAATTTCTCTTGTTTTTATTCCACATGCAGAAAGTGATTGATGGCTTTAAAAACCTTTGAATTGTTGAAAGGATGTGAAACTCATGAAGAGATAATGAAAGTTCTTGCAGCTGTGGCTGTGGATTTAGGTGATGTAATTGATGATGTGAGTGTTGTGGAGGTGAATCCTTTGAAGGGTGCAATGACAAATGAAGTTTTTGAGGTGAATTGGCCGACGAAAAGTGACGGTCATCTTCGAAGGGTTTTGGTTCGATTATATGGTGAAGGTGTCGAGGTTTTCTTCAATAGGGATGATGAAATTCAAACCTTTGAGTGTATGTCGAAGAATGGACAAGGGCCACGCCTTCTTGGCCGGTTCACTACCGGTCGAGTTGAAGAGTTCATTCATGCCCGGGTATGTTATTAGCATCATTTCAAATCTTGTTAAAAGAGATGTTCTTATTTAGGTTTAAATTTCCGACTCGAATGATGATCTATTTAGTTCTGATAGTAAAAGGGTATTCGAGGACAACTAGTTAAGAGAGAAGAGATCTCTTACCATCTGATCATGAATTATGATCTGACCATGACCATGAATTGTTGCAATGATTACTTTAGAAGGGTTTTTGTGATTTATAAGTCTCTCAAATCTTTCTTTTCCATTTTGCTTTATCATTTTAGTCCAAAAAGCCTTTCTTTGGTTCTTCCATTTACTTTATAATATTCCATCTCTTTAACTTTGGAGGAATGGAAGATTAGCATTTTCTTTTAGTGACACTTTACATTATTTAATAAGCATCTTTAAGATATTAAATTCAATGGATGATATTTGTTACAAATAAAAGTCATCAAGAAAAAGAATTAATAAAAAAATGCTTAGATTTGAATGGAATCTTGGAAATATTTAAGCATAGATGTAAATGTAGCATAACTTGGCATGACATCATAGAGGTTGATATTTCATATAAATTATTTAGGAAGAGACAAAAAAATAGGTCCTACAAATATTATAATTCATTTTTTGTCTTTATATCAAAACATGACAGTTGTAATTTGTAAGTGACATGAGAAAATCCAAGTTCATGTTCCTTTTCATAAATTCAAACTTGTGGAAAATTGAAGATTTTGAATTTTGCCAAACCCATGAGTGCTATAAAGCACTAACACAGACACAAACACTGGACATTGACACTAATACGCCAATAATTAGAGAAAATAGAATAATTGAATTTAATGTAATTACATGTGACAGTGTAGTGTATGTGTTAGACACCAGACACACTTTCAATCTGAAATACAGTGCTACATAAGATGACAGTGTATATATAACATGTTCTTTTTCTTCATGTTTTTGGATTTTTAGACACTTTCAGCTGCCGATCTGCGCGATCCTGAAATATCTTCGTTGATAGCATCTAAGATGAAGGAGTTTCACAATCTCCATATGCCTGGTGCAAAGAAAGCTCAGATTTGGCAGAGAATGAGGTATTAATAGTAAATATCATGCTAATCTTCAACAAAAAATTATTTTCTTTACATAATTGTTTATGCTTTCTATATTTTATTAGGAAATTGCTTAATCATGCTAAAAGTTTATGCTCCCAAAAGGATATTAAAACTTTCGGCTTGGACAGTCTAGATGCCGAGTTAAGTTCGCTGAGGGAGTTGTTATCAGAAGGATATCAAGAGATTGGTTTTTGTCACAATGATCTACAATACGGTAACATCATGATGGATGAGGAAACTAGATCAATCACTTTAATTGTAAGTTATCTCGCTTAATTATGCGGTCATACCATTAGAAATGTAACAAATTCTATCAAAATTTCACAGTTAAGCGTTCTTGGACAAGAATAGTACTACGAATGCAGGGTTAGCAATATCTCATAAAGTCCTCGTGTCGTGTTGCACTCACACGTCTTCCACCATTTTGCTTCTGCCTAACATTCTTCATCTGTCGTATCATTTTTGTAAACTTACTTTTCAACTTGTAATGATATAGGACTACGAGTACTCGAGTTACAATCCTGTTGCCTATGACTTTGCAAACCATTTTTGTGAAATGGCGGCAGATTACCATACTGACACGCCTCATGTTCTTGACTATACTAAATATCCTGGTAAAGGAATTGCTGATACATTTTACAGGCTCTATTAGATTTTTGTATTAGAATTTGAAATCTCTAAATATTTCTGAGACATCAATTTATATGTATGGTGCACCAGATCTCGAGGAACGTCGAAGGTTTATCTATACATACCTGAGTTCTGAAGGTTAGTCCATTTTATTAACAAATTTACTTTGACAGTACATTTGATTGGGACATTCTCAAATGATTAAACCTTTTGTTTTAGTATATTATGGTTGATTTTATGTGGTCCTGAACTCTTTAGTACCCACACCTCTGAAAAAGAAAGCATGTTTGTGTTTGTGTTGGTGTCAGACAGCAACATGACACCGACACTTGCGATTAAGTTCAATTTATTCATTTTTTAAATTATTACTAGTGTCGACGTGTCAGTGTCCTATTCAGTGTTGGCGTCTGTATCCATGCTTTACTATAGATACTCAAGGATGAATTCCAGATCTCTTTAGAGACGGTAGTAAAATGGACATTAATGTCACTAAAAATAATATATAAGCTGCTTATTTCTAATTGCTTATGCACTTTCTAAATTGACTAAACTTGTTGACAGGGGAAAAGCCAAGTGAAGTTGAAGTAGAGCAGTTAGTGAATGTTGTAGAGAAGTACACTCTTGCAAACCATCTATTTTGGGGCTTATGGGGACTTATTTCAGTAAGCAATTTTTCTTCACATTCCTGGTTGCTCTAAAACTAAAAAGCATACCCCAACACAGACACCAGACACAATAACATCGACACTTTTAATATAAGAAGCATACGACGCGAACACCATACTTGTGTGTGCTAAAGCCAAAATGTTGTGTTGTTTTGTGTGTTGCAGAGTTATGTCAATACAATTGATTTTGATTACAAGGAGTACTCAAGGCAAAGGTTTCAGCAATACTGGTTAAAGAAAGCTATTTTGTTGACATGATTGTTTCTTAGCTTAGTATATAAATGATATCAATAGGCAAGATATGATATTTAGTAAATATGTAAATAATATATAACTTATAAAATGTGTGATGAATATTTTTTTTACTATCTTTACTAAAATCAATAATATTTGTAAGGGATATGGTCCTGCCGGTTTGTTTGTATGTTTTTATTTTTAAAGTGTCATATAGTGAAATGTAAAAACTATTTTTCTTGAAAAGTTATTTGTATTTTCTCCTACATGATTAGTCCTAGTCTATTACTCATTTAGTATATTCTGATGAGCTGGTTTAGAGGTTTTTCTTCTGGCATTGGTGTTATATAAGGATATGAGATACTTGAGTTGACAAATTACGTACATTCTCTAGCATCATGAATTGTTGCGGTATTCGTTTAACAATTGCGGGGTTCGTAGTTATATTTGCACCCGTTTAGATAGACGTGGATACATATATCAATACTTAGAAACCAATCATGCAGGGTACAGCATATCACCTCAAAGGTTGTGTCTGACGGTGCTTGCCGTACAGTAAGAAACAAATATCACCTTCCAATATACAGTCTCGAACAAGTCTCTATGTTCCGTCACTAAATTTGTGGCAAATATTCAGTGTAGTAATATATTTCCAAACGGCAATACATGGGAAATCATGGAGGACTCGTGTAGAAAAATAGTTTAAATCATGGAGGATTCATGTAGGAAAATAGTTCAGATGAAATATTAATAAGGGCGTAGAACAAGTAATATGAAATTAATAAATGACATGTAAATCTATTATCAGAGAAATAGACAATGACATGTAAATATATAATCAGAAATAGATAGTTGTATCTAGACCATCTTTCTTGTTTTTCATTTATTACCTTTAACTAATTTGGAGTACATGTAAATCAAATAAGTTGTCTCTAATTGTACTCTTGAATACGCTCGAAGTCTGTGAAATATTTAAAGTAGACAATATCGATATAGACCACATTTTTGTCCACGAAAAAGCACATGCCAACCAAAATCAAAAATATTTAAAGTAGACGGTCATGTTTGTATCTTGGTTCTTAGTCAACTATTTTTCTACAATCACACAAGACATATCATTAGCAAATAGAATTAACAAATAAAATGACTTAGAGATTAACAAATAGAATTAGATTTTTGAAATTCAGATTTTCAAAGGGGAGAATACATATTTTGAAATATGGATTTTCTTGCATCAGTGAGAAACCCCATCACACATCTTGCAATCCAAATGCAAAAAAATAATAATTGAAAGATGTAAATTAATGTAACTTAACTAGTTTATATTGGATGTGATTTAACTAGAATTATTTAAAGAATTGCATTGCATCCATCAAAAGCGGGAAAAAATAAGAATGTAATTTACCGATATGAGAGATGAAGTTGCTTGTCTTGAAAATAAGAATGTAATTTACCAATATGAGAGATGAAGTTGCTTGTCTTGAATGGAAAAAAAGTAGAAGTTGATGTATGTGTTTGGTTTGAACGAACATGAGTATATACTTTTAGAAAATAAATTTAATTAGTTCTATTCGTATCCTTGAGAGAAGTTTTTTTTTTTTTTTTTTTTTTAAATTTCAAATGTAAAAAGAAAGATTGTTCGCATCATTTAATTGATAGTGCCCGACTTTCAATATCTATAAGGTGCATCCGAATTTTGTAATTGATAATATTTTTTTACTTGAAATTGTTCATAATATTTTTTATTGCATTTGACATGATGCTGAAATTGAGTTTGTAAAGTTAAAGTGCATTCGAATTTCAAATTCAAGCGAAAATAGCGCCTTCAAATTTGAAATATGAGAGATCAAGTTTAACTGATTTAATTTGGTTTAAAATGAGTTCTATTTTTAGTGTAGACTATGGCACACTCTCTACAAACGTTTTTTAAATCGCCGCTAATATTTTTGTTTATTTTAAAAATACTCACAAGCATAGAATAAACATAATTAACTTTATAATAACTCATCTAAAATGATAGCAAACAACCTTTAAAAGTTTGTCATTGTACAAAATTGATTCTATAATAATTAAAATGCAATTAAATTACACATCAAATGACTTATTAACAACGTACTAGTGTCCGACATCCACATGACACTCATACAATCTGTCATACAAATAACTGAAACAACAATCCGATCCAAACTGAATTACAAACACGCATAACTTGTGCTATTTTGATATTTGAATTGAATACTTTTTATCCTAAAACCGGTCCAAACTGAACTACAAAATCCCCTAGCCATTAGGATACGAGCATAGTATACTACCTATTCAAGAAAGAGATGCTAAGGATCGAAGACTATCAATGACAGAGTTGATCGCAGCATGAGAACCATTTGTAGCATTAAATGAAAGATGCTTAGGAGCTTCAGCTCTATCAAAATAAAATCCACCTGATACCAACTTCTCCTTTGGTTGTAATGCCAACCAGATAACTGTGTCTGCTCCTTCTTCGCTTGTTCTAAGCTTCCCCGCAAGCCTGTAATGAATGCAGTCAGGACATAACCATTTGGATTTAAGACTATCCACATGGTCCAGGAAGAGTTGGTAAGTAGTAACATGATTGATTCTCTTCTAAGAAAAGAATTTGAGTTCAATTCCTAGAATCAAATACTAATCAAATTGATTATTATATGCTTTCTGTCCATGAATGGTTTGAATATCCGAAACTTTATAGTAGATTTTCTTGGATGATGTAAGAACACAAGCATTACTTACGATTTTGAAAAGTTTGGTAAACTTTTTGCCACACCAGGAGTTTCAGCCCAACCTGGATGCATAGAGTAAAATCCTATCCCTTTGTTCTTATATGTCACGTCCCAATTTTCTGTTAGCGCAACCTGCCATTTCAAATTATCATAAAACTTGCATAAACATGATATATCAACGATTGAGTAACCAGCTTAACTAACTAATTGACTGACCTGAACGCGCTTATTTCGAGCATACTGTTCAGACCCATTAAAGTTGCTTTCAGAGTACTGGTAAAAAAACCAGAATAAATTATACTGAAATCCTATAAATGATTGAATAATCTGAACTGTTCATAACACAGTTAGTTAGTTACCTGTAGATCTTTGGTCAAAGGAGTACTATACATTCCACCAGACGAAACCGTAATGACGCGTGCATCAGGGGAAGCTTTCTCCAATAGTGGTACCATCAGTTCAGTCATTGTGTAAGTTCCTAATACATTGATAGCAAAACTCAACTCAAACCTGGAATGGAAAAGGTAAAATTAAAAGCAGTTCTGTGAAATAGTGAATATGGCGTAGCAGTAGTTGAACAACCGCTATTGTTTTGTGATAAGCAATTTCGTATAAAGTGTTGTCAAATAGCAGATACAGTGCTCTCGCGTAGATGAATTTGAAAAAAAAAAAGCAGATTAACAACACTATTATAGACAGTTGGCGAAAAACTTGTTTCCGCGTTAAAAAAAAAAAGACTCACCCCTCTGATGTGGTCACCCGATTTTGCTCAAGCACACCAGCATTGTTAACCTTGAAGCAAAAAATTGTTCCATATTAGATTTTATTCAAGAGAATAAATTGGTATAAATTATGATATCCGTGTCTGAATTAGTGTTGGACACCGACACGACAACAACATTTGTGAATATCAATGTTGGGGTATGTGTGTCCACGCTTGATAGGTGAAATTACCATAAAATTCAACCATGCAGTGAGGTGTTATATTATCTCAGCAATATAGCAATAGATTGTAATTTACCAACACATGTAGTGGCAGATTCTTTTTGGAAAACCTGGAAGCAAGTGACTTGACATCGGAGACAGATGACAAATCACAAATCTGCAAAAAAAATCAAGCAATTTGTGAAAAGTGCCATAAAGCTTATGCTCAACAGACAGAATTAATTTTACCTCCAAATGTACATTTGGATTGCCAGTTTTAGTTTGAATTTGAGAAAGAGCAGCCTCTCCTCTCTCCTTATTACGACACACAAGATAGACGTTTGCACCACTGGAGAAAACCATTAAGCATAGATTAGCATATAACTTCCATTACTGGAAACAAACATCAGATGAAAGGTCAAAACCGCTGCGCAAGACCCTCAGCTGTTGCATAACCGATTCCAGAATTTGCTCCAGTAACTACACAATTCTTCCCTGGTATTTTTGTTTCCATTTCCTCTGGTTTGAAATTCTTAGAATGCTCAATGAAAGCGGGTTTGGTGAAATTGAGATAACCATAAACACCAAAAGCAGATTGTCTCCATGTCTGTAGTTCAACAGAAATAGCTCAGAGGTTAAAGAAATTAGGGTTACAGTAAATGTAAAACAGAGAGAAAAAATAAATACCTTGAGAAGAAACATTGTGAGAGTTGGAATTGTAATGGAGAATTGGAGCTGAAATTGTAATTGCAGCATTTTATGTTTGTTATGGGTACTTACTTGATGTGTGCGTATCGAAAGAACCGGACTTTTCAATCACGTGCGTTGCAGGTGCGGAAATTTTACTATAGGCTACGTAGCAGCTATTACATCCGCTCCTTTCTTATTTTTTTCCATGACTTTTCAAATTATTTTTTTAGCAAAATATTAAAGAAAGTCGGTTTTTGTTATGTTAAAAATAAAAGCTAGAATTAATTCAAAAATTTTGAATTCAATTGGAAGTAGTAGTCGGTAGGAGTAGAGTAAGAATATAAGTAGGCATGGCAAATAAATCCAGCTCTGCTGGGGCCCGCCCGCCCCCGCTCCAAAATTAACGGGAAAAATCTGATTTAACTTGGGGCGGGTGCGGGTGCGGGTAAAACCCGTTTTTTATTTACGGGGGCGGGTGATGGTAATACTCGTCCCGCACCCGCCAACTAAATTTATTTTATTTTATTTGTTTTTAATAATTTTATTATTTATTTACACTTTTTTTATACTTTTTAATATTATAATATTATGTTTATTAGAATTATTATTTATTTTTTTAAAAATAAAATTTAAATAAAACTATCAAATTTAAAAAATACTTTTAAAATAATAAAGTATTTAGTTTAATTATTTATTTTTAACTTTATTGAAAAAAATATAAAATTAAAAATAAAATAAAAATTTTATTCGGGCGGATGCGGGACGGGTGCGGATAAACCCGTTTCTTGTTGGGGGTGGGAGCGGGTGAACACATTTTAGCTCCGAACGGGTGCAGATGCGGGTGCGGGTCTGGGTCTGGGAGACGGGTGCGGGTCTGGGTGTGCTTAAACCCGTCCCCGTCCCGCCGCGTTGTCATCCCTAAATATCATATTACAATAGCGAAAATTCGTTTTATAACATCTCTTTTCTTTTTTTTTAAATGGTAAAATTTCAATCATTTGATAATTAAATTTAGAGTTGTTATTTTGACACTTCACCAAATTCTAGACTAAACATACCATGAAATAAAATGTATTGTACAAAAATAAAAAAAAAACAAAAAAATAAAAAAAACATGTTTTTATAGATATTTATACGGTGTAAGTGTCAAATATATAGTCATTCTAGTTTTTCTCTAAATTTAAACTTAAATTTACATAATAAATTGTTTAAACAAATAAATTCTAACAACATACAATTTTATGAAAGCGATGAAAATCTAAATTTGCGAGATATACATAAACCTAAATTTGCAACATATACATAAAGAGAAAGTGCACACTTGTATTTATATCAGTTTAACACAATCATCTTCACTTTGCTCCTAACACACTCTTTAATGTCCTATTGAATTTTTTTTACACTTTTTACGATATCCTTTTAATACAATTGAATAATTAAATACTAAAAACAAAATTAACAATTGAAATATGAATATTTCTTTTTAATGTTCTACACGACTCATATATCTGAAATCTCTAAGATGTTCACTCAACCTTAAATGTCCACCTACTCAAATTCAAGATCCATTCCAAAAGTTTATTCTCCAACAATCTTCAATCGACCATATAGGTCTCTTATTTGAACTCTTGGTCTATATGAAGAAATAAAAACTCTCAATTTTGTTCCATAACAATCTTTATTTGATTTTACTAAACTTTTCAAACGAAAAAGAAATCATTTCTTCTTACCATGCTGGATTGTCAATCCAACAACACCTCACAATTTAAATTTTAATTTGCAACTAAAAATTTCACAAACATTAACAATTAATGAACCTTATCTACGGTAGAGTTCAACCCCCTAAGAATTGAGAAGCAACTAAATCATGAAAACCTTGCTTGAGTTTGAAGATTAATTCATATGCAATCGAAAATTGTGACATGTGTACTTTGAAAGTCAAACTCAAGTTTTGAAAATCTTTCTAAGTTATGATGTTTTCACATCTATATGTTGAGAATGACAAAATGATATATATATATATATATATATATATATATATATATATATATATATATATATATATATATATATATATATATATATATATATATATATATATATATATATATATATATATATATATATATATATATATATATATATATATATATATATATATATTTGAGATTAAGCACTAAAAATGAATAAACAGGGTCGTCCCAAATCCAAGACGAATGAGGCTATCACTTTAGGTTTCAAATTTTTGAACTTTTCAAATAAAAAAATTATACCTCATACATCAATAATCGTTTCTCCACCCTTACAATGAGTAAGTTATATGAGAATGTAATAAAAATCGTTGGATTTATATTTAAGGTTGAGATTAAAAGATATTTTTAAAATTTGATTAATAATTTCTCTTTTATATTAATGACACATGCTTTGGTAAATATCACAATTTAATATCAATCTTTCGTTTTCAAATTTGATGGTTATTATTCATTCTCACATTCTCATATGATACTCTCTCTCTCTCTCTCTCTCTCTCTCTAAAATTGAGGGGAAAATGGCTTATATTTGGATTAAAAATAAAATATACAAGAAGTGTCACTTTTAATGAAATAAAAACATAAACTGAAGTTATTGAAATACAAATCATGTACCCTGAATTAGTTTACCCTTTGATTTTCCACTAAAATTGACAGATTCGATTGTTTCTTTAGAAAGAAAAGAAAACATGGTGCCTACCTGTATTATATCTTGGTTTTTACTTATGTGAGGTGAATTGTTGTCATATAAAGAATTATTTACAGTAGTGCCACATATTCTTTAGGAAGTCATGGGGGACTTCCTCTCCTTTGCCTAACGAGAGAAACATGTATTGTACACATCATCAGTCCCAAGGGCGAGCCCCCTGTTCTATATGGATGTTGCCGCAACGAAATTGTTCTTAGATGTAGACACCCGAACCACCCTTGTTTAGAACTCTCACAAATATAAAAATACATGATATCTAAGTTAACATGGGCGAAATAAAACCTCTCCCGAGTTATACATAAGTAGCTTTGAAGCGCTTTCTAAAGGTAGCCTTAGAAAGCGCCTTTTTCGGCAAGTTTTTTCTACAACTTATAGCAGCGCTTTTGTCAAAAAGCACTGTCTTTGTAGTGTTGCCAAAAGCGTTTTTTGGCATAGTGTTTCCACCCCATGCTTCAAATGAAGTCACCAAGAAGAAAGGTAGACTTGGCTCCAAGGAAGGAATTATGAGTTACTCACAAAATTCTTAGCTAAATCATTGTGTTTTTGCATGGATGATATTTCAGTAATCAAAAGTAAGTACTATTTATATCATATCCACGAAGATTGGTGTGATATCACCGTCATTCAACAATTAATATGTTTTCAGTTGATAATTGGAAGTTTGTTTTGATAATAAAAGTGCTAAAAGTAAAAACGACAATGAAAAGATAAAGTTTAGAGATATGATAGCTTGTTGGGATTGGGTTCACCCACCGAATGCGTACGTAGTTTATCAATTACTCATACTTAATCTTAATATTAATTATTTTCTTCATGAATCGCTCATAACAATGTTTATGTCTAAATTGCTGATAAGATTTCTACCAGATTGTTTAATCGATGATTTCTCAATCTATCAAACAATCAAGTGACATTATGACTCGATACATGAAGTGAATGTTTAATCCTAAGTCTATATCTAGCAAATCGAGTTTAACAGATTTTTATCTTAGATCGAAATTCAAATTGTATTTAATAACACTTCAAATCTAGGAATTTAAACGACAAAACAAAGATTGTAAGAACAAGATTGGTTATGTATCTAGCTTAAGTTTTGATGATAACTTTACATGGTATCTTAGAGAACATTTTTGTATTCTAATGGTTTCTATCTAGTGTGTAGATTTTGCTAAACAGGTTCTGACTCTGGTAAGATGGCGTGTGATGTCATCAGGTTCTGAACTCAACACTCTGGAAGAACAAATTTAGTGTGTTACAATTTAAGTCAAGATTCTAGAATGTTTCTCATGCAATAATTCTAAGGAATGTTGTACAAGAGCTTCTGATCTTTACTTTGTAAGGAAGCTTCGGATGCTTCTAAAGCTTTGCTTTTGTTGTCTCAAGTTCTGAAGATGTTGAAGACAAGGTTCTGTTGAACAATTTCTGAAGATTCAAGTTCTGATCTTTCTACAACACGCTTCATAAATATACATCAGAAGCCTCTAAAAAAATAGAAGATAAAAATCAAGATTGGCTGCATGATATGGTGAGTATAAAAGTAGAAAGTACACTATGACTATTACTCTTCTAGGGTGGTCTAAGGATAATAATTTGTGTACTTGATGTCTACCATTCCCACCATGGCCGTTGGAGACAAAATATTTGGTTTTGTGTTTCTTATTATACCCTCAAACAAATCTCTTTTTCAGCTATAAAATGAGGACTTGGAAGAATTAAAAGATAACACTTACCATTCTATAAAACTACGCTAAAGCATTGCACAAACTCTTTTGAGATATTCTTTGTATAGTTTTGTATTTTAGCAATGAGCTTTTGTTCATATCTTGCTATCAACACTTATGTGTTGTTGTACTTAAACATTGTGTAATCTTCTTGTAAGAAGCATCTATGTATATTACTTATTGCTATATTATTTATTTTAAAACAAAATATATCAATGGTTAACTTTCTACATCTATTAATAGAATTGATGCTCAGCTGCTTTCGCCTGGAAAGTTGTTGCTTCACCTAGCGAGCTCCTTTTCTTTAGCCTTAAGTTTCTACCAGCTAAGCCACCCAAACCTCTTTGTCTCATCCGGCGAGCTTTCAGCCAGCTCTATCGTTGAGCGAGGATGAAGAGGTTTTCGTTCTAGAGACTTTATGATTTGCTTCGCTTGTTGCTCGTTAGGCGAGCTTGTTGCTTAAGTCTGGCAGGGCAAGCTTGCCTTGGTCTCACTTAAGGCTCCCCTAGCGAGCTTCATTTTCTTTCGTATTGCTTTTGAAAGACTAACTCCCTTCTAGGACCAAAGTACCTATTAAAAACCTTTGCATTCTTCAAGAAGGTGGTTAGCACACATAAAACACAATCTAATCACTAGTTGAGTGTATTTCTTAAAAAAATTGTATTAAAAGTTCAATGTGTACTCCTTTATGATGTGTGAATATACTTTTCTTTGGCACTTATCAATGGCTTGTGCTCGAGAGACTCATTAGTATGCCCATAAAGACCTAAAGCAGACACACCCTATTCTTAATCACTTAACCTCTAGAGGCCTCGTGTTGAGAAACTGTAGATCACTAAGTCTATAAACAGCCTGATATGTCCATAAAGTAGGGATGGCAACGGGTAGGGTCGGGTGCGGGTTTCACACTACCCACACCCGAAAGCATCACCCGAACCCAAACCTGAAGGCTATTCGGGTGACAAAATAACACCCGCGCCCGCACCCGTTGGGTTCGGGTTTTTTCACCCAAACCCGCACCCAAAAAAAATAATACAATTAAAATAAGGTCTCTTTACATTGTCTTCAAGAAAATGCAATCACAATTATCTTAACATAGTCTTCAACATCTTAACATTAAATTAAAATTAAATTCTACAATCAAATTACAACTTTTCAACAACAACAAGCTAATATATTACAACTTTCTTGTGTAAGATTAGATGTTCCTTCCGGCTCCGGAGTTGTGTTACTTGATCTATTTTACCTATTACAAAGAAAATATATTTCACATGTTAAGAAACACTAATAGATATTATCATCATAATTTTAAATTGTAATAACAAACATGTGAAAATTAAAACATATAAAACATGTAACTTAATTCTTGCAAATTAGTCGGGGCAACAATGTTGGAAGATAGAAACAACAATACTCACCATGTTAATGTATAGAAACAACAACTTCTAATCTTCAAAATGGTAACTCAAATAACCTTCCATCAACTCAACTGTATTAAAAAATAAACTGAAGTTAAATAAAACACTAAAGCTTAAAACTTCTACACCAAATGAAGTACAAAATACCTTCATCGTATGACTCCATTTCATTCAACACAGTAGCAATTTCTTCTGCAACTCTAAAAATTCCTATATATATTATATAACAAGAAAAATTAGTAATATATTATTTGCCAATGACATACCAAAGTAGTAATACATTATATAACAAGAAAATTAAGGTAGAAAGTAAAAATAATTTGACAATGACATACCGTTATTCTCAGCAGCCCATAGCCAACTCCTAGTAAACATCAAAGCCTCTACGGTAGTCCAGTTAAGTCGGCTACGATAAGGACTCAATATTCTACCACTATTACTGAAGGCCGATTCTGAAGCTATTGTAGAGATAGGAATAGCTAACACATCTCTTGCAATTGCTTGAAGTGTTGGATACACAACTCCATTTACCTTCCACCAATTCAAAATGTCAAATTCTGGAGTATTTTTTATAACTGGCTCCTTCAAATAATGATCTAACTCATACTTAACACTTAAACTTGAGTCTTCGGCAACGACAATCGTCTCAACGTATGCATCAAATTCAGCCTCGTCATCAACAAGAGCAGTTATACCAATGGATGGAGCAGTAGGTTGTGCATCTTTAAGTTTAATCTGTTGATAATCATTGAGCAAATCATAACACATGTCTTTGATTCTACTAACTTGTGCACTTGATTCTTCTCCATACAACTTAGGAAACCAGAAATTAAGTACAACCATCTTCTTCCTAGGATCCAAACTGCAAAGAACTCCCATCATATCATGAACACCACTCCAATAATTTTGAAATTTTTCCATCATTCTTGTGGCCATCATCTCAATAATTGAATTGAAGGACTTCTTCCATTCCTTTATTTCCAACTTAATCTTACAAATATTAGGAAAGTACAAGTTGGCAGTTGGATATTTTGTACCAGAAATCAACTCAGTTACTTCATTAAATAATTTTAAGCACCCACAAACATCTTTAGCAAATTTCCACTGTGAATTAGTTGGAAGACAAGTGTACAAAGACTCACGTTGCTTCAACCGAATAAATACATCCTTGTACTCTATGGCAATATCAAGTATCTTATATGTGCTATTCCATCTTGTTGGACAATCTAGAGCTAACTTTCTAGTGCAAATAATTCTCAATTGTCTAGCGGTATCTTCAAATTTTCATGCCTTTTAGGTGTAGCACTCCAAAATCCTACACTATCCGAATATTTTCTATGCCATCCTTAATCACTTGTAGCCCTCCCGAACAATTAAATTTAGGATGTGCGACAACAAGATATGTAACAAAGATCCATCCCTTATTAAATATTCCAACGACAACTTATCCTTAATTTTCCTAATCATTGAGTCATTTGTGCTACAATTATCTAAAGTAATCGTAGAAAGCTTTGAATTAATGTTCCACTCCATTAAACAATTAACAAGTGCTTCAGTAAGTCTTTCACTAGTGTTAGGGGCTGGAACATAAATGAACCTAACATAATATTTACAAAAAATAAGTCTTTCACTTATTGTCATTAAGAACAAAAAAAAAGAAGATACAATTAAATTATAAAATATAAACATTGTTACCTCAAGATTCAACTCTGTAAAGTCCACGAGCCATCAATATAGTGAGCCGTAACCGCCATATACCTTTTTTTTGGGTTGCTTGAAGTCCCAATATCTGTGGTAATTGCCACTCTTCCTTCATGGTTATCTAACATCTTCATAGCACATTTTTTCTCAAAATCATAAACTTTCAATACCTCAGTCTTGATTGTGTTTCGAGTAGGAACTTTAAACAATGGTTGGAGAGAAACAAAGACTCTTCTAAGACCAATGTGATCCACAATTGATAGTGGATAATCGTGCATAATAATAGCTTCAGCAATCAACTTCTTCACATGTTCTAGATCATAAGTTCCAATTCCCAACTCTTGCTTTCCTTCTGAGATAACCGGCAGGAGAAATGGTTGTCCTTTGTCATGGTTTCTAGTCTTGATCTTTTTTTGAATACAACTCAAGAGATGTCCTTTCAAGTGATTTGTTCCATTCTTTGAAGTGCCGCTAAGTTGTTTTTTTACACCAGATGCATTCAGCCTTATCTTTTCCATTCACTTTCATCTTTTTAAATTCTTGCCACACATTACTTCTAAGTTTCTTTGATGAAGGTTCTAAACTTGTATCAATTTCTTCTTGTTGCCCAATATCGGTTTCGATTCGGATTGATTAGAAGATACCTCCTAAGTTGGACATGTACTTTCTTGTGTAGGATTACATGCTCCTTCTGGTTTCGGGGTTGTGTTCACTTGATCCATTTTACCTATTACAAACAACAAGAAATTTCATAAACAATTGTATAAAAAATTGGTGGTGTTGAATTAAAAATGAGAGAAAACAATTGGTGATAATTTTCAGTGAATCCAAACTGAGAGAAAACTTCTATGGTGTTGAATTAAAAAAGACCAACAAGTCAAATTGCAATTCTGCTATCACTCCAACTTAGACAAATATAAAGCTTCTACATTTTTATGTTTGCCTAAATACACAACCATTGAATTCTTACTTAAAAAAATCTTAACATAATTAACATTTAATACAAAACCAATAAAAACTAATTTATGCAGTTCTTGATGTAGTTTAATGTTACTATTTATACTACTATTGTATAACTAAATAACTAAATATGATTTTTCCAGCTACTCATGGCCCCAACACACTACACATCTTTAAAACAAAGAGAAATCAACCAAAAAAACTACACATTATCACCACCAAACGAAATTCAAAATAACAAAGATATACTACCATCAACAAAAAAAATAATACAAAAACATTCAATCCTTATTCATACAGAATCATGAAAATGCTATCATTATCATATATCAACACAAAATCCTCATTGATACAGAATCTTTATTTTTACTAACCAATTACACAAAATCATGTCATACTATTATCATGGTATATCAAGACAAAAGAGTAAAAATACTAGACATTTTCACCCTCAAATGACCCATCTTCAATCCTATTATCACCACCAAGATTAAGACCCATCATCATAGTTTCTATCAAAACATGAGGATCATTGTAATTCTTAACAACTTGAACCATACCTTAAATTCGCTATCATTGATTCTTGAGTTTCTCATCAAGTTCTTGTCGCTTCTGAGTAGCTGCGACCATAACACAAGGGTCAAACTGACTTGTTCAAAAAATCAATATAAGCAAATCATTTTGCTACTACTACCTTTTTTTGAAATATCTTCGATATTCTTTGATGTCCTCACCAAACCTCGAAATGCAGGATCGTAATACAGTGAAACATTAACATGAGCAACATGGTAGAAAGCAAACAAGAACTATGGAATAACTACGTAAAATGAATTTCTCTTGACTACTTATAGATAATATAAAAGCATGAACCCTAGCCTATGAACAATTTAAATGCCATTAGTATAAACAATAGACAAAATTCTGGTCAAACAATGCCATTAGTATAAACAATTCCATTAGTATAAACTAGTTAAACAAAATTCAAATCCAATCCAGATTGCATGATTCTGTGAGAAGTGTGGAAGCAAGACCTGCGAGAAGTGGTTGGGGGTTGATTCAACCGGAGACAGTAGACAGAGGAAGTTTACCTTTGACAGACAGTAGATCCTAACTGGACGCGGTCAAGCGATTTTCGCAGAAGCTGTTGGAGATTGAGATTTGAGTGTAGTATCATGAAAGGGAACAGAGTAGTTTGTAGTAGTAGCCGCGCCGCCGGTGGATGAGGAAGGAGACGGAGGATGTAGTAGCCGCGCCGCCGGTGGGTGAGGAAGGAGACGGTGAGATTGAACTATTGAAGTGAAAAAGAAAAATAAACCCTACATTTTAGAGATAGTTATGTAATTTAACATATAAGCGGGTGTGGTTTCGGGTGCGGATTTAAGCTATCCCAAACCCACACCGAAATATCGGTGGCACCGAACCCAAATCCATCGATTCGGATTTCACCGTTGACTCGGTGCGGGTGCGGATGGGGCCACGGTTTGGGTCCTTGCCATCCCTACCATAAAGACCTAAACAAATACACCTTATCCTTAATCGCTTCTCCCGTACATGCCTCGCACTTGAGAAACTCCGTACAAATATACTTGTAAGTGGCCCATGTCCATTTGGCATTATTTATCCTTAATCCTTAGTGATAAAACTCAATTGCTAAGCTCTGGATAGCTCAAGCCAAACAAGGGCAATCTCAGTCAAACATGAGGAACCTCAAAAGACTAACATAGCTTTTTGACTCTACTACAACTCCTACAATAGTTTTGATAATAGATGATACACTAGTTGACATGTTAATAAAAATAATGAAACTTGATCATATCCAAAAAAGACAAAGTGTTTAATGCCGTTAATGAAAAATCATTAAAGCATGAGCAATAGTCTTAGATAAAACAAAGGCGAGGTTACAAACTATGTACCTTTTACTAGTACATGTTTAAATTTTGAAAGTTTTATAATTAAGAATTAAAACTTTTTTTAATCAAAAAAATTTAAATCTTAAAAGAAAAACTAGTTTTAATTTTATTTTTTTAAATAAGATTAGAGATATATAAATGAAAAGGTGGGACATAAAAATGAGGAGGAATTTAGAAACTCATCCCCAATCTATTTTTTTACAAAATCAAATCTAATAGCAATGAGAATGGTGTAAAAAAAAGAGATAGAAGGAGCATTCGGCCCTAAGTTTGTAAAATAATCAGTGCAAAAACTTCCCTCCCTAAAAATATGAGAGATAATAAAAGTCATATTTTCCAACATTGATTTACACTTTAACCACCTATGCCTAAGTTGCCACAGCACCAACTTCTCCTTTGAAAAAGCTTGGACTATAATGGAAGAATCCGTCTCAATCCACAGCTTGAACCATGCTCTATCTCTAGCAATCTCAATAGCACGAAAACCGCAGAAGCATGTAAGGAACTAGGACCAAGAAGGCTCAAAAGCTAATAAAAGTTTCCAAGAGAGTTTCTAAAAATTCCACATGACCCTCTTATCCACAAAATAACCATCACAATTACTTTGATCCAATCCAAGATAGGCGGGTGCCAAAGAACCTCAACTATATTGAGAGCTTTAGGGTAATTAAGATTTTATCTTGAATGATTTAAGAATACAAAAATCAACCATGGAGGAAGAAGCACTGAGAATGGAGTTGTTACCAACTAAACGCATATGGGCCATAATGGAAGAGATGCAGACATACAGAGAAGAAAGCTTGTTGTTAAAACGAGCACAATTTCTGGCATGCCAAATGAGCGAGGAAGAATAAACAATAGCAGCCGAAATAGCAAGAATGACTTCAGGCGAATCCCCTTTGTGACATGAATCCTAAACCAAATACACTGAGGTTACCACATGAGAAGAATTGAGAATTCCTCTGAGTCACCTCCACAAACCAGCAATAAAGGGACAAGAAGAGAAGATGTATTCCACCGATTCACAAGTCGAATGACACACACTACATCTGGAATAAAGGAACCAATCACGAAATTGCAGCACATCATCAAAATAGGAAGAGAAAACTTCTCCGAGCTAGGCTAGTGTTTAATAGATTGTGTGTCCATGTTCATTTTCTCTTTTATATATTATGAGATGTGAATTTCTTAACCCACCCCATAAGGGTGGGACGCACCCCGTGAAAACCCCAAAATGTCCTTCACAAAACCAGAAGTTTATTTCCGATTCGCACCATTTTCTGAAATAGTTGAGTGGAATCAGAAATATACTTCCGGTATGCACCATATTTTGAAATATTTGGGTGAAAACCGGAAATATATTTCTGGTTCCATACTAAATAATGTAATATTAAGAATTTATTCCAAATTTGGTCTCACATACACACTTTATTTAAAAATTACATATAATTTAAAATTAAAAATATACTTCCGATTTACACCCAATCCTTTTTAACGTGATTTGCATGATATAGGGTGCTAACCAGAAGTATATTTATGATTTTCAAAGACAATTTAAAAATTTCACAGAAATGGATAAGAAAATCATGGAATAAATTAAGAATTTCACTTACCAGATAGTCCACCTTTTAATTAAAAAAAATCAAACACTAAATAAAAGAATATATTAATATTTAAAAATTACAAACTAATGGAAAAGTAGCATACACTTTTTCATATATAATATATGGAAAAAACATTCTTAACTAAAAGTATGTGAGTCAAAAAAGTTGTCGTTTGTCGCTATTTTTTCTCTAAGCAACATGTCACCCTCATTCATCAACGAATCACTTATATAGAAAGAGCTTCCACTACCATTTTCACATAGATTATGCTTTCCCCTCTTAGCTTTTGGAGCTTCTGTAGCTTCATCAAAAACACGATCATCAGAAGAATGCTTACCAGTTAGCTTCTGCACAACAGATTTAAAACTCATGGCATCAGTTTCCACATACTCTGTAGTAATAATCACTATCTTCACTGGCTTCTTCTTATTGCTGCAGGTACCACTCGCCATTTTCAGATAATAATTTATCACTTTTTAAAGCTTTTTTTCTTCTACTTTTTTTCTAGGGTTATTGACGTTGCATGCATGTGTTGTGAATTATGATATATTTATATTGAAGGATGCGCATGCGGTCTTGTGAGGTTGAGTTGACCATGGAGAAAGGTAGAGAGTCCTTACTCCTTAGATGGTATAAGCTGACCCTTAGTTTGTAATATGTGAAATTAAGGGAATGAGTCTTCAACTCTGAATGAATCTTCCAAAAGTAGGATGTGGTCAACTAAAGATTCTAACGGTCATGTCTCATACTATCAAACATAATATCCATGGAAAATTCTTCCGAGTTTATTTGTTAAAATAAATTAGTCTTAACTTTTTCAACACACATAAATATAAATGAAAAAGTTCGATCGGAAGATTATTTTTATCAATTTATGATTTCTTTGAAAAGTTATTTAAACTAGTTTTTGAGCTTGTATGTTTTTAATTCTTTTATCTTTTTCTTTATTATTTTTAAAATTATTTTAATTAAAATTTACTTTTTTATTATTACAATATACTCTAATTTAAAATTAAATATATTTTTTAAATGAATGAATAAAGAAAAAGTCAAATTTTGTATTTAATTAAAATTATGGAATCTATTTTTTTTTTATTATAGACACATATCACACACTGTTGATATTTTAGATAGCAGTGATAATATAGAATATTTGGTTAGTTGATAGTTGATAATAGATAGTTTTATAATGTAGTTGGATAGTGTAAAAAGTTTTGGTAGATAGTTGAACCTTAGTAGCAAATAGTGTTTTAGCCAATATTGAAGCATTTTGTAATAAGGGACAAGAGACCATACACAAGTAATCAACATAGTGTAGGTGGAGAGTAATAGTATGGTGAAGCCTTCAATGTTATTGATATTAGACCCTAAAGGCCTAAAAGCTTGAATACAATTACACATATGTTTGTCTATTTATAGGTTCTTGAGGATGTTTCTAGAATAGAACTATCTAGATTTTTGTTTGCCTTTTCTTCATTACATTGATATAGAGATTTCTAGACTATATTGAAAAAATAATTATCATTACTATATTGAAGAGTGAGAATGACATTCGTTTTAAAATAATTTTTTTCCTCTAAAACGACACTCATTTTAAAACAGAAGGGGTATCATTTATTTTTATAGAATATTCTAAAAAAGTGCATCAATTTTAACACACACAGGAGTTTACATGTGTTTATGTTTTACTTCAATTTTAAATAAAAATTAATTTTGATAAAAATTAAATTATAGAATAAACAAACAGAATATTAACACTTTCAATTTCTACAAATTGTAAATACGCATAAATTATTCACATCATATGTGAAAAATTAATCACAATATTATTTGTATATTAATAAGTAGAGAAGTTATTTGAAAAAAAAAGAAAATAATTGTTCAAAGATAAATAAGACTCCAACAAAGATTGTGGAGGAAGAGGAGAAAAAAGACGAGTAGGTATAAAAAAAAGGAGCTTCTACGGTGAAGTCACAAAATTAACTTCACCAAAGAAGTCACTTTAATCATCCAATAGAAAAAAGTCCTAAGCCACGTCAGTTTTATAGTAAAGTAACTTTACAGTGAGTCCATTTTAAAATAAACTTTTACTTATTGCATATTAGTCCCCTTTCATTTAATAATATTTTACAATTTAAAAATATTTTTTATTTGATTGTAAATTTTTTTAAACAAAAATCAAATTTGTTTTTTTCCTTCTTGTTCCACATTCTTCTTCTTATTCGTTCTTCTTCATCCAATTTCCCAAACTAAAACTCTAAATCCCCAAATCTGAAATTCGCGATGCACCTTCTATATCACTCTCTCAATTTCGACCTATTCGTATTCGATTGTTTCCTCCCACACAATTTCGCAGTTGTTCATGTTCGATGTTTAACATTCAAAGTAAATGTTCGTGTAATTCGTATTGGTTGCGAATTTCATCGTATCGTATTTGGTTCCCGCCTCTTTCACGGTAATTGTTAATATCCATCCCAAGTATGTATATTTTCCCAAACTCAATTAGATTTTATATTTTCTACTTACGTTATTGAATTGGGTTTTAGGAATTGTATTTTAAGTTGAAGTTTATTAGAAATATTACGTAAATAATCGATTTGGGGATTAGGGTTTGTATCTATAAAATTAATGAATTCTATAATTGAATTGAATTAACCATAAATTATGTAATTGTGGATTAGGGATTGTATTTTATCGTATTCATAAATTCTGACATTGCATTTGCATTGAATTGGGAGATAGTTAAATAAGATTTGTTCAATTGAATCTTAAGGGTTTGAGTTGAACCATGAGTTTATATTTTTCTGTTGTGATATTGAGTTTTTAGCATTTGAATTGAAATGTGAAATTAGATTGTGATATTATTTAAGTTTAGATTGTATTTTTGTCATAATGATCAATTTTCGGTTAATTTCCAAAGGTAGTCTTCCGTTGTTAGATATTAACATAAATTGTGTTGGAATTTTTCTGTTGTGATACTGAGTTTGTAGCATTTGAATTGAAATGTGGAATTAGATTGTGATATTAATCAAATTTTGAAATCGCTCAATGGAATATGCAACATGCTGCATATACTCAGGGTCAACATGTGAAGAGGGAGTGTGTGAAATGATCAAATTTTAAGATATACTTATAATGGAAAGGTGTTTGGACGAAAGAGCAAGATGGAGCATGGAAAACCATTATAGATGTTGTTACTTCATGCTAAGGCGTGTCTTCTTCGCAAATTTGGCACTATGGGTGGTTTCAAATTCAAGTATGTATTTATTTTTGTAGATAACATGTTTTTATAATTCAATCAAAAAATTTCAGTTTCCCATGACTTACAGTAAATTCAAGTATGTTTTTGTATGGCTGATGCCTTGAGGAAATATACAATAATATTTTGTACTTCCACATGGTGGAACCAAGACTAATGTATACCTTTGATACATGAGAAACTATGATTTTTTCAATGTAACAATTAATGTGTGAATTGTATAGAATGATTTCGTAGTTACTGTTCTATTTTTGTGTTCATATTTACAGACATGTTTGTTACATGAAAACAATTGTTCAATTCCAATGTCAAATTTAGATTTTCAATATCAAATTGTTAAACAGATTCAATTAATAAATGAAAAATTTTTGGATTTCCAAAAATCAAATTTTGTCATGATGATCAATTTTTTATTTATTGCCTACGGTAGTCTTTCGTTGTCACATACTATTAACATACGTTGTATTGCAATATGAATCAGCTCTGGAAGCTCTCACGTAACACCTTATCAAAAAATTCATAGCTACAACTGTTGTCATTCCTTTGAATGGAATCAAAGAACTCAAAAGTGTAAGGACAATTTACATGTCTGGTTTTATGTTATTGTTATTCAATTCTTTGTCAAATTAACTAAATTACATTATTTGCTTTAGGATACTATTTATATTACAGCAGTTACCATAGTTGTCAAGCTGATAGCAATCCAAGGACGGTTGGTACTATTGAAGTCAGCTTTTGTAGAAAACATTTCCTGATCACATTTGTAGGTAATTTTCTGATTGCAGTTACCTTTAGGGTTTATTAACTTATTTTCAGTTTTTATTTTACATCTCCTTAAATTAACAATTATTAGATACTATCTATAAACTCGAAACAATTGTATTGCAATTCTGTTAATTTGAAACCCTTAAATTAACAGTTTTTATTTTACATCTTAAAACTAGTAAAGGACCCGTGCGTTCGCACGGGTCGCGTAACGTCGATTTATGATAGTAAACTTAAAAAATAGCACATAAACTAAAAAATACATAACAACATAAGAGAGAATAAGAAAATTATCAGAGTCATCACTTAATACATACTTCACTATGTCCTTAGTCACATGTTTAACATTGAGCCTCTTAGAATCACATATGTAATAGAAAATTATGACATCTCCAACTTTTAAGTTTTTTGAATTTGAATATTCATACCAACCCTTTCCAATATACATCTTAGTATGTGGCATATTTCCCTTAAGAATTATACATTCATGGGTTTGCATGTCATCAATGTCCATCAGGGTTAAGGTGGTATGATCAACACAAAAACCTTTGCTAACGATATCAGCTGGAATTGTCTACAAAAAATAAAAAATTGTTAGTTGTGGTTCAATAAACATTGAATTTTTTTTTGAAAACTAAGTAGAATAAAATGAAAACTAAAAAAAATTTGAAAAAAACAAAAATGATATATCACCATGCAATTTTTTCCTCCTTTATAAGATTTTGTGATTTCTTTCTTCCAAAACAATTCCACATTGAAACCCAAATTATTTTGGCGGGTATTTTGATGGGGATTTAATGATTGTTGATTTTGATTAATTTTTGGAAACAAAGCGACGACTTAACACTTTTGGAATGATCTTCATTGCAGATTAGAAACTTCATCCCTCGTTGTTTCCATGCTTATTTGTTTGGTATACAATAATACAAATAAATAATGCATTCACGAAAAAATTGTTATTACTATAATTAATTCTTAATGTTTTATTCTACATATTAAATTAAGCTTTTATTTTACATCTCCATATTACTCTGTATTAACATAACTTGTATGCACTAAACATTAAACAGATGTCATTAATGCAGATATCCTATGTCTTGGGAACAGATGAATTTAGATTAGGAGAATAATATCATATGTCTTGGGAACAGATGAATTTAGATTAGGAGAATAATATCATATGTCTTGGGAGCAGATTATGGTCATAATATCCTTGGGTTATTTAAATTTTTCAGTTTGCTTCACTTCTTCTCTCCCCATCTTTTTTCCTCCTCTTATTTTCGCATCTTCCTCTCATTTTCTTCCTTCTATTTCAATATGTCTTCTTTCAACAAGAAAGAAATCGTTCTATCTGTCCTCCGAGAGAAAATTGTGTCTGCTGACGATTTAAAAGAACATGGAATCAATTTCACTAAAATGTTCTTTTCACAAAACTTGGAAAACTACTTTAACATTGTAGGTGGAGCCATCTATCCTGTTGTTGTTAACGAGTTCTGGATGCATGCATTCATTCTACTAAACGGCAAGGGTGGGTGTGTTATCTGGTCTAATGTTTTTGGTTTTCCTATAACCATCACTCCTAAACTTATTTCAAAGGGGATGAAATGCGAAGATAGTGGAACTTGTCTTGAGATCTACCAAAGTGACTTCATTTCTGATGTTATGAATGAGGTCATGAACAACCCTGATAACTCCTTCATTGCTCTCTTGGCAAAGATCTGGCATCAACTTTTGGTGGGAAACTTTCGCCCAAGAATAGAAGATGAGAATGTGATGACTCATGGTGACATTCATTTTTTGTATTTCTTTCTTACTAAGGAGAAAGTCAACATACCTCTCTCTATTTTTAGCTATCTTAAAGAGAAAATCTTGAGTTCTCGCAAAGGCAGGGTTTTCTACGTTCCATACGGAAGACTTTTATCTGAAATCTTTATTCGAAAAGGGATAGTTAGAACGATGCGGATGGCAGGGTTAACTGATTCCCTTGAGACCGAATGTGGCTCAATGTTGGATTTGCATCAATTATAAATTCAAAATAGTTGATGATGTATTTAGGGTTTCTTCGTTATATCTTTTGCGTTCTTCGTGATAATGCATTGTAGAGTTTTGTTGTATTACTCATTTCAATCAATGAAAATTCTCTATTTCCATTGTTCTTTGTGACGTTATATTTATGGTTCTTATGTATTCCTGTATGTGAACAAATGATTTATAACATAATCAATTAATGAGTAAATGAAATAGCAACTTGATATAGTTTTGTACAAACTTGAAATTGGCTTAAAATCAAATCCAACAACATTGAAGAAGATAACTTCATATCTTACTCTCAATTTATCAACAAGGGTTGATACTGTTTTGTTTGCGCAACAGAATTACCAGGAGCCTCATGTTTTGAATTGATTGTTGCATACAACTTATGTTAATAATATGGAGGTGTAAAATAAAAATTGAAAATAAAAACTGTTAATTTAAGATGTAAAATAAAAACTGTTAATTTAAGATGTAAAATAAAAATTGTTAAGACTTACTATAAAAAGTGTTAATTATAGTAATAACAAATTTTTCTGTGAATGCAATATTTATTTGTATTATTGTATACCAAACAAATAAGCATGGAAACAACAGAGGGGATGAAGTTTCCAATTTGCAATGAAGATCATTCCAAAAGAATTGAGTCATCAGATTCGTGTCCAGAAATTAATCAAAATCAACAATCTGTAAATCCCCATCAAAATACCTTTCAAAACAATTTGGGTTTCAATGTGGAATTGTTTTGGAAGAAAGAAATCACAAAATCTTATAAAGGAGGAAAAAATTGCACGGTGATATATCATTTTTATTTTTTTCCAATTTTTTTTTAGTTTTCATTTTATTCTACTTAGTTTTAAATTTTTTTCAATGTTTATTGAACCGCAACTAACAATTTATTATTTTTTTGTAGACAATTCTAGTTGATATTGTTAGCAAAGGTTTTTGTGTTGATCATACCACCTTAACCTTGATGGACATTGATGACATGGAAACCCATGAATGTATAATTCTTAAGGGAAATAGGCCACATACTAAGATGTATATTGGAAAGGGTTGGTATGAACATTCAAATTCAAAAAAGTTAAAAGTTGGAGATGTCATCATTTTCCATTACATATCTGGTTCTAAGAGGCTCAATGTTAAACATGTGACTAAGAATAGAGTGAAGTATGTAATAAGTGATGACTCTGATTAATTTTTCTTATTCTCTCTTATGTTGTTATGTATTATTTAGTTTATGTACCATATATTATTGTTTTAAGTTTACTATCATAAATCGACGTTACGCGACTCGTGAGAACGCATGGGTCTTTTACTAGTTTAAGATGTAAATTAAAAACTGTTAATTTAAGTGTTTCAAATTAACAGAATTGCAATACAACTGTTTCGAATTTATAGATAGTATCTAATGATTGTTAATTTAAGGAGATGTAAAATAAAAACTGATAATAAATTAATAGACCCTAAAGGGTGCCAAAAACTTATTTCAATAGATTAAAGGCACAATAGAGCATTGTTTGGTAACGCCAAAAGAAATTACTGCAGATGTGATCAGGAAATGTTTTCTATAAAAGTCGACTTCAATAGTACCAACCATCCTTGGATTGCTATCAGCTTGACAATTATGGTAAATGTCATATAAATAGTATCCTAAAGTGAATAATGTGATTTAGTTAATTTGACAAATAATTGAATAACAATAACATAAAACCAGACCAGTAAATTGTCCTTACACTTTTGAGTTCCTTGATTCCATTAAAAGGAAGGACAACAATTGTAGCTTTGAATTTTTTGATAAGGTGTTACGTGAGAGCTTTCAGAGCTGATTCATATTGCAATTCAACTTATGTTAATAGTATGTAACAACGGAAGACTACCTTAGGCAAAAAATAAAAAATTGATCATCATGACAAAATTTGATTTTTGGAAATCCAAAACTTTTCCATCTATTAATCGAATCTGTTTAACAATTTGATATTGAAAATCTAAATTTGACATTGGAATTGAACAACTGTTTTCATGTAACAAACATGCCTGTAAGTATATCTGAAAAATTGGATCATTCCACATTTTAATTCACATTAAAATCTGAAAATCTAATTTCACATTTTAATTCAAATGCTAAATACTCAATATTACAACATTCAAAATCCAACACAACTTATGTTAATTCACATTAAAATCTGACAATCTAATTTCACATTTTAATCAAATGCTAAATACTCAATATCACAACATTCAAATCCCAACACAACTTATTTTAATATCTAACAACAGAAGACTACCTTTGACAATTAACCGAAAATTGATCATTATGACAAAAATACAATCTAAATTTGAATAACATCACAATCTAATTCCACATTTCAATTCAAATGTTAAAAACTCAATATCACAACAACAAAATATAAACTCATGGTTCAACTCAAACCCTTAAGATTTAATTGAACGAATCTTATTTAACTATCACCCAATTCAATGCAAATGCAATGTCAGAATTTATGAATACAATAAAATACAATCCCTAATCCACAATTACATAATTTCTTGCAAATTCAATTCAATTACATAATTCATTAATTTCATAGATATAAGCCCTAATCCCTAAATCGATTATTACTAATAATATTTATAATAAACTTCAACTTAAAATACAATTCCTTAAACCCAATTCAATAATGTAAGTAGAAAATATAAAATATAATTGATTTTGGGAAAACAAATTCATATATTTTCCATCCCAAAAAACAAATTCATATATTTTTCATCCCAAAAAATAAATTCTATCTAACAATAGTCAGCAGCTTTCCTTCGTAAGTGGATATCAAAATTTTTAGAGCTATCAAAGTGTACCAAAAAAACAAACTCTATCTAACAATAGTTAGCAAGTATATCAAAGGGAAGGCTATAGCTTATTGCTCATGTGATATCTCAGTTAATATAAGGCTATAACTTATCAAAGTTAGTTTCTGTGCAAAGGCTATATCAAAGTGAAGGTCATATCAAAGCTTAAGGCTATAGCTTATCAAAGTTAGTTTATGAGCAAAGGCTATATCAAAGTGAAGACTATATCAAAGCATAAGGCTATAGCTTATACAGTTAGTTTCTGTGCAAATACTGTGATATAAATGTAATTTTTAATCATAGTTTTCTATACTGATGTGTAGTTTTAATATTAAAGGAAAGAAACCTTTGTTTATTGATTTAATGTCAAATTGCTCTAATGCAGTTCCAACCTATGCATTTCATCGAATATGTGGCGTGCAAGTTTCAAAATAGCGATATCGACAATATAATAACTAATATAATAACCAATTCACGGGCTGCATCATCATTAATATAACAATTCAACATCTCATCATAAGAAAATCAAAACATAAGCAGAAGAAAAGAGAAGAAACCGGTGGATCCATTTCGTCAAACACTTTGTGAGAAAAAGTTGTATATTCTTCTCCATTTGTCCCTTTCTAACCCATCAAAGCATTCCTCCTTCATCTTTAGAAAGGCAAATTTAATGGTCCACACTCCATAATAATATCACTCAAATCTTCACTTGGACAAACAACAAACATACACATAGAAAAAATCAATTAAGAACCACAACTTAAAAGGTTTTATGTTAGCCTTTCACATTGGCAGTATTCAAACAATGTTACAACCAATTTACCATGATAAAAAAGAAACGGTTGAAAGGGGAAGAGATTAAGGTGAGTGAAAATGGAAGGGTTTTATGGATGGAGAAGTGTTGAATAGGGAGGCAGAAGAGAAAGAGAAGAGTGAGGGAATTATGGAGAGTGAAGAGAGTTTGAAATCTATAACACAACTCGTCAGAATCGAAGATCCAGGCGTTGGCCGGCCTTGGCCCTATGATGGGATGGATATTAACAATTACCTATCAAAGGAGAGGACAAGAACAAATACAATGAAATTGTAACCAATACGAATTACATGAACATTTCTGAATGCTAAACATCGAACATGAACAATGAAATTGTGTGGGAGGAAACAATCGAATACGAATAGATCAAAATTGGGAGAGTGATATAGAAGGTGCATCACGAATTTCGGATTTGGGGATTTAGGGTTTTAGTTTGGGAAATTAGAAGAAGAAGAAGAAGAACGTGGAACAGGAAGAAAAATAACAAATTTGATTGTTGTTTAAAAAAATTTACAATCAAATAAAAATTATTTTTAAATTATAAAATATTATTAAATAAAGGAGGACTAATATGTAATAAATAAAAGTTAATTTTAAAGTGGACTCATTGCAAAGTTATTTTACTATAAAACTGATGTGGCTTAGGTTTTTTTTCTATTAGAGAATTAAAAATAACTTCTTTAGTGAAGTTAATTTTGTAACTTCGCCGTATTAGCTCTCAAATAAAAAATTGAATATATTTTCTAAGTACAAATAATTATATATTAATAAATTAAATTTATGAGTCAAAGAAAAAGTTGTTGTTTGTCTGCATCTCTCTAAGCAACAAGTCACACTCATTCAACAAAGAATCACTTATAAAAAAAGAGCTTTTTCCATCAAGATCCTTTTCACAAGCACCTGCCACATCAAACTCACTTAAATTATATCTTTCTCTCTTAACCTTTTTACTTTTTGTAGCTTCATCATCAACACGTTCATCAGAAGAATGCTTACCAGTAAGCTTCTGCACAACAGACTTAAAATTAATAGCATCAGTTTCCACATATTGTGTAGTGATAATCACAATCTTGACTGGATTCTTCTTATTGCTGCAACCATCACTTGCCATCTAAAACTTCACTTTTGGAATAATTAAAACTAGAAAAGATGCTCAGTTTTTTAATATCAAAATGTTTTTTATTCTACTTTTATTTGAATGTGTTGTGAATTATATATAGTTAGAATAATGGATGTGGTCGTGTAGGGTTGAGTTGACAATTGAGAAAAGTTGAGAAAGTCTTTAGATGATATAAGCTGACCGTTGGTTTGTTATATATGAAAAGTTGTGAAAGTCCTTTAGATGATATAATAATCTATGAAAACGTTAGATATGGTCAATTTAAGATGCTATCTGTGATGCTCCTTCAACTCAGTTGTTTGTGGCCACAAAAAAAATTGGTGTAGAAGCTATGTTAAATATGGTTTATATAATTTTGAGACATATAAAATAGCATTTAATCTAAAAATAAAATTACTTGTGACACAGTTTGCTTTAGATGATTTACATTAAAAAAAATTAATTGAATTAGATCAGATAATCTGATTAAATTTATTCTGTTAATTTTAAAAAAAATAGTTAATACTCAAATTTAAATTTTATTAATTGTAATATTAATATTAGTACTATAAAAATATGATAAAATAATTTATTTTATGTAAAATATATAATATAATATAATATAATAAATCCAACATCAGTAAATGATCAATTTTAGTAAAAAAATTTATTTAATTTATTAAAACAAATTAAAAATCAATAAATAATTGATGAATAGAATATATTATCATAACTATTTTGATGTGGAATAAAAAATTAAAGGTAGAATCGTGAGGTCCGTCATTGAAGGTCTTCGACATGGTGATACAACACTCAAGTTAGTGAAATCAAAGAGGAGAAACTTTTACGTGTGAAATTAGGTGTACTTTAAAGCGGTGCATGGTTTTAGTGTGGGACTCCATATCGAGAGTACATCTATTTGCCAGTTTGAGTGGACAAAACTTTGGATTACGTCTTGTCGTTGACCGGCGATCTTATTGCTATCAAACATTAAACTAGAATTGTATGGGATTATCGAGACGACCTCAAGGAGTTATATATTCAAATGCAAAGCTACAAGAGTTATTCATCAAGGATAGAGACCAATGAGAAGTTTAGTGGGATTTGGGACACAAAATGTTCCTTGAGAGGACTTTCGATAGAATTATGCATCTACTCGAATATCGTATAAAATCAAGGACCAATATGGATCGTTGATCAAGTCTTATATTTTTACAATCGTGAATGAAGAATTTGATGGCATTGGTTGCCTATATATTTGAATTCAATTACTCCTTTTGATTTCTTTGCTTCACAATGTTAATCTTTTTGTCTTTCTTATCATTTTTGAATTTCTACAATATTCTTTGTTCTTTGATCCACTCTCTCACTAGTACAAATAATATATTTTATGACGAAGCATCCAACTCAAACAATAAAAAATTGAGGATACATAGCTATAAGTTATTTATGTTTCATTTTTGAATTGCCTATATATTTTATTTTATTTTAAAAAAAATATATACAACATTTTTCTTTGGTTTTTAATAAAATCGAGGAATATAACTATAAGTGAGCTTCAATTTCAATTGCATTTTAAGTAATATTTTGAACGGTCTAATTAAGATCGTTTAGTAAGATACTTTCGAGCTTATAACTGACTTATAAGCTCATAGGATAATAAAAGACTTGTATGGTAACAATCTTTTCATCATGAGCTTATAGCTTATTTTAATGACTTATAGCTTATTTTTCAAGCGTTATTTCAAATAGCATTTTAGCTTATAACTTATAACCCTTTGTAATTTATGTTAATTTAAAATAAAATAATGATATATTAAATGTCATTTTATGTCATTGTAGTTTCTCAAATAATTAAATATCACTATTATCATACCATTAGTCATCAACTATAAGCTATCCATCATAAGCTATCACTATAAGCTAACTTATCATCCAACCACTATTTTTACCAAACAGAGCCTTAATATTTTTCACTTGAAATCCTTTCCGACTTCTTTTTTCCTTGTTATTTTTTTCTCTTCATTTTTTATCAGTATTAACCTCGGTGATATTGTCCAACGAAGAGATAATATATTTTGCATCAATATTTTCAAATTAGTATTTTCAAAAGTACTTGTAAATTTTTAATTTATATATTCAAATCCTTCAATTTTCATAAAAAATCGTTGTGATAGATATTTTAAATAAATTCCCGAATATGGCCAATTGTGCTTTTTTATATTTTCTATTTTTAATAAATACATCCACGTCTGTTTTTATATTAAACTGGCGTGTCAAATATTTTGCATAAAATACTTTAGAGAACTAACTATTTTCTAACTTTTTATTTACCTATCTACGCTTATTTCGTCATTCTCTTCACAAAAACACTAAGCGATACTCATCCTCGCTCTGATCAAAATTCTTCCAACAAATATTCATCAAAACTCGAACATCATTTATATTCCAACCATAACTTGTTTGAGGTAGTTATGTTTGTTCTTCTTTATCATGTTTGAGGTTTATATCACTGAAATAGTTTATATCATTGGTATGTTTGTTCTTCTTGATCACATTTGAGGTTTATATCACTGGAATAGTTTCTCTTGATCATTTTATTTTTCACTGAAACATTAGGAAGCATGTTTCTATGTGTTTTTTGATTCACGTTGTTGTCTTTGCTATTTTTATTTATTTAGATAGTCATGGAGGATTTGACAAGCACCTCCCATACAACATCTGCTACAACATTTGTTAACAAAAAATATAAAAAGAAAAATTAGAGGTGCCACGATGTATATCAAGGTGAAAAATCACGGGAGTGGTGTTCACTATCAAATTACAATTGATGTAGGAACCGGGGACTTATGGTAAACATCTTGATGATTTTATGGGTTACATTGTGTTATAATATAGAAGTAAAGAGAGTATTTTGATAGACAGATGACACAAAGTTGACGAGAAATTAAAAGACACGATATGGGAGGTTGTTACCGTATTTATTTTGAATTTTATGATTTATTTTACAAGTATTTATGATCATTTATTGTTTAATACTAATAATAGTTCTATTGTGTAAACATAGTAAGTGTTAGTTGTTACTCCAAAGGATAATACTATGAAAAAGAAATTGCTTACATATGTTGGTGATTGTTGGAGTGACTTTAAGACTCAACTCACCCATGATTATATTCATTATTCAAGTGATAAATATAAGCCTTCGTAGATGGTGTATCTATTTATTGATGAAGATGTCTGTGATAAATTTGTAGAGTCTTCCACCATCATGACTTCTTGGAAAAGAACCAAAAAGAAAAAGAGAATCGAGATAGAAATACATATCTACATAGATTATCTCGTGGAGAATATCAAAAACTTGAAAAGAATATGACCAAAGAAAAAAAAAACAAAGAAAATTATAACGGAGAGATTCTATAAGTCTTAAACGCACTTGATCTCCACCATCATGCCATGAAAAGTGAAAGACGACACTTCGACTGAGAGATTGTATAATTCTTTATGGTAATGACCTTGAGGTCATCATTGTGAGAATGGATACCTGCTACATCCTTCTTCAAGAAGGAGATTCTGGCAATGTCACATAATGGCTTTAGATGACATTTTTATTGATGGCAATGTCATAACCAATGTCATTTAATCGACTAATAATCAATGAATTATTTTATGTCCTTGAATCAATTATGAATATAAGGGGAAAATGTATTATCTAACGTACCATAACCAATTACCCTTCTTTCTAGCTCCCTCCAAAGCCTACAGTTGTAGCAAGCTTGGTAACATATGTCTGCATCATCCACTATACAATTACAATGAATGGTGTCTTAATCCTATGGTAAATAAAATTTTCAATATAGATTACTTTGTCTTTAGGTACCCAAATATTCTTTGACCCTTTGAGGTCCGTCCTAGAGGGTTTTTTATTCCTCAATCTTTTAAACTTATAAGTTTTTAATCGATATCCAAAATTAACCGACTATGAATGTTGGAGTTTTTGGAGTATGTATTTTGCTTCATCCTTTGTTCAACCAATTCCTCTAGTTTCCCCTGCTAACTCTATAGATCTCTCTTGTTCCTCTCTATATTCCATTAGTCAGGAAATCTTGAAAATTATTTTTATATTTTTCAAAGTCACAACTTCTAGATACATATAATTGAGATTATTCTTTTAAAATGGAGCATTCTTTTTTCAAACTCTCAATCTCATTGTTCACAGAAATTTACTTTTCAGTCCAAATCAACATCTTATTTGTTAAAAGAATATAGAACAACCATCTTCAAGCATAACCCAAATATCATCATCTTTAGACAAGAAGAAACTATAGAGCTTGTTCTTCTACCAAAAAATATGCTAATACTCTCTCTTGAACACACGTGGCTTAGATAGAAAATAATGATTACCATGACTTTCACAGTTAGAGGTGGTGCTTAGGTCACTAGACATGATTAACTTGTAATTTTGAAAGATGGTTTTCTCAGTGAAAATGTATAATTCTTAAAACACAATAATTCATAATTTTATAAAGTTTCTTGTGTAAAAATCAGCTGTTCTTCAACATTTAAAATCTTTCCCATTGATAATATAGTTGTTGGTGTTAATTAAGTGACTTCAAAGCTAAGAGGGAGCAAATTGTGATAAAAAGATTTTTAAAAACTTTAAAGAAATTTTTTATTTTACTAATAGATGAAACATAGATTAAGCGTGGAAGATTAAGGGAAATGAAACAACCCACCATAACTAAAATTAGAAATTAGACGTGTGCAAAATATCCGGTTGTGAGGCTCAAATTCATAATTAAATTCAAATCCATTTTAAATATCTAATTATTATCTGGTTATTAATTAGTTTAGTGTTTAATGATTTGGTTATCCATTCATGTAATTCGAATATTATTAAATGGTTATTAACCGGTTAAATTTTTTTGGATTCGGTTATAAGCAGATTATTATCAAATATGCAAATTTTTTAATTTTCAAAATAAAAAATATATATATTTTTAGTTTATTTTTTAAAATTAATTTTTTTAAAAATAACCGATTATATAACCATAATCAAATTTATAACCGGTTTTATAATCAATTTTGACTAAAATATAGTTTTGATTATAAATTCAAACCATTTAAATAGTTTGAAAGTGATTATGTTTTGATTTTTAAAAATAACCAATAATGCATATTTTTGACTAAAATCAAAAACCATAGTAAACAACAAAACAACATCTTTGTATTTTAAAATACAAACTAGAATAGAAACATAGTCTCAACAAAACAACATATATTATTTATTAAACTTGTGGTTGAAACAAAAAGTGTTCGTTTGGCAGAAACTCTCTATGCAACATGTAATATTCCTTCAACAACAAATCACTCATATTAAAAGAGCTTCTTCCAACGTGACCATTTTCACTACCAGCCACATCAAACCCACTAAGATTGTTATCTTTTTGAGCTTCTGTAGCTTCATCAACAACAACGTGATCATCAGAAGAACACTTACCAGTTAGCTTCTGCACAACAGACTTAAAACTCATGGCATCAGTTTTCACATACTCTGTAGTGACAATCACAATCTTCACTGGCTTCTTCTTATTGCTGCAACCACCACTCGCCATATTCAATATTTCACTTTTCAGATAATAATAATATTTCACTTTTTGAAGCCTTTTTTTCTGTGGTTATTGACGTATATTATGTTTGTTTGCATGGTTTGTGGATTATATATTTATAGGATCTATATGGGTCATGTATGGAACAGTTGACGAATGAGAAAGGTAGAATTCTTAGATGACACAAGCTGACCGTTACTTTGTTATATGTGAACATGAGAAGTTAAGGAGTGAGTCTATGAAAAGTAGGGTGTAGTCAATTAAAGATGCTAAGGGAAATTTTGTGTTGTTTAGTGATATTTATGCTAATGGGAAATGATTGAAGGGAGCTTTTACGATGAAAAGTAGTTAAAATGACTATTTTGAAAAAGTTTTTTTTAGAATGAATTAGTGTTATACGAGGGTGATCACCGAATCAATGAATTAACATTTCACAAAGTTTTTTAAATTTAAAAAATTTAAAAATAAAAAAATCACAATTTTCAATTAATTCACCTCTATTTTACAAAAAGCTGATGAAAATTTATTTTCGAAAAAAAACTGAAAAAAACAGGATTTTTTTGGGGAAACTAAAAAAAATCCAAAAAATTAAAAATTTAATTTTGAAAAAAAAAACTGATGGAAATTTATTTTCGATAAAAAATTGAAAAAATAATATTTTCTAAAAAAAACTGAAATTTTTATTTCTAAAAGAAAAACTGAAAAAAAGAACAGATTTTTTTTGCGAAAATAAAAATGTTTCTAAAATATTAAAAATTTAATTTGAAAAAAAAACTAAAAAAACTTTCCAAAATAAAAAACTGCAAAAAGATTAATTTTTCTGAAAAAAACTGGATTAAAAATATTTTTTCAAGATAAACATAAAAATTTAAATCAAAATGTAAAGATAAAGATTAAAAATTTTGATAAAAGATACGTAGAGAATACACACTAACCGGTAACGAGCTTGTATCATATAATTTTGTTATATTGACTAAGTAAAATTATACAATTTTAAATTAATACTGCAGACTTGTAAAATTTTCAAAATACTGTAATCAATATGCTAACTTTGCCATAGAACTCTCCATGATTGAATGATACGTATTATGATTATGTTTGGGATGATATTTTTTTCAACCGATAGCAAAAGCTGCATGGATTATAACCAACTCTAATTTAATTATTTTACCATTTGACTTTTATCATTTACGAAAAAGTCAAAATTTAATGATTTAGAAAAACTCCTTGAACACTTCGTAAGTATTCGGTATGTAAAAATATAAACCGAACAGTTTTTAAATGTGTTCTGGATCTCACAAAAACCATTCCGGAACACTTTGTGCAAGTGTTACGGAATGAATGACAAATTGTATAACAAACCGAACACTTTTAGAAAGTGTTTGAATGCAATATCCCAAACTGGAACACTTTTGCAATCATTGCAGTACGACCATTGCAAACCGAACACTTTCTAAAAGTGTTCGGTTTGAAAAATTCCGAACACTTACTTGAAGTGTTCGGTGTTTTGTGAACCGGAAGACTTGGCCCAACTTCGGAATGCAATTGATGTAGAGAATTGAACACTTTTAGCGAGATGTGAAAAATGAAAATTTTTAAAATTTTTATGCTATTTATATGAGGGTAATTTAGTCAAAAAACTACTATAAGCGGAGTACAGGTTGAAATGTGGAGGTACAAAGTGAAATTTTCTTTTGTCATAAATTTTAATTGGGCTATTTTGTTGATCCAAACTCATTCCTAAAGTATCCAATAGTATATGGTCATTAAAAACAAATTAACTTAAGAAGTCAGATTAACACAAAATATATGAAAATCGTTGTTTAATGATTGTGTTTATAAATAAGATTATAGCATTTTAAAATTTATGAGTCTTCATTATTTTTTGTCCAAGATTATCATTCAATCATCATTAATCATACCTTTGACAATTAACTTCTAATTATTAACATCTAATTTTATTTTATGTTTTTTTTTCTTCATGTTACCCTTGTACAATTTAGTTTTAACATTTTTATCATTCATGTCATTTTTGTTATTGCTCTTTTTCACTTGCTCACTTGAAGTTTCTTTTTATTTTAAGACATTAATAATCAACTTGAATAATTAAAAGACTTAAGGTTCTCTTTGAACTATTGGTTACTATCCTTGATATATGGGAGTTTTAGACCTCTTAGACTTAGGATTAGAAACCTTGATACTTTGAGACCTTGGGACCTTTGGATCTTGTGTTGTCTTGTTGTCATTTTATCTGTATATTGAGAAATCTTTTGTGTGCGGGTGTTGTTATCTTGATCTTAAGAGATTTATTTTATACATGAGCTAATAATGAAGACCTTGCTTTGACTTTGATGCTTTGAGCTCATTTGGCGCTTCTCTATTTATGATTTATTTTCACATAACATGGTGTACTCTTTGTTTATTCTTTGCTTGTGGCTTTAATCTAAAGGATGAGAATGCTACATTGACTTCATTATGTTAAGTGTTGGCTTCTTGTTTGGTCAGACCCTCCCTACCTTAACTTTTCCTTTATGCTTTAGGATAGTCTTTTCATCTTCTCTCATTCTTTAATTTTCAAAACCTTCTCTTCTTTTTCAAAGGATTCTTGTTTTCAAACTTTAATTGCGTCCGTAATAAAATCGGACTTAGGTCTATGTCTTTTTCAAAACTCTTTTTTTAATCAAACTATCAATCAATCTTAACCAAGATACGACCTTTTGCTTTAATACTTAAAAATACAACAACAAAAAATTCAAACCATTTTGCCACATTGGCTTTTCACTTTAAAATATTTTCTCAAAGATTAGACTCTTGTTAATTCTTGTAGTGATGCAAACTACTATACTTCTACAATAAGTAGTGAAGTGATTGAGATTTTCCACATAAGTGTTGAGTGATGCCATGTTGATTTTAATTCAAGCAATATCCTCCACCTCAACATTATGCAAATGCTCATTCCTCATAATTATAGGTGGTAAGAATGTTTTCCATTTGAATACGACAAGATGTCTCTTTTGTTTAAAATTAACCTACATACAAACTTTAAAATTTTTGAAGAAATATGTGGTTCTAATTTCATCATTGCACATTGATTGTACATAGGTACATAGCTCATTATAGTTTTTCTGAATCAAAATTGTAAAAATCATTTTTTTTTCTCATCTATAAAATTTATTCTTATAAAACTTTTCTTTTTATTAAAATACACAGATTTTCAAAGAGGTGCTAATACCCTCCCCTTGCATAATCTACCCCCTTACCTTGATCTCTATTTTATTTGGGTTTATTTAGTTATTTTTTCCATTTTCTTTTGGAAACAATAAAGTGTGGTAGCAAATTTTACTTTATGAGTTAAGTTAATCAATAGCTTAATCTCAACTTTTTATCACTACAGAGGATTTTGGCGACTTCATTGGGGATTATCTCTAAGTGGGTTGAGCATATATTTGTTTATATATGTATGTGCTATTATTGTTGTTGTTTGCTTGTCTGTCTGATACTTTTCTTGTCTGTAAGACTTGGGAAAACTTAAGTTTATGAGGGCGATATAGTCATGTTGACTTTGAAGGAGTAGTCCTGAAAAAGTTGGGATAAGATTCCCCGCTCAATGGAGGCCTCTTTGGCTGTAGTATTTGTTAAATGAGTAATCGGGAAGACATTGTTGCTTTCAACCTGGGATTTTGTAAAGCTGAGGACCTTAGAACCCTTAACTCATCTTGGCCTTTTAGAATGTAGTGCAATGACTATAAAGGAGTACTCCTGAAATGTTTATATGTGATACTACACTCAGAAGAGTTTCTATTGAGAATATTACCGATTACCGAGTAAATCTGGACATTGATAATATCCTAAAGAGAATTGACAACTCTAGGAACCTTTTTAGAAGCTTGTTCTACATGTGTTGTTAAACCCTTAGTCAATACCTTGTGGATAGAAACTTTGACTTCATGCTCATGACGTCAAACCTATGAACCTCATGTTTGTGATCTTGTGTGTGATTGTTGCATCATCATGCATTCATTCACCCATGAGCATTCTTTGACCAAGGGTAGATATAGAAGGCTCTTATCTCTTTTAGATAATAACATGAAGGATGGGATTCTCACTAATTTGGTCCAGATCTATGATCTGTTATACCGTTGTTTCATTATTCCAGATTATCAGCTTATGCCTACATTAAAGGAGTATTCTTATCTTTTTGGTCAACCTATGTCTGATCATGTTCCTTTCCCTTATTTACAAGAAGAACCTAAGTCTCAAGATATTGTATCAGCTACTCACTTAAAGAAGACTGAGATTAAGGCTCGTATGATTTCTAAATGAGGTATTTTGATTTTTCCTACCAAGTTCATGATAGAGAGAGCTCGTTACTTTGCTAGCATGAACAATGTAGACGTTTTTTAGGACATCCTCGCTCTACGCATATATGGATTGTTCCTGTTGTGAGTACAACTTCTTCATCAAGATGTTTTGCATGATGTCAAAATTGGGGAAATCTAGCATTTTAGTATATTGGACGATATCCTTGTGTCTTGTGGTACTCCGTTGCATTCGAGGTCTTAGGGACCACTTAAAATCATTTGAAAATTCATCCAAGTCATGAAAATTAAGTTTTAGCATAAGTTTTCACTGCATGTGTCCACACATACGTTTTTCACATGTAACTCAATTTTGAAGCATGTAGCCTCTGGAAGGCTCAAGTTGACACATGCATTACATAGGTCGATACAAACTGAAGCTTCATTGAAATTGCAGAAATTCTCATTTTATGTGTCGACACATGAATTTCAGGTTAACACATTTACTATCGTTTTAAAGTGTGTAGCCTTTGACTTGCTTCGGTCGACCCATAAACCTTTTCAGGTCGACACATACAACTTAAATTTAACATATGTGTCGACACATATGATGTTTTAGGTCGACACAGACTAATTGTTTAGGTCAAATTTTCAAATATTTTAATTCCGAAAATATCCTCTTTTGTACTAAACTTCCAAAACTATAAATACTTCATTCATGCATCATTCCAACTTGATGATACCATAAAATTAGCATGCATTTTCTCATCTTCTTCAACCTCTAATCTATGCATACACACTAACAACCCATTGTAGTGATTCTTTGTTGGGGTTCCATCTAGGCGAGGATAGATAACAACTGATTAGGTTCTTGTGTAGCCGAGAATATTGGATTGAGATTGCAGGGTCTTCATCTAGAAAAACCTTAGGTTTGTCCTCTAACATCATTGGCTGATTTGGGGTTTTCGTGGAAGACTATCAAAAGAGGATTGCATCCAAGTGAATCCCTTTGGAGGTAAAAAACAGAAAGGATCCTTTGGAGATAAAGAATGCAATGAAAGTAGCGAGAGAACGGAAGATCAAAATTGAAGTCTTGTGTTATAATAGGTGAAATTGACGCGCACAAAATCTTTGGAGATAAAATGCATATGAGTATGATGATCCGAATAGTCAATTTTCAATTATTGTGGTATAGTCTTCCTCAAGATCAAAGTAAGAGAAGGGTTTGAATCAACAACAAGCATTAGTTTTGTGGAGTTAATCTTGAACATTTCTCTTGTATCAACTTTTTTCATAGTAAGAATTATCCTAATTCCGTAGGAATTAGGCAATGACGTATCCACATGCGAGGACGAAAGTGAGGAATGTGAAGACAATCCTTGTGTCTCTTTTCTTATCGCTTTTATTTGTTTTAATTTTCATCAATAACTTTGTCTAATAGAATTGCATTACCAATTGATTTATAAGAAATTTTCCAGACTATTTTTGATTTAATGCAAGTTTTGATATTTCTTTTAATTCAAGTGTTCGACAAATTGTTTTGTTAGCTCTTTTGATAAATTTCCATTGGAAATAACATTACTAGTAACTTGCTATAAACGTTAAATAAACTATAAATTGATTCAAGCTTATTAAATCTAATTGTCAACTTCGTTTCATATTCAAATAGTTTTTATTTTCATATTAGAGTTTCCAATAACGATTCGTATATAAGACTTTATTTCAAAAACACTTCAGCTCAAACTCTTTGATAAACAATATTTCAAAACCAGATTTTTTCTAAAATTTTAAATTGAGTATTTATTCACCCTTCTCTAGATACGTTGCCATTTTCTAATACTTATTTCCTAATATCGATAATTTTGTTGATATTAATGTCATTAGGATGTTTTGATTGGGAATCCCTTCACTTCAAGAATTCTTACAAAGAGGGGATGATTATATGTTGTGTTCCCTTGCAATAGATTTTTCTTTGAATTAAATGCTCATTGAAGTGTATTGTCTTTGTTCTAACATAGCATGATGAATTGTGTCATGAATATGAATTGGAGTATGCTTGTATTTTATAAAATGATGTAGGTGGATCATGTATGTGCCGTAGTTTTTGTGTAATGGTGTGAACTACTGTTGGTTTTGTGATGTTGTGAATGTTTGAAAGTTAAGTAACATGTTGCATCTCTGTTTTTATATGGTGAAATAGTTTTGTGTTGTAGGTTTGGAATCTATGTAGGTTTTTTCTAACATGGCTTAAAACATGACAAGGATTTGAAGAATATGAAACCATGGAATGGCTCTTGGCATGAGATCTTGAAGAATGACTCCAAAATAAGTCCACAGAAGGTAAAGCTTGGACAATGAAAGATGGATTTAGACTTTAGGAACTAGGTTTAGAAAAAAACATTTGTGTAGTTTTTTATGTATGGATAGTGGATGGTTCATGAATCTTGATGTCAATTGTAGTGGAATGTATTGGAATGTTTTCTTGTAATGAATGATTTTTATACACTTTTGGATAACCAAACTTATTTATGTGAGCCGAGAATGTAACTTGATAAAACTTGCTTGAACCACACTTGCACAACCTTGCAAATTGATGGGATGTATTTAACAACTTTGGATTCCATGCTTAAACTTAATATTGGCCATCCTTTCCAAACTTGAATTCATTAGTATGCATTGGTAGGAATCTTATGAAAAACCTTGGTCAAAACTTGTTCACATGGTGTGATATTAGTCCATAGTAATACTTCCTTATTATGAATCAAATAGCCTTGTATGTCATGAAAACCATGTATATATTCTTCCAATTTGATCCCTTTTGACAACTTGAACTCATGAACTTTTGGCATCAAGAATTGAATGAATGCTTCAACCAATGAACCCAAATTCAATGTAACTTTCAAATTCGAACTTCAATCTCCCAATATTGCTTAAATCAAATTCTTGAAAACAAACCAATGCTTAAAATCTTTAATTCAATTTGGTTATTCTCCGAACACTCCACTCCAAAACCCAATGAGCAGATTCCAACCAACTTTTATCTTCAATGAACCCTAAATCAATCATTAATCCAATTTACTTGCATGAAAAAATGTATTGATCACAATTTTACTTTTGATGCCATAATTCGTTCTTTGCAACCACAAGCCCTTGAATAACTGATCTCAAGAATGATCTTCTTCCCTTCAAGAATATTTGAAAAAAATAAGAATGGAAGCATAGAATAATAACTTATCACCAGGATGTTCTTGGCATGAAACCCTAAGCAAATGCAACATGCATGGATGAAATGCTAACAAGCTTAAGTATGGTGGATATGAAATTCTCATCCAATGATCCCGAGTAAGAAATTTCAATTGGAGCACAATAGCTAAAAAACATAAATTTGTTCGCACATAGGGAAATAAAATCTAATAGCCTTGTAGGTTTGAGAAGAAGAACTTCACAATAACCATACTTCACAACCCTTATTCCATACTTCACTTCTTGAAGAAGAATCTAAGAAATCAGACTTTATTAAATGAATGAATGCTATCAAAATGTCGTAATGAAAAGATGCAAATAAATGCAAAGTCGGAGCTAGATAAAAGATGATATGGGGGGAAATTTTGAGGTGAAACACACATGAAGCACACCAATGTCGAGAGATATCCATTACGTCTAAGTAGATCTCTCATCCCATCATCATAACAAATTGATATAATAGAATGAATGCCTTTATCTCTATTTCTCTAAGTTTAGATATGTTGTAGCCCATGATAGCAAGGGACTCTCATGTTCAGTATAGGGGAAGCATATGTGTCTTGTCTTATTCATAAAAGAACGCAACACATTGGGCAATTCGCTTTAACACGAACAAACCTTTCCTTTAAGTTATTGTAGTTAGAAGTATAGAGGGAGAGAATGGCTAGCCC